>OZ012739.1:422094081-423294081 GCA_963859935.3 Lathyrus sativus
GAAAGACTGGCAAAAGGAAAGGGGAAGATGGTTGAGAATATCCCAGTGCAGGCAAGCGAAAAAGCATCGGCATCGAAAGATGTAGAAGAGTTCATGTGCTTGATTCGAAAAAGTGATTATAAGATTGTGGAGCATCTGCAACAGACGCCGTCCAAGATATCTATACTGTCGTTGCTATTGTGTTCTGAAGCTCACAAAAATGCTTTGTTGAAAGTCCTGGATACTTCCTTTGTACCCCAAGACGTCTCCGTGAATCAGCTGGAAGGAGTGTTGGCACATGTAAATGCAGGCCACAGCTTGGGCTTTACCGACTTCGACTTGACCCCGAAGGGGAGAGATCATAATATGGCACTGCACGTATCTGTCGAGTGTAGAGGATCAGTCATGTCGCATGTATTGGTCGACACCGGATCATCCTTAAATGTGCTGCCCAAGAAAGCGATGATGAAGCTAGATGTCAGAGGAATCCTGTGCACGCCCAGTGACTTGGTAGTCAGAGCGTTTGATGGCACGCGAAGAATAGTCTTCGGATCGATAACATTGCCTCTACAGGTGGGGCCGGAGGTGTTTGCAACTAAATTTTATATCATGGACATCCAGCCTGCGTATAGCTGCCTGCTCGGAAGACCCTGGATTCATGGGGCTGGGGCAGTCACGTCTACCCTGCATCAGAAGTTGAAATATATGGTGGGAGACAGCGTGGTCACCGTGTGCGGAGAAGAAGACATCCTGGTCAGCCATCTGTCGTCATTTAAATATGTGGAGGTCGATGGAGAGATTCACGAAACACCTTGCCAGGCATTCGAGGGGTTGCGTATCAAGGACAAAGGTCCCGGGCCGAGAAAAGTGTCGGAGATAGCCGTCTCGTCGTATAAAGAGGCCCAAGCTCTGGTAGAGGCAGGAGAAGCAAAGGGCTGGGGCAAAGTGTTGGACATTCCTGTGAAGATGGACCGGTTTGGGCTGGGGTACCAACCGTCGTCATCAACTCCTGCTGTGGGGGCACCCCGTTTCAGAGGGCCAATAACCATCTCTGCCAGTGGAGTATGTCATGAAACCATCAATGCTGCTTCGAAGTCTGACGAGGGAGACAGCGATTGCGATATGGATGCCTGGATTCAGCCAAGCACGCCAGGACAGGGATTGTGCAACTGGTCTATTCAGGAGCTTGTTCCTGTGACTCTTAAACAGTAATGCTTTGTTTTTTTAATTGTTGAACAATCTGGTGTCTTGCCCGGGGCATCATGATTTGCTTAGGGCTATGCTGTTATGAACATTGCGTGTTTATCATTAAATAAAAGGCGTTTTTTCATGTGCAAATATTGCGATCTCTGTTTTTCTTGTTTTAGCGTGGTTATTCGCTTTATACGCATTTTGAAGCATTTAACCATTCTTTTTGCAGGATAACATTTTCAGATGACATCTTTGAACCACCTATGACTCGTCCCGACTTTGAGCACCCGGTATTTCAGGCCGAGGAAGAGGTTGTTGAAGATGGTGACGTTCCCGAAGAACTGTCTTGGTTGGTGAAGCAAGAGGAAAGAGTCATTCTGCCTCACGAAGAGGTCATCGAAATTATCAACCTGGGGTCGGAAGGGGTTGAGAAGAATATTCGCATAGGGGCCGCGCTGCAGAGCGATATCAAGCGAAGACTGGTTGAAATGCTCCGAGAGTATAATGATGTGTTCGCTTGGTCGTATGAAGATATGCCAGGGCTCGATACAGATATGGTTGTGCACCGTCTGCCATTGAAAGAAGAATGCCCGCCAGTCAAGCAAAGGCTTCGCAGAACTAGACCAGATATGACAGTGAAGATCAAAGAGGAAGTTCAAAAACAGTGGGATGCCGGTTTCCTAGCTGTGACAAAATATCCCTCATGGGTCGCTAACATCGTACCAGTGCCAAAGAAAGATGGCAAGGTTCGAATGTGTGTGGATTATAGGGATTTGAACAAAGCGAGCCCAAAAGACGATTTTCCACTTCCTCATATCGACATGCTAGTTGATAACACTGCTCAATACTCCGTATTCTCCTTCATGGATGGCTTCTCAGGCTATAATCAGATTAAAATGGCGCCAGAGGACATGGAGAAGACTACTTTCATAACGCCTTGGGGAACATTTTGCTATAAAGTGATGCCCTTCGGACTGAAGAATGGTGGGGCAACGTATCAGCATGCGATGACGACTCTTTTTCACGATATGATGCATAAAGAGATCGAAGTGTATGTTGACGATATGATTGCCAAATCCCAGACGGAAGAAGAGCATCTGGTGAATCTGCTGAAGTTATTCAAAAGGCTTAGGAAGTTCAGGCTGAGACTGAACCCTAACAAATGCACCTTCGGGGTGAGATCGGGTAAGCTGCTGGGGTTTATTGTAAGCGAAAGAGGAATAGAGGTTGATCCTGCTAAAATAAGAGCGATTCAAGAGATGCCGAAGCCTAAAACAGAGAAAGAGGTGCGCGGGTTTTTAGGGAGGTTGAACTACATCGCTCGATTCATATCTCACCTAACGGCCACGTGTGAACCATTATTCAAGCTGTTGAAGAAAGATCAAGCTGTAACGTGGAACGAAAATTGTCAAAAGGCGTTCGATAAAATAAAGCAGTATTTGCAGGAGCCTCCTATTTTGATACCCCCAGTGGCAGGGAGACCCTTGATTATGTATTTGACAGTTCTTGAGGGAAGTATGGGTTGTGTTCTCGGTCAACACGACGAGACGGGAAGAAAAGAGCATGTGATCTACTACTTGAGTAAGAAATTTACAGATTGTGAATTTCGATACTCAATGCTTGAGAAAACTTGTTGCGCGCTAGCCTGGGCCGCAAAGCGTTTGAGGCAATACATGTTGAATCATACAACCATGCTCATCTCGAAGATGGACCCTATCAAATATGTATTCGAAAAGCAGGCACTATCAGGGAGAATTGCCCGTTGGCAGATGGTCTTGACTGAATACGACATCCAATACGTCTCGCAAAAGGCTATAAAGGGGAGTGTGTTGTCTGAGTACTTGGCTGAGCAGCCTGTTGAAGATTACCAATCGATGAGGTTTGATTTTCCTGACGAGGATATCATGTACCTAAAGATGAAAGATTGTGAAGAACCATTGCCAAACGAGGGACCAGAATTGGGTTCCAAATGGAAGATGATATTTGACAGAGCTGTGAACGCTTACGGTAGCAGAATAGGGGCAATTATCACCACTCCACACGGGCCGCACATCCCGTTTACTGCTCGATTGACCTTTGCAGTTACCAATAATGAGGCCGAATACGAAGCTTGTATAATGGGGCTCGAAGAAGCCATTGATTTGTGAATCAAACATCTGGACGTATACGGAGACTCAGCTCTGGTGGTGAATCAGATAAAAGGGGAATGGGAGACACGTCAGCCCAACTTGATACATTACATGAATTATGCAAGGAGATTGTTGCCTTTCTTCGACAAGGTTGAATTGCATCATGTACCGCGGACAGAGAATCAAATGGCTGACGCCCTCGCCACTTTGTCTTCCATGTACAAAGTCAACTTCTGGAACGAGGCTCCCAGAATCATTATCTCTCGGCTTGACATACCAGCCTTTGTGTTTGCTATTGACGAGGCATCCGATGATAAACCGTGGTATTTTGATATCCTTAATTTCCTGAAGAATAAAGAGTATCCGGCTGGGGCATCCAGTCAAGATCAGAAGACTCTCAGGAGATTGGCGGGTAATTTCTATTTGAATCCGGATGGGGTCTTATACAGAAGAAACCACGATTTGGTGCTGCTGCGTTGCGTAGATGAAAAAGAGGCAAAGCTGCTCATGGAGGAAATACATGAAGGTACATTTGGTACGCATGTTGGTGGGCATGCTATGACGAGGAAGCTGTTGCGGGCAGGTTATTTTTGGCTGACTATGGAAACTGATTGTTTCAAGTTTGCGAGGAAGTGCCACAAGTGCCAAATATATGCAGATAAGATCCATGTGCCTCCGAGTCCTCTAAATGTGATGTCATCACCATGGCCATTCTCGATGTGGGGAATCGATATGATTGGAAAGATCGAGCCGACGGCTTCTAACGGGCACCGGTTCATTCTAGTAGCAATCGATTATTTCACCAAGTGGGTGGAAGCGGCGTCTTACGCAAATGTAACGAAGCAGGTGGTGGCTAGATTCATCAAGAGAGATATCATTTGCAGATATGGGATCCCCGAGCGGATAATCACTGACAACGGTTCAAACCTGAATAACAAAATGATGAAGGAGCTCTGTCAGAATTTCAAGATCGAACATCACAACTCCTCCCCTTACCGACCCAAGATGAATGGCGCTGTTGAAGCGGCCAATAAAAATATTAAGAAGATCGTTCAAAAGATGGTGGTGACCTACAAGGATTGGCATGAGATGCTACCTTTTGCTTTGTACGGTTATCGTACGACGATATGCACATAAACCGGGGCAACCCCGTTCTCGTTGGTGTACGGAATGGAAGCAGTACTACCACTGGAAGTTGAGATTCCTTCTCTGATAGTATTGCGAGATGTCCAATTAGATGAGGCAGAATGGGTGAAAGACAGGTTGAACCAACTGAGTTTAATGGATGAGAAGAAGCTAGCTTCTCTAGCATATGGTCGTTTGTACCAGAGCCGAATGAAGAAAGCGTACGATAAGAAGATACATCCGCGGAGCTTTCAGACGGGCGACCTTGTGCTGAAAAGGATTCTCCCGCCACAGACAGATCACAGGGGCAAGTGGACCCCCAACTACGAAGGGCCATACGTTGTCAGAAAAGTCTTTTTAGGAGGAGCGTTGTTGTTGTCCACCATGGACGGTGAAGACTTTACGTCGCCAGTGAATTCGGACGCAGTTAAAAAATACTTTGCTTAAATTTGACCCGCTGGACAAAAAAGAGAGTCCAGGCAAAAATGGGGCATCCTGGCGAACCAAAAACAGAATGAAAGGTTCGGGCAAAAGTTAGGGATAAATTGAAAAAATGTACACCCGCGAAGTTGAAAACCTACACTGGGCGACTTCGGCAAAAAAGGGTATCCCGGTGAACTGAAAACCCGTAAAGGGCGGTTCACGCAAAAGTTAGGGATTTGAAAAGCAAACGACTGCGGTCCGAATTTGATACTGCCTTGAGCATTGGTGCGGGAGAATATACCTGAGGGGTCGATTATCGGATACAATCTCTTCGGAAGTGTGGATACCGGGAAAACATTAGAGTCGGGCGAGTCATAGGAGGATCAGTTCGTGGTGTTCATCTGCATCCCGTTGCCGACATGTGTACAAATTTAATTTGTCATCATATTTATGCTTCTTGTGCATACTTGTGTATTTGTTGTGCGTAACTTCCTCTTTTCAGGAGTTACATCCCGTGTACTAAACTCCGCCCATTCAGGGGCCTAATCAATAAAATATGTTATTCAGTATTTGATGCTGGTTCGTTACTGTTTTGTGCATGATAAAACGCCTAGGTTTGATGAAACTTGCATGTGCATAACGCCGCTGGCCCTTGCCAACAATTGCTAAAACTTTGAATTAACTGAAAATGATGTCACTAACCTGAATAGATTTGGTTGCATAGGCTTATCTTGTCTTGTTTGTGTTGTTGCAGGATTCATAGCCGTATGAAGAGGACGATCAAAAGATTGCAGTAACGAAAGACTCGACCCCCACGCCGGTCATGCATGTTCTTCCTGAAGAAGGATCAAACACCCCAGCTAGTCGTAGCTTATCCAAAGGACATTCTCCAGCAAATTCGTTTATCTTTAGCAGAGTTTGGAGATTCCAAGATTGTAAGGCTGTATTCAGACAGTGCATCTCAAGCAGAGTGGTTTAGCCTCAGAAGATTAATATTTCCAATTGGTGAGCTGTATTCAGGCAGTTCCCCTTTTCCCGCAGGGTCAGGTACTCTCCCCTAGCGGAGTCAGTGGGTTTTCCCCAAGAGAATCATCCCATCCCCAGTGGAGTTCTCTTTTCAGCAAGTGTTTTCTTTCCTCTCAGTGGAACTCGAAGATTAAGACTCTCCCCGGCAGAGTTGGTTGCGAGTCCTGGCATTTATTTTGTCAGAATACCGTGTGATATCATTTCACTCCTCAGCAGAATTCCAATCATAACAGGCGCATCTTCTATTCTCTAGCAGAGTTACATTCCCCAGCAGGATGTTACTTCAATGAGGTGCTTGGTTTAAGTTCCCAATTTCCCAGCTGAGTCGACTTCCCTCTTCCAGCATTTATGTTGCTGGAATAATTCTGTAGCACCTGGCTGTCCCCAGCGGAGTCGGCATCGTCTTCAGCATTTATTTTGCTGGGGCAGTTCCTGTATCTCAGCAGTTCGAGTCTGCATTTGCATCGGCATATAGTGTCATATTTGTATCTCCCAAATAAAAACACGCAGCATTTCCAGGTAGAGAGAGCTCTTGCTCCAATGAATTACCAAACATTCGAGGTCTCGACGTGAGACATTCAATGAAGTGTCAGCTTTGGCATTATTTCCCACAGAGTTATCATGATGAAGTTCTCTTTGTCGCCGAACAGAGTTATTTATGAATTTCTTTTGTGTTCCCCGCCAGAGTTAGGGTTTCATGAATCAGAATTTCAGAGGCTGCCGCCGGTTATCAGAACAGGCGTCCGGTAGTTTGGTTTCCAAATATCCCCAGTAGAGTCCGCCTCAAAGTCGCTGTCACATCAGTACTAAGAAGTTTGTGGGTTGGGACCAGTGGAGAAATGAGTCCTGACGTGGACGAATTTTATTGACAAGTTTTCTTCGTGTTAGAGAAGTGAAGTCCTGACATGGACAGATTGATTTCCTTAAGTTGACGATATGTGCCAGTCCTAACGTGGACAGATGTGGTATTGATCGAATGTGAAGTCCTGACGTGGACAAAGTGGATTACTCTTCGTGTTGGTGTCCTGACGTGGACCATTTATTTCCAGCAGATATTTGTCGTAATGGTGAAATGTGCGTCCTGACGTGGACAAGTTTATAGTTTTTGTGATGACAAGATACGAGAGTCCTGACGGGGACAAATGTATCCTTCTTCGCGTTGTTGGCAAAGCGTGGGTGTCCTGACGTGGACGAATTCTATTTCCCCAGCAAGTCGAAGATACGCAAGTCCTGACGTGGACAAGTTTTTATCCTCAGCGAGTCAAGAGGTGAGTCCTGACATGGACAAATCAAGACGATACTAGTTCCTTACGTGGAAAGATTGTATTCCTTACGTGGAAAAATCGGAGTCCTTACGTGGACAAAACAAGAAGAGAGTTAGTTCCTTACGTGGAAAGGTTGTTTCCTTACGTGGAAAGATTGGAGTCCTTACGTGGACAGATAAAGGAGTATTCCTTACGTGGAATGATGTAGTCCTTACGTGGACAAATCAGGAAAAGCGATATTCCTTACGTGGAAAGGTGGGTCCTAACTTGGACGTTGTAGTCCTAACGTGGACAGATTAAGATGGTGTATTCCTTAAGTGGAAAGATGGGAGTCCTTACGTGGACAGATCAAGATAAGATCGAGGTATTCCTTACGTGGAAAGTTTAGTCCTGACGTGGAAGAACGAGGTATTCCTTACGTGGAAAGTTTAGTCCTGACGTGGACAAATTCAGAAAAGAAGTTGGTTTCCTTACGTGGAAAGATTGTGGTTTCCTTACGTGGAAAGATGTGATTCCTTACGTGGAACAAGTTGGAGTCCTTACGTGGACAAGTCAAGAAGATGGCATTCCTTACGTGGAAAGAAGAGAGGTTTCCTTACGTGGAAAGATGTTATTCCTAGCGTGGAAAAGTTTAGTCCTGACGTGGACAGATCCAGACGAAGTCTTAGTCCTAACGTGGACGGTGTTAATCCTAACATGGACGGTGTTATTCCTAACGTGGAAGAGTTTATTCCTAACGTGGACGATTTATTGCCGATGAAAGGCAGACGAGCCATCCCCAGTGAAGTTGTCGAGATTTTTCCTAACGTGGACAAGTTTGGTTGAGATTTCTTTGTGTTGACGACACAGGCGTCCTAACGTGGACAAAGTTTTATTCTTGCAATGATAGAAGCTTTTCAGGCTGATGAAAATAATCCCCAAGCAGTGGTGCAGTTTATTTCTGCGGTTGGCAAATTTCCGGGTTCTTAGTATTCAACCGTCTCGTACCCCGAATGTTTGAAGGTCGTTCGCTCTTCACCCAATCGGGTCCAAGTCGCTTGAATAGGGGCAGCTGTTGCACCCTAAAATTTGCTCAACCTTATTCACCTGGGTTTATGTTTCAATATCATTAGCATTTGCATATAGAGTCATGTACATAGCCTAATCATCTGCATAGCATAGCAAGTCAGCCAACAGGGACCAACCATTATTCTCACCTCTATGAGCCTATCAAGAGGTTAATATTCAAATTCAATCTCATTCAAGTCATCAGAGAAGATTTGAAAGCTGGGAAGTCAGTGGATCAAGCAGTGCATCTAGCTCCTATCCGAGGGTGTCTGAGGATCATCAAAGAAGATGTGAGTTGTGGATTGAGCATGGAGAGTATGTGGACTTCATAGGAGACTTAGAAAGTCATTTCGATAAGGAGACAAGTCATTGGTGTGATCATAAGAATCGCAGTTGAAGACAGTCAACTAGGGTTTCATCTGGGGTCAACTCTAGGTCAACTCTAGGTCAATTGACTGATTGAAAGGCATTAAGGGCTATTGGAGAGATGTGGGGTTCATCATTTGACATGTAGAGAAATATATGAGGATATGTCAAGAAGAAATCAAGAGAAATCAAGGAGAAGAGGAGTTTCTAAATTAGGGTTTCTGTGTAAAATCCCCTAATTTAGGTCAAATTTCCAAGCAAGATAAGTCAAAATGCAAGCTTCAAATGGATCCTTGGCCAACATGAAACTTGTAGAGGATCTCAAGAAATTTAATTTGAGTGGTGGAATACATTAAGGAGATTTATAGAACTCAAGTTATGGTCCTTGCAAGTTACAGGTCATCTGAGGTATCTGAAATTTTGTCTGTGAAAGTTACTTGTCTTCCAAGCAATTTTTACCCCTCAAGGAGATTTCAAATGAATTTCTGGTAAACATAATAGTTGTTCCTTATTGTCTTAGCTTTCTAGAATGGTATGGTATGCCTTCATATGATTTGTGGAACTCTACTTATGGTCTTGGAAAGCAAAGAGTATTTTGGTCATTTGAGAATTACAGGTCATTTCAAGCCTATGCCCAAAACTCATACAAGGAAGCTTCAAATGAAAAACTTCACAACATAAAACTTGTTCAAAATGACATTTTGAGTCTAGAAAAGTGACCATGAAAGATTGGAAAGACTCATAGCACAAGGTTTCAAAATTGGTGAATTTAATGAATGAAAAATGACCTAAAAATGAGATTTTTCATACTTTGGCCAAATAAGGTGAAATTATAGGTCATTTTGATTGGAAAAATCATTTTGAGAACATTGGAAAAAGTGGAATTTTGAGTTTGGTTCAAGTTTTGAAAGATATGCATGGTTACTTGCAATGAAAGTTACATAATCCAAAATGCAAGGGAAGAGTGCATAGGAAGTTTCTCCAAGGTTCTAGGAGTTTCTAATCTCATCTATATATTGATATGAAGAGCTTCATGCCATGGTTGGTAAATCACATTGCTCATAACACCAAGTTTCACACAATTTTTCCAACTTGCAAAAGCTTTTCAAACTACCTCAAATCTTCACCAATTTTCATTTTTCTTGATCTGATCTTCATCACCATCATTCATAGATCACATTTCACACAAGAATTTGGTTGATTTGAGGAGAACTCGTGCCATACAAGTGAATCATCCAAGAAGCAAGAACTTTCCAATCACAAGATCCAAGAAGTTTGAGTCAGAATTTCTGCATACAGAATCAAGAATTGGTAGTGTGGATCAAGTTCCAATCACTGCAAGCATTGGATCAAGGAGTTCCATAACTGTTTTCTTCATTTTACACCAGGTAGGTTTATTCTACGAATTGCATGTTTTAGTTAGAATTACAGGGTTTTGTTAGCATAGAAATGTTAAGATAGGTTAGATGACTGATTTTGGTGAGTTTGGAGAGGTTTCATGAAGATTGACCATGGTGTGCACAAACTGTTGAAGCTTGTAACTCTTAGAATATTGCATGATAATCTGAGGTTAATAGCTTGTAATGATCAGCATAAGATGTGGATTAGTTTAGGGCAAGAATTAGAGAGAATTGGGAGGTTTGATCACAGGTGATATTGATGGATTCAGACTGTTATGCTCATCGGGTTCTATTGTGGAGTGAGTTTTAGAGAGAATTATTGTTATGGTTGTGTAGAGGGAAGAAAGTAGAGCAATTTCGCTTTTGGAATCGTGTGATTTCGTGGTGCATGGAGGGAGAACAGAGAGTTGGAAATTCGCGCATGGTGATGAAGTTTTAGAAACCCTAGGGTTTCTGAGGTTGAAGATGATCTGGGAGCCACACGATCCTGACTCTGACTTTGACTATAAGACCAATCCAATGGCTGTGGTTTAAAAGAAAACACGGAGGGAAATTCAAATGGTGCAACGCACCGTTTCATTTAAATCCATCTGATGGGCTTTGAATCCCCTTGCTAATAACACCCCCAAGCGCATGGCCCAATTGGAAATGAACTAAAAAGCTTACTATCTGCACCGTTTTCTCGTTTTTTAATTTTTGTTACTTTCTGAGTGCATATGGGCCCAGACGCGCTTGCTATGCGCGCCCCCCAGTCTGGGCCCAGTTTGTTTTTTAACTAATTTTCACTACTTTCTGCACCCCATTCCATTTAAATCCATTTTATTTTCTTTCAAAAATATTAATTCTTTAAAAATTCATAAAAAATAGAAAAATGCTAGTTTTTAATTGGTTGTTTTTTCACATTGTTCATAATTTTGTCAAGAAAAATATCACATAAAAAAATTAATATTTCATTTTATTTTCTTATTTTTGGCATATTTTTCTTTTAAATAGGTATAAATAACATTTAGTTTGATGCATGAATTTGTTAATTTTAGTTTGAATAGATGCTTTAATATTTTTAATCCATTCTTTTTAGGTTGATTAGTAGATAATGTTAGCTTGTATATAGGATTTAGTTCATATTTTTAGGACTTAATTTTAGGAGATTTGTTCAGGTGTGAATAACATGAACAAAATTAGGGTTTAGGTGATAACATAGGTGAATTAGTTCATTTCCCTTAGGAGTTAGAGATTGAATTTTTGGGGTATGGGACTATAGGGACTATGGGTAGTTATTAGATCCCTTAGAAAATGTTAGGATTCCCCTACTGCTATTAGTACTGTCTGTATTTGCTTGACTGGTGTGGTGTGCCCTCTCTGGGGATTATGATTTGTCTGTGTGGGTATTGGGATTGCTTGGGGATTGGGAGAGCTGAAGACTGGTGATGATGAAGCCATTGGAGATCAAGAGATTGAAGACCAACTTCCAGAGTTGATGAAGAGATTCTGTGTTGGCAGTTGTTGAGGAGTGTAGGGTTTAGGAGCTAGTCAGAGCCATAGATTAGAAAGCTTGTTTCTCAAACATGGAATGCCTTGTCTGCATCCATTCTTTCTCTATGATTCAAAGTCTCTTCATATATCCACCTCCTTCCTTTGGAAGGATCAGTGAATGTATTTGAAAGATAGAACTTTTGAGAGAAAGTTGTCTGTATAATGTTAACAGTTAATGAACCACCCTTGGTAGGTAATTGACTGTCTAACATTCATTCACTTCATCTGGTCGACTGATGTTCATCCTGAAGATTGAGACTTGAAGAAAAGCCATTGCAGATGGAAGACTGATAATCAGAGACCTTGCTTGAAGGCTGTGGAGATGGAGATTGATGCTTGTTAAAGCTTGTAGCTGTTGATGATGACTTGAAGTCAGATGGTGATGCAGAGCTGCTGTGGCTGTTTACTTTTTAGCTGTTATTCATTTCTGATGTATTGATTGGTTTTCCTTGACTGTATTGCTTGCTGTTTAACCTGTTGGGTTGGAAGTGAATCCTGTTCACTTTTGCCTATTGTTTTCTAGGTTCGAGGTTGAGTGGGACTCCCTTGCCTCGCTTGTATTGTTGCATCCATGCATTTTACTGCTTTACTGTATATATCTGCTATTGTTTCTGCTTCCGTCTATTCCCTTAGGATCTCTGTTTCTCTCTGTGCAAGAGAGGAGCATGATAGACACTAGGTCTTAACCCATGCATGATAACATTAGGTTAGTCTAATTCCCTTCGCAACCGTAGGTTAGAGTTCTGTCTCTTCTTTCTCAAAACAAACAGAAAAACACAATAAGATTTCAAACACAATAAGATTTCAAACACAATAAAAGACACTTCTTCCGTAAAAGAATGTGAACTCATCAAAACGTCATTTTTGTCTGCTTGGACTGTTAATCAGAAAACCCTTTTTCAGAAGGAATAAAAACAATCAAAACAGACTTGTGTCGTACGTGGCCCAAACTACGTTTACTCTGATCTTTCATGCTGTATGAAAGTACGTAGGCATAGGATGCGATATCCTAGCGAGCAACCTTCCCCTCCTTTCCCGTAGGTAGGCGAACTACGTTGACTCTGATTTCTCGTTCCAGACGGGAATACGTAGGCATAAAGTGCGATACTTTGCCGAGTCACTTTATTTTCTTTTTTAACCCCTGGCCTGTAGAATAGATAGAATAACAATCCATACCCGAAAACAAGCGTGGATCCCGTCGAGTACGACGGACGTGAGGGGTGCTAATACCTTCCTCTTGCGTAACCGACTCCCGAATCCAGGTTTTGGTTGCGATGACCATTCCTTTCCCCGTTTTGCGGTAGGTTTACCTCGAGTGTTTCCTTTCCCTCCGTTGGGATAAATAACGCACGGTGGCGACTCTTCTGTTCAGCCGGCGCCGATTTTCGCAGTAGCGACATAGGGTAGCCGCCCTAGCAGCCACCCAGAACGCAACACGTGGCTGAAACAGACAGACGCGTCTCTTCACCTCTCCCCGCCAATACCCGTCTTCGATCCCGGACGATCGACAACGAAGAACACGCGTCCTAGCACAAAGGAATCTCCCCCCAGACCAGTCCGCTTCCCCGGAACGACGTCATCAAGTCCTCACTCCCATCCTCGGAGCAACGACTTGGGGGCTCCTGTTCTGACCTGGGCCCCGGGCTGAATTATGCTGGCCCAGCCCAATAATGTTCCACCAGGCCCTACCCAGTCCGGGTACCGCGTCGGGCACAAGATCCCCGATACGCTAGAAAGATCTCTCCGCGAGGAAGAACCGTCCCAACCACGCCAGGCAAGCGAATCGCCCGCACGACCAAGCACCGCCCTCCGCGAGCGGTATTCCCCATGCCACCGAGCAAGACCCCATGGCCCTCCCACGTCCACGTGTTCTCCCCTCCTCAGGGAGAACAACGTGCCTCCGGGGAACCTCGCGAACTCCCCTCCGCAGGGAGAACAACGTACCCTGCGCACGTTCTCCACGTGCTCCCCTCTGCGGGGACACGTCATCCACCAACTGCCCACCTTCGAAAGAGCAGGTCAACCCACTTTCCAGAGTTCACGGAGCAGTTGAACTAGGGCGAAGACCACATTCCGGTCTTCACTACGCCATGTAAGCCCTAGCAGTCATTAGGGTTGGGCCTGGTCATCCAGCCCATCTCAAATGACCGTTGGCCCAGCGCTGGGGTCTCTCTATAAATACCCTCTTTCACAAGAGGGTCAGGTAATTCATTTTCTTACCCCATTTTTGTACTTTGCTCTCACTCTGCCCAATTCCTTACTTTGTCATCGGAGTGTCTTGCAGGTACACCCCCTTCTCCTCTTCATCACTGGTGAACAGGTAGCAGTCCAAAAGGGTGTGGCCAGCTCGTGATCCCCTTCTGATCAGGTCAGATTAGTGACGCCGACTGTGGGGACAGAAACTTCCCCGTTACTCCGAGCAGAAAACCAAAGTTTCACCAGCACTCCACAATCATGGCTAGCCCACACCACGACAATACCATGCACGAATTCATGCTCAACGTTGCCGCCAACGGCAGCAAGCAGATGGAGACGTCACGCCCTGCGGAGACCGACGAGAGAGACGGCCAGACTGCTTCTCCGTCGTCCGTAGAACCGATACGCTAGGCCGACCGCTTTCCCCTGAGCCCAGCAGCGTTCCAGCCCGTTCTCGTCCCGGCAGGAGCAGACCCAACGGTGGCTGCCCTCTTTGTGGCCATCAACCAGACGAACCAGCTATTGTTTCAGCAGAACGCACGAATTGGATCGCGGGAGCGGGAGGTCCCCCCAAGGTCCCCTCCGCGGGAAGACCAGAATGTGGGCTCGAGGAGTCCCTCGCCTCAACCCAGAAATCGACGACCTCGGCTGGAGAGGCCCCGAGCAGAAGTAGTGCGGGAGCGCACCAGATCACTGACGAGACAAGTTCGCGGGAGGCGGCAGAACACTTCAGTGATCCCGACCAGGAATCCGCACGTCGAGCCCCCGGCCAGGAGGCCGAGGACCCGAAACCAGGTGCCTATCCTAAACGACCCATCTCCTCCTCGGTCACCCGCTCTCAGCGACGAAGATGACTACCGAACTCCCTTGTCCCGGGAAATCATGGCCGCCCCCATTCCCCACGGGATGGAGAAGCCCCCGACGCTCTCGACGTACGACGGCACATCCGACCCAGATGATCATCTGGAAGACATCGAGGCCATGCTCGATTACCAAAATGTCCGAGGAGCTATCAAGTGCAGGTTGTTCCCGACGACCCTAAGGAAAGGCGCCATGACATGGTACAAAAGTCTGGAGCCCGAATCGATTACGTCCTGGAGGGTCCTGAAGGACCTGTTTTCAAAACACTTCACAGCGTCCCGATGCCACCCGAAGACGGACGTCGTCCTCGGCGCGATAATCCAAGCCCCCGACGAGCCTCTCCGGAAATACATCGAAAGATTCACCCGGGAAGCGGTGCAGGTAACATCGTCAGACGAGATGAAGCGTTACCTAATAGAGCAGGGTCTACACCACGACTCCAAGTTCTACGAGGCCGTGGGCATACACCGGCCAACCTCCCTGCAGGATATCCTCGACAGAGCGGCGCATTATATCCAGTTCGAGGAAACTCAAGCAGCCAACTCCGCACGAGACACCCGAGACAGGGAGGCCCCCCGTGGGCACCGAGATGACGGGGCCTCGAGCCAGCGGCGGGGAGGTGACCGTCGTTGGGAAGACCGCCCCCACAAACAACGTGAAGTACGAGAACAACGCGGCCCCGTCGGCCTATTCACGAAATACACGGCCTTAGTTGTAACACCCATTTTATTTATTTAGTCATTTTGGTGTTAATTTAATTATTTTATGTTGGTGTGCCCTTAGGTGGGGTGTGTTGGTATGTGATTGGTGAGAATCCTTGATATATAAGGATCATTGGTGGTGTGGAGATAATAATATAATAGTTAATAGTAATATTGGTGGTATTATTATTATTATTATTATTATTATTATTATTATTATTATTATTATTATTATTATTATTATTATCATTATTATTATTATTATTATTATTATTATCATCGGTATGAATATTATTATTGGTGGGTGTCCCTGATATGGGAGGATTATTGGTGGTGTTTTGGTGAATATAATAATATAGTGTATAATATTGATATTGGTGGGAATATTATTATTATTATTATATTTATTATAGT
Organism: Lathyrus sativus; assembly: GCA_963859935.3. Classification (NCBI taxonomy): domain Eukaryota; kingdom Viridiplantae; phylum Streptophyta; class Magnoliopsida; order Fabales; family Fabaceae; genus Lathyrus; species Lathyrus sativus. Next base: position 422,109,738 of record OZ012739.1, read on the forward strand.
TACTATTGTTATTAACATTATTATTATTTTGGTGAGATAATAATAGGATTATTATTACTATTATTATTTTATTAAGTTATTAACATTATTATTATTTTGGTGAGATAATAATAGAATTATTATTACTATTATTATTATTATTATTTTATTAAGTTATTAACATTATTATTATTTTGGTGAGATAATAATAGGATTATTATTACTATTATTATTATTATTATTTTATTAAGTTATTAACATTATTATTATTTTGGTGAGATAATAATAGGATTATTATTACTATTATTATTATTATTATTTTATTAAGTTATTAACATTATTATTATTTTGGTGAGATAATAATAGGATTATTATTACTATTATTATTATTATTATTTTATTAAGTTATTAACATTATTATTATTTTGGTGAGATAATAATAGGATTATTACTACTATTATTATTATTTTTTTTTTTATTATTATTATTATTATTAAGTTATTATTATTATTGGGATTAGAGAATTAAAATAGAGAAGGAGAGAGGTTAGCAGTTTTACGATACATTGTGAGAAGTTAGAGAAAGTGGAAAAAGAACGATAGAAAGGAGAGAACGGGAAAGGGAACGGAAAAGGGAGCAAAGAACGAAGGATACAAGGGAAAATCAGAATTGGCCAAACCTTGGAGGATTCTTTCATCGATCAACCGATTAACAAGGTAAGGGGGGAGAAACTTGATTGGGAATGGTTTATACATGTATAGGGTAGTTGGGGATTCCTTAACCCCGTAGGAAATTGATCGATATATGATAATATATATTGTTATGTTATGATTGATGATGATTGTTGTTAATTATATAGTAATCATTAATGAATTGGTGTTTTGGGATGATTTGGCATATAGGGCATATAGGGTGTTTTACAGTTTTTAGGGAAAATTTTGTATGGCTTTTGAGGTATCGATAAAGTATGTAGGTGATGATTTTGGGAATAGGAATTAGAAGCCTATTGGTTACGGTAATGTGCAAGATTGGTACTAGAATAGACTGAGGATCTGAGTTGAGATGATAGGTACAGTTTGGCCTTGATGCACTGTAAGAATGATGAGTGTGGGAACTAACTTGTGTACTTGGTGATAGTGCATGTTTCCCGTAATAATGACTGGTGGACAATTAGTTGATGTATATGTATGTAGTGATCAGTAGGATCGCGTACCCCCGAGTGGTGGGATATGTTATATCTTGGTGTTAAAGTATGAACTTGTTTACTATCTGGTTGATTTATATGGTGTTGGTGTATGTTATATCTGTACATATGTGCATTGGTGTATGATGATATGATCAGGAGGATCGTGTGCACGTTGAGTGCCTAAATATATTAGTTATGCATTGGTGTGTGCATATCATGGTGTTTTGGTGGGATGAATCATGTCTCAGGAGGAGCGTAAGTGATTCATCCGTACTCCTTTATGGAGAATGGTGGGGGATAGATCATGTCTCAGGAGGAGCGTAAGTGATCTATCCAGGTTCGATTGAATGAACCAACGAGTCGGTACCGCATGCATGGTGTTGAGTTGCATTTTGCATTATAATATGTTATATTGTAATTTGAAAAGTAGGTTCGTCATATGGTGTTGTTAGGGGTGAATCTTGGTGTGTTGGTGTGTTGTACTACCTTATTTACATGTATTACATTACCATTATATTTTTGATCATGATTTCTCACCCCTTTGTTGTTGTTGTGGTATGTGCTTCTTCGGAAGTACAGATAACCCAGGTGCTTAGCTAGCTTGGATATTGGTGTGATTGTCGAGTCTAGGATGCTCTGATACGTAGCACGGGACTTGGGCGTTTTTATTTGTTTTATGTTGAACTGATATTTTATTTCCCTGTGAACGTATCAAACTTTTATTGAATTTTATTATGTAATATTCCTCTGAAGTTGGAGATAAACTTTTTTATAAGGAAACGTTGTTTTTATGTGATATCTCACTTGGGAGAATTGGAACTCTGATTTTGTTTATTTATAATGTTTATTAATTTAATTGATTTTGGGAAGTGGGGTGTTACAATTGGTATCAGAGCAGGTCGGTCCGTCCGGCCAGTGTTGTTGAGTTGAGTTGAGTCTGTCCTTTGGGATGGAGACTGTGTGTTGTTTAACCTGGTGTTGTAGTTTAAATCCCTAGTATACGGCATGTGTGTGAAAACACTGTCGGTACGTGTTTATTTCCTAACCTTGTCTGCAGAAGCAGGAATGATTCCAGTGGGGGAGAAGTTTGTAATTCTCCGGAATGCTACGGTGTGGTGGCTTAATGTGTTGAGGAATGCTATCATAGTTTGGTAAAGATGGTTTGTACCCCATCATGATTTCGGCTGTCTATTAACAAATTGAGGAACTGATCACCCTTAATCTCTTGTTAATAGTAGACGAGATTGTGTTGGATGGGATAGACGTGTCTTGCAAGCTTGTGTGGCGTGAGCAACGAATTGTCCTGAGTTAAGCTAAGTGCTTAAGGGATTATTTTGAGGAGTTGGCGTAATACGGTGTTGAGACGTTTATTTTGACAGAAACTTTGAATGAGAAGGAAAGTGATAAGATTGGGATTTGTCAATTAGTTGAAATTGCCAGAGGGTCCCTGAGGAAGTAAGCGATTTACTATCGGAGTGTGAAGTAAAGCTTACACGTTTATTTTGTTTTTGAGACGAGTCTGATATTGATGACTCCATATTGTATGTTTACGTTGGGATTGGAGAAGTTGAAGAGTCAACTTGAAGACCCGTTGGGGGAAAGGTTCTTTTGTTTGAGTGTGTTACCGTAAGGTGCACCAATTTTTGTTGGTTAGACAGACAGAAGGTTTTGTGAAGCTTTGGGTGAACTATAGATAAGTGAACAAGGTGACTGTCAAGGATAAGTGTTTGCTTCCAAGAGTTAATGATTTGATGGATCAATTGATTGAAGGACGTGAGTTTCCGTGTTCGTGAGATCGCGAGTAGAATTATTGTGTTGTGGTGTCGAAGGTCGAAGTGGTATCGTAATAGGAGGCTCCACGATCTGCTGTTGAGATTAGAAGTAATCGGGTTTTAAAATATTTAAAGATTGAAAGTGTGTTGGACGGCCTCCTAAGTATGAAACTGTGGTTATACGTTGAATTCCGAGATTGCAGCTTTTTACGGAATCGAAATCGGACACTCGGAATTCAGGTAACGGTCGAAAATAGAATTTTGGGACTGTCATGTTCGCCGAGATTCGCCTGGCAAAGTGCCCTGAGCAGAAAAATGTTGTTGTGGTATTTTTGTCGTAACGGGAGAACCGTAACTCAGAATGACGCCCGGTTCGAAGCGTTGGAAAGCTATTGAAATTATCTATGAGATGGTGAAGTATTGACATAGATTTAATCTATTTATTGATGAAGTGTGTTTGAATGTTGTGGTAAGGACGGGCGGTACGGTATGTGTTCCCGCTATAACTCACAACTTGTTTGTCCACTTGGCATGGGATCTTCTTTAATTATTTATATAAGGCAATGGTTGTGTTAATAAATGATATTTTAAGGTATTCGAAGAGTATAGAGGATTATGTTGAGCATAAGGAACTGGAGTTATCAGTGTTAGAAAAAGAGCGGTGATATACTTCCGTAAGGAAAGTTCTTCCGAATCCGATAGAACTAACTGTGGTGTTTGTGATGCTTGTTGATATAATTAGGGGATTTGCTAAAGACAACTTCAGCGAGTTTCAGTTATGCAAAAAGCAACTTGAAGTGTGTAAGAGAAACCATCCGACCAGTAATTTAGAGTTGGTTGCTATTGTGGTTGTACCGGAGTCGGAGGCTTCAAAAGTTCAGACTGAGATCGGAGATGTTTGGTGATCTTAAGAGTTTAAGGTGTTTGTTTGATTTGAAAAAGTTGAAAATTAGGCAGAGGAAATAATTAGGATTTCTGAAGGATTACGACTTTGAGTGTAATTACCCTTTGGGTAAAGTGGATGTGGTAGATGATGCGGTGAGTTGGAAATGTTTGTGTTTACCGAAGATGATGGTGAAAAGAGGTAGAACTGATTGAGAAATTTCATAATATGCGCTTTGTGAGTAAGGATACTCCTTATGGAGTTAATCTTTTATTATTAAGATCTGACTAGTGATATCCTTGAGAAGAACCGAGAAAGTCAGAAATCTGGGTCGAGTAGTGAATTAGTTGAAGTTGATAAATTAGAGTCGAGGAGTGGATTGTCGGGCTTGTGGAAATAATACCACGAGATGTTATGATAGAGTATGTGTACCAAATGTTGTTGAGGGGAGTAGAAGTACTCGTGAAGAAATACATTGGGGTAGATGGAGTATCCATCCCAGTGCTATGAAGAAGTAACCGAATTTGAGTAGATTGTTTTGGAGACCATGGATAAGGGGAGGAGTAGTTGAGGTGGAATATGCTGGTTAGAATTGTAGGAATTCGAAGAGTGAACATCAGAGACTGTTGAGTCTGATGCAGTCGTTAAATATTCCAGAGTGGAAATCAGGTAGTATTTTCACGAAATTGGTGTTGAGATTTCCAAAGAATTTGTAAAGACATAATTTTAATTTGAATTGTTAGGAGTGGATTAACTATTCCGTGTTGAGAATATATGAGATGCATATTGAGAAAGTGGCGAAGTTGGATGAGATACTGACGAATATTGTGTCAGATGGAAATTTGAGGTTTATATTGAGATTTTGGAAGGGCTTACAGGAAGCTTCGGGTACTAAGTTGAAGTTGAGTTCGACTTACCATCCGCAAACTGATGGTCAGTTAGAGAGGACTATTGAGTCTGTAGAGAATTGGTGAGAGCTTGGGTGTTGGATCGAGGTGGATTGTGGAATGATTAATTACCGTTGATTGAGTTACCTATAATAACGGTTACCATCCTAGTGTCGGAATGGCACTATATGTGGCTTGGTGAAATAGGGAGTGTAGGACTCTACTGTGTTGGAATGGGTCGAGTGAGAGTGTTGCGCTCAGACCTGAAAATTATGTGGAGATGGCTGAAAAGATCAAGAGGATCCAAGGAAAGATATGTTTGGAGAGTCACGTCGGTGACTGATGTTGGTCGAGCTTCGAAGTCTCAGAAGTTCGCACCGTGTTCTGTGGTTTGTATCAGAGTGGCGCAGCAGAGGCATGGGAGGAGTAACATGTTAGACCGTTTTTCCCGCTGTCGCTATGAATTGGCATGATATGTTTCATGTGTCTTAGTTGAGAAAGTACATTGAACCAGGTGGATGATGTACAAGTGAAAATAATTTGATTGTTGAGGCATTGCTATTTCGTTTGGACGAGCGAGAAACAACTCCGAAGGGAGGAGATATCTTTGGTGAAAGTAACTTGGGGAGGTGCTGCAGAAGGCAGTGTGACCTGTTAGTTGGAATGAAGGATGCGGGAAGCGTATCCGGAAGTGTTCCATCAGGTAATTTTCGAGGACGAAAATACTTAAAGTGGGGGAGAGTTGTAACACCCATTTTATTTATTTAGTCATTTTGGTGTTAATTTAATTATTTTATGTTGGTGTGCCCTTAGGTGGGGTGTGTTGGTATGTGATTGGTGAGTATCCTTGATATATAAGGATCATTGGTGGTGTGGAGATAATAATATAATAGTTAATAGTAATATTGGTGGTATTATTATTATTATTATTATTATTATTATTATTATTATTATTATCATTATTATTATTATTATCATCGGTATGAATATTATTATTGGTGGGTGTCTCTGATATGGGAGGATTATTGATGGTGTTTTGGTGAATATAATAATATAGTGTATAATATTGATATTGGTGGGAATATTATTATTATTATTATATTTATTATAGTTACTATTGTTATTAACATTATTATTATTTTGGTGAGATAATAATAGGATTATTATTACTATTATTATTTTATTAAGTTATTAACATTATTATTATTTTGGTGAGATAATAATAGAATTATTATTACTATTATTATTATTATTATTTTATTAAGTTATTAACATTATTATTATTTTGGTGAGATAATAATAGGATTATTATTACTATTATTATTATTATTATTATTATTTTATTAAGTTATTAACATTATTATTATTTTGGTGAGATAATAATAGGATTATTATTACTATTATTATTATTATTATTATTTTATTAAGTTATTAACATTATTATTATTTTGGTGAGATAATAATAGGATTATTATTACTATTATTATTATTATTATTTTATTAAGTTATTAACATTATTATTATTTTGGTGAGATAATAATAGGATTATTACTATTATTATTATTATTATTTTATTATTATTATTATTATTATTAAGTTATTATTATTATTGGGATTAGAGAATTAAAATAGAGAAGGAGAGGGGTTAGCAGTTTTACGATACATTGTGAGAAGTTAGAGAAAGTGGAAAAAGAACGATAGAAAGGAGAGAACGGGAAAGGGAACGGAAAAGGGAGCAAAGAACGAAGGATACAAGGGAAAATCAGAATTGGCCAAACCTTGGAGGATTCTTTCATCGATCAACCGATTAACAAGGTAAGGGGGGAGAAACTTGATTGGGAATGGTTTATACATGTATAGGGTAGTTGGGGATTCCTTAACCCCGTAGGAAATTGATCGATATATGATAATATATATTGTTATGTTATGATTGATGATGATTGTTGTTAATTATATAGTAATCGTTAATGAATTGGTGTTTTGGGATGATTTGGCATATAGGGCATATTGGGTGTTTTACAGTTTTTAGGGAAAATTCTGTATGGCTTTTGAGGTATCGATAAAGTATGTAGGTGATGATTTTGGGAATAGGAATTAGAAGCCTATTGGTTACGGTAATGTGCAAGATTGGTACTAGAATAGACTGAGGATCTGAGTTGAGATGATAGGTACAGTTTGGCCTTGATGCACTGTAAGAATGATGAGTGTGGGAACTAACTTGTGTACTTGGTGATAGTGCATGTTTCCCGTAATAATGACTGGTGGACAATTAGTTGATGTATATGTATGTAGTGATCAGTAGGATCGCGTACCCCCGAGTGGTGGGATATGTTATATCTTGGTGTTAAAGTATGAACTTGTTTACTATCTGGTTGATTTATATGGTGTTGGTGTATGTTATATCTGTACATATGTGCATTGGTGTATGATGATATGATCAGGAGGATCGTGTGCACGTTGAGTGCCTAAATATATTAGTTATGCATTGGTGTGTGCATATCATGGTGTTTTGGTGGGATGAATCATGTCTCAGGAGGAGCGTAAGTGATTCATCCGTACTCCTTTGTGGAGAATGGTGGGGGATAGATCATGTCTCAGGAGGAGCGTAAGTGATCTATCCAGGTTCGATTGAATGAACCAACGAGTCGGTACCGCATGCATGGTGTTGAGTTGCATTTTGCATTATAATATGTTATATTGTAATTTGAAAAGTAGGTTCGCCATATGGTGTTGTTAGGGGTGAATCTTGGTGTGTTGGTGTGTTGTACTACCTTATTTACATGTATTACATTACCATTATATTTTTGATCATGATTTCTCACCCCTTTGTTGTTGTTGTGGTCTGTGCTTCTTCGGAAGTACAGATAACCCAGGTGCTTAGCTAGCTTGGATATTGGTGTGATTGTCGAGTCTAGGATGCTCTGATACGTAGCACGGGACTTGGGCGTTTTTATTTGTTTTATGTTGAACTGATATTTTATTTCCCTGTGAACGTATCAAACTTTTATTGAATTTTATTATGTAATATTCCTCTGAAGTTGGAGATAAACTTTTTTATAAGGAAACGTTGTTTTTATGTGATATCCCACTTGGGAGAATTGGAACTCTGATTTTGTTTATTTATAATGTTTATTAATTTAATTGATTTTGGGAAGTGGGGTGTTACAATTGGTATCAGAGCAGGTCGGTCCGTCCGGCCAGTGTTGTTGAGTTGAGTTGAGTCTGTCCTTTGGGATGGAGACTGTGTGTTGTTTAACCTGGTGTTGTAGTTTAAATCCCTAGTATACGACATGTGTGTGAAAACACTGTCGGTACGTGTTTATTTCCTAACCTTGTCTGCAGAAGCAGGAATGATTCCAGTGGGGGAGAAGTTTGTAATTCTCCGGAATGCTACGGTGTGGTGGCTTAATGTGTTGAGGAATGCTATCATAGTTTGGTAAAGATGGTTTGTACCCCATCATGATTTCGGCTGTCTATTAACAAATTGAGGAACTGATCACCCTTAATCTCTTGTTAATAGTAGACGAGATTGTGTTGGATGGGATAGACGTGTCTTGCAAGCTTGTGTGGCGTGAGCAACGAATTGTCCTGAGTTAAGCTAAGTGCTTAAGGGATTATTTTGAGGAGTTGGCGTAATACGGTGTTGAGACGTTTATTTTGACAGAAACTTTGAATGAGAAGGAAAGTGATAAGATTGGGATTTGTCAATTAGTTGAAATTGCCAGAGGGTCCCTGAGGAAGTAAGCGATTTACTATCGGAGTGTGAAGTAAAGCTTACACGTTTATTTTGTTTTTGAGACGAGTCTGATATTGATGACTCCATATTGTATGTTTACGTTGGGATTGGAGAAGTTGAAGAGTCAACTTGAAGACCCGTTGGGGGAAAGGTTCTTTTGTTTGAGTGTGTTACCGTAAGGTGCACCAATTTTTGTTGGTTAGACAGACAGAAGGTTTTGTGAAGCTTTGGGTGAACTATAGATAAGTGAACAAGGTGACTGTCAAGGATAAGTGTTTGCTTCCAAGAGTTAATGATTTGATGGATCAATTGATTGAAGGACGTGAGTTTCCGTGTTCGTGAGATCGCGAGTAGAATTATTGTGTTGTGGTGTCGAAGGTCGAAGTGGTATCGTAATAGGAGGCTCCACGATCTGCTGTTGAGATTAGAAGTAATCGGGTTTTAAAATATTTAAAGATTGAAAGTGTGTTGGACGGCCTCCTAAGTATGAAACTGTGGTTATACGTTGAATTCCGAGATTGCAGCTTTTTACGGAATCGAAATCGGACACTCGGAATTCAGGTAACGGTCGAAAATAGAATTTTGGGACTGTCATGTTCGCCGAGATTCGCCTGGCAAAGTGCCCTGAGCAGAAAAATGTTGTTGTGGTATTTTTGTCGTAACGGGAGAACCGTAACTCAGAATGACGCCCGGTTCGAAGCGTTGGAAAGCTATTGAAATTATCTATGAGATGGTGAAGTATTGACATAGATTTAATCTATTTATTGATGAAGTGTGTTTGAATGTTGTGGTAAGGACGGGCGGTACGGTATGTGTTCCCGCTATAACTCACAACTTGTTTGTCCACTTGGCATGGGATCTTCTTTAATTATTTATATAAGGCAATGGTTGTGTTAATAAATGATATTTTAAGGTATTCGAAGAGTATAGAGGATTATGTTGAGCATAAGGAACTGGAGTTATCAGTGTTAGAAAAAGAGCGGTGATATACTTCCGTAAGGAAAGTTCTTCCGAATCCGATAGAACTAACTGTGGTGTTTGTGATGCTTGTTGATATAATTAGGGGATTTGCTAAAGACAACTTCAGCGAGTTTCAGTTATGCAAAAAGCAACTTGAAGTGTGTAAGAGAAACCATCCGACCAGTAATTTAGAGTTGGTTGCTATTGTGGTTGTACCGGAGTCGGAGGCTTCAAAAGTTCAGACTGAGATCGGAGATGTTTGGTGATCTTAAGAGTTTAAGGTGTTTGTTTGATTTGAAAAAGTTGAAAATTAGGCAGAGGAAATAATTAGGATTTCTGAAGGATTACGACTTTGAGTGTAATTACCCTTTGGGTAAAGTGGATGTGGTAGATGATGCGGTGAGTTGGAAATGTTTGTGTTTACCGAAGATGATGGTGAAAAGAGGTAGAACTGATTGAGAAATTTCATAATATGCGCTTTGTGAGTAAGGATACTCCTTATGGAGTTAATCTTTTATTATTAAGATCTGACTAGTGATATCCTTGAGAAGAACCGAGAAAGTCAGAAATCTGGGTCGAGTAGTGAATTAGTTGAAGTTGATAAATTAGAGTCGAGGAGTGGATTGTCGGGCTTGTGGAAATAATACCACGAGATGTTATGATAGAGTATGTGTACCAAATGTTGTTGAGGGGAGTAGAAGTACTCGTGAAGAAATACATTGGGGTAGATGGAGTATCCATCCCAGTGCTATGAAGAAGTAACCGAATTTGAGTAGATTGTTTTGGAGACCATGGATAAGGGGAGGAGTAGTTGAGGTGGAATATGCTGGTTATAATTGTAGGAATTCGAAGAGTGAACATCAGAGACTGTTGAGTCTGATGCAGTCGTTAAATATTCCAGAGTGGAAATCAGGTAGTATTTTCACGAAATTGGTGTTGAGATTTCCAAAGAATTTGTAAAGACATAATTTTAATTTGAATTGTTAGGAGTGGATTAACTATTCCGTGTTGAGAATATATGAGATGCATATTGAGAAAGTGGCGAAGTTGGATGAGATACTGACGAATATTGTGTCAGATGGAAATTTGAGGTTTATATTGAGATTTTGGAAGGGCTTACAGGAAGCTTCGGGTACTAAGTTGAAGTTGAGTTCGACTTACCATCCGCAAACTGATGGTCAGTTAGAGAGGACTATTGAGTCTGTAGAGAATTGGTGAGAGCTTGGGTGTTGGATCGAGGTGGATTGTGGAATGATTAATTACCGTTGATTGAGTTACCTATAATAACGGTTACCATCCTAGTGTCGGAATGGCACTATATGTGGCTTGGTGAAATAGGGAGTGTAGGACTCTACTGTGTTGGAATGGGTCGAGTGAGAGTGTTGCGCTCAGACCTGAAAATTATGTGGAGATGGCTGAAAAGATCAAGAGGATCCAAGGAAAGATATGTTTGGAGAGTCACGTCGGTGACTGATGTTGGTCGAGCTTCGAAGTCTCAGAAGTTCGCACCGTGTTCTGTGGTTTGTATCAGAGTGGCGCAGCAGAGGCATGGGAGGAGTAACATGTTAGACCGTTTTTCCCGCTGTCGCTATGAATTGGCATGATATGTTTCATGTGTCTTAGTTGAGAAAGTACATTGAACCAGGTGGATGATGTACAAGTGAAAATAATTTGATTGTTGAGGCATTGCTATTTCGTTTGGACGAGCGAGAAACAACTCCGAAGGGAGGAGATATCTTTGGTGAAAGTAACTTGGGGAGGTGCTGCAGAAGGCAGTGTGACCTGTTAGTTGGAATGAAGGATGCGGGAAGCGTATCCGGAAGTGTTCCATCAGGTAATTTTCGAGGACGAAAATACTTAAAGTGGGGGAGAGTTGTAACACCCATTTTATTTATTTAGTCATTTTGGTGTTAATTTAATTATTTTATGTTGGTGTGCCCTTAGGTGGGGTGTGTTGGTATGTGATTGGTGAGTATCCTTGATATATAAGGATCATTGGTGGTGTGGAGATAATAATATAATAGTTAATAGTAATATTGGTGGTATTATTATTATTATTATTATTATTATTATTATTATTATTATTATTATTATTATTATTATTATTATTATTATCATTATTATTATTATTATCATCGGTATGAATATTATTATTGGTGGGTGTCTCTGATATGGGAGGATTATTGGTGGTGTTTTGGTGAATATAATAATATAGTGTATAATATTGATATTGGTGAGAATATTATTATTATTATTATATTTATTATAGTTACTATTGTTATTAACATTATTATTATTTTGGTGAGATAATAATAGGATTATTATTACTATTATTATTTTATTAAGTTATTAACATTATTATTATTTTGGTGAGATAATAATAGAATTATTATTACTATTATTATTATTATTATTTTATTAAGTTATTAACATTATTATTATTTTGGTGAGATAATAATAGGATTATTATTACTATTATTATTATTATTATTATTATTTTATTAAGTTATTAACATTATTATTATTTTGGTGAGATAATAATAGGATTATTATTACTATTATTATTATTATTATTATTTTATTAAGTTATTAACATTATTATTATTTTGGTGAGATAATAATAGGATTATTATTACTATTATTATTATTATTATTTTATTAAGTTATTAACATTATTATTATTTTGGTGAGATAATAATAGGATTATTACTATTATTATTATTATTATTTTATTATTATTATTATTATTATTAAGTTATTATTATTATTGGGATTAGAGAATTAAAATAGAGAAGGAGAGGGGTTAGCAGTTTTACGATACATTGTGAGAAGTTAGAGAAAGTGGAAAAAGAACGATAGAAAGGAGAGAACGGGAAAGGGAACGGAAAAGGGAGCAAAGAACGAAGGATACAAGGGAAAATCAGAATTGGCCAAACCTTGGAGGATTCTTTCATCGATCAACCGATTAACAAGGTAAGGGGGGAGAAACTTGATTGGGAATGGTTTATACATGTATAGGGTAGTTGGGGATTCCTTAACCCCGTAGGAAATTGATCGATATATGATAATATATATTGTTATGTTATGATTGATGATGATTGTTGTTAATTATATAGTAATCGTTAATGAATTGGTGTTTTGGGATGATTTGGCATATAGGGCATATAGGGTGTTTTACAGTTTTTAGGGAAAATTCTGTATGGCTTTTGAGGTATCGATAAAGTATGTAGGTGATGATTTTGGGAATAGGAATTAGAAGCCTATTGGTTACGGTAATGTGCAAGATTGGTACTAGAATAGACTGAGGATCTGAGTTGAGATGATAGGTACAGTTTGGCCTTGATGCACTGTAAGAATGATGAGTGTGGGAACTAACTTGTGTACTTGGTGATAGTGCATGTTTCCCGTAATAATGACTGGTGGACAATTAGTTGATGTATATGTATGTAGTGATCAGTAGGATCGCGTACCCCCGAGTGGTGGGATATGTTATATCTTGGTGTTAAAGTATGAACTTGTTTACTATCTGGTTGATTTATATGGTGTTGGTGTATGTTATATCTGTACATATGTGCATTGGTGTATGATGATATGATCAGGAGGATCGTGTGCACGTTGAGTGCCTAAATATATTAGTTATGCATTGGTGTGTGCATATCATGGTGTTTTGGTGGGATGAATCATGTCTCAGGAGGAGCGTAAGTGATTCATCCGTACTCCTTTGTGGAGAATGGTGGGGGATAGATCATGTCTCAGGAGGAGCGTAAGTGATCTATCCAGGTTCGATTGAATGAACCAACGAGTCGGTACCGCATGCATGGTGTTGAGTTGCATTTTGCATTATAATATGTTATATTGTAATTTGAAAAGTAGGTTCGTCATATGGTGTTGTTAGGGGTGAATCTTGGTGTGTTGGTGTGTTGTACTACCTTATTTACATGTATTACATTACCATTATATTTTTTATCATGATTTCTCACCCCTTTGTTGTTGTTGTGGTCTGTGCTTCTTCGGAAGTACAGATAACCCAGGTGCTTAGCTAGCTTGGATATTGGTGTGATTGTCGAGTCTAGGATGCTCTGATACGTAGCACGGGACTTGGGCGTTTTTATTTGTTTTATGTTGAACTGATATTTTATTTCCCTGTGAACGTATCAAACTTTTATTGAATTTTATTATGTAATATTCCTCTGAAGTTGGAGATAAACTTTTTTATAAGGAAACGTTGTTTTTATGTGATATCCCACTTGGGAGAATTGGAACTCTGATTTTGTTTATTTATAATGTTTATTAATTTAATTGATTTTGGGAAGTGGGGTGTTACAATTGGTATCAGAGCAGGTCGGTCCGTCCGGCCAGTGTTGTTGAGTTGAGTTGAGTCTGTCCTTTGGGATGGAGACTGTGTGTTGTTTAACCTGGTGTTGTAGTTTAAATCCCTAGTATACGACATGTGTGTGAAAACACTGTCGATACGTGTTTATTTCCTAACCTTGTCTGCAGAAGCAGGAATGATTCCAGTGGGGGAGAAGTTTGTAATTCTCCGGAATGCTACGGTGTGGTGGCTTAATGTGTTGAGGAATGCTATCATAGTTTGGTAAAGATGGTTTGTACCCCATCATGATTTCGGCTGTCTATTAACAAATTGAGGAACTGATCACCCTTAATCTCTTGTTAATAGTAGACGAGATTGTGTTGGATGGGATAGACGTGTCTTGCAAGCTTGTGTGGCGTGAGCAACGAATTGTCCTGAGTTAAGCTAAGTGCTTAAGGGATTATTTTGAGGAGTTGGCGTAATACGGTGTTGAGACGTTTATTTTGACAGAAACTTTGAATGAGAAGGAAAGTGAGAAGATTGGGATTTGTCAATTAGTTGAAATTGCCAGAGGGTCCCTGAGGAAGTAAGCGATTTACTATCGGAGTGTGAAGTAAAGCTTACACGTTTATTTTGTTTTTGAGACGAGTCTGATATTGATGACTCCATATTGTATGTTTACGTTGGGATTGGAGAAGTTGAAGAGTCAACTTGAAGACCCGTTGGGGGAAAGGTTCTTTTGTTTGAGTGTGTTACCGTAAGGTGCACCAATTTTTGTTGGTTAGACAGACAGAAGGTTTTGTGAAGCTTTGGGTGAACTATAGATAAGTGAACAAGGTGACTGTCAAGGATAAGTGTTTGCTTCCAAGAGTTAATGATTTGATGGATCAATTGATTGAAGGACATGAGTTTCCGTGTTCGTGAGATCGCGAGTAGAATTATTGTGTTGTGGTGTCGAAGGTCGAAGTGGTATCGTAATAGGAGGCTCCACGATCTGCTGTTGAGATTAGAAGTAATCGGGTTTTAAAATATTTAAAGATTGAAAGTGTGTTGGACGGCCTCCTAAGTATGAAACTGTGGTTATACGTTGAATTCCGAGATTGCAGCTTTTTACGGAATCGAAATCGGACACTCGGAATTCAGGTAACGGTCGAAAATAGAATTTTGGGACTGTCATGTTCGCCGAGATTCGCCTGGCAAAGTGCCCTGAGCAGAAAAATGTTGTTGTGGTATTTTTGTCGTAACGGGAGAACCGTAACTCAGAATGACGCCCGGTTCGAAGCGTTGGAAAGCTATTGAAATTATCTATGAGATGGTGAAGTATTGACATAGATTTAATCTATTTATTGATGAAGTGTGTTTGAATGTTGTGGTAAGGACGGGCGGTACGGTATGTGTTCCCGCTATAACTCACAACTTGTTTGTCCACTTGGCATGGGATCTTCTTTAATTATTTATATAAGGCAATGGTTGTGTTAATAAATGATATTTTAAGGTATTCGAAGAGTATAGAGGATTATGTTGAGCATAAGGAACTGGAGTTATCAGTGTTAGAAAAAGAGCGGTGATATACTTCCGTAAGGAAAGTTCTTCCGAATCCGATAGAACTAACTGTGGTGTTTGTGATGCTTGTTGATATAATTAGGGGATTTGCTAAAGACAACTTCAGCGAGTTTCAGTTATGCAAAAAGCAACTTGAAGTGTGTAAGAGAAACCATCCGACCAGTAATTTAGAGTTGGTTGCTATTGTGGTTGTACCGGAGTCGGAGGCTTCAAAAGTTCAGACTGAGATCGGAGATGTTTGGTGATCTTAAGAGTTTAAGGTGTTTGTTTGATTTGAAAAAGTTGAAAATTAGGCAGAGGAAATAATTAGGATTTCTGAAGGATTACGACTTTGAGTGTAATTACCCTTTGGGTAAAGTGGATGTGGTAGATGATGCGGTGAGTTGGAAATGTTTGTGTTTACCGAAGATGATGGTGAAAAGAGGTAGAACTGATTGAGAAATTTCATAATATGCGCTTTGTGAGTAAGGATACTCCTTATGGAGTTAATCTTTTATTATTAAGATCTGACTAGTGATATCCTTGAGAAGAACCGAGAAAGTCAGAAATCTGGGTCGAGTAGTGAATTAGTTGAAGTTGATAAATTAGAGTCGAGGAGTGGATTGTCGGGCTTGTGGAAATAATACCACGAGATGTTATGATAGAGTATGTGTACCAAATGTTGTTGAGGGGAGTAGAAGTACTCGTGAAGAAATACATTGGGGTAGATGGAGTATCCATCCCAGTGCTATGAAGAAGTAACCGAATTTGAGTAGATTGTTTTGGAGACCATGGATAAGGGGAGGAGTAGTTGAGGTGGAATATGCTGGTTAGAATTGTAGGAATTCGAAGAGTGAACATCAGAGACTGTTGAGTCTGATGCAGTCGTTAAATATTCCAGAGTGGAAATCAGGTAGTATTTTCACGAAATTGGTGTTGAGATTTCCAAAGAATTTGTAAAGACATAATTTTAATTTGAATTGTTAGGAGTGGATTAACTATTCCGTGTTGAGAATATATGAGATGCATATTGAGAAAGTGGCGAAGTTGGATGAGATACTGACGAATATTGTGTCAGATGGAAATTTGAGGTTTATATTGAGATTTTGGAAGGGCTTACAGGAAGCTTCGGGTACTAAGTTGAAGTTGAGTTCGACTTACCATCCGCAAACTGATGGTCAGTTAGAGAGGACTATTGAGTCTGTAGAGAATTGGTGATAGCTTGGGTGTTGGATCGAGGTGGATTGTGGAATGATTAATTACCGTTGATTGAGTTACCTATAATAACGGTTACCATCCTAGTGTCGGAATGGCACTATATGTGGCTTGGTGAAATAGGGAGTGTAGGACTCTACTGTGTTGGAATGGGTCGAGTGAGAGTGTTGCGCTCAGACCTGAAAATTATGTGGAGATGGCTGAAAAGATCAAGAGGATCCAAGGAAAGATATGTTTGGAGAGTCACGTCGGTGACTGATGTTGGTCGAGCTTCGAAGTCTCAGAAGTTCGCACCGTGTTCTGTGGTTTGTATCAGAGTGGCGCAGCAGAGGCATGGGAGGAGTAACATGTTAGACCGTTTTTCCCGCTGTCGCTATGAATTGGCATGATATGTTTCATGTGTCTTAGTTGAGAAAGTACATTGAACCAGGTGGATGATGTACAAGTGAAAATAATTTGATTGTTGAGGCATTGCTATTTCGTTTGGACGAGCGAGAAACAACTCCGAAGGGAGGAGATATCTTTGGTGAAAGTAACTTGGGGAGGTGCTGCAGAAGGCAGTGTGACCTGTTAGTTGGAATGAAGGATGCGGGAAGCGTATCCGGAAGTGTTCCATCAGGTAATTTTCGAGGACGAAAATACTTAAAGTGGGGGAGAGTTGTAACACCCATTTTATTTATTTAGTCATTTTGGTGTTAATTTAATTATTTTATGTTGGTGTGCCCTTAGGTGGGGTGTGTTGGTATGTGATTGGTGAGTATCCTTGATATATAAGGATCATTGGTGGTGTGGAGATAATAATATAATAGTTAATAGTAATATTGGTGGTATTATTATTATTATTATTATTATTATTATTATTATTATTATTATTATTATTATTATTATTATTATTATCATTATTATTATTATTATCATCGGTATGAATATTATTATTGGTGGGTGTCTCTGATATGGGAGGATTATTGGTGGTGTTTTGGTGAATATAATAATATAGTGTATAATATTGATATTGGTGGGAATATTATTATTATTATTATATTTATTATAGTTACTATTGTTATTAACATTATTATTATTTTGGTGAGATAATAATAGGATTATTATTACTATTATTATTTTATTAAGTTATTAACATTATTATTATTTTGGTGAGATAATAATAGAATTATTATTACTATTATTATTATTATTATTTTATTAAGTTATTAACATTATTATTATTTTGGTGAGATAATAATAGGATTATTATTACTATTATTATTATTATTATTATTATTTTATTAAGTTATTAACATTATTATTATTTTGGTGAGATAATAATAGGATTATTATTACTATTATTATTATTATTATTATTTTATTAAGTTATTAACATTATTATTATTTTGGTGAGATAATAATAGGATTATTATTACTATTATTATTATTATTATTTTATTAAGTTATTAACATTATTATTATTTTGGTGAGATAATAATAGGATTATTACTATTATTATTATTATTATTTTATTATTATTATTATTATTATTAAGTTATTATTATTATTGGGATTAGAGAATTAAAATAGAGAAGGAGAGGGGTTAGCAGTTTTACGATACATTGTGAGAAGTTAGAGAAAGTGGAAAAAGAACGATAGAAAGGAGAGAACGGGAAAGGGAACGGAAAAGGGAGCAAAGAACGAAGGATACAAGGGAAAATCAGAATTGGCCAAACCTTGGAGGATTCTTTCATCGATCAACCGATTAACAAGGTAAGGGGGGAGAAACTTGATTGGGAATGGTTTATACATGTATAGGGTAGTTGGGGATTCCTTAACCCCGTAGGAAATTGATCGATATATGATAATATATATTGTTATGTTATGATTGATGATGATTGTTGTTAATTATATAGTAATCGTTAATGAATTGGTGTTTTGGGATGATTTGGCATATAGGGCATATAGGGTGTTTTACAGTTTTTAGGGAAAATTCTGTATGGCTTTTGAGGTATCGATAAAGTATGTAGGTGATGATTTTGGGAATAGGAATTAGAAGCCTATTGGTTACGGTAATGTGCAAGATTGGTACTAGAATAGACTGAGGATCTGAGTTGAGATGATAGGTACAGTTTGGCCTTGATGCACTGTAAGAATGATGAGTGTGGGAACTAACTTGTGTACTTGGTGATAGTGCATGTTTCCCGTAATAATGACTGGTGGACAATTAGTTGATGTATATGTATGTAGTGATCAGTAGGATCGCGTACCCCCGAGTGGTGGGATATGTTATATCTTGGTGTTAAAGTATGAACTTGTTTACTATCTGGTTGATTTATATGGTGTTGGTGTATGTTATATCTGTACATATGTGCATTGGTGTATGATGATATGATCAGGAGGATCGTGTGCACGTTGAGTGCCTAAATATATTAGTTATGCATTGGTGTGTGCATATCATGGTGTTTTGGTGGGATGAATCATGTCTCAGGAGGAGCGTAAGTGATTCATCCGTACTCCTTTGTGGAGAATGGTGGGGGATAGATCATGTCTCAGGAGGAACGTAAGTGATCTATCCAGGTTCGATTGAATGAACCAACGAGTCGGTATCGTATGCATGGTGTTGAGTTGCATTTTGCATTATAATATGTTATATTGTAATTTGAAAAGTAGGTTCGTCATATGGTGTTGTTAGGGGTGAATCTTGGTGTGTTGGTGTGTTGTACTACCTTATTTACATGTATTACATTACCATTATATTTTTGATCATGATTTCTCACCCCTTTGTTGTTGTTGTGGTTTGTGCTTCTTCGGAAGTACAGATAATCCAGGTGCTTAGCTAGCTTGGATATTGGTATGATTGTCGAGTCTAGGATGCTCTGATACGTAGCACGGGACTTGGGCGTTTTTATTTGTTTTATGTTGAACTGATATTTTATTTCCCTGTGAACGTATCAAACTTTTATTGAATTTTATTATGTAATATTCCGCTGAAGTTGGAGATAAACCTTTTTATAAGAAAACGTTGTTTTTATGTGATATCCCACTTGGGAGAATTGGAACTCTGATTTTGTTTATTTATAATGTTTATTAATTTAATTGATTTTGGGAAGTGGGGTGTTACATTAGTCGCTTCCCGCGAGCGTATACTGGCCGAGTGCGCCAAAACCGAATTTGCCCAGGGAGGTGTCCGCTTCCCCCGGCCGACGCCCCCCAAATCCAGTGTGGACAAATCGAAATACTGTCGATTCTACAGGAGCCACGGGCACGTGACCGAAGACCGCATCCATCTTAAGGACGCGATCGAAATCCTGATTAAAGACGACCACCTAAAGAGATACACCCGGCTGGGTGAGGCCCCGAGGCAAGAAGCCCCCGAGGCCAAGAAAGTCGAAGAGCTCCCCTCTTCTGATGGTGACAGCAGACTCTAGGTCGCGTTGTGTGTCAGCCGCCCCGAGGACTGGTTCGCGGATAGAGAGTTCGGCCTCCCCCGACCTACCCAGCGAGCCCGTACGGCCAACCAGCCGGTGGGAATATTTTGCCAGAGTCATGGTCATCTCAGGTGGCGCCACAAGGAGCCTGTCCATAGGATCAGTGAAACGAAAGTTCGACGAACTTATCACGAGCAACTCTGGAAAAATGAGCACGCTCGATAGATTTCGTGGTCGATCCAATCCGATCACATTCTACCTCGAGGAACTCCCCGGGGGATCCTCCAACTCCAACATTCCCCTGCTCATATGGGCACGGATGGCGAACTTCGACGTCATGCGCATCCTCGTCGACAGAGGCAGCTCGGTGGACATCATGTACACCCACCTGTTCACAACCCTCCAAGTCGACGAATCCAACCTATCCCCCTACGTAGGCTCCGACCTTCAGGGGTTCAACGGGACGACGACGAGACCTTGGGGGTACATGGAGCTGAAAGTCACTTTCGGGGAAGAGGAAACGGCCAGGGAGATCGGCATCCATTTCTTAGTCATCGGGTGCCCGTCCCTCTACAACTGTATCCTGGGCAGAACGACGATAGCAGAACTCACCGCGGTGCCTTCCACCGTCCACCTGAAGATGAAGTACTACACGAAACGGGGGGCCGTGATGACCCTTAACGGAGACATCGAGGCCGCCCGGAGGTGCTTCGAGGCCGCGCTGAAAGGTTTGGACACCATCACTCCAGTAACCAAGAAGGCGACCCCAATCGTGGCGCCGAAGAGCGAACCAAAGGAGCTGGTCGGATTCGTGGACCTCGAAAACCGCTTCACCGAAGAGCGCGATCACGAAATAAGGACCAACGAAGCCAACGAGCAGCCCACCCACCCGACACGCCCCGTCCCGGACGATGAATTCGAGATCATCACACTCGGGGAGGACAAGAGCAGAACCGTGAAGATCGGCGTCGGACTCCCAGACTTAGTGAAAAAACAGCTACAGGTCTGCCTCCGCGAGAACGCCGACCTCTTCGCATGGAGCACCGTAGAAATGCCCGGACTCGACCCCGAGGTCGCCTGCCATCAGCTGTCCATCAGCCCGACCGCGAAGGTCGTAGTTCAACATAGGCGTAGACAGTCCCCCAAAAAGTCGGCGACGGCTAAAAAAGCTGTAAAAGCCCTCCTAGAGGCAAATTTTATTTCGGAAGCCCGGTATTCAACCTGGTTGTCCAATGTTGTACTCGTCAAAAAGAATAATGGAAAATGGCGCATGTGTGTTGACTATACCGATCTCAACCGGGCATGTCCTAAGGACGCCTACCCCCTCCCCAACATCGACAAACTCGTCGAAAACTCCGCGGGCTTCAAGCTCTTGTCCTTCATAGACGCATACTCGGGGTACAACCAGATCCCGATGGCTGAGCACGATAAACAGAGCACGGCCTTCTGATCGCGACTTTCTATGTCTAATACAACTTAACTACAAGTGCACAGTCTATCGCGTAGTAATAAAATATATCGATCCCACAAGGACTCGTAATCAAACTAGTGTTCTCGGGAGTTACTATGTTTAGCTAGGTAGATAATGTTTAAGGGAATAATTTCTATCACTAAAGGGAACTAAAAACGTTACTTGAATTATAATTACGCGAATCGATATGCAATAGTTATGTTCTTCGGGGATTTGACAAGTTACCGGTATATAAAATATTTTTTTAGAATTTATTTAAGAAGAAAATAGTGATCTGAAGACTTTCGTCTCACGATGGTTGTTGACGCTAGTCGCAACTCTAAGGCGGAACGTATGCTGTCGCTATCCCGTTCGGGGTTAAAATCGCTTTTTGGAAATCTCTAAGTTCTAATCTATTTTAAAGTGCTTTCGCTGTTATTAAAATAAATGCCTAGTGTTTACTATCTGGTCTTAGCCGCAGCTGTCGCTTGTTGGTTCGTACCTTAATTAATTTCCCACTGTCGTGGCAAAACTACGTTTAAATAAGTTCTCGCTGTCGCGACGAACGTTTATTTAGGAAATACGTTTAAACACTCAGGCCATAAACAACTTTTGAAAAAGAAAGTTTTAAACCGGTTATTATCAAATCCCGTCTGAATTATTATTACATATCGATTACTCTGGTTTAGCTAGACATGGATTTGGAAGAAGTAAAACATAAATAAAATCAGAAATTTAGAACATTCATATTACTAGGAATTAAAGTTACAATTAACGAAATAATGAAAAACCTGTAACGTATCCAAATGGCTTTTGCCCGAATCCCAACGATGTCGGCAGGATTGTGTCTTCAAACCAATAGAGCGCACAAATGAATATTGTAGAAATGGAATACAGGAATAAGGAAAAGAAACAAAAACAAAAAGAATGAAACTAAATTTGCTCTGGAAAATGATTTGGGCAGCACTTCGTTATCTGAATGCGGCTCCCTTTCTCTGCTCCCCTCCTTCCCCTTTTATAGAGGTAAAATGCTAACGGTTGTAATTTGAAGAAGGTGGACTTGGAGTTAGAAAAATTAGGGAGTAGTGGTCCATTATTTCGGACTTGGAACTGGTATTTGCACGTTTAATTGAAGCTTTGCGTTTTTGCCTGCATGACGGTCGTCACCCGTGTGACGGTCGTCATGGAGGTGTGACAGTCGTCACAGCAGTAAAATGCGCATTCTGTTTTTCATGTTGTTTTCATCTGGTTTTCGTCCATATTTCATCTGTAATTACTTCTTTTCTTCATATTGCTTTGTTTGAGCATGATCTTCAAATACCTGCAAAATATCAGACAAATAACATGGAAAAAACCCGAAATCAGATTGAAACCAATCAAACATTAGTTGAATTATGCGTCAATATATATATATACGATTTCGCATTATCACCTTCATGACGGCGTCAGACAACTATTACTACAACATAATGCCCTTCGGCCTAAAGAACGCCGGCACCACGTACCAACGGATGATGAACAGTGTCTTCCGGGGTGAAATCGGCGACATGCTCGAAGTATACATGGACGACATGATCGTCAAATCCTGCACGAAAGCCGACCACACATCCCATCTCAGGAAGGTCTTCGACACCGCGAGGACATGCCGAATGCGCTTCAACCCGGAGAAATGCACCTTCGGGGTCCGCGCAGGAAAGTTCCTCGGCTACTACCTGACCGAGCGTGGGATCGAGGCAAATCCAGACAAATGCCACACCTTTTGGGAAATCACCACACCCACCACGAAGAAGTCCATCCAATCCCTCAACGGCGTGCTCGCCTCACTTTCCCGGTTCATCGTTAGGTCCGCACAGTATACCCTCCCTTTCTTCAAACTACTCAAGAAGGAGACCACGTTCGAATGGACAGACGAATGCGAGCAAGCCCTCCACCACCTCAAACGCGTCCTGTCCGAACCACTGGTGCTGACACGTCCCGTGATGGGCGAAACCCTATACCTATATTTGGCCGTAGCCAATGAGGCCGTCAGCGCCGTTCTCATCAGAGAAATCGAAGAGGGGCAAAAACCAATCTACTTCACGAGCAAAGCCCTCCACGGTCCCGAAGTCCGATACCAGCTGATCGAAAAAGTCGCCCTAGCCCTCATCACCGCATCGTGACAGCTCCGACATTACTTCCTCGCACACACCATCGTGCTCCGCACCGATCAGCCCATCCACCAGCTCCTCGGCCGACCCGACATGGCCGGACGCATGCTGAAATGGTCGTTAGAACTATCTGAGTTCGACATCATCTACGAAGGCCGGAAAGCCATCAAAGCTCAAGCCCTGGCCGACTTCGTTGCCGAGATGACTTCCTCACCCGACCCCACCACCGGGAGCCACATATGGACCATTTTCGTGGACGACTCCTCCAACTCCACGGGCAGCGGGGCAGGCATCATCCTCGACAACGAAGAGGGCACCCTCATAGAGGTCTCCCTCACGCTGGCTTTCCCAACGACTAACAACCAAGCCGAGTACGAAGCGTTCTTGGCCGGACTTCGCCTGGCATCAGACCTCGGGGCCAGAGAAATCAAAATCTACACCGATTCCCAGCTGGTCGCCTCGCAAGTACGAGGAGCATATTAAGCGAAAAACGACAACCTCGCCGAATACTTAGCACTTATCACCAAAAAACTGCAAAGTTTCGACTCCGCGGAGATTTATCACGTCCCGCGCGAGCAGAACACCCGAGCCGATATCCTCTCCAAATTGGCAAGCACCAAAAAGCGAGAAGGCCACAAGTCGGTCATCCAAGAAGTCTTATCCCAACCGAGCACCAAAGCGACCATCGCCCCGCTCGACATCAACGCCATAGGAGATACCGACTGTTGGATGACGCCACTACACACCTACCTCAACACCGGCCGCCTACCAACCGACTCTAAAGAGGCAAGCGCGACCAAGCGACGAGCCTTCTCGTACGTCCTCCTTGAAGGCAAACTATATCGTCGAGGCTTCGCGATCCCACTCCTCAAATGCATCGACAACTCCCAGAGCGCAGCCGTCCTAGAGGAAATCCATGAGGTCATCAACGCGCAACACCTCGGAGGATGATCCCTGGCGAGAAAGGCTCTACGAGCAGGCTACTACTGGCCCTCGATGCAAACGGACGCGAAGGAACATGTCAAACGATGTGACAAATGCCAACGACACGGGGACATGCACCTCGCTCCACCAACCGAACTTAAATCCCTCTCATCCCCGTGGCCATTCGCCTGGTGGGGGTTGGACATCCTCGGCCCTTTCACCCTAGGATCCTATCATAACAAGTACCTCATCGTGGGCGTAGACTACTTCACCAAATGGATCGAGGCCGAAGCCCTGGCCAAAATCACGACCCACAACATACTCCTATTTTACAAACAAAACATCCTCACAAGATTCGTGGTCCCGCTCGCCATCGTCACCGACAAAGACACTCAGTTCACGGACAAAAACTTCCGCGACTTCGTCACCAAGCTCGGAACCAAACACCATTTCACCTCGGTTGAGCATCCCCAGTCAAACGGCCAGGCGGAATCCGCGAACATGGTCATACTCAGGGGATTAAAACGACGACTCGGAGACGCAAAGCGGACATGGGTCGAGGAGCTCCACAGCGTCCTCTGGGCATACCGAACTACACCCCACTCAAGCACGGGGGAAACCCCATTCCACCTCACGTACGGAACCGAAGCAGTGATCCCGGTCGAGATACGCGAGCCATCCAGACGAACTGAAGCTCCCCTCGACACCGACGACAACGACGACGCCTTACGAGAGGAGCTCGACCTCGTCGAGGAGATTCTCTCAGGAGCAGCCCTCCGGGAAGCCCGGCTGAAACAGCAGATGGCACTTCGCCACGACAACAAAGTCCTAAAACGCAATTTCCAAATCGGCGACTTAGTCCTGCGCAGAAACCAGAAAGTCTCACACGAGGGTAAACTAGCCGCAAACTGGAAAGGTCCCTACCGTGTCCGTGACAAGACGGAGCACGGCGCCTACTACCTCGAAAACCTGCATGGGGAACAACTAGCTCGACCATGGAGCGCTGAGAAACTTAAGCGGTACTACAGTTAAACACTGCCCGCGACGACCCATCGTCGCGACCACTGGGGGTGACGTGGTACCACCGCACCTCCTCGCGTCTCCTAAACGACCAGACCAAAAGCAAGCCCTGCCTTTGTGTGCGCGGGCAGAAGGCCTTGCTCGGTAGGAAACACCTCGATCGAGATTCCCCACCGACGTACCAACACCGGCAAGACACCCAGCTCGCGATGGGACGTCCACGCCACGGGGAGAACTACCCCCGAACCGGTCAGGCAACAAAGCCGACCAGCCGGCCAGTTCTTCACACCGCCAGAAACAATTGTCGTCGAGCTACCATCCCGGACAGGACCAAAGACATACTAAACATGCACTTCAAACATACATATATTTCAAGCATACAAGTACGTGCATAAATAAAACGAGCATAAACAACATGCAAAAACGAGGCGCACACTTAGACAATTCTCAAAATATATTAATCAAAAGTGGGCACCAGCCCAGAAGTCAACATTACATAAACAAGGGCGCGCAAGCCCGACAAACAAAACAACAAAATACAAAACATGGCGCGCAGGCCGAACTACACGGGCACGCAGGCTCGGGACTAGTCTAAGCTCTCTCCTCTCCATCAGTTTCAGGCTCCACAACAGGGACGACGGTGTCAGCCTCCTCGGCGCTGGGGTCGACAACCCGGTGTTTCACCCCAAAATTTGCTCAACCTTTTCTTGCCTGATTTATGTTTCATTGCATTTCATTTGCATAGTTACATCATGTACATAATTCAATCATTGGCATATCATAGCATAACTCATCCAACAGGGGATCAAGGGTGTCTATCAAGAGAAGAGCCTAGCAAGAGGTGTTATCCAAGTTTGAGAAATCATCCAAGCCATCAGGAAGTGATTGGAAATCTTGAGAAGTTTGAGTGCCTACATGTGGGTTTTGCTCCTATCTGGAGGAATGTTGAGAATCATCAGTGGGATGAGAAGCATGGAATGTGAATATGAGGTGTGTATGGATCTCACGGGATGTCTAGAGGGCCTTATTGAAGATGAGGCAAGTCATTGATTCAAGTATGAGAGCCACAGTTGAGGTGCAGTCAACTAGGGTTTCATTTGGGTCAACCCTAATTCAATTGAGTAATTGGAGAGCATCAAGGCCTACCTTGAGGTCAAGGGATTCATGGATTGGTATGTTGATACATGTGTGATGTTGTGCCAAGGTTAATCAAAGAAAGATCAAGAATGTGGGAAGTTGCTAAATTAGGGTTTCAGTGTAAAACCCCCTATTTAGTACCCAACTTCAAAGCCACATAAGTCAAAATACAAGTTTCAAATGGATCATTGGCCAACATGAAACTTGTATAGATTCTCAATACCTTTAATTTGAGTACTATAAGTCTTCAAGAAGATTTGTAGAACTCAAGTTATGGTCTTTACAAATTACAGGTCATTAGAGGACACTGAAATTTATCTGTGAAAGTCACTTGACTTCTAAGCAACTTTTGACCTTCAAGGAGTTTTCAAATAGATTCTTGGACAACATAAGAGTTGTAGATCTTGATCTTAGATTTCCATAGAGTACTAGAAGTCCTCAAGGGGATGTATAGAACTCCAGTTATGATCTTGGCAATCCAGGGGTATTTTGGGTATTGGTGATTATAAGTCATTCTCAAGCATGGGTCCAAATCTCCAACTTAGAGGCCTCAAATGGAAAATTGTTCAACTAGAAAGTTGCTCAAAATATGGTTTTTAGGCTAACCAAGAAATCATGGTGAATTGTTTTGGCTCATATCAAAGATTGGTGAGAAGTTGGTTTGAAATGGCTTTTTAATGAAGAAATTAAAATCATTTAAAAGGCAATTTTGGTGGGAAATTGAAATAAATGGTTATGGGTCCAAAACAAGTCAAATAAACACTCATTTTAATCAGAAAATATGTTTTAGAAACATTGACAATTGTGGAATTTTCATTTGAAGTGTGCTTCATGGCCTTTCACAAGATTTCTTCACATAAAAGTTACATCACACAATTCCTTTACAAAGGCAATGTGGAGATTCCTTTTGGGCTGAATTCATTCCAAATGAAATATGTAAGTCATTCAAAGCTTCCCATGCAAGCTATGAAGCCAATTTCATGCATTACCATAACCAAAATTTTGAAGAAAAGTTGGACTTGGATTTTTAATTTTGGGCTTGGGCCTGAGCTCTAGAAGGTTCTAAACAATTCTATAAAGGTCTAGGAGCTCATTAGAAACAGTTTTGGAGATTGATTGGGGTTGAAAGCAAATATAACCATTAAAGTTTGAAGAAGAAAAGTGAAAGAGTGAATTTCTGTTAGAGGCCGTTTCAAGCACCATTGAGGATTCAATCTTCTTCTAACATCATCACTCATTGGATCTGGAACGTTTTGGATCAAGAATCAAGCCGGAAACGACTCCGATTGAAGCTCGAACTTAGGTTCTTACTTATTGAATTTTCTCTTAATTTATGTGGTTTCAATGCATTAGAATCATGTGGTTAGGTTCACCTTAAGTTGTAGATGATTTCTGGGCGAAGAATTTGATGTTTAGTGAGATTTTAGGATTAAATTCGTTTTCGGTTGAAATATGGAATTTTTTATTAGTGGATTTTTAGGCTATTTAAGTAGTATATTTGGATTCCTCTCGAAATTTCAGGCAAAATTGGTTCAAGAATCGTTGCAAACGGATAAATATTGAAGGAGTTATGGTTGTTTAAAGTTTGTCGGAAAAAAAACTTCATATCCATGGTCGCGGGTACTGTTCATATGCAAAAATTTCAAAAGGTGGAAGACGAAATCAGAGTCGTCCGTGTGTGTGAGAGGGAAGACTCGGTCCCCCCATCCAGCGGTTGAGGAGCGCACCACGTCACCATCCTGAAGTGCTGCGTTTTGTACAAGGCGCTATGAGCACCATGCATGCGCGAGTTCGATCCTCCTTGTGGTCATTTTTTTTGTTAAATTCTGAATTAATAGAAGTGATGAGAAATTTCGTATGGGCCTTGGTTTGTTATGCTATCTGCACCCTTCTCTTCCAGCCCAACTTGATTTTACACATGAAATTCCTGCTGATTACACCCTCTATTGTTCTTTCTTTATTTTCTTTTCTTTATTTTTCTGCTTTCATGGCTGTTTGGATTAATTACGTTAAAAATAGTAAAAATCATAAAAAATAGAAAAATTAATCTTTTTAATCCCAGTTTTTTTCCTTGATTCCTTAGAATGTGTAGAATTTTAGGAAATTAAGAAATTCGTAATTCATGCATCTTAGAATTTAATTGTATTTTTTGCATTTTTATTGGTTTTATTTTCGTTTTGTTTGACATGTATTCTTGCTGATTTTATTGTGGATGATTGGTGATGAATTTTGAGTTGATTCTTTTTAGTCTAGTTAGATAAGATATGCATGTACCCACAGTAATTTTCTCATATTTTTTTGAGATAATTTTAGGCCAGTTTGGCATTGGATATTGGGTAGTTTAGAATTAGGGTTTTAAGATGATACCTTTAGGTTTAGGGTATAGTTTTAGGTCCAAATGAATGGTTAACCCCATGGTTTTTGTATGAGAGATTATTAAGAGGCTTATGAACCCTTAGTAATTTTTGTAGGATTTTACAATCATGTTTGGTATTTTAATTAGAATTAGTTTTAAGACTAACTTCTAGGTGTTTCTGTTGAACTAATTTGACTAGTTTGTTTCAATATTTCCCCTTAGACTAGGGTGGTGCTGCTTTTGAGCTTGGGTAATCATGAAGACCAATTGAAGGTGCTTTGGAGAGCTTGAAGGAGCTTAGATGTGAAGATTCTCTCATCTTGTGGATGCTTGTCAGGAGCTTAGGGAAACTAGGGTTTTAGGAAGAGCATTAGACTAGTTTTACTTGTTTCTTCAAACATGGAGTATATTGTTCATCTCCATTCAATCCAATGACATAAAGTCATCCTTGGGAAGCTCTATCTCTCCTTAGGAGGGATGAGTGGTATGCCCAAGTGAGTAGAACTTTGAGGATACCTTTCATTTGCAATGTTAAGTCCTTAGTGATTTCCCTTAGTTGTCATTAAGTCTCTTAACATTATAACTTGATTCTTGTTGGTTTGATTCTCCCTTGGAGGTGCTTGTTGAAGCTTGGTAAAGAGAAAGATGAGGTAGCTTGTTGAAGCCAGGGTTTTACTGCTTGTTGAAGTTGAAGTCAGGAGCTTGTTGAGGCTGGTTACTGGTTGGGGTTTGAGCTTGCTTAAGTTGAGAGCTTGTTGAAGCTTGGTGCTTGTTGGAGATTGAAAGTTTATTGAAGCTTGAAGATGGGAGTTATTCATGAAGATGAAGGTTGTTGCTGTCAACTTTTTGCTGGTTAATCGTCTGTTGCTGTCAGAGCTGCTGTTTGCTGTAGAAGATTGGTATTGCTGCTTGGGCTGCCTTCTCTGCTTTGGTTTTTTCTGTATCGTTTGCTGGCTTGTGTAGTTTGCCCCCTAGGTTTGAGGTGAATGTTGATTCACTTTGCCTGTTGTTTTCCCCGGTTCGAGGTTGAGTAGGACTCCCTTGCCTCGCTTGTATTGCTGCATTGCATGCATTTTACTATATTTGCTTGCTTTCTTTTCTGTTTATCCCCTTGGATCTCTGATTTCCTCTGTGCAGGAGGGAATTATGACAGACATTAGGATTCTTATCCATGCATGACAACATTAGGTTAGTTTTATTCCCCTTTCAACCCTAGGTTTTTTAGAGCTTCTTTCTCTTCTTATCTCAAAACAATTCAAAAATACAGTAATAAGGTTAATCGATGTCGTACGTTACGAGCCTTAAGCTATTTGAGAAAAGGTTGCTGGAGGGTCACTCTTCAGTAATCTGACTGCTTAGTGTGGTACCCTTAGGGTGACATGCGACGTAGTCACTCTCTAATCATAGTCTCTAGTGCGTCAGAGATTGCAAACAAACTAAAAAATACTTCTTTAGTAAAAGATTCAAACAAACATCAAAGTGTCATTTTTATCCGCTTGGACTCTTAATCAAGAAAAACCCTTTCATAAGGTAATAAAAAAACCAGTCAGACAAGCTCGTGTCTTCCGTAGCCCGAACTACGTTTGCTCTGATCTTTCATGCTGTATGAAAGTACGTCGGCATAGGATGTCGCATCCTAGCGAGCAACCTTCCCCACCTTCATCCGTAGTTAGGAGAACTACGTTGACTCTGATTTCTCGTTCTAGACGGGGATACGTAGGCATAAAGTGCGATACCTTGCCGAGTCATTTTCTTTTCTTTTTAACCCAGACCTTTAGAGTAGATAGAATAAAAATCCGTACTAGAAAACAAGCGTGGATCCCGTCGAGTACGGCGGACGTGAGGGGTGCTAATACCTTCCCCTTGCGTAATCGACTCCCGAATCCAGGATTTGGTTGCGACGACCATTGCTTTCCCGTTTTGCGTTAGGTTTACTCTGAGCGTTTCCTTTCCCCCCGTTGGGATAAATAACGCACGGTGGCGACTCTTCTGTCATAGTCGGCGCCGATTTTCGCAGTAGTGACACCCGGCCATCGACTATTTCATGGAAAGGGCCGATCCCATCCTCGACGAAGGTGACACCAGAGTTCACCACCCTGAGCTGAGCAACGGCACTATTGACACCCGCAGCAAAACCTTCCAGGAAATCCCCTTCCAGTACGCGTATCCTGGCAAGCAGATTCGCCCGGGTAACCAGCAACCGGTCGTCGTCAGTCTCATCATCACCAGGAAAGAGATCGCCCTCGAGCTCCGCCACACGAGCTTTCGATGCCCGCAGCTCCTCCTCAGCAGCCTTCAGCCTCTCCTTAACACCGTCACGTCTCTTGCGCTCGAGGTCAACCTCCCCACGAACCTTCTCCAGCTCTCCGATCAGCTGAGTCACCTTCCCTCGGCTTGCCTCTAAATCCTCGGCCGCCTTATTCAGACGGGACTGCACGAAAGCGAGATCCCCTTCCAGCTTTGACAGTTCGACGGCCGAGCAACTCTCTTTGCTCAGGACCATCGCCGTAGTTAAAGTCCGCATCAACGCAGTCAAATCCTCGGTCAGAACCTGCCTCCTCGTAGCACGGTCAGCGCCCAAAATCGCCTTCACCTCCCCCGCAGGAATGCTGGGCGACCTAGCCCCATGGAAGTAGTCAGGGTGCTGGTGACAAGGAGCGATGGTGTAATCCTCCTCGGAAGACTCCGCCGATAAATCGACCACGGGCGTATCCTCCTGAACTCTCGCTCTCTTCGGGGCCCCTTGGGAAGTAGGCGACTGGCTACCGGTCGGGGACGCCGACGACCCCCCCTCCATCCTGCTCCGCAGAAGACTGCCCGCCCAACTGAGCCACTCGCGTCTTCGGAGGAACGGCGACCCTTGACGCGCGCAGCTTCTTCACTCGCTCCTCGACAGAAGCCATATTCCCTGCACGACAAAAGAAAAACTAGTCAGTAAAAAGCTGAGGATATCAGGTCGAAAAAGGACGAGGCGGCCACCACCTAGGTAACGCAGAGCATCCTCCTCCGAGGCACACTCGAGCAGGGCCTTTGTGTTGATCAGCCTCGCCGTCTCCTGAATGTTTCCTTAACTGTCGAGGATATACCGGCCGTCGGGGGTGACCAACTTCGATGGCGGTAAGTTTCGCACGAAAGAAACTATCTTCAGGTAGCTGGCCATGTCCTCCTCATCAAGCATCCCCGCCCGCACGATATACCCACCTGTTCCCCGAGAATAATGGTCCAGGGACCACTCCACGTGCACCCGGGGGCAGCATGACGGCCTCGCGACGACCATCCACTATCCTCTCTCCTTCCGAATATAAAGAACGGACCCCTTCGTGCGTGATAGGGCTGACCACGAAAAAGCGACCTTTGAAATCTCGGACAGAATCCATGTACATCCTGAAAAGTCTGTCCGGCTGCTTGAATGACACCCAGCCATGTCAACCACCCACCGACTGCCGTTGCAGATGGAAAATACAAAAGAACAGCGGCAGCGTGACGCTGACCTGGAGATATTGGCAGACGAGCTCGAAGGCCCGAATAAAAGCCAGGGTGTTAGGGTGCAGCTGCGACGGGGCCAACCTCAGCCAGTCGAAGAGGCCCAGATGGAAGTCCGAAAAGGGCAACATGAGCCTAGCCTCTTTGAAGTAAAACTCGTACATCGGAAAGCGCATCCGCCCGTATTTCGAGCAGATCCGATGACCTGGCCGAGGGCGGTAGACTTGCCAGTTTTGAGGATCCCCCTCTTCCCGGTCTTCCACGGTGGCGTAGGCCCCTGTCAGATCAGAAGCAAAGCAGGAGGGCGTGGTGAGGGGCTCCTCGTCCACCCAATCTCCGTCGGGACGACGCGCTCATCAAAATAGGGGACGTCTGACTCATTATCCTCGGCCATTGTGCCCAAGACGAGCGTAGTCATTAAACACCTGAAAAGCATAAGGCAACGGTGAATTCGATGACAGAGATCAAATTCACCCTTCCACCGCAAGTCAAGTGAAAGGGCGACGAGGACTCCCCGAGCATCGTCCCCGGTGGGTCTGCCCTAGCCTACAACCTCCCCGGTTTAGTATGACCCGAACTGTAAACCCACCTCAGAGGCATCCATCGGAATAGACGTCGCTCCCCGGGACATTAATCGGAGTAAAGAACCTTTCCCCGAGGCATTCATTGGAAAAATCTTCCCTCCCCGGGACACTCATCGGAACTAGCGTCTCTCCCCGGGACATTCATAATAAAAACCCTAAAAACCCTCGTGAACGGCAGAGATTTTCGCCGCTCCTCGGGGCATTCAAACAGCCCCGACCACGATCAAGAAACAAACAAGAAAAGCAAGAGAAAAGAAAAAGAAAACTTACTGCGATAAAATCGACGACGGAGAACGCGACGGCTGTGATGGCGGAGATATCGGACGGCGGCGGAACAACAGGCTGGAAACTTGAGAATAAGAGGGCGAAAAGTGAGAAATGAGCTAGGGCTCGCTCACTTATACCCCTGCACGGGACTCGAAGCGTCGCTAGACACTTGAGTACCCTAGGGTAGTCGCCCTAGCAGCCACCCAGAACGCAACACGTGGCGGAAACAGACAGACGCATCTCTTCACCTCTCCCCGCCAATACCCGTCTTCGAGCCCGGACGATCGACGACGAAGAACACGCATCCTCGCACAGAGGAATCTCCCCCCATACCAGTCCGCTTCCCCGGAACGACGTCATCAAGTCCTCACTCCCATCCTCGGAGCAACGACTTGGGGGGCTCCTGTTTTGGCCTGGGCCCCGGGCTGAATTATGCTGGCCCAGCCTAATAATGTTCCACTAGGCCCTACCTAGTCCGGGTACCACGTCGGGCACAAGATCCCCGACACGCTAGAAGGATCTCTCCGCGAGGAAGAACCGTCCCAACCACGCCAGGCAAGCGAATCGCCCGCATGACCAAGCACCGCCCTCCGCGGGCGGTATTCCCCATGCCACCGAGCAAGACCCCATGGCTCTCCCACGTCCACGTGTGCTCCCCTCCTCGGGGAGAACAACGTGCCTCCGGGGAACCTCGCGAGCTCCCCTCCGCGGGGAGAACAACGTGCCCTGTGCACGTTCTCTACGTGCTCCCCTCTGCGGGGACACGTCATCCACCAACTGGCCACCTCCGAAAGAGCAGGTCAACCCACTTTCCGGAGCTCACGGAGCAGTTGAACTAGGGCGAAGACCACATTCCGGTCTTCACTATGCCACGTAAGCCCTAGCAGTGATTAGGGTTGGGCCTGGTCATCCAGCCCATCTGACCGTTGGCCCAGCGCTGGGGTCTCTCTATAAATACCCTCTTTCACAAGAGGGTCAGGTAATTCATTTTCTTACCCCATTTCTGTACTTTGCTCTCACTCTGCCCAATTTCTTACTTTGGCATCAGAGTGTCTTGCAGGTACACCCCCCCCCCCCCCCTTCTCCTCCTCATCACCGGTGAACAGGTAACAGTCCAACAGGGTGTGACCAGCTCGTGATCCCCTTCTGATCAGGTCAGATCAACTAATATATTCATATTATATACTATTATTTTAAATAAATAATCAAAAATTCATAATTCTCAACATTTCACAACAACCACCGAAAATCACCACAAATATGAATATTCATATTTAAATAAATTAAATAAATATTCGAATAAATTTGGAGTGTTACCGTAATTGTTGAACCTCCTTAATATTAGAAGGACTCCTCATATTTATGATGGTCTGACACTTGTTTGAGTTCAGCTATATGTCTCTTGGTTAACATTAAACCCATGATTTTTTATGTCCCACACTAAATAAGCACTTAGCGGGATTTAAACACATATTGTAGTTCCTAATTGATCCTATGATATCTTTCGAATGTGCCACGTGACTCTCACTTTTTATTTAGATTTTAAAAATAAATAAAATTATTGATAGAGAGCTAATTTTATTCTGCTTATATATGATTGTTCGAATAAATATACCAATATCATTGGCGAGTGAGGGAGTCTATAATGGAACCGCCAAATGTAATGACGAAATAAAAAAAAACACGTCCTTCATTTAAAAAAAAAATAAACTATTGTAAATTTTAATAAATAATTATTTATTTTAATATTATTTAAAATTTAAAAATTATTTCATTTTTATTTAATTATTTTATCTTATTAAAATATTCGGTATTCATTCTGTAATTTTAATATTCTGTGTCAGACAAATTATTTTAGTAAATAATGTTATATTTTTTATTCATCATTTAAAAATTAAAAATATTTAATGTAAAATAAATATAATAGTGATGTATGTGTAAGTTAATAATTTATTTATAAGAAGGTATAAAAAGGAATTGATAGGATTATGAGTGTTTATGGTATAGTTCTTTAGAAAAAAAACTAAATTATACCGAACTAAATCCTAATAAATAGTTATAAGAATCTATCTTCGTTTATATTTGTTTAGAATCGAACTGAATTAAATAAATAGTTTGATATATCGGTTCTTAATTCTGAACCATATCAAACTGTTAGTAATCGTTTGTTATGATGAACCAAATTATTATTTTTTCTGATTTTTAAAAAAAAAATCATTTTTGATTTATCAAAACTATTTTTATAAGTATTTTTTATATAAACTAGTTTAAATGTATTTAAATTTAAACTAGTTTAAATTAAAATCCTAACCTATTAAAAAATTTAAAATAATATAAATTTATATTATTAAACCTCATATTACTCGCATTAAATTTTAGATTAATTTTTTAAAATTAATACATTAATAAAGACATAAATCATATTAATAAAGGTATAATATATAACAATAATATTCTATTTAATCGTTTTTCAACAATGACATAGTATATAAAAATGACTCTTTAAATCGTTTTCCCAAAGTTTCGTATATAACAACAATAACATTCTATTTAATGACATTTTTTAAAACTAACTAATTTCATTTCATTTATACATTTTCTCCAAAACATCATTATTGATTACTAGTTTTGATTTTATTTTAAATGACTAACACATTACGATACTTCGAATCATCAATACTTCGAATATCCACTTAATTGAATCTTCAGTACATTATTTATCACATTTATCACCCACATACAAAATTAAATTTTATTAGTACAGTTAAAAAAAGTTGATTTTTAAATTAAATTATTCTTTTTCATATTTAAAATAAACTTTAATGTTAAAACATCAATTTGAAAAAAAATAACATTTATCCAAAATTTCAACATAATCAAATAATATCATACCAAATATATGATTAGTTAATTGTGGTTCAGTTAGATTAACTATAGTTTGATTTGGTTAATTATAGTGCAATTTGGTTATTGAACTAACTGACTATCATTGATAAAAGATAGATTGCACCATGGTAATTACTTCATTGAGTAAACTAAACTAAAAGGCCACCAATTGTTAGACTCACATGTTTTATTAGTGGAGAAGTGGAAATTTTGTGAGTACATATTAATATCGTGCTAACTTGTGCTCTATATATACAAAATTCAAAAATTAATACTTATTTATTATATTAAATTATAGTTAAATACTTATCTTAAAGATGAATATTTTTATTTTGAGTTGTTTATCTAAAGACATGAATTAACACTTTTCATATATATTGATCTGATCTGATCAGAAGGGGATTACTGGCTGGCCACACTCTGTTGGACTGCTGCTTGCTCGCCGGTGGTGAGGAAGAGAAGGGGGGTGTACCTGCAAAACACTCTGATGGAAAAGTGAGAAGTTGGGCAGAGCGATGGCGAAGTACAGAAAAAGGGGTAAGAAGTGTGTTACCTGACCCTCTTGAGGAAGAGGGTATTTATAGAGAGACCTCAGCGTTGGGCCAACGGTCATTTGAGATGGGCTGGATGACCAGGCCCAACCCTAATGACTGCTAGGGCTTACGTGGCGTAGTGAAGACCAGGACGTGGTCTTCGCCCTAGTCCAACTACTCTTTGATCTCCGGAAAGTGGGTTTGACCTGCTCTTCCGGAGGTGGGCAGTTGATTGATGACATGTCCCCGCGGAGGGGAGCACGTGGAGAACGTACGTCGGGCACGTTGTCCTCCCCGCGGAGGGGAGCTCGCGAGGTTCCCCGAAGGGCGTTGTTCTCCCCGCGGAGGGGAACGCGAGGATGTGGAGGAACCAAAGGTCTCGCTTCGACGCACCGGGGTGTGTCCTGTTCGGCCGATAAGAGAGGACGTTGAGAAGCCGTCGGACGTGTCGCCTATGGCTGGGGGCGTGCCCTGCCCGTTCTGTGGGACGCGTGTGCCCGGTGTGGCCAGTTCACTTATTGGGCCGTGCGTGGTATTGGGCTGGACCGAGGTTGGGCCCAGACCAGAACAGGAGCCCCCCAAGTCGAAGCTTTGGGAAAGAGCGAGGACTTAAGGTCGCTATGTCGGGGAGAGAGGTAGTGAAACGGGAGGTTCGTCGAGGTTTTGTGCACGGTGGAACGGGCACTTGCGCGGGGGTCTCCCGTCGCCGGCGGAGCGGGGTGAAAGCAGGTGAAGGGGCGCAACTGTCAGGTTGCCGCCACGTGTCGCGTGCTAAGCGGTCGTAGGGGCGGCTACCCTATGCCATTAATGAGCCTAGCGTCGCTTCAAATCCCGCACCGGGTTATAAATATGGGGGTCCCCGCTCATTTTTCTACTTTTCATTTTGCTGTTTTACCTGCGAAGCTCTGAGATCCTTGCCCGTCCGCCGTTGCCGTCGATCGCCGCCGCACCGTTTGGTTCTTCCTCTCGTTCGCCGCCGTTACAAGTGAGTTTTTCTTTCTCTTCCCTTTTATTTCCGCCGTTTGATTAGAATGTGTGGTCGGGGCATGATGAATGCCCCGAGGAGGGACGCAAGATCCGTCGTATCTGGCAATTTTCTGATGAATGCCCCGGGGAGAGTCGGTTGTTCCGATGAATGTCCCGAGGACGGGGGCTTTCTCCGATGAATGCCCCGGGGAGGCGTGCTTTTTCCAATGAACATCCCGAGGAGGGATGGTGGGTTGGACCTTAGATGCCCCGAGGAGGATTGGCGGGGAGCGCCTGTTTGCTCGCCGTTCTCTGGCCTTTGTCGCCTTTTCACTTGGCCTGCGGTGGAAGGGTGGATTTGATCTTGGCTATCGAATTCACCGTTGTCCTCTGCTTTTCAGGTGTAGATGTCGGTCTTGGTACCGGAGACGATGGTCGAAGATAACGAACCCGAGGTCCCGGATTTTGACGAGCGTGTCGCCCCAGTCGAGGAATGGGTGGCCGAAGATCCGCTGTCCACCCCGTCCTGCTTCGTGGCCGATGCGTCTGACGTCTATGCCACCGTCGAGGACACGCCTGAAGGGGAGCCGCAACATTAACAGGTGTACCGCCCGAAGGAGCACCATCGCATCTGCTCGCGATATGGGCGGCGGATGTTCCCCATGCACGAGTTCTAATTCAAAGAGGCTCGGCTCAGGTTACCGTTCTCCGCCTTCCACCTGGGGCTCTTCGATTGGTTACGCTTGGCCCCGTCCCAACTGCACCCCAACGCCCTGGCCTTTATCCGTGCCTTCGAGGTGGTGTGCTTCTATCTCGAGGTGGAGCCCACGGTGCCGCTGTTCTTTCGCATCTTTCACTTACAGCGCCAGTCGGTGAACGGCCGTCAGGGATGGGTCTCGTTTAAGCAGCCGACCAAGCTCTTCAAGACGTACAGCGATTTCGTTAAAGATTTCAAAGGCCGGTTCTTCCTCGTGAAACCGATCACTCAGCAAGGCTCGGATACTCTTTTTGCCGAGGGAGAGCGAATGGTAGACAGCCAGCGGTTCCTCGCGTGGCTTCCCAGGATACATCTGTTATGGACTGCGGAGCACTTCAACCGAGGCACTTCAACCGAGGCACGGATAGGTATATCGTACGAGCGGGGACCCTCGACGAGAAGGATATGGCCGCTTATATGAAAATAGTTGCCTTTGTGCGGGCTCTTCCCCCGTCGAAACTGGTAACTCCTGATGGTCGGTACATCTTCGACGCGCAGGGGAACGTGCGAACCAAGAAGCGGCTGATTAACACTAAGACCCTTCTTGGTTGTACCACTGGGGCGGCCGCTCTGGATTATCTAGGTAGGGATGTTTCTTTTTTTCCCGTGGTCGGGTGTTCTGGCCGTTGCTAACTCTTTCTTTGTTTTTGCAGCGAACATGTCTTCTGTCGAGGAGCGGGTGAAGAAGCTGCGCGCTTCCAGGAATGCCGTGGTCCCGAAGACGCGGGTGAGTCAATTGGTCGGACAAGAGGCTGTGACGTCGGGAGGGCAGAGTTCGTCTTCTTCACCTCAAGGGAGTCAGTCTCCTACGTCTCAGGGAGCAGCGAAGAGGCCGAGATCCGAGGAGCCCAGCGGTTTGATTGATCTGACGGCCGGCTCGACCGAGGAGGGTTACGTCGTCCCGCCTTGCCATCAACATCCGGGGCTATTTTCATGGTGCTCGATCTCCTACCGTCTCTGCTGGGGAGGTGAAGGTTGTCCGTGAAGCCGATCGAGAGTCTCGTCAATGTATCCTGGCGGAGGATTTGGCTGCAGTGATGCGGACGTTCACGACGGCCCTTGTGCTGAACGAGGAGGGCTGCTCCTCCGCCGAGTTGTCCAAATTGCAGGGGGACCTTACCTTTATGCAGTCGCGTCTGGCCAAGCTTACCGAGGAACTGGAGAAGAGTCAGAAAGATGTTGCTGACCAACGCAAACGAGCGGAGGGCGCTGAGGGGAAAGTGACCTCGCTGGAGGAGAAGCTGGGGGCGGCATCGGCCGAGGTGCAGGCGCTGAAAGTTCGTATGGAGGTTCTGGACAGCGCGCTTCGTCCGGCCGAGGACGAGACAGAGGAGGATCAGTGGTTGATCACCCGTGCTGATCTGGTTGCCCGGATTCGGGTGCTGGAAGGTGATTGTTTGGAGGCTGTCGAGGTCGGGTTCAAGAGCGCTGTCACGCAGATCCAAGTTGTCAACCCCGGCGTCGCGCTGGTCGTGGAAGGGATCGGGCCGTATCACGAGATCGTTGGCGGGAAGGTGGTTGACCCCGAGCTTGTCGTTCCCGAGGAGGTCCCCGTGGTTGTTGATCAGGAGGGTGAAGTAGCATAAGTTTTCGGGCCTGCGTGCTCGTTGTTTTTATGGCCTGCGTGCCGATATTTTGTGACTTGTCTTTCTTTGGGCCTGCGTGCCCCGTTTGTGTAATATTAACTACTGGGCTGGTGCCCGCATTTTGCTTAATATATGTTTTTATGAATTTTCTAAGTGTGCGCTCGGTGTTTGCATGATGTTTATGCTCGTTTTTTCATATTTATTTGTTTGCTTGAATGATGTTTGATGTGCATGCTTCGATATGCTCTGGGCCTGTCTGGGTGTTAGCTCAACAAACTTGTTACCGGTGGTGAAGGGAACCGGCTGGTTTGGCCGGCGGCGTGGCCGGACCGTTTCGGGGGTAGTTCTCCCTGTGGCGTGGACGTCCCATCGCGAGCTAGGTGTCTTGCCGATTTTGGTACGGCGGCGGGGAGTCTCGGTCGAGGTGTTCCCTGCCGAGCAAGGCCGTCTGCCCGCGCACACAAGAGGCAGGGCTTTCTTTTCTCTGGTCGCTAGTGGACGCGTGGGAGTGCAGTGGTACCATGTCGCCCCCCCAGTGGCCGGGACGATGGGTCGTCGCGGGCAATGTTCTAACTGTAGTACCGCTTAAGCTTCGCGGTGTTCCATGGTCGAGCTAGTTGTTCACCGTGCAGGTTTTCGAGGTAATAGGCCCCGTGCTCCGTTTTGTCCTGGACTCGGTAGGGGCCTTCCCAATTCGCGGCCAGTTTGCCCTCGTGGGAGTCTTTCTGGTTTCTGCGCAGTACTAAGTCGCCCGTTTGAAATTCGCGTTTTAGGACTTTGCTGTTGTGGCGAAGTGTGACTTTTTGTTTCAGCCGGGCTTCTCGGAGGGCTGTTCCTGAACGGATTTCCTCGACGAGGTCGAGCTCTTCTCGTAGGGTGTCGTCGTTGTTGTCGGTGCCCAGGGGAGATTCCGTTCGTCGGGATGGTTCGCGTATTTCGACGGGTATCACGGCCTCGGTTCCATACGTGAGGCGAAATGGGGTTTCCCCCGTGGTTGAGTGGGGAGTGGTGCGGTATGCCCAGAGGACGCTGTGGAGCTCTTCGACCCATGCTCGCTCGGCATCTCCGAGTCGTCGTTTGAGTCCCCTGAGGATGACCCTGTTCGCGGATTCAGCCTGGCCGTTTGTCTGAGGGTGTTCGACCGAGGCGAAGTGGTGTTTGGTTCCGAGCTTGGTGATGAAGTCGCGGAAATTTTTGTCCGTGAATTGTGTGTCGTTGTCGGTGACAATGGCGAGTGGGACCCCGAATTTGGCGAGGATGTTGCGTTTGTAAAATCGGAGTATGTTGTGGGCCGTGATTTTGGCCAGAGGTTCAGCCTCGATCCATTTGGTGAAGTAGTCGACGCCCATGATGAGGTACTTGTTTTGGTAGGATCCTAAGGGGAAGGGCCCGAGGATGTCCAGACCCCACCAGGCGAATGGCCATGGAGATGAGAGGGATGTGAGGTCGGTTGGGGGTGCGAGGTGCATGTCCCCGTGTCGTTGACATTTGTCACATCGTTTGACGTGTTCCTTCGCGTCCGATTGCATTGATGGCCAGTAATAGCCTGCTCGTAGGGCCTTTCGTGCTAGGGATCTTCCGCCGAGGTGCTACGTGTTGATGCCTTTGTGGGTTTCCTCTAGAACGGCTGCGCTCTGGGACTTATCTATGCATTTGAGGAGTGGGATTGCGAAGCCTCGGCGGTACAGCCTTCCTTCGAGGAGAACGTACGAGCAGGCGCGTCGTCTGTAACACCCCGTTTTATTTAGATTAAATTTAATTGTGACTTTTTCCGTATCTCGCTGTGTCGTAGTCGTAGTTGAGTATGTGATTGGATCGATGAAAGGAATTGAATCAGTCGAATTGTCGGGAAAAAAATTCTGGTTTTGTCGGGAAACTTTGAAAAATCATATCTCTTGATCCGTAAGTCGGATTTGACCCCCGTTCGAAGCGTTGGAAAGCTAAAGAGATGCTCTATCTAGAAAAAAATTGAAAAAAATTTAATTTTGCTGATATGACGACCGTCACAGGGCGTGACGACCGTCACACGAGCAAAAACTGCAGTTATGCAGAATTTGAACGTGTTCTGGTAGAATGAGATTTTTTAGTAAAAATATATTCCCATGGACTCTTTTACCCTCATTTTACATCATTTTGGGGAATAGAAGACTAAAAAGAGGAGTTACGTAGGGGAGAGAAAGTAAGAGAGAAGAATTGTCGATCGGCGAATTCGGAAGATTTCTGCAGAAAAAATCACCGTAGAGCAGAAGCGGAATCGGAAAGCGTGGAATTGGCCTCAATTCTAAGGTAAGGGTGGGGTTCAATTCTATAACTGGGAGTATGATCGAATTCATGTGGGGATCGGGTCATAGGTATAGTTTCGTTAATCGATAAATATTAAGGAAAGGGTTTCCCTAATGGGACCAGATTTCTATGTAGGAATGAATGTGTTATGTGGTTATTAGTGCGATGCCCTAAGGTTTTCCTTATGGGCAAATGCGTAGAACGAATATGATATATGGTTATTCGTACAACGCTCTAATGGTTTTTCCCTAATGGGCGTCAAGATGGCTGAGTTGGTCTAAGGCGCCAGCTTTAGG
The DNA here is from genome assembly GCA_963859935.3 of Lathyrus sativus. Classification (NCBI taxonomy): domain Eukaryota; kingdom Viridiplantae; phylum Streptophyta; class Magnoliopsida; order Fabales; family Fabaceae; genus Lathyrus; species Lathyrus sativus. The sequence continues at coordinate 422,152,298 of OZ012739.1, forward strand.
TACTGGTCCAAAAAAAAAGGCAGTCACCTAGTTGTGACTGATTGGTAACTAATTATGTGAATAAATGCCGTAATGTTGTTATTACAATAATATACGGAGTTCTTAATTGTTGATATTACAATTGTTGTTGTTCCTGTATATGAACATATAGAAATGGGAATTGTTGTTGTTCCTGTATACGAACAGGTAGAAATATATATGATATCATTGTTGTCCCCGTATGTGAATCAGCGGAATATGATGATCACATGAGTTGTATGATGTTGTGATGCTCTGTTATGGACGTGTTGGTTGTAAGCATAAAGCTTCATTGTATGGCTGTTCTGGTTGTGTTGTAGTCTGTAATAGGTGCATTGCATGGCATATCATTTGGCCTGGATTGGCGACGGTTGGCCCTTAGTGGCAAAATTTTTGGTTGTGCCTGTATTGGCGTTAATTGGCCTGGATTGGCGACGGTTGGCCCTTAGTGGCAAATTGGCCTGGATTGGCGACGGTTGGCCCTTAGTGGCAAATTTTTGGTTGCGGAGTTTTGCTCCGAAATGGTACCACATGCATATGCATAGTTGAGTCGCATAAAGTCGCATAATTACGCTAGTTGTATGTTAATGTTGTTTAGGTGAGATATGGATTACTCGCAGTTGTTGTCGATGATGTTTATGATTTCGAAACCTATAATGTTGTGATGAGTTCCAACATGTTTTCTATCATGCTTTATGTTATATTATTGATATCTCACCCTTTTCCGTTGTATGTTACCTCCTCTGGTGGTAATTTGCAGGTAGTCAAGAATAGAGCGTAGTTCCCGTTAAGGTGTCATTGGTCGCTCTGATACGTAGCACTCTTGAGGGGATGGATGATTGTTGTTATTATTTTAGTCGATGTTATTGTTGATTGAACTTGTTACAATGTTTTTATTAAATTGGTCTAAGAGAACATGTTGTATACTCTATCGAACTTCCACCGGAAGTAATGACGAGTTGTTTTATGATTAAATGGTTAAGTAATACATTGGTGATTGTTCATCTAATTTCGTGCTACGTATGGTAATTGCAAGTTGTTGCATAATGATTGTTGTCTGGCAGGTTGAAGTGTAACATCTCTGATATGAGGGATTTTGCCCGTGTGACGACCGTCATAGGCTCATGACGACCGTCATGCAGTCAATGTTTGCGCTGCTGCGCTTTGTTTGCTATATGAATTGTTGTTTTTTTTCTGTTATCCGCAAGTTTAGATTGGGGTGTTACATCGTCTGGTTGCGCTAGCCTCTCTAGGGTTGGCCGGAAGGTGGCCGGTGTTGAGGTAGGTGTGGAGCGGGGTCATCCAGCAGTCAGTATCCCCGACGACGTTGATGTCGAGGGGGGTAGTGGTCACGCTGGTTCTCGGTTGCGACAAGACTTCTTGGATGACTGACTTGTGGTCGCTTCGCTTTTTGGTGCTTGCCAGTTTGGAGAGGATGTCGGCGCAGATGTTCTGCTCGCGAGGGACGTGCTGAATCTCTGCTGTGTCGAAACCTCGCAGTTTTTCGGTGATGAGCGCGAGGTATTCGGCGAGGTTGTCATTCTTCGCTTGATATTCTCCTCGGACTTGCAAAGCGACTAGCTGGGAATCTGTATAGATTCGGATGTCCCTGGCTCCCAGGTCGGATGCCAAGAGAAGGCCGGCCAGAAACGCTTCGTACTCGGCCTGGTTGTTGGTCGTCGGGAAGGCCAGCGTGAGAGAGACTTCAATGAGGGTGCCTTCGTTGTTGTCGAGGACGATGCCGGCGCCGCTACCCGTGGAGTTGGAAGAGTCGTCCACAAAAATAATCCAGATGTGGTTCCTGGCGGTGGGGCCGGGTGGTGGGGTCATCTCGGCAACGAAGTCGGCCAAGGCTTGAGCTTTGATGGCGTGCCGGCCCTCGTAGGTGATGTCGAACTCAGAGAGTTCTAATGACCATTTCAGCATGCGTCCGGCCATGTCGGGGCGGCCGAGGAGCTGGCGGATGTGCTGATCGGTGCGGAGCACGATGGCGTGTGCGAGAAAATAATGCCGGAGTCGGCGCGCTGCTGTGATGAGGGCTAGGGCGACCTTCTCGATCAGCTGGTATCGGATTTCGGGGCCGTGGAGGGCTTTGCTAGTAAAGTAGATGGGCTTTTGGCCCTCCCCGGCTTCGCTCACGAGTACGGCGCTGACGGCTTCGTTAGCCACGGCCAGATATAAGTATACGGTTTCGCCCGTCACGGGACGCGTTAGCACTGGTGGTTCAGACAAGACGCGTTTGAGGTGGCAAAGGGCTTGCTCGCATTCGTCCGTCCATTCGAACTTGGTCTCCTTCCTGAGCAGTTTGAAGAATGGGAGGGCGTGCTGGGCGGACTTGGCAATGAATCGGGAAAGGGAGGCGAGCACGCCGTTGAGGGATTGGATGGACTTCTTCGTGGTGGGTGTGGTGATATTTGAGAAGGCGTGGCATTTGTCCGGATTGGCTTCGATCCCCCGTTCGGTCAAGTAGTAGCCGAGGAATTTACCGACGCAGACGCTGAAGGTGCATTTCTCCAGGTTGAAGCGCATGCGGCACGACCTTGCGGTCTCGAAGACCTTCCGGAGGTGTGCCCTGTGGTCGTCCTCCGTGCCAGATTTGACGATCATGTCGTCCATGTATACTTCGAGCATGTCGCCGATTTCGTCGTGGAAGACACGGTTCATCATCTGCTGGTATGTGGCCCCGGCGTTTTTGAGGCCGAAGGGCATCATGTTATAATAGTAATTACCCGACGCCGTCATGAAGGTCGTGCTCTGTTTATCGTGTTCGGCCATCGGGATCTGATTGTACCCCGAGTATGCGTCCATGAAGGACAAGAGCTTGAAACTCGTAGAGTTGTCGACGAGCTTGTCGATGTTGGGGAGGGGGTAGGCATCCTTAGGACATGCCCGATTGAGATCAGTATAGTCAACACACATGCGCCATTTTCCATTATTCTTTTTAACGATTACAACATTGGACAACCAGGTTGAAAACCGGGCTTCCGAAATAAAGTTTGCCTCTAGGAGGTCTTTTACAACATTTTTGGCTGCCGCCGATTTTTCGGGGGACTGGCGACGCCGGTGTTGCACAATGGCCTTTGCGGTCGGGTTGATGGATAGCTGGTGGCAGGCGACCTCGGGGTCGAGTCCGGGCATTTCCGTGGCATTCCAGTAGAAGAGGTCGGCGTTCTCGCGGAGGCAGGCTTAGGGCTGTCGTTTCGCGAGGTCTGGGAGTCCGGCACCTATCCTCACGGTTCTGCTTGTGTCTTCCCCGAGAGGGATGAGTTCGAATTCTCCGTCCAGGATGGGGCGCACTGGGTGTGAGGGCTTCCCGTTGACTTCGCTGGTCTTTGTTTCGGGGTCGAGCTCGTCGGTGAAGCGACTGTCGAGTTCCACGGATCTGACTAGCTTCGTTGGTTCGCCTTTTGGTGTTGTGTTTGAAGTTGTCCTCTTGGTCGCTGGAGCGATGGATTCTAGGCCTTTCAGCGCGGCCTCAAAACACCTACGGGCGGCCTCGATGTCTCCGTTAAGGGTCACCACGGCCCCCCGTCTTGTGTAGTATTTCATCTTCAGGTGGACGGTGGAGGATACCGCGGTGAGTTCTGCTATCATTGTCCTGCCCAGGATGCAGTTATAGAGGGATGGGTACTCGATGACTAAGAAGCGGATGCTGATTTCTCTAGCTGTTTCCTCTTCTCCGAAGGTGACTTTCAGTTCCACGTATCCCTAAGGTCTCGTCGTCGTCCCGTTGAACCCCTGAAGGTCGGATCCTACGTAAGGGGAAATGTTGGATTCGTCGAGCTGGAGAGTTGTGAACAGGTGTGCGTACATGATGTCAACCGAGCTTCCACCGTCAATGAGGAGGCGTCTGACGTCGAAGTTTGCCATCCCTGCACGGATGAGCAGGGGAATGTTGGAGTTGGGGGATCCCCCGGGAAGTTCCTCGAGGTAAAATGTGATCGGATTGGATCGGCCTTGGAATTTCTCGAGCGTGCTCATTTTTCCGGAGTTGTTCGCGATGAGTTCGTCGAATTTTCTCTTTACGGATCCTATGGACAGGCTCCTCGTGGCTCCATCAGAGATGACCATGGCTCTGGCAAAGTATTCCCATCGGTTGGTTGGTCGGATTGGCTCGTCGATTAGGTCGGGTTCTTCGGGAAGACCGAATTCTCTGTCCGCGAACCAATCCTCGGGGCGGCCGACACACGTGCGACCTGGAGCCTGCTGTTGTCCTCTGGAGAGGGAAGTTCCTCGACCTTCTTGGCCTCTTGCCTCGGTGGTTCGCCTCCTCGGGTGTATCTCTTTAGGTGACCGTCTTTGATCAAAATTTCGACCGCGTCCTTGAGATGGATGCAGTCTTCTGTCACGTGCCCGTGGCTCCTGTGGAATTGGCAGTATTTCGATTTGTCCACGTTGGGTTTGGGGGGTGTTGGTCGCGGAAAACGGACACCTCCCTGTACGAATTCGGTTTTGGCGCATTCAGCCAGTATGCGCTCGCGGGAAGCGACTAAGGCCGTGTACTCTGTGAATCGGCCGGCAGGGCCGCGCGGTTCGCGTTGTTCGCGGGACTCGCGAGGGCGGTCTTCGCGATGGCGGTCCCCTCCCCGTCGATGGCTCGAGGCTCCGTCGTCCCGGTGCCCGCGGGGGGCCTCCCTGTCTCGGGTGTCTCGAGCGGAGTTGGTCGCTTGTGTTTCTTCGAACCAGATATAATGCGCGGCTCTGTCGAGGAAGTCTTGGAGGGATATTGGCCGGTGTATGCCTACGGCCTCGTAGAACTTGGAGTTGTGGCGTAGACCCTGTTCCATTAAGTAACGCTTCATCTCGTCTGACGTCGTCACTTGCACTGCTTCTCGAGTGAATCTTTCGATGTACTTTCAGAGAGGTTCGTCGGGGCCCTGGATGATCGCCCCGAGGACGGCTTCCGTCTTCGGGTGGCGTCGGCACGCCGTAAAGTGTTTGGAGAACAGGTCCTTTAAGACTCTCCATGACGTAACTGATTCAGGCTCCAGACTTTTATACCAGGTCATGGCGCCTTTCCTCAGAGTCGTCGGAAAGAGCCTGCACTTGATAGCTCCCCGGACGTTTCGGTAGCCGAGCATGGCCTCGATGTCCTCTAGGTGATCGTCCGGGTCGGAGGTGCCGTCATACGTCGACAGCGTCGGTGGCTTCTCCATCCCTTGGGGTATGGGGGCAGCCATGATTTCTCGGGACAGCAGGGTGCGGTAATCGTCCTCGTCGCTGGGTGCCGGGGATCGATGGGGAGACGAGCCGTTCAAAATAGGGCCCTGGTTTCGGGTTCTCGACCTCCTGCCTGAGTTTTCGCCTCGGGGATCCCCGGTCGGGATCGCCGCGGTGCTTTGGTTCCTCTTGCGAACTTGTCTTGCTGGGGACCTGGTGTGTTCTCGCGCTACCTGTGCGCGGTGCCTCTCCAGCCGTGGCCGGCGATTTCTGGATCGAGGTGAGGGACTCCTCGAACCTCCGTTCTGGTCTTCCCGCGGGGGGTACCTCGGAGGGTCGACGCGTTCCAATGCTCCAATTCTCGCGTTTTGCTGGGCCAGCAGCTGGTTCGTCTGGTTGATGGCCGCGAAGAGGGCGGCCACCGTCGGGTCTGCTCCCGCCGGGATGGGAATGGGTTGGAATGCTGGTGGGCCTGGGGGCCGGTGGTCGGCCTGAAGGGGCCGCTCTGCGGAGGACGGCGAGGCAGTTTGGCCGTCCCTCTCGTCAGTTTCCGCCGGACGCGTCGTTTCCGGCTGCTTGTTTCCGTTGGTGGCGACGTTGAGCGCGAGGTCGTGCGGAGTGCCGTCGCGGTGTGGGCTAGCCATGATCGTGGAGTGTTGGTGAAACTTTGGTTTTCTGCTCGGAGTAACGGGGAAGTTTCCTTTCCCACAGATGGCGCCACTGATCTGACCTGATCAGAATGGGATCACTGGCTGGCCACACTCTGTTGGACTGCTGCTTGCTCGCCGGTGGTGAGGAAGAGAAGGGGGGTGTACCTACAAAACACTCTGATGCCAAAGTGAGAAGTTGGGCAAAGCGATGACGAAGTACAGAAAAAGGGGTAAGAAGTGTGTTACCTGACCATCTTGAGGAAAAGGGTATTTATAGAGAGACCCTAGCGCTGGGCCAACGGTCATTTGAGATGGGTTGGATGACCAGGCCCAACCCTAATGACTGCTAGGGCTTACGTGGCGTAGTGAAGACCAGGACGTGGTCTTCGCCCTAGTCCAACTGCTCCTTGATCTCCGGAAAGTGGGTTTGACCTGCTCTTCCGGAGGTGGGCAGTTGATTAATGACGTGTCCCCGCGGAGGGGAGCACGTGGAGAACGTGCGCCGGACACGTTGTCCTCCCCGCGGAAGGTAGCTCGCGAGGTTCCCCGGAGGGCGTTGTTCTCCCCGCGGAGGGGAACGCGGGGATGTGGAGGAACCAAAGGTCTCGCTTCGACGCACCGGGGTGTGTCCTGTTCGGCCGATAAGAGAGGACGTTGAGAAGCCGTCGGACGCGTCGCCTATGGCTGGGGGCGTGCCCTGTCCGTTCTGTGGGACGCGTGTGCCCGGTGTGGCCAGTTCACTTATTGGACCGTGCGTGGTATTGGGCTGGACCGAGGTTGGGCCCAGACCAGAACATATATATATATATATATATATATATATATATATATATATATATATATATATATATATATATATATATATATATATATATATATATATATATATATATATATATATATATATATATATATATATATATATATATATATATATATATATATATATATATATATATATATATATATATATATATATATATATATATATATATATATATATATATATATATATATATATTATACATATTAAAAATATTATTAATTTTGTACTAATTTTTTTAATAGGAGGGCCTATACCTAAAGAAAAAGAGAAAATTATAACAAAATTAATGTCGGAACTGAGAATTCTAACGCATGAGAGTCAACTAAATGTCTAATAATCTCTGAATATCTTTTCCAAAACTCATATCTTTCCCACTTGTAGTCCCATATTTTGCCAAAGCATATGTACATTGGTTAGCTTTTCTATAAATATGAGTCATGTTTAGCTCTCCTATCCTCTTCATAAGCCACCGGATACGATATAACAAGGAAAAGTTGTCCATGCCCGTTGCATTCCTTGAGTTTAACATTCCAATGATGATAGTGATAAAGTCCATATTTAATTTCACTTTAGAATATCCCATCTCCATGGATAGCTTAAGGCCTTCATAAACTCTCCATAATTCTGCCCTTAGCACACTGCAAATTCTAATATGCTTGGCAAAACCTCCTTTACACTCACCATTTGTGCCTCTGATTATACCTCTGCACCCTGATGCTCTACCATCTCTACAAGCTCAACTTGTGTTGAGATTCACTCAGTCCCTCTCGGCGACTTCCATCTCACCATGCCCAAAATCTTATCCATCCCAATAATAACCTTGTTATTCTTCATAGCTTCCACATAGTCATTCATTCTATAATGAACATGTGTTCTCGGAAAGGAGGGTCGATTATAATTATCATCATGGTACTCTTTATTCCTCCAAGCCCAAAGGCTATGGCAGACCACCGCCCAAAGATTGACCCAAGAATGATTCATACTTAGGTTAAGGTTGACCCACTTGGTAAGCTCTAGAGTGAAAAAATTTGTGTTAATACTAGCAGGAACCATTTGGATCCAGAATTGCATAACTTTATGTAGTTCCTTAGTGCATGCAACGTAGTCTTCTTAACACCACCACATCTCTTACAACCGCTCCTTCAAGACCTTTAAGGCTTTTATTGTAATTAGTTAAGAGATAATCATGTCCCAATAACCAAATAAAGTTGCAAACTATCTACTGAACTTTCAAACGCCAAATCTTCAGCCATTGCACATCGCCATAATTGTTTACATACGTGCTGATGATCTCATAACTAGTTTTAACTGCTCACTGCTCACTGCTAAAGCTGATAAATTAATAAATGTCTTCCCTATACTCCCTTCTAGGTGGAAGAATGACCTTTATTTTCTGCAATATTTCTTTTGGAATCTAATAGGTGATATTTTTCCAATTCCAATCTCCATTATGATCCACAATATCCTTGACTTCGGCATGTTTTAGCTCACTCGGAATCACCACATCCAAATCCCGAATAATGACTCCTTAAGTAATCCAACTATATGTCCAAGCATTCTTCTTCAAACCGTTTCCAATGCACCAGTTACCAAGATCTTGGGCCTATTTATCAATATTGACAATGTCTCTCCAAAGCTTCAAGTCCCGCCCCTTACTACTAGGTTCATTACTATTTGAAACCTGATACTTGTTTCTCAGGACATTACACCACAACCCATCTTCATTATTATACATGTTTCACACTAATTTCATGAGGCATGTTATGTTCGTCTGCTCTAACTTCCTAAGACCAAACCTCATTTCTTCTTTTGGATTTGTTATAGTATGCCAACTAACTATATGATATCTCTTCTTATCCATAGTATCTCCCCAAATAAAGTTCTTTTGCATCGTTGGATATCGTCGATACACACTTTTGGCAAGAGATCTGTCATCATGGGATATATAGGGACCACTTCCATCACACTTTTATTTAGTGTTACCCGACCTGCAAGGATATATTATTTGCTTTCCAACTTGAAAGTTTAGTCGACATCTGCCCCACAAGGTATTGATAATATTTCATGTTCAGACTCCTTCCATTAAGCGGAACTCCTAAGTACTTGCTCATGTCTTACGTTTCTCGATAACCTGAGATCTGTATCAACTTGGTTCTCATCCCTATCTTAACATTCTTGGAAAACATTACACATGTTTATTCTTTATTAACTTCTTGACCCAACATATCTATGAAAGTACGAAGGATTTTCATAACGCAATCCATTTGCTCTTCCTTGGCTTCACCAATCAATGAAAGATCATTCGCGAACATTAAATGCAACAGCCGGGGACATTCCTTCCCCATACGCAATGCTTTCCACTCTTTAGTACTCATATATTCCATGATGAGATACACAAGTTTTTTTATCTATCTGACTCCGAAAGTGGAACACTCTCCTGTGGTTTTCCAATTTTGTTTGATATCTCTTTGCAATGTCATTTACAAAGTGGTATGTAAGGTGATTCTCAATAGGCTCAAAGTGTGTATTCTAAAACTTGTCTCGCCCCATCAAACATGCTTTATAATATAATTTATAATTATAAAAATATATATTCTTTTAAAATAGAAAAACTAAAATTAATACCACTAATACCTTGCATATAAGTTCATATTTATGGATAAACTTTTTAAGTTTATAGTTGTAAATTTTTTGTTATTTCTAATTGACTAATCCAGATTATAATTAATGAGATTAAGAGAAATTTTGAAAGAAAGGGAGTACAGTACCAAGCATAGAAGTAGTCAAGTAGTAAGTGTTGAAATGTCAGAAAAGTTGCTTCTATTATTTGTCATCGCTTTCGTCTTCCACCTACACCATCCTTAACGCGTATCACATCAAATCCCAAAAAAGTTCTACTCTATGCCAATAACCCAATCATAAATCGCCATGTCATCATCTTCAAAAGTTCCACCTACAACCACCCGCAGAGGATCACAAAATTTTCCATATAAAACCCCTCGCATTCATCCACAAGTCTCAACAAATCAAAAACAATCATAAAAAAAAAAAATCCATTTCTCAACATTCCATTCCCAAGTCCTTAACAGAAATTTCTAGAAGAACATTTTTTTCTCGAACTGGCTAACTTTCAAGAAAGCAGTGAAGAAGCTGATTCCAGCCATCAAAAGCTGGTTCTCACACTATATGAAGCCTTAAACTCTCGAGATTCCGACACCGTGGTCAAGATTCTCGCTTCTGATCTTGAGTGGTGGTTTCACGGTCCACCCTCTCATCAGTTTTTGATGCGCATGCTCACCGGCGACTCCACCGCCGTCGATACCTTCCGTTTCGTTCCACAGTCACTCGTCTCCTTTGGCTCCACCGTCATCGTCGAAGGCTGCGATACTTCACGCGCTATCTCCTGGGTTCACGCGCTGACTGTAGCGGATGGGATAATCACCCAGGTTAGGGAGTATTTCAACACTTCCCTCACCGTCACTCGCTTCGCCGAGAAAGACTCCGAGGAGATTCTCCCGGCGACGTTCGATTCCGGTCGCTTCCCTTGCGTCTGGGAGAGTAGCGTTTCTGATCGGGTCGGTAAATCCGTACCCGGTTTGGTGCTCGCAATATAAAAAAAGATTAAAATAAAATTAAAACCCGATCACGTGTTTAGGTTAGTGGATTAGAATAAAATAAAGTCTTGTACACGTGGCGGTCGGTGGTTGGCTTCTGCTTCACGTTTTTTCCCTAGGGGATGTGAGACTTTTGTTGCTGTCGGCGTGGTGTGGTGTTTTTTTTTTCTTGTTTGTTGTTTGTTTGTTTGATTACTTGTGTGGAACCATTACAATTATGGGTGCTTCTAGTTGGTTGTTTGATTTTGAGTTTGTAATATGGTGTTTGGAAGATTTAATGATAAGAGTTTTTAGGAATCTTTGTTTTGTGAACCGTGTGGTGCTAAATGGAAATACTCTATCTCCTCATATTTGTCTTTTTAGAAACCAAAAACAATATTTGTCTTCTTATTTCAACTTGTTCAATTGTTGTCTAATTCTACCCGAATGAAACAAATTGTTATCTATAATTTGGGATAGTGATTTGGTAATAATTTATAATGGATTGGATAGAGAGGAAATGAATGCACGTTTTATAACCAATTTTTCATTTCATTTAAGTACTTAAGTATTTTGTTTACATTTTGGATTTTTAGGCTTTTTGGGATTGTGGTGAATCTCACACCCACCCACTTCACGTCTCTACTAATGCTTTAATAATGATTGGTGGAAGTGAAATCAAATATTTTCTCTTTTGGTTTTTTCAATTTTGGTTTAGGTGCAAGTAAACTAAAATGGATACGAATGTAGGCAAGGAAAAGATAACAACCATAGTGAATTTTGTCTTTTGTTTAATCATAGTGCTTAATGTATAAGCACTAGAAATGAGAATGTAAAATAGATTTACACCGATTAATGAAAAATCTACAAACTGTTAAACTATTAAAGTATTTTTAAATTTAAATGTGATTTGCAAAATACACATTGTTGATTAGTTAATAATATAAAATAATTTTACATTATTTTGTATTTTTTTTTTCTCATCATACATATGACAAATTCAATTTTTATAATTTGTATAGTACTTGAAAAGATGGGTTAGATGTCAATAAAAACGTTAAAATTTCAAATTTGAAATTTAAAGATTATCATTTTTTTTACTTTTGTTTATTAAATTTATAAATTATATATTTATTAATAATTTATTTGTTCTTTTTCGACGTATTGATAACTTTCAAGACATTTTGAAAAAGAATGTTCAAATAAAATGTATATATATATTAATATCAGTTTTAAACAATCTTCAAACATATTAGTAATAATCTAAAACTATTTATTTATTTTAATAATATTTAAGTATTTTTTTACTATTATTTTTTAAAATAATATCTGAACAAATTAAAATAACATCCAAACACATTTAAATATTATCGGATGGTATAGGATGTTGCTTAAAGAATTTTTGAGATACTTTTGAAGAATTTCTTTTTTTATGTTTCAAATCTAAATTTTTTAAAATAAAAACTAATTTAATATTTAAAAACTAAAAATAAAAAATAAAATCCAATGTAGTTATTTACGTAAGTATTAAAAAATAATATGTGGCATAAATTATATAAGAGATTAAATATGGTGTTTTTATATTTTGGAGATTAAATTGAATTATGTAATTTTTGTGAAAGACTAAAATGGATCTCAGTCTTAAAATATTAAAAACTATAAAAAATAAATAAATATTATTAAATATAGTTGGTTGGAATTATATATTTAAATGTGTTTGAATGTTAAAAAATGAAAAGAAGTTACTTTATTATTAAACGTGTTTGAATATGATTTAAGTTTAATTTTAGTACTTATGAATTTTGGTTAAGCATTTCTACTTAAATTGTCTTCAAAGTCATTAATATGTATATATATATATAAAACATTAATAATATACAATATGTAAATTTAAAAAATAAAAGCTATGTGGTTCAATTGGTGTGATCATTCCTTGTAAACTTTTTCTTTATAGGGATAAAGCGGGAGGCATTCATATGATATGAAAGGAGAAAAGTGTTATTAAACTTTTTTTTCTTTAGGATCAAGTTTGATATAAAGGCAAATAAGAGTCATGTAAGATGGTATGACATTTGTCCTACTTTAATGATTGATGTCAGAATTTAAAGATGAATCTAAAAACACATTATTCATGGAATTCTGACTTATTGTTAAATTATCTCGGAAATGCATATTCAAATTTATTTTGGAGTTGTATTTTTAGAAGGTATTGAAACTTAAATTACGCCAGAACCCTTCTCCTTCTTCGTTTTTAAAAAAAATTAAAATTTTATCAAACTCTTAAAAAAATTTCAACAACCAAGCTCAAAGGATCTTCAATCAACATCAACGACATCAGAGACATCATCCAACACTGAAGTAAAGTCTAAATTTATAAATTTTTGATAAGTTTTTGTGTAAATTAGTAAAAAATGATTATTTAGATAATAAATGAGTAAGAAATATAAGAATGTTAGTTTATACATACGGTAAAACATGTTTGTTTTTTGAAAATCGCGATCGAATAATTTATTTTGAGGTTTGCATGTCTGCATTGCTGCCATTGATGACTTGAAGAGTTGTAAAAAATTTCGGAGATGCATCTCAGAAAATTTTCAACGTTTGGATTGACATTACCTGGAGACGCATCTCCTTAAATTATCACTCTGTTTTTTCCCTTGCTTGTAGTGATGCTTGTACTAAATGTCTGGTTTAATTACAAACATTATGGCTGATAGACACGATAGATCGAGGCACGAGAGAATTGCACATCATGCATCAATGCAGCGGGAGAAGAATCGGGTTTCAAAGGCTCTTGTTCATTATGGTCATGCAAAGACATCTACTTCTAGGGCCCATGCTTCTCCTCATGCTTTTCCATCTTTTTCTTCCCGTAGGAGACATGTTTCACCAACAGACGCATCACTCCCTCCATCCTCCAGCAGGCGCCATGTTTCATATATTTAAGCGCCAGAGATACCCGAGTCATCGGTGGTATCGGAGGCACCAGTGCCACCTCCGACGAATGATGCTTCTGATCCAGTGTCTTCTCTAGATGCTAAGCCAGTGCCACCTCCAGATGATGAGGCAAATGAGGATGATGAGCCAGAGCCACCTCATGCGTTTGGAGGAAGTCTTGTAGAGTTATCATTATTGCCTTTGTACCCAGATCATACTGCCAAACATATCTAGGACAGAGAGGTAACATTAGTTGGATTCATTCTTTGTAATTTATGTTTATTAATATATTACAAGTTTCTGACATTGATTTTTATTTTATGCAGGACCGTGATCTGCTGAAGTTTATTAACCACAAGCGAAAAATTACTGGCTTGCCTAAGCCGGATTAGGAGTGGTTTCATGCAGCACTGTCTCTATCTAGGATGAAGGACTTGTGCATATGACCAGTTATATTACGATTAATCACATGATGCTTAATGTATTAGTGGAGAGATGGTACAATGAGACCTCGTCAATTCATCTCTCGCTTGGTGAGATGTCTATCACACTTAATGATGGAAGGATTAACAAAGACGAGGCACTCAATTTGATGGTAGACTATCTGGGAGTTGACCCAGAGGCTACGATGACGGAGAAGGAGAGAATTAGAGGGGCTCATGCTAGGTTTAAATTCCTGAAAAAGGTATATATAGATGTGCTCCTTAGAGAAGTGCAGGTTAGAGGTGACGACTAGCAGGTGGGACTCCATAGAGCGTATGCTATAAGAGCACACCTACTATATTTGGTTGACACTGTGATTTTTATGAAAAAGGGTGCCACTTATACAAATTTCGTCTACCTACGATACTTCGAGGACTTCAAGCAGATCCATGTATACAGCTGGGGGCCGCTTTTTTGGTCTACTTGTACTCGAAGTTATCAGAGGTTGTAGGTGGAAGACAAAGCAGTTCACAGGCAGTATCACACTACTGATGGTAATATTTATTGGTCTTTAATGTTTTTATGTCATTTTCATTTCATCTTTGCAACGCCATTATTGATGATTTGTGTGTTCTACACTTTTTTAGCCTTGGATCCTCCAGCACTTTCTGCACATCTCTGGTTGGGCAGGTGTACTGAATTACACTAATGATATATCACCTGCTACTACATTTGCTTCGCTCAGAGGGAACCAGGCGATAGAGCCATTCAGAGTGTATCTTGATCGCTTGGTTGCAAGGACATGCACTTCAACAACTATGTCGATCATCGTGAGACGCGCCATTTGACAACATAATGATATACTAGGGATGGTTGTCTTGTGGATCACATCTCACTTCTCCTCATCTTCCCAAGCATATGATGCAGTAGTTCGACCACACTCAGACTATTCCCAAACACCATGTTGTCTTTGCTTTTCCTTCTTTGACACGTATACATATGGATGCCATGTTTGATGATTATGAGAGTCATCTGGTATCGGAGGAGGCACATAGTACCTAGCTAAGAGCGACTGGAGCTACATCAACTGGTACATCAGGTGGTTCTTCAGGGTGTTACATCTGTACATGGTGTAGGATGCTTCAAGAGATCCATTGAGTCCGGATCATAAGGAGATACTAGAGGAAAAGCAGCACAGTTAGATCATGCTTATGATGTCTTGCCTATATGTCGTTGCATAGTGGAGATTGCACATGTAGGCATTGACAGAGGTATCTTCCCTAATGGGTCCGATGTGAGGAAAGTCCTAGATGCCATCATGACGGAGGCACGAGAGACATTGATATTCCGGAGACAGCACCGGAGGACGGGGGTATTGAAGGCCGACGAGCCTGAGAAGCCAGATGAGATGTAGTCCAACATACACAGTAGTGCAGTAGTATAGTATTTATACTTTGGATTCATTATGGATTATATTTTATTTTCATTTCATGGTACTTCATCATGTATTTCGACTATATTTGTATATGTTATTTTTGGATCATCTGAATTTATATATGTCATTTTTTGCATATCGATTGTATGGTTTAAATCTCATCACATAACATGGTACATAACGTTTATAATTTTTCATCTAAATAAACATAAACAAAATATAACATGCACTATTCTGATATGTTACAGAGATGCAACTCTTCAATTCTCATGGGGCTCATATCTTTAGAATGTTCTATTGCTACCACAATATAATCAAAGTGAGGGGTAAGAGATCTTAATACCTTCTCAATGATTACTTGTTCAAAAAGGGTTTCTCTATAAGCTTTCATCTCATTAGTGATCAGAATCACTCTGAAGATGTACTCATATACCTTCTCATTGTTCTTCATGTTGAGATTCTCATACTGCTTTCGTAGGGACTGAAGCTTCACCTTCTTCACTGATGCGTCACCACCATAACACCTGACCAGTGTATCCCACGCACCTTTCGCCGTCGTTGAATCAGCGATTTTTTCAAACACATTTGTATCCACACACTGATGGATGTAGAACAATGCTTTCTGATTATTCTTCCTTGTATCTTTTTGCACGTTCTTTTGTTCCTCCGTTACATTTGCTGCGACTGGAACGTAACCTTCAATGACAAGATCAAGCACATCTTGATCACCGAACAATACACACATCTGAATCATCCAACGAGTCCAGTATTTTCCAGCAAACACTGGAAGCTTGGTGCCCAGACCACTGTTTTCGTCCATCTTCAACCTTGTGCAATCACTCAGATCTCACCGAACACATTGTTTCTCAATCTCGCAGAATCAGAAAATGTGATTCTGTTACGATTCCGTTCAAGATTCAACACAAATTCAAGAAACGAAATTAACCATATAACGCCTCACCGTTTCACTCGTGTTTTCCATGTTTCTCCGTGGATCCGAACCGGAGCTCTAGATACCAATTGTTGGTGCACGAGGTTAAAATAGATAAATAAAACGAGAGAATTATATTATGCAAATGACGGTTACAAAATTGTAAGGAAGAATTACAAAATAACATCTACCACTAGTCTATTTATACACAAAAAAACAAAGACCATATAAACAATATATTAAAATACTAAATATAGACAAGATATTAAATAAATTATTAAATAAATAATAATAAAATTATAAATTAATCAAAAGTTAAGTATCTAGATATGCCAAAAAAAAATGTTTTTTTTTTAATTTTCTTTTAACATGACTTATTTAATATATCTGCTTTTTAAAAAGTTTAAGTCTTTATTTGAAAAATATCCTAATCTAATGTAGTTATGTTGTAGATACCTAGGGCTTGGTCTCAATTATTTCCACCTTAGTGAAATGTTAAGTGAGCAAACTTTAATTTATTTATTTCTAAGGAAAGCTGAGAGGTTTTGGAACTATTTTTATTTTTAATAGATATATAAGTATCCAAACTTTATTGATATTTTGTCAGTCTGTAATATTGACAACAAATATCATGATTAAATTATACAGATATTTTCATAGTGACTTAATTCGCATTACAGATTAGGAAAATGAGCCTTTCACTTCATAGATTAGGAGAATAAATCAGAACTTTCTATACATTCTCACTTTAATTATGTCACCACTCACTAATAGGAGGCAAGAAGGGGACACGAGCATGTCCTTCTCAATTTTAACCTTTAGCTTTTGCTTAATTCATTATTGTTATATTACTTCATTAATTGTTAGAGTGAGGTTGACATACAAGTATAAGGAAAGAAGGTATGTGTGTTTACAACATCTTAGATATTTTTAGATATTATTCTACTAAAATTTATATACATTAGATATTGTATGTATGTATTCTTACCATAAAGAAAAAGATATTTTAGGTATTATCTATAATATAAAATAAATAAATATTTTAAAAATATCAACATTGTCCTTTTATCTTTATCTGACACCTCATATGTCATTTTTGGGGTTAATTTTTTTATAATTCAATTATTATTTAACTATGTTTTGTTGCTTAAAAACATTTTTGACCTAGTCTTTTTCTAACTCAAGTATTATTAAAAAAAAACTTTACTATCAATGATTTGTGTTTATTAAGTCAAATCAATCAAAAAAAAAAAAATACCATCGTTGATTTACAATTTAGATCTTACAAATCAAAAATATCAGAATAATCATGCTCATCTTTTTCTACGTCTCTCCTATCTCATACTACTCCTTTCACTCATTTTCCTCCTCTTTTTTGTTTATTTAACTCTCTGTAAATAAATTCACGGACCATTTCAACCTTTTTTTTTCTAAACCAGGTAAAGTTATCTCAAAACCTCCTATTTCATTTTGTGTGTCTTCTATTTTCTTTTTCGGATATAAAAAAGGTTGTGGATGAAATTTTGTATTTGGAGTCAATAACAAATCTAAAGTATCTCTTCTTCAAGATCAAGTGATTTTATATTTGACTTTTATATTTAGAGCTACAAAATTATTGTCGACAAAATTTTGTATCTAGATAGAAAATTAGTTGCAGTTTCATACCTTCAAGTCATAAAGTTAGACATTGAATTATATTGTATATATATTTTTTGCAATCACATATTCAAATAATACATGAAGAGGTTACTAGGAATTTAAAACAAGTGATTAGAAGAAGTTTGAGAATTATTAATAGGAGTTATAAAGTTAGACACTGATTTATATTGCATATATTTTATTTTTTGCAGTCACATGTCCAAATAATACATGAAAATGTTACTAGGAGTTTAAAACATATAATGATCAGAAGAAGTTTGAGAATTATCTGAAAGTGAGAAAAATACACAAGAAGTGAGGTTGAATTGTATTCTCTGTTTTTGCTTTGCTTCTGAACAGAGTTCAGATTCTAAACTACAGTTCATATTTTGATAATTAATTGCAGTGGAATAATAAAATAAGCAAGTAAATAACAAAAGAACACATAGAGGTTTATCCTCGTTCCTTCTAAACTGAGACTAGTCCAGTCCCCTTGCATCACAAGAGATTTTTCACTATAATCAAAACATGATTACAATTGCTTATACTCTCGAGCATAAGACTTTTCTGCTCAGACTTCTGGCCTAAGACTTGCCTACTCAATCAACACCTGGTCAAGACTTCCTGCTTAGATCCTCAGATCCTAAGACTTTCCTGCTCATACCCGCAAGTACAAGACTTCCTGCTCAGACTCACAACCTAAGACTTTCATGCTTAAATCCTATGGATTCAAGATTTCTGCTCATATGCTCAAGTACAAGACTTTCCTGCTGAGACCTCTAGTCAAAGACTTTCCTGCTTAAATCCCACAGATTCAAGACTTCTGCTCATATCCTCAAGTACAAGACTTTCATGCTCATACCTCCAATCCAAGACATTCCTGCTCATATCCTCAAGCTTAGTCATGCACAAAAAAGTTAGTTAGTAGTTAATATTTGTTCCGGACTAGCCCAATGGCTAGGCATGGCCCAATCCACTTCTGCTCCCAGGACGGTCCAATAGCCTAAGCCCTACCAGTTAAGAGAAAAAGGAAGCATTGTCTCCTCTGCCCCTCTGCTGAAGAAGGCTGGCCAATAGATCCCCAGGATCAACTGTCCTTTGTTACATATCTTCTCGTCACGCACGGTTCCACCATCTAGAAACAGTCACGACACTCGTGCCTGCGACCACACCCTTGCCCGCGGCAATGGCTAGTTCCGAGCACCTCTGCCTGTCCCAACGACTAGTTTCTGGCAGTTACCTTTTCTTGGAGAGTGAATATCTCGCCCTGAAAATAGGGACCAATGGCCAAGCGCCGGAGGCATTATAAAAACCCTCTCATTTGAGAGGGTCAGATATTCTAAAATCATCCTAAGACATACTCATTTGTATTTTCCTTCTCTTCTCCTGATTCTTACTTTAACATCAGAGTGTCTTGTAGGTACACCCCTCCTCATCTTTGAAACTCAGTATCACAAACGAAGTTTTTGGGCCACTTCAGGTTCTGATCAGTCGGTAAGATCAGTGGCGCCGTCTGTGGGAAACTTTTGTTTTCCTCATCTTTCTTTCCCCTGAAACCAAAGATCAAAACAACTTCTCAAGATTCTGATCATGGACAACCGTGACAACGTACATGATGTTCGCAACACCTTTATTCTCCCCGTCATTAAGACTGACAACGACGGGGTGAATTCCCTTCTTGGAGACAATGTTCGTCAGCTAAGGGACAGAGTCACTGCATCTCCCTCCCCGGATCGCGACTACAATGCAGAGATCCAACACTAAACGGATCACCATCCTCTCCCATTTTCGCCCAACGCCGTTGAGTTAAGCTAAATGCTTAAGAATTGTTTTGATGAGTCGATGCAAGATGGAGTTGAGATGATTATTTTGATGGGAACCTTGAGTGTTGATGAAAGTGGAGAAGTTGGTGGTGTGCCAACTATTTGTGATTATCCGGAAGTTCTTCTGATGAGATAAGTGATTTATCACCGGAACATAAAGTGGAGTTTGTGATCGACTTAGTTTCGGGAACTAGTCCGATATTGATGGCTCCATATGGTATGTCTGCATTGGGATTGAAAGAGTTGAAGAGTCAACTTAAGATTTGCTTGAGAAGAAATTCATTAGTTCGAGTGTGTCACCGTGGGGTGCACTAGTTTTGTTGATTATGAAGAAAGAAGGTTCAATGAGGCTTTGGGTGGATTATAGATAAGTGAACAAGGTGGCTATCAAGAATAAATGTTCACTTCCAAAGGTTTATGAGTGGATGAATCAATGGGTTGTTGCAGGTGTGTTCAGTAAGATAGATTTGAGATATGGGTATCATCAGATTCGTGTGAAGGCTGAAAGGATTCAAAAGATTGCTTCCAGGACGAGGTATGAACATGATGAGTATTCTATGATGCCATTTGTAATTATGGAGTATGCGAATGGGATTTTCCATACTTATTTGGGCAAGTTGTGGTTATGTTAATCAACGATATTTTTGGTTATTCGAAGAGTAAAGAGGATCATGCTGAGCATCTGAAAATTTTGTTATCAATATAGAAAGGGAAGCAGTTTTATGCAAAACTGTCAAAGTGTGAGTTGGGTTGGAGGAAGTAAGTTCCTTGGTCATGTGATCTCGAGTAGAGTTTGTGGTGGATATGATGAAGGTTAGAGCTGTGTAGCAATGGGAAGCTCCAAAAACCTGTATTTGAAATTAAGAGTTTCTTGGGTAGGCAGATTGTTATTGGAATTCATTAAAGGATTTTCCAAGTTATCTTTGCCTTTGACGCAGTGGACTGGAAAGGTTCAAGATTTTATTTTGGATGCAAGGTGTGAAGAAAAGTTGCAAGAGCTTTTGAGAAGACTGACAACAGCTCAGGTTTGATTTTTCCGAATTCGACGGAACCATTGTTGTACATTATGAAGCTTCATTGATGGGGTTGAGGGGTTGTGTTAATGCAACATCAACAAGTTTTAGCTTATGCTTTAAGGTAACTTAAAGGGCATAAGAGGAATTATCTGACGCATGATTTAGAGTTGGTTGTTGTTATGTTTGTGCCAAAGCTTTGGAGGCTTCATTTGTTGGGTTGAGATTTGAGATGTCTAGTGACCCTAAGAGCTTAAAAGTATTTGGTTGATTAGAAAAATATGAGGTATAGGAGATGATTGGGACTTCCGAAGGACGATGGTTTTGAGTTGAATTACCATTCGGGTAAAGCAGACGTGGTGGCCGGTGTATTGATTTGGAATTCTTTGCATATACCGATGATGATGGTAAAAACGTTAGAACTAATTGAGCAAATTTGTGATACTAGCTTGGTTGGTGAAGAGACTTCTTATGGAGTCAAGCTTTGTATGCTGAAGCTTACTAGTGGCATTCTTGATGAGATTCGAGAAGGTCAGAAATCTGGTTGAGTTGGTAGATTGGTGGAATTTGATGAATTAAAGTCGAAGAGTTGATTTGCGGATTTATGGCAATGGTACCATGAGATGTTGTGATAGAGTTTGTGTCCCAGATATTGTTGAATGGAAGAAGAGTACTCTTGAAGAAAGACATTGAGGTAGATTGAGTATCCATCCCGGTGCTATGAAGATGTAACCGGATTTGAGGAAATTATTTTGGTGGCCATAAATGAAGAGAGAAATGGTTGAGTTTGTATATGCTGGTTAAACTTATCGGAAGTCAAAGATTGAACATCATAGACCGTTGGGTCTGATGCAACCGTTGAATATTCCAGAGTGGAAATCAGATAGTATTTCCATGGATTTTGTGTCGGGTTTTCCGAAGAATTTGAAGGGATATGATTTAATTTGGGTGATTTTGGATAGATTGATTAGATCAGCTCATTTTATACCAATGATGATTAACTATTCTATGTTGAAGCTAGCTAAGATGTATATTGAGGAAGTTGTGAAGTTGTATGAGATATCGTTGAATATTGTTCTGATAGGAATCCGAAATTTTCCATGAGATTTCGGGGGAGTTTGCAGACGCTTTGGGTACCATGTTAAAGTTGAATTCTGCCTATCATCCGCATACGGATGGACGGACAGAGAGGACTATCCAGTCTTTAGAGGATTTGTTGAGAGTTTGTGTGTTGAATCAAGGCGGATCGTGGGATAATCAATTGCCATTGATTGAGTTTACCTACAATGACAGTTACCATTCTAGTATCAGAATGGAACCGTATGAGGATTTGTATGACAGGAGGTGTATGACTCCTTTGTGTTGATATGAGTCATGCGAGAGTGTTGTACTCGGACTTGAGTTTGCGTAAGTGGCGACTGAAAATATCAAGAGGATCCAAGAAAAGACGTGTTTTAAGAGTTACGATGGTAACTGGTGTTGGTTGAAATTTGAAGTCTCGGAAGCACACACCGTGTTTTGTAGATCTGTATTAGAGTGGTGCAGCGGAAGCGTGGGGAAAATAGCATGATAGACCGTTTTACCGCTGTCATTTGTGAAAATTGCCTGATGTGTTCCATGTGTCTAAGTTAAGGAAGTACATTGATTCAGATGAATGGTGTACAAGTGAGAGATAATCTGATTGTTGAAGCGTTGCTAGTTCGGATTGATGAACGAGAAGCAACTTCGAGGTAAAGAGATTCCCTTGGTGAGGGTAGTTTGGGAGGATCAGCTGGAAAAACTTGGATTTGGGAGTGTGGAGATCAGTTGAGGGAGTCGTATCCGACTCTGTACATTGAGGTAATTTTCGAGGGCGAAAATTCTTTTAAGTGGGGGAGAGTTGTAACACCCCAAATTTAATCGGAATATTTTAATTAATTATTTAATTGAGAATATTCATATTTTGGTGGTTTCGGTGGTTTTGTGGATTATTGAGAATTATGCATATTTGGATTATTTATTTTGGAATAATAGTATGTAATATGGATTTATTAATATTATTAGGAATTAAAATAAAGATAAGAGGAATAAGGGTAAATTGGACATTCTGAGGAGTTAGTAAGGATATTATGGGAAAAGTCCAATTGTGTGGCCCAAGTCTAAGTTTGACAAAATAGAATTCTGAAGAGATTTAGAATTCATTTTTTTAACCGTGGAAAGTTGGGTGACCAGAGCTCTGAAGGAAAGGTTGGAGGCAGAAGATCCCAAAGTTAATCGTGAAAGTTGCGAATCGACTAAGGTATGGGGAGTATCGTTGTTCATGATTTTCTATGTAGGCCTTTAGATGTGTTTATGGTTGATTTATGATTTAAGGTATTTTGGGTTGGCTGTGGGAAAATAGGGAATTTGATGATAAGGCTTTGAGGTTATGGGTAATGGTATGTAACACTGAATATTGATATGAGAATGGAAACCTTAGCCTTCGTGGCCAAAACCTTGGTTTGTGATATGTTTGACCCTGTAGGAATAGGAATGTAGGAATGTTCAGATGTGAGTAACTCTGATGCATTCAGAGAAATTGAAGGAAAGTAGTGATTTAGGCAGTGCAAATATTGCCAGATTTGACTAATAAACCATAGATGTTGTGTCGTTATCTCCGTATGACCGTAGGGATGATTTAGGGATGTTTTGGGGGTATTGGGTAAGTGAATCGTATGAGTATTTGGACAAGAATCAGTTCTGGTCGTAGCATGTTTTTGCTGTCATCGCTCTGCTCGCCTAGCGAGCAAGCCAGCGAATGTTCACTACAAACTCGCCTAGCGAGCAAGCCAGCGAAGGTTCGCTACAGACTCGCCTAGCGAGCAAGCCAGCGAAGGTTCGCCACCTACTCGCCTAGCGAGCAAGCCAGCGAACATAGTAGAGTTCACGAAATTGATCGTTTTACAGCGATGCCTTGATGTTTGATTCAGAGATTTCTGAGATGAGTTAACATGAGTATGACAGTAAGGAATTATGTGGTCGATAGGCGATAGGGTGAGGATTACCGTAGGTATAAGTTGATGAATTAATATGAGATAATATGGGGTAGTATTATGAATTAAAATGTGATAATAGGTGATCATATGATGAGCTAATATGAGGATGACTATGAGTTAATATGTGATTTGTGCGTGATGATATGACGATTTCCATGATGTGTGATGATGATTATTATGATAAATTATATGATAACATGATGTATGAGCTTAATTATTATGATGAATTATATGACGAATTATGTGATAACCTGAGATAGGATGATTTATGTGATGATGATGATGATGATTATGACGATTTATGTGATAGCATGAGATATGGGGATTTATGTGATGATGATGATTATGACGTTTGATGAATATGATGAATATGATGAATGATGATGCACCATATGTTGTATTGTGAGGATTATTATTATGGCGTGTGCATCATGCATTCATGTGTATCTGGACTTCGGTTCAGGACCTCGATTACTTTGACTTTAATCCCACTGTGCGGATGTGAAGTACTTTGATGTGCTCCGGTTCTCAAGTAGAATCGATCCTATTGATGGGGATCTATGGAGGATTGATGGCCTAGTGTCCATCGCGCTATGATGATTGGTACCACATGCATTGAGTCTATGTTGCATTTGCATTTATGAACCTTTGTGTATAAATTATGACGTTGTGGCCTTCGAGACCTATTGAAGGATATGAATGTGTTGAATATAGTTATGATGCCGTTTATGCATTAATTGTTATACATTGATTATTATGAATTGTTTTACTCACTCTGCCTGTTTGAATGTTACCACCACGTGGGTAACATGCAGATGACCAAGTTTAGCTGTGGATGCTGTCGAGGAGTATTTTTGAAGTCTTAGAGTTGTTAGCCTTTTGGTTAACTTAGAGGGTCTTGCTCTGATATATAACATTGGGTTGGGTTCTTTGAGTTGAACTATATATCAGTGGGTTATTTTACTAACTTTCCCTTATGAGGAAACCTTGAGTTATGTTTTGAGTTCCGCTGTTTATGATGTTTTGGTGTAATTTGAGAAAACCCGTGTGTTACGGAGCATTGACTTATTTTGAGACATTGAGAAATGTACGCCCTTTTGTGGCTTTTTATGAAAGTTAATATTTTACTCTGAAATCTGTGTTATTTTGCCGTAATATCTGTGGCGTAGGATAAGGGTGTTACAGATTACAAAATGTGGAATCAACAACAACAATACCATTTCGTGAGATAGATTGTAAGAGTAGAAACATGTTTTGTTCAAGGTTGGTAAAATTAATTTCTTCAATGAATGAATGTAACAACAACAACAAACAACTTTGAAAGATTTTCTAACTAATTAAGAAACCTTAAATATTTTTCTATCTTGAAATCCATCTCAGAGAATGATGTTTACGAGTTTGGAGCGATAACATATGAGTTAGGCTAGGGTAAAACTTAATGAACGAATGCTTTTATAAAAAAAAATTGAGTAATCTTTTCCCTTGGTTGGTAGGTTAACTGAAGAAATAGATGACCTAGAATTTTAATAAAAAATAAAATAAAAAAGAATGACGCCATTATAAAATAAGTAAAATATAAACTGCAGCTGATGGGATTCGAAGTGTGTCTATTAATTATTTTACTCATCGGTTATGTGTAGCAACCGAGAGAATAGATGATAATTTATAAATAAAAAATGTGACACTCTTAGAGTTTGTTGTTCTATTTCCACTCCTTTGATCATGCTACCACGTGTAGTTAAATTATCTTTTTTGAAAGGTTAGGCATGTACTTTATTATGGCTCATATCTATTTTATGTGATCACGGCGTTATGCCTAATTTAGTCAATCAAATATATTCGATCTTTATTTGTTTTCTTAATGTATGTCATACATATATTATGTTTTTGAATTTATGAGGTGCCAAAGGTATCTCATAGCTATCAACCAAGGAAAAATCATGTTTATGCCTAAATATATATGATATATTGATTTAGTTGATATCGAGAGGTGCAGTTAGATTTATTCATATGTAATTATTTATCATGTGCTAGAGTCTAGATATATTCACATATATTGTTGAAGCTAAAAGATATCATATTGTTTATTAGGTTGAGAGATTGTTGAATAAATAATATTATTATTGCTATGTTATTTTAGACATGGATAATATTGTTAAGCAATAATTGATAATATGAGTTAATGATTAAAATTGATATAATTGATCATTGATAATGCATGTGATTATATCAGTTGTAATATAACATTACTCACTATATACCAAACTAGTTTCAAATTCAGATACTTGTTAGCACAACTTGTGGCAGATGAGGCTCACTAAATAATATGCAATAATGATCGCAATGTAACTTCAGATGTTGTTATGTCACCTTTTGAGTTGCGTTTTTATCGTTGGTGAAGCCTGGCACACTTCGAGAGGCCTTAAAAGGAGTTTGTAATCTTGATTAGAGAGTTTGTGTGCGGGTTTGACAAATATTTTATGTTAAGAGGATGATGGGGAAGTCAAGACTAGGGACCACTATATTGATACCTCATATTTTATGACAACCTCCATCATTGAAGAATTATATGAAATTATTGGTTTGTTTTGCAGCCTGTTAAATTTCTTTAATATCCTTTCTTGAATTTATTAATTCTTTCTAGTTTTCTTGTGTATACAATATAGAAAAAGATATAAAATATAATTCCTACAAGAAATTAAAGGTTGCTTGTGAAGCTATAACCTCTAATGTTAATATCGTGGATTCTAATGCAAACTCTTATACCGTCATTGGAGGTCCTTTATCAGATCAAACTATTTCCACTTTTTCTACGACGTGTTTTACTCAAATCATATGTTTTCTTACTAAGAAAACTTCTCCTGCATTTTGTGCTTCTGAAATACATTAAAAGCCTTGGTCAAACTAATCCTGGCAAGAGGAAATACTTTCATTTTAATATCAATATGGACTCTCTTCAGCATATTAAAATGTTTCCCACTGTTTTTTTAGTCATTTTCCATTTCTCTAGGGGAGCTCCGTGCTTTCGTGCCTGAACTAGAGATGATCCAGGTTGCTGATATGGGTGAAGTAGTTCATTACAAATTCATCAAAAAGTTCATTCTATTCTTGGAAAGGTATCTCATTCTAAAAATAATTATGATTACCCTTGATAATTATTTTTCCACATAGGAGGAAAACTTAGAACCAAAAATGAATTTTTCAAATAAAAAATTTAAATTCATCTTAGATATAAGTACATCTTAATATAAGACCTTCACCCAGTTCAAGAAAAACTTTTGGTTCAGGCCTTTAAGCGTGGTGAAGCAAAGATTGTCACATCAAAAGTTGATGGAAAACTGTCAAAATCTGAGGAGAAACTAAACAAGGTCATGCAATACTTGTTTTTGTTGGTGCAAAGGTAGAATAAATGATGAAAGGAGAAATATTCCATTAAGAGAATGACGACTACACACTACTACAAATAACAATGATTGCAACCCTATTTATAAGCTAAAACTAGGGTTACTAGAATAAGATAAAATACTAAAATACCCTCTAACAAACTTAGAGGCTAAAAAAATAGTACAACTAATTAAATATGAATTACTTCTAATACCATCCCTTAATTCATATTCCATCAAAACTTGTAACACCAATTCCATCCCTTAGTCTGAGAAATTGATCAGTCTTGATAGCTTTCGTCAGAGCATCTGCCAATTGTTTCTGAGTGCTGCAGTGTACAACTTCTAACACTCCACTCTGAACTTGATGTCTCAGAAAATGATACTTGGTCTCGATATGCTTGCTTCTCCCATGCAACACTTGGTTTCTGGCAAGATTGATTGCAGACTTGTTGTCAACCATCAACTTCAGAGGTTTGTTTATTTTAATCTTCAGATCCTCCAACAGATTCAGAATCCACACAGCTTGGCATGCAGTAACAGCACCTGCAATGTATTCAGTTTCACATGTTGATAACGCCACAACAGGTTGCTTCTTGGAACACCAAGAAATGGGACCTCCCAGAAATTTGAACAAGTATCCAGAGGTACTTCTTCTGTCAACTTTGTTTCCACACCAATCAGAATCTGAATAACTCAGAAGTTCTTACTCATCCTTTCTTCCAGAAGAAAACAGCACTCCATACTTCAGAGTTCCCTTGATATACTTCAGAATCTTGACAGCAGCTTGATAATGGGACCACTTAGGTTTACTCATGAACCTACTAACCATCCCAACAGAATAGCAAATATCAGGTCTGGTATTGCACAAATACCTCAGAGAACCAACCAACTGTTTGAAGGTTGTAGCGTCCACATCCTTTCCATCAGAGTCAGAATCCAGTTTCTGATTTGTATCAGAAGGTGTGACAACAATCTTACAATTCTTCAGTTCAAATCTCTTCAGAAGTTCTAATTCATACTTGAGCTGATGCAAAATGATACCTTTCTCAGAATATCTGAACTCCATCCCTAGAAAGTATGTCATTTTGCCTAGATCAGTCATTTCAAATTCATTCATCATAACTTTCTTGAACTTGGCTATCTCCTGTTCAAAACTTCCAGTCAATAGTATATCATCAACATATAAACATACCAGAGTTATATTGCCTTCGGAAGTATGCTGAACATAGACACCGTACTCCATCTCACATTTCTGAAAGCCTTGCTTCTTGAAAAATGAATCAATCTTCTGATTCCAAGCTCTGGGCGCTTGTTTCAGTCCATATAGAGCTTTGTATAATCTGTACACCATCCCTTCCTGATTCTTTTTCACAAATCCAGGAGGTTGTGACACATAAACTTCTTCTTCTAATGGACCGTTCAAAAATGCAGATTTTACATCTAAATGCGTCAGAGGCCAATTCTTGTTAGCAGCTATTGCAATCACCATTCTGATTGTTTCATGTCTTGCTACAGGTGCAAACACTTCAGAATAATCCAGCCCAGGTTTCTGTAGAAATCCTCTGGCTACCAACCTTGCTTTATATTTGCCAATTGAACCATCTGGCTTTAACTTCTGCTTGAAAACCCATTTGACGCTGATGGTTTTCTTGTCTTTTGGAAGTTCTGTCAGCTTCCAAGTCTTGTTTCTCTCTATAGCATCAAGTTCTTCTTTCATGGCCTTCAGACAGAGCTTCTGCTTAAGAGCCTCTTCTGTACTTATGGGTTTAGAGTCTACTATCATGGCACACTGAATAACTTCTCCTTCAGAGTCTACTTCAGTGTCTTGCAGCATGTCAAATTCTACATATCTTCTGGGAATGTTTCTGATTCTTTGTGGTCTTTGAACTTGTTCAGAGTCTTGAGCTTCAGATGATTGACTTCCTCCAGAGCTTTGACCATCTTCAGGGTCTGGCATATTTCCAGAGTTTTGAACTTCATAATTTCTAGCTTCAGAGGCTTGACTTCCTCCAGAGCCTTGGCCATCTTCAGAGTCTGAATTGCCACTAAAATCTGGATTGTCATCAGAGTCTGGATCATCAGAGTCACCTTCATCTTCTGAGTCTTCTCCAGAGTCAGAATCACTATCAGAGTCAGAATCAACGTCAGAGTTTACTCCAACTTCAGAAATTCTTAATTCTGACCTTTCTTCAGAAGTTCTAACATCAGAATTAGATTGAGACTTATCCCAATTCCAAGCTTCTGTTTCCTTCACAACCACATCTCTGCTGAATTCAATTTTATTGGTTTCTGGACAATAGAGCTTGTATGCACCTGTACTGTGGTACCCTATCAGAATCATCACTTTGCTTCTATCATCCAGCTTCTGTCTTCTGGCTTCTGGAACATGTTTATAGCAAACAGAACCAAACACCTTCAGATGACTAACACTTTGCTTATCTCCAGTACACTTCTATATTGGAACTATTTCCTTCAACTTCTTCGTAGGACATCTATTGAGTACATACGTTGCAGTGACAACAGCTTCTCCCCAGAGCTTCTGAGGAAGCTTCTTCTCCTTTAGCATGCTTCTCACCATATCAAGCAAAGTGCGGTTTCTTCTTTCAGCAAGACCATTGTGTTGGGGGGTATAAGGAGCAGTAACCTCATGCTCAATTCCATTCTCCCACAGAACTTCTAGAACTCTTTGGAGTTATATTCACCTCCACCATCAGTTCTAAGAATCTTCAACTTCTGACCACTCTGATTCTCAGCCTTCATTATGAACTTCTTGAATTCATCAAACACCTCATGTTTAAACTTAATAAGGGATACCCATGTCATTCTTGTGAATTCATCAACAAACAACACAAAGTATTTATTCCCTCCAATTGATGCTACTGGAAATGGACCACACACATCAGAATGTACAACTCCTAAGGCATGTTTTGCTCTTGGAGCAGCTTCTGACGCAAATGGAAATCGTGGTTGTTTTCCTTCCATGCAAACTTTGCATGACTTTTCAGGCTTCTTAGTTGCAGGAATTCCATGTACCAACCTCTTTGAATTCAGATGTTTTAAGCTTCTGAAATTCAAATGACCAAATCTTCTGTGCCACAGCTCACTCTCCTTCTCAGCAATTGTTGCACTAAGACATTCTGAGTCTGTAGTTCTGACATTCACCTTGAATGTTATATTCCTTCCCTGTTCTGACTCCATAATCAACTTCTAATTACAGTCATACAGCTTCAGAAGATTGTCCTTCATGGTAACTAAAAATCCTTTCTCAATTAATTATCCCACACTCATCAGATTGCTTCTGATGCCAGGTACATACCAAACGTTCTGAATCAATGTTGTTTTCCCATTGTTCAGAATCACTCTGACATTTCCCATACCTTCTGCATTAAGATATTTGTCATCAGCACATCTGATCTTTGTTCTCTTTTCAGAGTCAAAGTGAACCAACCATTTCTTGTTTCCAGTAAGATGATTTGAACAGCCAGTGTCCATATACCACCAGTCTATCAGATCCATATTATCAGATTCAGAGGCCATCAATAGCACAAATTCGTCATCAGAACTTATGGCTATATTTTCTTCTTCTGATTTTCTCTCCTTGTTTGACCAATAATCTCTAGCAAAGTGACCAAACTTCTTACAACAGTAACATTGGATCTTCTTCTTGTCATACTTCTCTTTTCCCTTTTGAGCATTCTTTTGTCTATCAGAGGTTGAGCTTTCTGACTTCTGACCACCATCAGATCTTCTCCTAGCTTCTGACTGCTTCTGATACCTCCTATCAGAAGTTGCTTTCAGAGCCTGCTGCTCTACTTCCTTTTCAGAAGTTCTCTCAGTCAAACGCAACTCTTGCGCTTCTAGACTGCTCTGCAGCTCTTCAATTCTCATAGTGCTCAGATCTTTGTAATGTTCTATTGCTACCACAATGTAATCAAATTGAGGGGTAAGGGATCTCAATACTTTCTCTATGATTGCTTCTTCAGAAAGAGTTTCTCCACACGCCTTCATCTCATTAGTGATCAAAATCATTCTGGAGATGTATTCAGAGACTTTCTCATTATTCTTCATGTTGATATTCTCATATTGCTTTCTCAAGGACTGAAGCTTCACCTTCTTCACTGATGCGTCACCACCATAACATCTCACCAGTGTGTCCCACGCAGCCTTTGCTGTTGTTGAATTTGCAATCTTCTCAAACACATTTACATCCACACATTGATGAATGAAGAACAATGCTTTCTGGTCCTTCTTCCTTACTTCCTTCTGCGCGTTTTTCGGTTCATCTGTCGCATTTGCTGGTACTGGAACATAACCATCAGTGACAAGATCTAGAACATATTGAGAACCAAACAGTACACGCATTTGGATCATCCAACGGTTCCAGTTTTTACCGTCAAATAATGGAAGTTTGGTGTTCATGTTGTCGTTTCCGTTCATCTTCTAACTTGCATAATACACTAAGATTTCTCACACAGTGTTTCCCAACCCACAGAATTAAAATTCTGATCAGATTTTGTTCAAGATTCAACACGAATCTAAGAATCAAAATCAAATACACAAGACCTCACGTTCACTCATGTTTCCCGTGTTTCCCAATGAATCTGAACCGGAGCTCTAGATACCAATTGTTGGTGCAAAGGTAGAATAAATGATGAAAGGAGAAATATTCTATTAAGAGAATGACGGCTACACACTACTACAAATAACAATGATTGCAACCTTATTTATAAGCTAAAACCAGGGTTACTAGAATAAGATAAAATACTAAAATACCCTCTAACAAACTTAGAGGCTAAGAAAATATTACAACTAATTAAATATGAATTACTTCTAATAGTTTTCAACCTATAAAATTTTAGAAGTTGAAAAGGAAGGTTGACAGTGAATGGGGGATTTGTTCTGAAAATCGGGTGAAGATGAATGGTGTA
Source organism: Lathyrus sativus (assembly GCA_963859935.3). Lineage (NCBI taxonomy): Eukaryota > Viridiplantae > Streptophyta > Magnoliopsida > Fabales > Fabaceae > Lathyrus > Lathyrus sativus. The sequence continues at coordinate 422,184,073 of OZ012739.1, forward strand.
TGTGAGGAAAATCAATCTTGATAGAAAGGGAAAAGCTTCTTCAGAAAGAGTAAGCCCCCTAGTTGTTGACGACCTTATTGATATTACAAATGAGGCCTTTCAAAATGTGTTGGAATATATTTTAGTCCTCAATCATGGAGTCAAGCTTGTGACTTAAGAGGAATAAGTGGATAATGTTATGGTAGAAGGGAGATTAATGTTGGAAGATTAATTTCCTGTAATAATATATTTACTTTCCCAGGCTAATGAGTATATTCCCAATTTGTTTGGATGTAAATTGACATGGGATCCCAGACTATTTTATTGGGTTCCCTTTGTGTACGTGACATTTGACGCTTTCCTTTAAGTTGTTTTGTTTCATGTTAATATCTATTTGTGTCTTCTTTTGAGGAAGTTCATAGTGTCGTGCGTAAAAACAATTTATGGTGTCACATGTAAGTATACATGTATGTTTTAATTGTAGTAAGTGATAATAGTAAGGATATCGTACCCACAGAAAGTGGAAGAGGTTTGGATTGAACATTTGTAAGTGTTCTTGTTTAAAACTAACATGAGCAAGGTAACAAAATAATAATAGGTAACACAAGTTTAGATTGTCCACAATACAAAACTAAATACAATGAGTGAATGTTTGATTAAATAAAGAGTGAGTGTTGAGCTATGATCCATTAATATGCATAGTAGCCAAAATGTGTATAGAATGAGATATGTCACGCCTCAAAAGGTCAGAACGTGATCTTTATGTGTATCTTTACAACATCAAAACATGAATTAATAAGGCAAGGGAACAAATTTCTAAGTCTCACTTATAACCTTAAAATACGTCTGGTTTATATTCTGAAAATCCTTTATTATTATAGCTTTTTTATCTCTAAGCAAGCTAATTAAGTGAATATCTATATCCTACTTGTTTTAACTACTTTTTTTAAATAAAATCTACTTGTTGTTGGGTCTCTCAAAATAACAAGCTTTTAACTTTTTCTAAGATGATCATTCAAAGAAACAGATTTATAACATAAAACCACATAACAAAATAAGACACTAACATCGCATCATTTTAAAATTAAGGCAACATTATATTAACTTCACATTGCTCAATAAACAAAGTTTTAGCTCATGGTGAGCTTAATACAAACTACTGAACTGAAATTGACAGGGGACATGATTAAACAAAAGATGTAAAAGAAATGACAACCTATTAGTAACTAAGAGATCTCTTGTGTTGGATAAACAGCAAGTGAAGACTCCAGTCGTGCCAACTTACAGCAGTGAGTACAAACTTGGGTGAGAAGAAGAACTCTCTTTTTTCCTCACAAAAACCTTACACTGAATAAAACTAAATTACTAATAGAATTCATAACTTCTTTATTTGTGTGTGTGTGTGTGTGTGTGCGTGTATGTGTGTGTGTGTGTGTATGTGTGTGTGTGTGTGTGTGTGTGTGTGTGTGTGTGTGTGTGTGTGTGTGTGTGTGTGTGTGTGTGTGTGTGTGTGTGTGTGAAACTCCTCTTTAATTCCTAAGGTCATCTTTTATAGGCAAAAGTGGGGATGTGAAATATGGTAGGCCTCGGATCATGGGCTTTTGTTGTAGACCGGGTTTAGCCCATATTCAAATCAACATATTATCTTTTGTCCTCCATTCTTCGTGAACAAACATTTTGGTACATGTAGTGGTGGGGGACAAGGTGTCTGGTGCAGGCTACAGCAGCAGATAGTTGCACAGAGGTGCAGACGACGCAATGTTTATGTGTAGGGTGCGCTTTTACAGTGGTGGTCCCCACCGTACTACTTCTTTGTCTTGTGCAATTAATCTTATCCATTTGATTTGCTAGTTCTTCCAAGCATAATTCTGCCATGCAAGCCCTAAAAATTTGCACACTTCATGCTCTTAGTCATTATCTTATTAACTTCAGCGAACTTATCATTTTCTTTTCAGATCTCTCTTCCAGACTCTGCCTAGACCATTCGTGCCTCAGCTTGCCTTAAACTGCCTTGAAAGTCATTAACACACATATGAAAACTACAAAAGGAGCACCTATTATGCTCCAAGCAAACTAAGATAAAAACACTAAAACTTAATAATAAACATTAAATTCATCACAAAAACAGAAATGAAATAGGATAATAATAACACACTAAAAATGGATTATCACCAAGCCAAAGTTTTTTGCACTCTACCCTTTTCCTCTCTTTAGAACTTGGGAAAGTGTGGACCTTTTCATTGATTTGTTAATCTCGATGGTGATTAGTCATTTGATCAAGGTTCTTGAACCATCATAATGGTATTGTGGGCTTAGGATTTCTGTTTACTTCCTTGTGATATGCTATGTCATCCTTATTGGCCTTTGAAAGGTGCTTTATAGTGTGTTTTCAAATGTTGTATAAAAGAGATATAATTAAGAGAATCGATGAGTAAGAATAAATGTTTTATCAAATCATTTCATTGATATGGGAAATAACTCATAGTTTGTCTCATAAATTAAGTATAAAACTTCTTTAACTTAGTTGTGTTCCATGTTTTAGGAATGTGTACTCGTATAAATGTCTCAGGATATACGCCCCTCAACCAATATTGGTGATGACTTGGTACATACCTTCCTAGTTAGAAGTTAATTTTTCCATGAAAATATTCTTCTTACCAACGTTGACCCTTCTTAGGACCAGATCTTAAATAGTGAACTCATGAGTGACCACCCTCTTCTTGTATGTAGGCGTCATTCTTTGCATGATTATGTCCTCACTTAGCACAACCCAATCTCAACATTCTTCAAGAAAATTCAATCTTTCTTCATCCAAGACCTCTAAATATGGTCCTGTTTGCAGCCTCTTCTAGGCCAGTAATCCGAATGAGTTCAATTGACGTGAAGTTGTAAGTGACATGTATATTATCAAATAAATTTTATATTTCTCAATAATGAACAATGTTATATTGTCGGTAATGATGACCTTTAGGATGGCGAACCTAATAAGGATATTTACTTTGAAGAAATGGAAGGTGTTGTGGCTAGTTATCTTTTCCAAATGTTTGACTTCTATCCACTTTGTAAAGAAGTCAATGACTAAAATCATATATTTTAGCTGCTCGGAAGCTATTCAAAAAGGAATTAAAATATCCATTACCCACCAGGAGAATGACCATGGTAAGGATAGAGAACTCATCTCCGTTAGTGGGTCTATGTGCATATCTCCATGTGTCTCGCATATAAATGTGTCCCTTGTTGACCTGACTCATTGTATGCTAATAACATTCAGCTCGTATGGTTTCAATCCTCATGGAATTTCCTCTGAAATGTTGGCCGGTTGTCTTCCCCCTTGTGGATCTCCTCAAAGACTTTATTTCTTTCTTTCTATGTCAAACATTTTAGTAAAGGGTTAATAAAACTATATCGAGACAAGAAGCCTCTAACAAAGAATAGGAATAAGATCATCTTTGGACCTTATAGTCTTATTTATTATTCTCTATAACTATGTATATGGTGATTGGGGCCATCCACCGTATTTTTTCCCTTCTTCGATGGCCTCCCAACAACATCCACTATGAAAATAGTACTAAGGGTGGTCAAAGTATCATGTTTTATGATATTTTTATAGTCCCTTGCCTTGGAAGTAGCAAGTATGGATAAGAGGTCCGCCCTTGAACTTTGTTCCCTCAGAATGTGTTGAACTTCCACCTTTTTTAACTTAGCCATAAAAGCCCTCACATTCATCAAGTATTGATGCATATTTACATCTTTAGGTTGACACTCTCCTTTGATTTTCGATGTAATCAGATGTGAATCGGATTCGCAATTTTATAGGATTTTCCATTATATTCCCATCCATATGTTAGGCTACACCTTATTTTTCAAACATTACATGGTGCTTTATAGCATGTTCGTACTTATTATGTAAAAGAGATGTAATTAAAAGTATTAAGAGAGAGAGAGAGAGAGAGAGAGAGAGAGAGAGAGAGAGAGAGAGAGAGAGAGAGAGAGAGAGAGAGAGAGAGAGAGAGAAAACTATATCAAATCATTTTATCGATGGGGAAATAACTCATATTTTTTCCTAAAAAATTAACTATAAAACTTTGTTAGTTTAGCTACATTCCAATTTATGATAATGGGTTCTCTAGTAAATGCATCATGGGTTTACGACCCCCGCCCAATGATGACTTAGTAAAAACTTCCTATTTAGATGCTAACTTTCTTACAAAAACATTATTCTTACGAGGGACCACCCTTTCATTGACCTGAGACACCACTTTTTTCTTAATTACGAACTCATTTAGAACAAACAAGTATCAAAACTCTTTGAGTAGATTCAACTATTATCTGCATTTATCTTTGTTGTTATACCTTGTTAAAGGATGTTGCGTTTTCCTACTTGTCTCTACTATCTCATTTAGGATCACAACCTCATAACCATAGGTGATCTAAAAAGTTATTTTCTCTGTGGACCAATAGGGAGTGGTTATATACTTACATTAGATGTGAGGTAAATCTTGACCCAATTCCCTTTTGTGATGTTTATCTTCTATCTAATACCCTTTTATCATACGATGTTTGGTAATTAGCCTAAGTGTGTTAAACTGAATTGAAGCGATGAGTGACATGCATGTTGTCTTACAAATCACAAAGTCTCTGTCTAATCAAATGTGTTTCGTTGTCATAAACCATGACTTCCGAAATGCCAAACTTGATAATGTTATTTCTCTTGAAGAAAAAAGGATGTTGTGGTCAGTTACCTTCGTCAAAGGTCTAATTTTCACCCGCTTTACAAAGTAGTCAACATTTATAATCAGATACTTTAGTTGTCTGGGATCTGTTGGGAAAGGATATAAGATATTCATTCCCACCAAACAAACAACCCTTGTAAGGATAAACCACTCATCCATGTTTGTGGGGCTATGTGCACATCTGTATGTCTTTAGCATCTTTCACATTTCTAAATATGTTCCTCGATATTTTGAATCATCATCGCCCAATAATACTCGACTTATAGGATTTTTTTCTAGGGACATTCCTTAGAAATGTTGAATGCCTCCCCTTTGTGAACCTCTTTCAAGAAATCCTTTCATTCTTCCTTTGTCAGAAATTTTATATAAGTGATGGACAATTTGACAAGTGTATCAAATCATCGTAAGTAATAAAGATAGGGAGAAATTCTCAAGTATCGATTTCAAGGAATGCAAGTTCTTTTTTTTCTAATCAACTTTAGCATTATTATAAATTAAACAAAAAGTTTTTATAGTTTGTTTGATTGAAATATGAAGAGTTAAATAAATAAGATATATATATGTATGTATGTATGTATGTATGTATGTATGTATGTATGTATGTATGTATGTATGTATGTATGTTTAGGGATGAGACGAATTTCATACTTCTCATTATACTCCTTATTTGACCTTGCCCATTGATATCACCAATATATGTTGTTACTCTTTCTATTGATTATTTAATCATAACACCTCGGTAATTAAACCATTTTTCCATCATATTAACTCTTTATAATTCCTTGACAAGTTAATCTAAAGACAAACATTATTAATAATAGGAACATTAAAGTTTCGTAGTCTCACACTTAGTCCTAAAGATTATTCTAAAGACAAGTTAATCTAAATAAGTTTAAATTAATAAAAAATAATTAATTTTATTAAAAATAAATATTAGATAAACAACATAATAATAATTATTCAATTAGAAAATTTTGGTTATGGTTAGAAGATTATTCTCTAAATCAGATTTACATCCCCAATAATAAGGGGTTGGGATCCTCTCCATTTCTTTGTCCCTCCATTTTCTCCATTAATATAGTTTTGTGTGTAAATAACACACATTTCTAAGACATGTGACATATAATTAATATTTAATTGATTTTATATACATAAAAACTATAGTAATGGAGAAAATGGAGGGACAAATAAATGGAGAGGATCCCAACCCAATAATAGGGTGTTTAGCTACTCATTATTAGGGGTGGAAATAGGTTGGGCGGAGTTAGGCTTTGCCAAACCTAAATCTAGTCTATCAAAAAAATTAAAGTCTAAGTTTGACATGTAGTTTATCATATGCTTATTTTTAGGCCTGAGTCTGACATTTTTTAAGGTCTGATTAACCTATTAGCCTACATAAAAACATATTATTTTAAATAGACCAACAAATTAAAAAACCAATGAGACTAAAAGTTTGTTTACATTGACTTATTTTAACTTAATTATTAGCATAAATTTTGTGAGATTATTTTTTTAAGAAAACTTATGAAAATAACTTATAACATTGTTCATAAGGTGTTTTCATCTTATTTTCATAAGTTCTCAAAGATAACTAATTTTTATTTATGTATTTCAATTTAAAGTACAAAACATAACATAATGATAATAAAAAATGATTCGTATTTATTTAAATAAGCTGGACTGTTAGGCTTAAAAGACTTTTTTCATGGCCTGAGGCCTATCCTTTTAAACTAAATAGACTTATAAAAAAGTTTAGGTCTTTTCTATTTAAAAAAAAGTTTGGCTTGGCCGGAGCCTATGTAGGCTAGACCCGTAGGCTCCTGTTATCGGTCTGTCCTATTTCTACGCCTACTCATTATCAAACAAAAAAGATAAATAAAACAACACAAGAACTAAACATAGAAGATTGGTATTCTAGACTGGGCCGACACTTGGCCCATAGTCGAGTAGGCCCAACCTCCATCGGGTTAGAAGGCCCAATAAGACCTAAGCCGCCTCCTCGTCGGGCAGAGACCTTCCTCTCGTCGGGAAGAACCTTTTCTCCCGTCGGGCACAGGCCCTTGTCAGCAGAGCAGGCTTCTCACGTCTTCCCGACACGCTCTCTCTTCTGTCCCGCCGTCGGGCAGACCCCATCCAGCTCGGGGAGCTCCTATGACCTCCCCCACATTCTCAACGTGTCTCCTACATGGAGACACATCATCTGGTAACTTCCAGTGTCCTGATTATTCGGTCCTCCACCTCCCGGATAGCACGGAGCAGTTATACTAGGGCGAAGACCACGTAATGGTCTTCCTGACGCCACGTCAGCCCTAACAGTTACCTGCATTGGGCCTGACAGCCCAGCCTAATGCGAACTAACCGTTGGCCCTGCACTGGAGGCACACTATAAATATCCTCTTTCACTAAAGGGTCAGGTAATCTCATTCTTACTTCTCTCTCTGTACTTGTTATCACTCTGCCCGACTCTTACTTTGGCATCAGAGTGTGTTTCAGGTACACCTCCTCCATTCTCCCAGTATTCAGAAAACTCAGACGCGTGGACGGACAGTGACTCCTTCTGATCAGGTATGATCAATGGCACCGTCTGTGGGAACCTAGAGCTTCCCCGTTCTATCTGAGTAGTAGAACCAAAACTTTCATCAACTTCATCAACTTTCGAGATCATGACCAGCCCACGCCACGACAGTGTTGTCCATAATTCTGCCTTCGACCCACTCACCAATGGTGAGGATCAAGGTGGGCCCTTCAACATCCATGACGGTGACGTGAGAGACGGGCATACTGCCTCCCCTTCATCCGACGACGCGGCACGCCACGTCGCCCCTCAGACAAGGAGTCCGACTATTTTCCGGCCCGTCCCCACACCAACAGGGGCGGATCCGACGATGACTGCCCTCTTCGCAACCATCAACAAGAATAATTTGATGTTGTTCCAGCAGAACAAGCGTATCCGGATGCTGGAACAGGATAGCTCATCTTGCTCTCCCCAGCGGAGAACCCAGCGTGAGGATTCTCGGAGCCCCTCTCCCCGTCAACGAGGACGCCAGCCATAATTGGAGAGGCCCTAAATCGTGGCCTCCAAGAAGCACGATAGGACACCTTCACGAAAAGAGAGGCGCTCCCTGGCTCCAAGGAGGAGCAGACCTGAGGGTCCGAGTAAGAAGACGAAGGGTCGTGGTAAAATGCCCCGACACAATCCTTCCCCCTCACACTCCCCTGTCCATAGTGACGAGGAAAATCACCGGACTCCCCTGTCGTGAAAAATCATGGAGACCCCCTATCCCCTACGGGATGGAGAAGCCGTTTGCGCTCTCCACCTACAACGGTACGACGGACCCAGACGACCATCTGGAAAACATCGAGGTCATGCTCGATTATTAGAACGTCCGAGGAGCCATCAAATGTAGGATCTTCCCGACGACTCTGAGGAAGGGAGCCATGGCATGGTACAAGAGCCTGGAGCCCGAGTCCATCACGTTGTGGAGGGTGCTAAATGATCTCTTCTTGCAACATTTCACGGTGTCCCGGTGCCATCCAAAGACGGAGGTTGCCCTAGGCGCGATCATCCAAGCCCGGGACGAATCTCTTAGGAACTACATCGAGAGATTCACGGCGGAGGCAGTCCAGGTGACTACTTCAAACGACATGAAGCGTTACCTCATGGAGCAAGGGTTTCACTGCAACTCCAAATTTTACGAGGCTGTGGCAATCCACCGGCCAACCTCCCTCCAGGCCTTCCTCAAGAAAGCCCGAGCATACATCCGGTACGAGGAGACTGAAGCTGCCAATTCAACCTGAGACTCTCGTGATCGTGAAGCCGCCCGTGGAGTTCAGGAAGAAGAAACACCAGCCCCCCAGCGTGGGGGAGATCAACGACGAGATGATCGTCCCCGGGAGCCCCGAGAACAAAGGGGCCTCGCAGGCCGGTTCACTGAGTACACGCCCTCATCCCTTCCCGCGAGCGCATCCTGGCTGAGTGTGCCAATTCAAAGTTCGTAAGAGGAGGTGTCTGTTTCCCTAAACCAGAACCCCCCAAAGCCAACGTGGACAAGTCCAAGTTCTGTCGCTTCCACTGCGGCCACAGTCATGTCACCAAGGATTGCATCCACCTCAAGGATGCAGTCGAGATACTCATTAAGGATGGGCACTTGAAAAGGGACACCAGGGAAGGAGATGCCCCCCCGACAGGAGGCTCACGAGGCCAAAAGGGCCTAGGATATTCCTCCGCCCGCCAACGACACCGAGCTGCATGTGGCCCTCAGTATAAGTCGGCCTGAAGACTTGTTCTCCCTAAGAGAACACGAATTCCATACCGGGCATCAGCTGCCCAAAGAACCAATACACCTCATCAGCTTGTGGCATTACTTCCCCATTGCAATGGTCATCTCAGGCGGGGCCCTAAACAAGCTCTCCATCGGATCCGTGAAGAGGAAGTTCGACCAGCTGATGAGCAACAGCTCCAGCAAGATGAGCACCCTCGACAAGTTCCACGGTCGATCTAACCCTATCACGTACTACCTTGAGGAGCTGCCCAGGGGAGCCCCCAACACCGTCATCCCTCTGCTGGTTCGGGCACAGATGGCAAACTTTGACGTCCGCTGTATCCTGGTCGACGGGGGAAGCTCAGTGGATATCATGTATACCCACCTGTTCTCGATGTTATAGCTCGACGAGACCAATCTAACCCCTTATGTCGGCTCCGACCTCCAAGGGTTCAACGGGACGACAACGAGACCATGGGGATATGTGGAACTCAAGATCACCTTCAGGACAAATGAGACGGCCAGGGAGATCAATATCCGCTTCTTGGTCGTTGAGTGTCCTTCACTGTACAACTGCATCTTAGGCAGGACAACCCTGGTAGACCTCACCATAGTGCCATCGACGGTCCACCTTAAGATGAAGTATTACACCAGGCGAGGGGGTTTCGTCACCCTCAACAGCGACATAGAGGCAACCCGGTGATGTTTCGAAGCGGTAATGAAGAGCCTCAGCATGATCGGCCCCTCTCCCAAGGCGATTAAGAAGTCTCCACCCGTTCAAGAGCACAGGCCAAAGGACCACGTCGATGTCGTGGACCTTGACTGCCGCTTCCCCGGCAAACAGGACCATGAAGCCAAAGTTGAGCACGCTCCTCCAGCGGTCAACATGCAGCCTTCCCACCCAACGCACCCCATTCTAGACGGGGACTTCGAGCTTGTAGCCCTCGGTGAGGATGCGACCAAGAATGTGAAGATTGGAACTGGACTGCCTGACCTAACTAAGAAGCAAATGAAGGTCTGTCTCCGTGAGAACGCCGACCTCTTCGCCTGGAGCGCCACCGAGATGCCCGGTCTTGATCCCAAGGTCGCCTGCCATCAACTCTCCATCGATCTAGCCGCGAAGGCCGTAGTAGAACATAGGCGTAGGAAGTCCCCCGAAAAGTCGGCGGCAACTGAAAAAGCTGTAAAAGACCTCATAGAGGCAAATTTTATTTCGGAAGTCCGGTATTCAACCTGGCTGTCCAACATTGTATTAGTAAAAAAGAATAATGGAAAATGAAGGATGTGTGTTGACTATACGGATTTCAACCAGGAATGTCCCAAGGACGCCTATCCCCTCCCCAATATCGACAAGCTCGTCGACAACTCGGCGAGCTTAAAATTATTGTCCTTCATGAACGCCTACTCGGGATACAACCAGATCCCCATGGCTGAGGTCGACAAATAGAGCACGACCTTCATGACCGAGTTGGGCAACTATTACTACAATGTAATGCCCTTCGGTCTAAAGAACGCCAGCGCCACCTATCAACAGATTATGAACAAGGTCTTCCGGGGAGAGATTGGCGACATGCTCGAAGTTTACATGGATGACATGATCGTTAAATCACGTATCGAGGTCAACCACACGACCCACCTCAAGAAGGCCTTTGAAACAGCAAGGAGGTACATGATGCAATTTTACTCAGAGAAGTGCACCTTCGGTGTATGGGCGGGGAAGTTCCTCGGGTTTTACTTGACCGAATGAGGGATCGAGGAAAACCCGGACAAATGTTGGGCTTTCTCCGAGTTCTCAACGCCAAGCACGAAGAAGTCGATTCAGTTGTTGAACGAGATGCTCACCTCGTTATCCTGGTTCGTCGCCAAATCAGTGCGACATGCCCTCCATTATTTAGACTACTGAGGAAGGAGGCCACGTTCGAATGGACGGAGGAATGCGAGCATGCCCTCCTCCATCTCAAGCGTGTCCTTTCGGAACTTCCAATCCTGACAAGACTAGGCGTAGGGGAAACCCTATACCTATACCTAGTCGTTTCCACCGAGGTTGTCAGCTTCGTAATGATCCGAGAAACTTTTGACGAACAGAAGCCGATCTACTTCACGAGCAAGGCCCTTCACGGCCCTGAGGTGAGGTACCAGCAAATCGAGAAAGTCGCCATGGCCCTTATCAACGCGGCCAAAAGACTGCAACACTACTTGCTAGCCCACATCATCATGGTCAATACCGAGCAACCTATCAAATAGCTGCTCGGTAGGCCCGACATGTCAGGACACATGTTGAGGTGGTCGCTAGAACTCTCCGAGTTTGACGTCCTCTACGAAGGCAGAAAAGCTTTCAAGGCACAAGTACTGGCCAATTTTGTCACCGAGATGACACCCACCGCGGAACTAACCCCCGGGGTCCACAAGTGGACCATCTTCATCGATGGCGCTTCGAGATCGTCGGGGAGCGGCGCGGGCATCATCCTGGAAAACGAGGAAGGCACATTCGTAGAAGTTTCCCTTGCCTTGGCCTTCCCGACGACAAACAATCAGGCCGAGTGCGAAGTGTTCTTGGCCAGACTCTGTAACACCCATTTTAATTATTTAGTCATTTTATTATTATTTTAAATATTATATGTTGATGTGCCCTTTGGTAGGGTGTATTTGATGATGTTTGGTGGGTGTCCCTGAGATGGGAGATCATTGGTGGTAATTTGGTGAGTTTATAATAATATAAGAAATAATAGTAATATTGGTGGTGGTATTAATATTATTATTATTATTATTATTATTATTATTATTATTATTATTATTATTATTATTATTATTATTATTATTATTATATTTATGATTATTATTAATATTTGTAGTAATATTATTAATATGGAGAATATAATAATATTATTAATATGGAGAATATAATATTATTATTAATATAGTTATTATATTATTATGATTTTTGGTGTGAATATGATAATATAATGAATAATAATAATATTGGTGGGGGTATTATTATTATATATTATTATATTTATTAGTATTATTAATATTATTATTATTTTGGTGAGATAATAATATTATTATTATTAATAGTATTATTATGATTAGTATTATTAATATTAGTAATATTATATTAGTATTATTAATATTAAGATTATTATTATTAATATTATTTTATTATTAGTATTAATATAATTGTTATTATTATCATTATTATTATTATTATTATTATTATAATTATTGTTGGGTGTATTACTATTATTATTATTATGTTGAATATTACTATAATATTATAATAGTATTATATTATATTACATTATATTATTATTATTATTATAATGATTATTATAATTATTACATTAGAATTATTATTGGGAATATTAGTGGTTGAAATAAGTAAAATAAGAGGTGGAAGGGTTATTGGGAAGTTAGAATGGGAATATGAAAAGTCATGATAGAAACCGTGAGAAAGGAAATATGAAGGGGGTAGCAAGGAGATATTAGAAAAGTTGGAATAGAGAGAAAAAGGATTACCATAGATCGTGGGAAATTGGTGTGATAATAATAATAATAATATTATTATTATTATTATTATTATTATTATTATTATTATTATTATTATTATTATTATTATGTTATTTTTATTAGTTATTATTATTATTGGGATAAGAAATAAAAAGGAAAATAGAATATGAAGGGGTGGGGGAAGTATTAGAGAAAATAACACGATAGAAAGAGGGAAGAGAGAAAGAGCGATAGAAAGAGAGAAGAGGAAAGAACGAGAGAAGTGAGAAAAACGAAGGAAAAAGGGAACGAAGAACGGAAAGAAAAGAGGAGGCCAAGAGACCAAATCCAGAAAGAATTTCATCGATCAACCGATTAACAAGGTAAGGGGGAGAAACTTGATTGGGAATGGTATATACATGTATAGGGTAGTGGGGATTCCTTAACCCCGTAGGAATGTATCGTTGATGAAGTTTTATATTGACATGCTATTGATTGTTGAGTTATGTTGATGTTGATGAATTGAAATATGTTGAGTGTTGGTGAATTGTTGTTTTTGGTTAATTTGGCGTATAGGTTGGGTTTACGGTTTTAGGGAAGTTCTGTGTGACCTTTTTGATGTGTCGATAGATTGTTTAAGTGATGACTTTGGAATAATATGTATATGATGATGTACGGATGTTTGATGTTGCCATTGTTGATTGACTGTTGGTGTTGGTTTGGTTTGAGTAAGGTTCAGAGTAACTCTAAAGTGTCGGTAGTGTGCCGTAATGTTGATCTGGAGTAGAATTATAGGAAGACTGATAAGCCTAATATGCATTGGTCGTAATACGGATAGTATAGGAAGTGGATGTTATAGAATAGGCTTGAATTAGAGAAGAGTGAGAATTCTGAACTGTGAGAACTTGAGAAGTCGCAGGCAACTCGCTAGCACTTCGCTTAGCGAGAAGGCAGCGAGCGTTCGCTAGGTGCTCGCCTAGCGAGTGAGGTAGCAAGTGAGTCTAGTAGGTTCTGTTTGCCTTCGCGAGGAGGTTCGCTAAGCGAACAGGTAGCGAGCATTCGCTGGGAGCTCGCCTAGCGAGGGTGTAGCGAGCGTAGCAGAATGGGGTTTTTTTCTATGCTGTTATGCTGTGTGCGCTAAGAGTGTAGTGCCCTTGGACTTTGTTGATTATAGGGGAGATGATTGAGTGTTATAGAGTGAGTACTCGGTGATAGTATGTGATTTCCGTTACTAATTATTTAAATGGATAATTAGTTGGTGTATGAATCATACGGAGCATGGTGTAGTGATCAGTAGGATCGTGTATTCCCGAGTGGTGGGACGTGTTTATATCTTGGTGATAAAGTATGAACTTGTTTACTTGGTGATGGTACTCGTTTTCCTTGATATTGTTGGTGAACAATTGGTGAACGTATATGTATGTAGTGATCAGTAGGATCGTGTGTTCCCGGGTGTTGGGATGTGGTTATATATGGTGTTATAGTATGAATTTATTTACTATCTGATTGATTTATATGGTGTTGGTGTAATATATCTACACATATATGCATTGATGTATGATGATATGATCAGGAGGATCGTGTGCACTTAGTGTGCCTAAATATGATAGTTATGCATTGGTGTGTGCATATCATGGTGTTTTGGTGGGATGAATCATGTCTCAGGAGGAGCGTAAGTGATTCATCCGTACTCCTTGGTGGAGAATGGTGGGGGATAGATCATGTCTCAGGAGGAGCGTAAGTGATCTATCCAGGTTCGATTGAATGAACCAATGAGTCGGTACCGCATGCATGGTGTTGAGTTGCATAATTGCATTATAATATGTTATATTGTAATTTGAACAGTAGGTTCGTTATATGGTGTTGTTGGGGTGAATAATTGATGTGTTGGTGTGTTTTACTGCCTTATTACATGTATTACATTACCATTATATTTTTGATCATGATTTCTCACCCCTTTGCTGTTGTTGTGTCTGTGCTTCTCCGGAAGTACAGATAATCCAGGTACTTAGCTAGCTTGGATTATGGTGTGACAGTCGAGTCTAGGATGCTCTGATACGTAGCACGGGACTTGGGCGCTTTTATTTGTTTTATGAAGAACTTATATTTTATTTTCCTGTGAACGTATCAAACTTTTATTGGGTTTTATATTTAATATTCCGCTGTATTTGGAGAAAAACCTTTTTATAAGGAAACGTTGTTTTCATGTGATATCCCACTTGGGAAATTGGAACTCTGATTTTGTTTATTTATAATGTTTATTAATTTAATTGATTTTGGGAAGTGGGGTGTTACAATTGGTATCAGAGCAGGTCGGTCCGTCCGGCCAATGTTGTCTAGTGTTATTGTTTCCTGGTATGCGACATGTGTGTAAAAACACTGTCGGTACATGTTGTTGGTTAACTTCATTGGTAGAAGTGGAAATCAGGTAGTATTTTCACGAAATTGGTGTTGAGATTTCCAAAGAATTTGTAAAGACATAATTTTAATTTGAATTGTTAGGAATGGATTAACTATTCCGTGTTGAGGATATACGAGATGCATATTGAGAAAGTGGTGAAGTTGGATGAGATACTGACGAATATTGTGTCAGATGGAAATTTGAGGTTTATATTGAGATTTTGGAGGGGCTTACAGGAAGCTTCGGGTACTAAGTTGAAGTTGAGTTCGACCTATCATCCGCAAACTGATGGTCAGTCAGAGAGGACTATTGAGTCTGTAGAGAATTGGTGAGAGCTTGGGTGTCGGATCAAGGTGGAGCGTGGGATGATTAATTATCGTTGATTGAGTTACCTATAATAACGGTTACCATCCTAGTGTCGGAATGACACTATATGTGGCTTGGTGAGATAGGGAGTGTAGGACTCTCCTGTGTTGAAATAAATCGAGTGAGAGTGTTGTACTCAGACTTGAAGATTATGCTTGAGATGGCTGAGAAGATCGAGAGGATCCGAGGCAATATGTATTTTGAGGGTCACGCCGGTGACTGGTGTTGGTCGAGCTTCGAAATCTCAGAAGTTCGCACGTGTTCTGTAGTTGTATCAGAGTGGCGCAGCGGAGGCATGGGAGGAGTAACATGTTAGACTGTTTTTCTGTTGTCGCTGTGAATTGGCATGATATGTTTCATGTGTCTTAGTCGAGAAAGTACATTGAACCAGGTGGATGATGTACAAGTGAAAAATATTCCGATTGTTGAGGCATTGCTAGTTTGTTTTGGCGAGCGAGGAACAACTCCGAAGGGAGGAGATATCTTTGGTGAAAGTAGTATGGGGAGGTGCTGCAGAAGGCAGTGTGACCTGAGAATTGGAATAAAAGATGCGGGGAGCGTATCCGAAATTATTTCCATCAGATAATTTTCGAGGACGAAAATAATTAAAGTGGGGGAGAGTTGTAACACCCATTTTAATTATTTAGTCATTTTATTATTATTTTAAATATTATATGTTGATGTGCCCTTTGGTAGGGTGTATTTGATGATGTTTGGTGGGTGTCCCTGAGATGGGAGATCATTGGTGGTAATTTGGTGAGTTTATAATAATATAAGAAATAATAGTAATATTGGTGGTGGTATTAATATTATTATTATTATTATTATTATTATTATTATTATTATTATTATTATTATTATTATTATTATATTTATGATTATTATTAATATTTGTAGTAATATTATTAATATGGAGAATATAATATTATTATTAATATGGAGAATATAATATTATTATTAATATAGTTATTATATTATTATGATTTTTGGTGTGAATATGATAATATAATGAATAATAATAATATTGGTGGGGGTATTATTATTATATATTATTATATTTATTAGTATTATTAATATTATTATTATTTTGGTGAGATAATAATATTATTATTATTAATAGTATTATTATGATTAGTATTATTAATATTAGTAATATTATATTAGTATTATTAATATTAAGATTATTATTATTAATATTATTTTATTATTAGTATTAATATAATTGTTATTATTATCATTAGTATTATTATTATTATTATTATTATAATTATTGTTGGGTGTATTACTATTATTATTATTATGTTGAATATTACTATAATATTATAATAGTATTATATTATATTACATTATATTATTATTATTATTATAATGATTATTATAATTATTACATTAGAATTATTATTGGGAATATTAGTGGTTGAAATAAGTAAAATAAGAGGTGGAAGGGTTATTGGGAAGTTAGAATGGGAATATGAAAAGTCATGATAGAAACCGTGAGGAAGGAAATATGAAGGGGGTAGCAAGGAGATATTAGAAAAGTTGGAATAGAGAGAAAAAGGATTACCATAGATCGTGGGAAATTGGTGTGATAATAATATTATTATTATTATTATTATTATTATTATTATTATTATTATTATTATTATTATTATTATTATTATTATGTTATTTTTATTAGTTATTATTATTATTGGGATAGGAAATAAAAAGGAAAATAGAATATGAAGGGGTGGGGGAAGTATTAGAGAAAATAACACGATAGAAAGAGGGAAGAGAGAAAGAGCGATAGAAAGAGAGAAGAGGAAAGAACGAGAGAAGTGAGAAAAACGAAGGAAAAAGGGAACGAAGAACGGAAAGAAAAGAGGAGGCCAAGAGACCAAATCCAGGAAGAATTTCATCGATCAACCGATTAACAAGGTAAGGGGGAGAAACTTGATTGGGAATGGTATATACATGTATAGGGTAGTGGGGATTCCTTAACCCCGTAGGAATGTATCGTTGATGAAGTTTTATATTGACATGCTATTGATTGTTGAGTTATGTTGATGTTGATGGATTGAAATATGTTGACTGTTGGTGAATTGTTATTTTTGGTTAATTTGGCGTATAGGTTGGGTTTACGGTTTTAGGGAAGTTCTGTGTGACCTTTTTGATGTGTCGATAGATTGTTTAAGTGATGACTTTGGAATAATATGTATATGATGATGTACGGATGTTTGATGTTGCCATTGTTGATTGACTGTTGGTGTTGGTTTGGTTTGAGTAAGGTTCAGAGTAACTCTAAAGTGTCGGTAGTGTGCCGTAATGTTGATCTGGAGTAGAATTATAGGAAGACTGATAAGCCTAATATGCATTGGTCGTAATACGGATAGTATAGGAAGTGGATGTTATAGAATAGGCTTGAATCAGAGAAGAGTGAGAATTCTGAACTGTGAGAACTTGAGAAGTCGCAGGCAACTCGCTAGCACTTCGCTTAGCGAGAAGGCAGCGAGCGTTCGCTAGGTGCTCGCCTAGCGAGTGAGGTAGCAAGTGAGTCTAGTAGGTTCTGTTTGCCTTCGCGAGGAGGTTCGCTAAGCGAACAGGTAGCGAGCATTCGCTGGGAGCTCGCCTAGCGAGGGTGTAGCGAGCGTAGCAGAATGGGGTTTTTTCTATGCTGTTATGCTGTGTGCGCTAAGAGTGTAGTGCCCTTGGACTTTGTTGATTACAGGGGAGATGATTGAGTGTTATAGAGTGAGTACTCGGTGATAGTATGTGATTTCCGTTACTAATTATTTAAATGGATAATTAGTTGGTGTATGAATCATACGGAGCATGGTGTAGTGATCAGTAGGATCGTGTATTCCCGAGTGGTGGGACGTGTTTATATCTTGGTGATAAAGTATGAACTTGTTTACTTGGTGATGGTACTCGTTTTCCTTGATATTGTTGGTGAACAATTGGTGAACGTATATGTATGTAGTGATCAGTAGGATCGTGTGTTCCCGGGTGTTGGGATGTGGTTATATATGGTGTTATAGTATGAATTTATTTACTATCTGATTGATTTATATGGTGTTGGTGTAATATATCTACACATATATGCATTGATGTATGATGATATGATCAGGAGGATCGTGTGCACTTAGTGTGCCTAAATATGATAGTTATGCATTGGTGTGTGCATATCATGGTGTTTTGGTGGGATGAATCATGTCTCAGGAGGAGCGTAAGTGATTCATCCGTACTCCTTGGTGGAGAATGGTGGGGGATAGATCATGTCTCAGGAGGAGCGTAAGTGATCTATCCAGGTTCGATTGAATGAACCAATGAGTCGGTACCGCATGCATGGTGTTGAGTTGCATAATTGCATTATAATATGTTATATTGTAATTTGAACAGTAGGTTCGTTATATGGTGTTGTTGGGGTGAATAATTGATGTGTTGGTGTGTTTTACTGCCTTATTACATGTATTACATTACCATTATATTTTTGATCATGATTTCTCACCCCTTTGCTGTTGTTGTGTCTGTGCTTCTCCGGAAGTACAGATAATCCAGGTACTTAGCTAGCTTGGATTATGGTGTGACAGTCGAGTCTAGGATGCTCTGATACGTAGCACGGGACTTGGGCGCTTTTATTTGTTTTATGAAGAACTTATATTTTATTTTCCTGTGAACGTATCAAACTTTTATTGGGTTTTATATTTAATATTCCGCTGTATTTGGAGAAAAACCTTTTTATAAGGAAACGTTGTTTTCATGTGATATCCCACTTGGGAAATTGGAACTCTGATTTTGTTTATTTATAATGTTTATTAATTTAATTGATTTTGGGAAGTGGGGTGTTACAATTGGTATCAGAGCAGGTCGGTCCGTCCGGCCAATGTTGTCTAGTGTTATTGTTTCCTGGTATGCGACATGTGTGTAAAAACACTGTCGGTACATGTTGTTGGTTAACTTCATTGGTAGAAGTGGAAATCAGGTAGTATTTTCACGAAATTGGTGTTGAGATTTCCAAAGAATTTGTAAAGACATAATTTTAATTTGAATTGTTAGGAATGGATTAACTATTCCGTGTTGAGGATATACGAGATGCATATTGAGAAAGTGGTGAAGTTGGATGAGATACTGACGAATATTGTGTCAGATGGAAATTTGAGGTTTATATTGAGATTTTGGAGGGGCTTACAGGAAGCTTCGGGTACTAAGTTGAAGTTGAGTTCGACCTATCATCCGCAAACTGATGGTCAGTCAGAGAGGACTATTGAGTCTGTAGAGAATTGGTGAGAGCTTGGGTGTCGGATCAAGGTGGAGCGTGGGATGATTAATTATCGTTGATTGAGTTACCTATAATAACGGTTACCATCCTAGTGTCGGAATGACACTATATGTGGCTTGGTGAGATAGGGAGTGTAGGACTCTCCTGTGTTGAAATAAATCGAGTGAGAGTGTTGTACTCAGACTTGAAGATTATGCTTGAGATGGCTGAGAAGATCGAGAGGATCCGAGGCAATATGTATTTTGAGGGTCACGCCGGTGACTGGTGTTGGTCGAGCTTCGAAATCTCAGAAGTTCGCACGTGTTCTGTAGTTGTATCAGAGTGGCGCAGCGGAGGCATGGGAGGAGTAACATGTTAGACTGTTTTTCTGTTGTCGCTGTGAATTGGCATGATATGTTTCATGTGTCTTAGTCGAGAAAGTACATTGAACCAGGTGGATGATGTACAAGTGAAAAATATTCCGATTGTTGAGGCATTGCTAGTTTGTTTTGGCGAGCGAGGAACAACTCCGAAGGGAGGAGATATCTTTGGTGAAAGTAGTATGGGGAGGTGCTGCAGAAGGCAGTGTGACCTGAGAATTGGAATAAAAGATGCGGGGAGCGTATCCGAAATTATTTCCATCAGATAATTTTCGAGGACGAAAATAATTAAAGTGGGGGAGAGTTGTAACACCCATTTTAATTATTTAGTCATTTTATTATTATTTTAAATATTATATGTTGATGTGCCCTTTGGTAGGGTGTATTTGATGATGTTTGGTGGGTGTCCCTGAGATGGGAGATCATTGGTGGTAATTTGGTGAGTTTATAATAATATAAGAAATAATAGTAATATTGGTGGTGGTATTAATATTATTATTATTATTATTATTATTATTATTATTATTATTATTATTATTATTATTATTATTATTATATTTATGATTATTATTAATATTTGTAGTAATATTATTAATATGGAGAATATAATATTATTATTAATATGGAGAATATAATATTATTATTAATATAGTTATTATATTATTATGATTTTTGGTGTGAATATGATAATATAATGAATAATAATAATATTGGTGGGGGTATTATTATTATATATTATTATATTTATTAGTATTATTAATATTATTATTATTTTGGTGAGATAATAATATTATTATTATTAATAGTATTATTATGATTAGTATTATTAATATTAGTAATATTATATTAGTATTATTAATATTAAGATTATTATTATTAATATTATTTTATTATTAGTATTAATATAATTGTTATTATTATCATTAGTATTATTATTATTATTATTATAATTATTGTTGGGTGTATTACTATTATTATTATTATGTTGAATATTACTATAATATTATAATAGTATTATATTATATTACATTATATTATTATTATTATTATAATGATTATTATAATTATTACATTAGAATTATTATTGGGAATATTAGTGGTTGAAATAAGTAAAATAAGAGGTGGAAGGGTTATTGGGAAGTTAGAATGGGAATATGAAAAGTCATGATAGAAACCGTGAGGAAGGAAATATGAAGGGGGTAGCAAGGAGATATTAGAAAAGTTGGAATAGAGAGAAAAAGGATTACCATAGATCGTGGAAAATTGGTGTGATAATAATAATAATAATATTATTATTATTATTATTATTATTATTATTATTATTATTATTATTATTATTATTATTATTATGTTATTTTTATTAGTTATTATTATTATTGGGATAGGAAATAAAAAGGAAAATAGAATATGAAGGGGTGGGGGAAGTATTAGAGAAAATAACACGATAGAAAGAGGGAAGAGAGAAAGAGCGATAGAAAGAGAGAAGAGGAAAGAACGAGAGAAGTGAGAAAAACGAAGGAAAAAGGGAACGAAGAACGGAAAGAAAAGAGGAGGCCAAGAGACCAAATCCAGGAAGAATTTCATCGATCAACCGATTAACAAGGTAAGGGGGAGAAACTTGATTGGGAATGGTATATACATGTATAGGGTAGTGGGGATTCCTTAACCCCGTAGGAATGTATCGTTGATGAAGTTTTATATTGACATGCTATTGATTGTTGAGTTATGTTGATGTTGATGGATTGAAATATGTTGACTGTTGGTGAATTGTTATTTTTGGTTAATTTGGCGTATAGGTTGGGTTTACGGTTTTAGGGAAGTTCTGTGTGACCTTTTTGATGTGTCGATAGATTGTTTAAGTGATGACTTTGGAATAATATGTATATGATGATGTACGGATGTTTGATGTTGCCATTGTTGATTGACTGTTGGTGTTGGTTTGGTTTGAGTAAGGTTCAGAGTAACTCTAAAGTGTCGGTAGTGTGCCGTAATGTTGATCTGGAGTAGAATTATAGGAAGACTGATAAGCCTAATATGCATTGGTCGTAATACGGATAGTATAGGAAGTGGATGTTATAGAATAGGCTTGAATCAGAGAAGAGTGAGAATTCTGAACTGTGAGAACTTGAGAAGTCGCAGGCAACTCGCTAGCACTTCGCTTAGCGAGAAGGCAGCGAGCGTTCGCTAGGTGCTCGCCTAGCGAGTGAGGTAGCAAGTGAGTCTAGTAGGTTCTGTTTGCCTTCGCGAGGAGGTTCGCTAAGCGAACAGGTAGCGAGCATTCGCTGGGAGCTCGCCTAGCGAGGGTGTAGCGAGCGTAGCAGAATGGGGTTTTTTCTATGCTGTTATGCTGTGTGCGCTAAGAGTGTAGTGCCCTTGGACTTTGTTGATTATAGGGGAGATGATTGAGTGTTATAGAGTGAGTACTCGGTGATAGTATGTGATTTCCGTTACTAATTATTTAAATGGATAATTAGTTGGTGTATGAATCATACGGAGCATGGTGTAGTGATCAGTAGGATCGTGTATTCCCGAGTGGTGGGACGTGTTTATATCTTGGTGATAAAGTATGAACTTGTTTACTTGGTGATGGTACTCGTTTTCCTTGATATTGTTGGTGAACAATTGGTGAACGTATATGTATGTAGTGATCAGTAGGATCGTGTGTTCCCGGGTGTTGGGATGTGGTTATATATGGTGTTATAGTATGAATTTATTTACTATCTGATTGATTTATATGGTGTTGGTGTAATATATCTACACATATATGCATTGATGTATGATGATATGATCAGGAGGATCGTGTGCACTTAGTGTGCCTAAATATGATAGTTATGCATTGGTGTGTGCATATCATGGTGTTTTGGTGGGATGAATCATGTCTCAGGAGGAGCGTAAGTGATTCATCCGTACTCCTTGGTGGAGAATGGTGGGGGATAGATCATGTCTCAGGAGGAGCGTAAGTGATCTATCCAGGTTCGATTGAATGAACCAATGAGTCGGTACCGCATGCATGGTGTTGAGTTGCATAATTGCATTATAATATGTTATATTGTAATTTGAACAGTAGGTTCGTTATATGGTGTTGTTGGGGTGAATAATTGATGTGTTGGTGTGTTTTACTGCCTTATTACATGTATTACATTACCATTATATTTTTGATCATGATTTCTCACCCCTTTGCTGTTGTTGTGTCTGTGCTTCTCCGGAAGTACAGATAATCCAGGTACTTAGCTAGCTTGGATTATGGTGTGACAGTCGAGTCTAGGATGCTCTGATACGTAGCACGGGACTTGGGCGCTTTTATTTGTTTTATGAAGAACTTATATTTTATTTTCCTGTGAACGTATCAAACTTTTATTGGGTTTTATATTTAATATTCCGCTGTATTTGGAGAAAAACCTTTTTATAAGGAAACGTTGTTTTCATGTGATATCCCACTTGGGAAATTGGAACTCTGATTTTGTTTATTTATAATGTTTATTAATTTAATTGATTTTGGGAAGTGGGGTGTTACAGACTCCACCTAGCAGAAGACCTCGGAGCCAAGGAGATAAAAATCTTCACGGACTCCCAGTTGGCCGCCTCACAGGTCCGAGGTGAGTACCAAGCCAAGAACAACAATCTGGTAGAATATTTAGCCCTTATAAGGGAGCGGATGAAGAGTTTAGACTCCACCGAAGTGCAACACGTTCCCCGCGAGCATATTACCCAAGCTGATGTCCTCTCGAAACTAGCGAGCGTGAAGAAGAAAGACGGGAACAAATCCGTTGTCCACAAGGTCCTCACTCATCCCACCATGGAAAAGGAGAAAACGACGCTCGAGGTCAACGCCATTGGGGACAACGACTGCTGGATGACCTCGGTACATACCTACCTTAGCACGGGACACCTCCCCGGTAATGCGAAGGAGGCCAGTGCAGTCAAACGTCGAGCTTGCTCCTATGTACTGCTCAAGGGCAGATTGTACCGAAGAGGCTTCTCAATCCATCTCCTCAAATGCGTTGATAAAGCCCCATCCCCGAGCATCCTCTAAGAGATCCATGAGGGCATTTATGCTCAACACTTGGGGGAAGGTCTCTAGCCCGGAAGGCCCTGTGAGTTGGATACTATTGGCTGACAATGCAGCAGGACACTAAGGAGCATGTGAAGAAGTGCGACAGGTGCCAACAGCACAAGAACATGCACCTCGCCCCTCCGAGTGAGCTCAAGACCCTCTCCTCCCCATGGTCATTGACCCATCCTCGGTCCATTTACCATGGGCTCCTATTAGAACAACTACCTAATAGTCGGCGTCGACTATTTTACCAAATGGATCGAAGCCGAGGCCCTTGCCAAAACCACAGTGCATAATATACTTCGCTTCTATAAGAGGAACATCCTCGCGAGGTTCGGCGTCCCTTTGGCCATCGTGACCGACAATGGGACGCAATTCACCGACAAAAATTTCCAAGACTTCGTGACCAAGCTCGATATAAAGCACCATTTTACCTCAGTCAGCAAGTGCAAACGAACGGTTAGGCGGAGTCCGCGAATAAGGTTATCATGCGGGTTCTAAAACGAAGGCTCGGGGATGCCAAGAAGAGATGGGTCAAGGAGCTCCACAACGTACTCTGGGCTTACAGAACGACGCCCCACTCGTCCACCGGAGAAACCCCTTTCTGACTCACCTACGGGACCGAGGCAGTGATCCTAGTAAAAATAAGGGAGCCATCCAGAAGAACTAAATTCCCCCTCGAGGAGGAGGCCAACAACAAGGCCCTCCGAGATGAGCTCGACCTAGTCGAAGAGACCCGTTTGGGGGAAGCTCTCCGCAAAGCCGTGCTAAAGCATAAAATCGCCCTTCGCTATGACAACAAAGTCATAAGACGGGAGTTCCAGGTCGGCGACCTGGACTTGCAAAGAAACCAGAAAGACTCGTGCGAGGGCAAGCTCGCCGCGAATTTGAAGGGCCCCTATCATGTCCGGGACAAGACGGAACATAGGGCCTACTACCTCGAAAACCTACACGGGGATGAAATTGCTCGACCATGGAACACTGAGAAGCCCAAAAGGTATTATAGTTAAACACTGTCCACGACGACTAACCTCGTAACCACGGGAGCTCGACCTGGTACAAACGCGTCTCCCAAAACTCAACGAGAGAACAAGCACCTGCCCTTTTGTATGTGTGGGCAGAGTGCTCTGTTCGATGGGGGCCCCTTAACCGAGAGTCGCCGCCGCTGTACCGAGATGGAAGAACACCCACCTCGCGATGGGACATTCATGTTACGGAGAGAGGGTCGCGACCGCGACCCCTCTTCGTAACCGATCAGGTAACAACCACGGTTACTCGGCTAGTTCCATACACTACCGGGCACAACAGGTAACGTCGAGCTACCACTCCCACCAATATATAAACGAGCAAACAAGCATACAAAGACATGAAAACAAGCATACATAAATAAATAAGCGAACACACACAAAAACTTGGCAAAAATGATAAACATCGTTATACCATCACGGGCACTAGCCCAGTTGTTCAGGAATTACAAAGAAGGGAACAAAACCCAAACAGCAATAAAAAATTACAAACGGGCATGTAGGCCAATACAAACAGGCAAGCAGGCCAACATATATACGGGCATGCAGGCCATACAAATTCCCACTCATCACTATGATCCTCCCCCTCTAGGACGGGATGGTCCTCCTCGTCATCGTCTGGTCCATTGGGCGCCACGATGTGATCACCTTGGACTTGATGGTAGGGGCCAGTTCCCTCGGTCACCAAATCCACCCCGGGGTTGGCAAGCCGAAGCTGGGCCAAGACACTCTTAAAGCCTACCTCGACGGCCCCTAGGCAGTCGTCCTCCAACAGCCAAATCTTTTCCACCAGCTCTCGTCGGGAAACCATCAGCT
Source organism: Lathyrus sativus (assembly GCA_963859935.3). NCBI lineage: Eukaryota > Viridiplantae > Streptophyta > Magnoliopsida > Fabales > Fabaceae > Lathyrus > Lathyrus sativus. Next base: position 422,209,812 of record OZ012739.1, read on the forward strand.
TCTCCTCGTCAGACTCTTACTTGGCAGGAGAAAGCAAATCCTTGAGTTCAGCAAACTGACCCTTCAGCCCAGTTAGCTCATCATCCCCGTCTTTCACCATCTTCTTAAGCTCTTTGATCCGCTCGCGATGGGCTTTGTCCTGCCTCTGATACTCCCTCTGGACGACAACCAGCTTGGACCTAACCTCCTTGGATACTTCCAGCTCACCCCAAACGGTGGCCAAGTCCGCCGAGGAACAAGCCTCCTCGTTGAGCACGAGAGTTGTTTTAAACGCCCTCACCACCGAGGCTAGATTGTAGGATAACATCTTCTTCTGAGCCTCCTTGCTGGTGGCCAGGATGGTCTTTGTCTCCTCGGGAGCCACAACAGGGGCATTATCCCCGGTAAAGAAGTTAGGCCTAAGACATCAGGGGGAAGCGCGAAACGTCGATTAGGAGAGCTGTCCGTCAGGTCGATCGGGGATGCTTTGATCTCTCGTCGCCTCTTGGAGATCGGTGGTGAAACCGGGGAGCCACTACCTTGTAGGGACGGAACCAACCCCGTAGGTCCAACACCGGCCTCCTTTCTAATAGAAGAGGCCCTCCCCGCGGGACGTCAGACACCCTCCTTGAGCAGCTTCATAACACGTTCTTCCATCGAACCTATATCACCTGCAAAGAGAACACGAGAAAACAATTAGCGTGGAAGTTCAAAATAGAACGAACAAAAGCCGAGGAAGCTGCTCTCTACCTAAAAAACGATGAGCCTCTGCCTCGGTCCGGCACTCGAGGAGGGCCTTTGTGTTAATACACCTAGTCTCGGTCCGGATCTCCCCGCTAGCGTCGTGGATATACTGCCCATCCGAGGTCACGCATTGGTGAGGGGAAAGACGCCCGACGAAGTCGACCAATTTCTGGAAGGCCAAGCTATCGTCCTCGTCCAGATGGTTAAGCCGGTAGATAAAGCTCTCCATACTAGACCAAAAATGTAATTCCATCCACTCCAAAGGGAAATGGGAGTGGAAGTTCACCTCAGACTTATCGTCCACAATGGTAACCTCTCGTTGAAACATCATATTGATGGCCTCGTCCGTCTCCGGCATCACCACGTACCACCTGTCCTTGAATCCTCTGACGGAATCTGTGTATGCCCGGAAGACCCTGGTCGGCTGCTTCAGGGATACCCAGTTGTGTCGCCCAAACACAGTCTGCCATTGCAAGTAGAAGATGCAGAAGAATAGTGGTATGGTGGCCCTGAGCTCAAGATAGTTGCAAACGATCTCAAAGGCATGAAGGAAAGCAATGGAGTTAGGGTGGAGCTGAGAGGGCGCTAGTATCAGATGGTCGAACACTCCATGTTGGAAATTTGTAAACGGCAGGCGCATCCCCACCTCCTTAAACACGAATTCATACATGGGGAATCGACCCCCGTCATAGCGAGAGCGGATGTGATCCAGTTCCAGAGGCTGACATTCCCTAAATTGACGAGGAGCCCCGACTTCTCTATCCTCAATCATGGAGAAGACGTGCGAGTCGTCGACCATGAACCGTGACATGTAGTTGAGGGGTTCGTCTCCAACCCATTCTTCGATCGGCCTGTCCGGAGGCTCCACAACGGTCCCATCTTAGCGAGCCTTTTCATCATCGGACAGGTATCATATTATTTCCTCTTCTTCACGGGCAACCATTTACCTGAAAAGCAGATGAACTTGGTGAATTCGAAAGCTAAATCAAATCCACCCTTCCACCATAGTTCAAGTGAAAGGGCGTGGACGCCCAGAGCCGAGCATAACTATGACACTCCCCGGGTCTCCCAGAAGACCAGTATGGGTTAACCCTAGACCCTCCGTCGTCCCCGGGGAATTCATCCTTTTGTCCTCAATGTACTCATTAATCGTGTCTGGGGTATTCATCGAGCACCCTCGGGACATTCAACAATCATCGTATCTCCCCGGGCCACTAATCACAAGGGCCAAAGACGGTCAGTCAGATCCCTAGTTTTGAAAGACTCTTTGGCGTATTCGCCGAAAAAGTCTAAGGTCTCCCCGGCAGGCCCGTCTGAGCCGCCGGAGACACCACCAGAAGCCTACTAAAATACTAGTAGAGGAGGTGGAAACTTACGTGATACGGCAGAGAAAAGCGGTTGCATCGGGAAGAAACACTGTAGACGTCGATCAGAAAATCAAGAAAGTTGAGCGGCAGCAAGAAGACGAGAGAGCGAAAAGATGGAGTGAGCCCATGTATATATACGCCCTAGCACGAGAAACAAAGTGTCGCTAGAAATTCAAGTGCCTAGCTCGTAGCCTCCTTAGGGTGACACGTGGTGACCCTCAGCTTTCCCTACGTCTTTCCAAGTTTCCCCTCCTCGTCCGCGGGCCTCCCCGCACATCATAAGCTCGCCCGACTAATACAGTCATGGACTGACCAGCGAAGCGACATGCTCAACACTTCTACACTTTAAGTCATAGCTCGTTTGACCGCGAATGAAGACTTGAGGGGCTACTGTTATAGACTGGGCTGACACTTGGCCCATAGTCGAGCAGGCCCAACCTCCATCGGGTTGGAAGGCCCAATAAGACCTAAGCCGCCTCCTTGTCGGGCAGAAACCTTCCTCCCGCCGAGAAGAACCTCTTCTCCCATCAGGCATGGACCCTTGTCATCCGAGTAGGCTCCCCACATCTTCCCGACGCGCTCTCCCTTCTGCCCCACCATTGGGAAGACCCCATCCAGCTCGGGGAGCTCCTCTGACCTCCCCCACATTCTCAACATGTCTCCTACGTGGAGACACATCATCTGGTAACTTCCCATGTCCTAATTATTCGGTCCTCCACCTCCCGGATAGCATGAAGTAGTTACACTAGGGAGAAGACCACGTACTGGTCTTCCTGATGCCACGTCAGCCCTAGTAGTTACCTGCATTGGGCCTGGCATCCTAGCCCAATGTGAAGTGATTGATGTTGATTTGGCTTTAAAGATTGAAAAAATATGAAGAAATAACTTAATTTTACACAATAATGCATGTTCCAGTGTCATAAGTTTAACTTCTATTTTTCGTCCCTTTATATTCTGGATTATACTTCAATTTCTATACACAAAAAATGTTTCTTTAGATGTTAGTTTTATTTTTTTGTTGGTTTCACTTCAATCGAAATTATGGAACTCTATATATTGTCAAAATTCTTCCTAGATGTCATGTAGCTTTTTCACCAAAAATTGACTGATTTTTCGAAGAAACACATTGCACCTTGGTTGAACGCGGTGCATTTAGATACCGGAATCACAATGTGCTTTGGTTCGTCCAGGGCTTCCGGTTTGTTTATGAGTAAAAGTTTTTCCAATTTGTTATGTTTCACTTCCTTAACTTCATTGGACTTGGTATTGGTCTCTTTGGTTCTTAGATGAATTTTAAATCATTCAAAAAATATCTAAATTAACAATATATATTAGATAAAAATGCTGAGTATATATGTATTTACGAGTATTATTAGTCTAAGCTATGATGAAAATACATGATAAATTCTACAAAAGCGTAACAAAAATTATACCAAATACTCTATACGACAAAGAGACATCATAAGGGATTGGTAAAACTATATTAATATAGGTGAACATTTAGCAGGGAATAGGATCAAACTCATCTCTAGACCTTTGAGGCTTTTTTCTTATCCCTAGAAAACTCTTGGGTCAATATGTATCTGGTGATTATGTAATCCAACAAATTTGTTTCATTTTTCTATTGGTCTCTCCAAAAATCTCCATTGCCCAAATAATATTGGGGTAATGATGTATTACAGTCTTGATGCAGTCTTTTGTTTTGAAACCGACAAGTTTGGATAAAAGATCCACCCTTAAATTATGTTCCCATGAAATGTGTTGAATTTTCATCTTGTTAAATTTAGCCAAAATAACTTTCACGATCATTTGGTATTGTTACATGATTGCTTCTTTGGCCTGATATTCTTTAATTATTTGTGATGTAACCATCTTTGAATTGAATTTAACAATACATTTCTTGGTCCTCATATTAAAATTCATGCGTAGTTCGGTTAGAAAAGCCTCACATTCTATTTTAATGTTAGATCACTACTATAGAAAACCCCTCTCACAGCGGTTGAAAAAGAGACATCGTCACAGTTAACCAACCCTTGTGAGGTAGGGTGTTGTTGTAAGTATGCTCTTTTCCACTATGGTCTGTCGCACCTCAAAAAATTCATTCGAACATACGACCCTCGCGCGAAAGGCGCGGAAATACGGTTCGACAGAGTCGCCACCGAACTTTATTTTTCCCGAATAAACGGGAGAGGAAAATATCGAGAAAACCTCTTGAAGCGAAAAGGATAGGAACAGGGCTGTCGCAACCATGTTCCGGGTTCGGGAGTCGGTTACGTGAGGGGAAGGTATTAGCACCCCTCACGTCCGTCGTACTCGACGGGAACCTCTTTAGGTAATTGTGGGGAGTGTTGTTTAGGTTTAATTGTTTTCTTCTCGTTATTAAAGGTAGAATTGGTAGGTTAAAAGGTTAAAGACGCTGAGGAGAGATGGGTGGTTAGAGAATAGGGTGCTTGCCAAGGATTGGGGCCCTTGTGCCTACGTATGCTCATTCGGACGGGAATGAGAAATCAGAGCGTTGTAGTTCGACTACGGGAAAGGATTGGGTGGAATAATGGAAGAAGATAGAAGTGTGCTCGCCAAGATCATCGCAATCTTGTGCCTACGTATCTTACATTTGGACGAGAATGAAGAATCAGAGCAGTCGTAGTTCGTGGTAACAACCACGAAAGGGATACGGGAAATGGAGGGGAGGTAGCTCTCCAAGATCATCGCGATCTTGTGCCTACGTATCTTACATTCGGACGAGAATGAAGAATCAGAGCAGTCGTAGTTCATGGAGACGACCACGAAAATATGAGATTGAATAGGTTGAAAGTTTGAGAAAGAGACGAAAGAGTGACTGACAAGCAACCCAAGAGCGCGTCTCAAGAGCTTGTCACTCAAGAATTCAAGGAATGCGAGATTCCAAGAACTCAGTTCTTTCGGGAATTAACTGAATAGGTTGAAGATAAAGAGTTGGATGTTTTGAAATCGAAAGAACAAACTAATAACAACTCAAGGGTGCGCCTTGAGAGTTACTCATTCAAATATTCAAAGAATGCTTGATTCTGAGAATATCTCTCTTTCGTAAGTTTTTTTAAAAAAAGTTTGTGAAAGGATCGAATCGAAGAATGGCGTGCAAGGCCAACAAAGAAGTTGTTTTGAAGTAGTTCGACGACGTGTCGAGGACTTGATCGAAGATTGAACCGACTTGACGATGTGTCAAGGGTTAGGATTATGAGAAACGATATTAGTCCCTGAGGGTGCTCCTAATATCGAGATCACGAGGAATTGTGAATGAAATGTCAAATGTGGGTTGCAAATGCGTACGAGCACTTGACTTAGGAGAATGTTTGAAAATGATTGAATTTGAAAGAGCCGAAAGGTTGAGCGAATAAAAACTCAAGAGCGTGCCTCGAGAATTATTCACTCGAAGACACAAGGAATGCTAGGCTCCGAGCATCTCCTTCTTTCGAAGTTTGATCGAGAAAAATATTTTAAAAATGATTTGAAGCGAAATGGGGTATGAAAATAATTTGTGAACGTGTGAGAAGTGAGAACGCGAGATTGAGTTTGAAAATATCGATTATTTAATAAATGAGACGTCGGCCTCACAACTAAATAATCGGGGTATTACCAAAATGCTAGATTCCAATAACACCATTTTTATTTGAAAAATATTTGGATGAACAGCGGAAATATCACACAGAATGCTAGATTCTTATGATATTTTTTGTTCTAAATTGCGTACTAAACGAATAGTTGAATGACATATTATTTAAGGTGTACACCCCAATAATGTTTGTCCAAAAATTCAAGAAGTGCTAGACTTCAAGAATTTAATTTTTCATGACTTGGTTGAGAAATAATTTGGTATTGGAAAATATACTGAAACAGGATTTAAAGAAAATCAAACATATTTTAAAATAAGTTGAAAAATAAATTGTAAGTTAAAATAAATTGATTTGAATTTAGCAAAAACTAAATTAATCAAAAGTTAAAAGTAAATTTGAAAAAAACTAAAGTGTAATTTATTGAATTGTTTAAAACATGCTACTTACTAAAGCATATACAAAATATAAAAGTTAAATTGCCTAATATATAAAACAAAATGAACAATACATTATTTAAGGTGTACACCTTAATAATGTTCATTCGAAAACTCGAGAAGTGCTAGACTCCAAGAGTTTAATCTTTTGGGACTTGATTGAAAAATAAATTTAGCATATAAAAAATAAGTTGAATTAAGATTAGAAAAATAATTAATTTTAAAAATAACTTAATTAAGAAAAATAATTTAGAAATTCATGTTAACATAAATTAATCAATTTTAATTTAATGAAATCAATTGCTTAGAAATCAAATAAATCTATCAATTAAGCATGTTAAAATCAAACACTATGATTATTAAACTGAGTTAAAATATCCAAATAATAAAAATTGATTAATAACTAACTAATTCTTAAATTGAATTTATTTAACCAAAAACTTTTAAAAAAAACAAAAGCAGTAACTATAAATCTCAGAATGCCACCACCGTTTGCGGTTCCGATGTTATTGTCATTGATGTATCATGGCTGCACTGCAGTTGATCACCACCGCCGTTGAATACGCACGCTGCTATTCATTGACCCTGAAACGGCGACACTTCACACTAGCCATAGCTGCTGTTGTCGTAACTGCTGCTTGTGGCGGAAGGCTATCGCTGCTGCTGCTTGACGAATCTGATTTGTGCAATGACACTGAAGGTTGTAAAGGTTTGAATCATCTAAGTGTCGTAAACCACACTTGCTCACGAACGACGAGCTAAACTCGGCACCATCAAAAACCTGCAAACAAAAACGACAATACGGCATTCTCGAACAGTATCCACGCACAGAATGGCAACAATGTCTTAACACACAATCACTTTCAATTCACAGAGTATTATGCAAACGGGAGCGCAAAGATGAAGCATTTTTGAAAGATTGGTGTTGCTGCTGCATTTGACCTTACATTATACTTGTGCAATCGAAATTCGGCGATGCTGTAACCGAGTTTGTTGCTCCAAAGTTATCAACATCACGACACTTCAAGATCTTTTCGAATAACCAATGATTAGGTGATGCCACCACCGATACAAAAGTCGCGCTGTGAATTTGGGAAACTACAGGTTGACATCGCGATGAGAACATGATTGAACCCGGATCCTGAGTCGGGACACAACCTGCGTAAAGATCAACAACAGACAGCAACTCAGACATAATAAAACATAACAGGAACAAATTTACACCGAAAACGCAAGCGCAAGCTGTTATGTGAATCAAATGTGTAAGCAAGCTGAGCTTGTTATCGGTTTGTGTCGCGGACAATCGAAACAGGTTGTGTGTACAAGCTGTCGCGTGACGGTTTCCATTGAGCTGCAGCCGTTGTTATCACTATTAAAGTCGGTATTTGACTATGCACTGATACACCCTTAATCTATACAGAACAAAACAAACAATATATTTGGCGATTAGTATTTGCAAATGAAGAGAAAAAAAATGATATAATTGAACTGAAGACGCGGGGAGATATTGCTGTTTCAACACAGTTGCTTGAAGCGAACGAGCTGATGAGTTATCGTCCTTGCTTGTGATTGCATCAAATCTGTTACTTTACCATTGTTAGTTCCAACAGCAAGATGAGTACCACGCCAAACCAACCGCCAACACATTGTGTGAAGACCAATCCACCAGATTCAGATAAAAATCGTCTTGCAAAGCAGGTGCATCCAAAACCTTATAAGGCGATCGAGGAACCTTCCTGGGAGCCTTGACTGGAATCTAAAAATATTCCTGCTCGGTAATGTCATCGACGGCGAGTCCCTCTCCTCCGGCGTTATAGGACCAGCCACCCCGGCCGCATCAGGTCCAAACAAAGCAGTCCGGAGAAGAGTGGTGTAAGCACTAGAACTATCATCGCGTCCCTCGGTAGTCGTATTGATATCAAACAAAGCGAATTTGGAGGCAGATCTACTAGGAATAAACCTATCGGAGTAGATTGTTCTAGAAGGAGAAGGCGGCAGAGAAATTGGGATTAGGGGTTGAGGGATCTCTCCACGCCGTTTTTAGGGTTCCAATTAGGATGATGGAGCGAAAACACAAACAAAACATCGCATAATCTGACATCGACGAAATGCCAGACCCACCACCAAAAGGATGATGGAGCGAAAACACAAACAAAAACATCGCGCAATCTGATATCGACGAAATACCAGACCCACCACCAAAAGGATGATGGAGCGAAAACACAAACAAAACATTGCGCAATCTGATATCGACGAAATACCAGACCCACCACCAAAAGGATGATGGAGCGAAAACACAAACAAAACATCGTGTAATCTGACATCGACGAAATGCCAGACCCACCACCAAAAGGATGATGGAGCGAAAACACAAACAAAACATCGCACAATCTGATATCGACGAAATACCAGACCTACCACCAAAAGGATGGTAGAGCGAAAACACAAACAAAATATCGCGCAATCTGACATTGACGAAATGCCAGACCCACCACCAAAAGGATGATGGAGCGAAAACACAAACAAAACATCGTGCAATCTGACATCGACGAAATGCCAGACCTACCACCAAAAGGATGGTAGAGCGAAAACATAAACAAAATATCCCACAATCTGACATCGACGAAATGCCAGACCCACCACCAAAAGGATGGTAGAGCGAAAACATAAACAAAATATCGCACCATCTGACATCGACGAAATGCCAGACCTACCACCAAAAGGATGGTAGAGCGAAAACATAAACAAAACATCGCGCAATCTGATATCGACGAAATACCAGACCCACCACTAAAAGGATGATGGAGCGAAAACACAAACAAAACATCGCGTAATCTGACATCGACGAAATGCCAGACCCACCACCAAAAGGATGATGGAGCGAAAACACAAACAAAACATCGCACAATCTGATATCGACGAAATACCAGACCTACCACCAAAAGGATGGTAGAGCGAAAACACAAACAAAATATCGCGCAATCTGACATCGACGAAATGCCAGACCCACCACCAAAAGGATGATGGAGCGAAAACACAAACAAACATCGCACAATCTGACATCGAAGAAATGCCAGACCTACCACCAAAAGGATGGTAGAGCGAAAACATAAACAAAACATCGCGCAATCTGATATCGACGAAATACCAGACCTACCACCAAAAGGATGGTAGAGCGAAAACATAAACAAAATATCGCACCATCTGACATCGACGAAATGCCAGACCTACCACCAAAAGGATGGTAGAGCGAAAACATAAACAAAATATCGCGCAATCTGATATCGACGAAATACCAGACCTACCACCAAAAGGATGGTAGAGCGAAAACACAAACAAAACATCGTGCAATCTGATATCGACGAAATACCAGACCCACCACCAAAAGGATGATGGAGCGAAAACATAAACAAAACATCGCGCAATCTGATATCGACGAAATACCAGACCTACCACCAAAAGGATGGTAGAGCGAAAACATAAACAACAGGTCGCTATCACCAAAAGGATGATAGGACTACACAGATTTGAAGCTTACCAACACCAAAAGGATGCAGGCTAGGTTGAACTGACGAAGTTCGACTATCACCAAAAGGATGATAATAAGGCAATTGACAACGGTCACGCTTGCTGGGTACAACTCACTGGGGAAACCCCCAAGAGGAAAAATGAATTTGAAATGAGTCAACGGGGTACGCCCACCGTCTTCGCTTGGAAATCATAGTTTGCTGAAATGGTTTCATGGTTACGCCCATGAATTCTGAAGAGGATGCCCCTGACTGAGCTGAGTTTGTCTTGAAATGTCTTGTTTTGGTCAACAAAAGGTTGAACAACTTCATGAGGAATGCTCATGGTCTTGCTGAAGATGCCCTTGCTCGGGTTGGATCTTGCACTGAACTTCTTGGATTTGCCCAACAAAAGGTTGAACAACTTCGTGGGGAAAGTCCACGGTCTTGAATGGTATGCCCCTGGCTGGGCTGAATATTGATTTGAAGATTTGATCAACCACGAGGTTGAAATACGTCACGGGAGACGCCCATGGTCTTGAAGAAGATGCCCCTGACTGGGCTGAGTCTTACCTTGAATAACTTCAAATTTTTTGGGAAAAACCCACAATTGCAGAAGATTGCCCCTGACTGGGCTGATGACTGCTTTGAAGCTCTTGAAAATCGTGGGACAAACCCACCATCTTGCGGAAGATGCCCCTGACTGGGCGGTCGACGGTCTTGGAAATCTTCGAGATTGATCCTGGGCCTTGACTTGCATATATGAATGCTGGATGATAAATGATATTCCCTACGAGTGGACGTGCGAATGCAAATGCTGACGTGCGGAGATGCAAGAGCTGGGGGAATATGGTATGGTTATGCAAGATGATGTAAAATGCTCATGATAATGAATGCAATGCGTATGATGCAGACATGTGTTTGGAAACGCAGGCGGAGACGCTAGCGTGGTGGACTTTGAGTAGTTGCCAATGCAGATTGGACTTCGGGTGGTGGGAGGGATTGACTTCCTCGACACGCAGTTTGTTGAAGACGTCACTATTGAAGCAGAAGATGATGCTCTGGATGCCCCAAGTCTGGGTACTTGGTGATTTGTTGTCAATTTCCTTCAGAGAAGGTTGCAACTCTGCTTGATGATCAAGGCGACATAGTCTTGCCCCAGTCTGAACTTGCTAGTGGTTTGCCCCAAGTTAACCATCTCTGACATATGGTGGTTGAACTCGGATGACTTGCCCCTGTTCGAGCTACTGAGTGGTTTGCCCCAGCCTGTAGGCCTTGAAATAATCTTGCTTCGTGTACGCCACTGAAAGTCAAGTTTCTCCTCGATTGCCCCTTGCTGGAGTGTCTTTGAATACCTAGCACTGATTTGCGATTAAAATTGTACATTCATAAATGGTAACATTAATGCAAAGTTCAAGGTAAGTTTTGAAAAAGTGTCTTTTATTGAAGTGTCGTGATAGTGAGACGAATGGACTGCTAGCCCAGACGTTGTGCTGTTTGATTGGTGCGAAAAGATGTTTGCACCAATGTTAATGATTAACAATCATGTGAGGAGTCAGATTATACAACCTTGCAATAGTATGCTTTCGGAATAAACCTCGCCTCAATTAGGTCTTTTGAGGGTTGTAACGTGGTCTGGTTCATGGTTATGAAACAAAAGGATGCTAGGCTCAAATTATGATTTGTACCCACCCCTTCTTCTTAATGATCTCCAGTCCTACGCTCAGTTAATTCTACACTTGTCTTGACGGTATAAACTTGGTGGTTCAAGGTTTGCTCGACGTGGCAGTCACCTTATTTTGGTTTTGATGAATGTCAGTGCCCCTTTGATTTGGGTGGCCACTGAATCTTTTGTTGAGGGTTTCAGGGTCCTCTTTTGCTTTTGCTTTGATCCCTAACTTTTGCATGGATTGACTTTGCTTGCCAGATCCATCGGGATTGCCTTGATTTTGCCTAAGTCCCCTCTAAGGTGTCGGACTTAGCAGGCTTATGATAATTTTTTATTTTGTTGTGACTGCCATGTTATGAGTCATTGAAGAACAACCGTCTTCTGGATTTTTCTTGTTGATTCAAGTGCGGGTTTGAATTAACTGAACACTACCCTGCCCCAGGTTGAGCGTAAAGGCTTGAATATCCGAAGGAAACTGCTACTTCTAGGCTCAAAGTGGTTTACTAGGGATTAACTCCTTATATCTCCAGTGTTTGGGGAATTGAAACAATGCCTGTACATCATTGATGAGATTCGGTCTGAAAGCATACGGTTTGCAATTATGGGTATCTCGTTTTCATCATCCTCCCTCAAATCACACTAAACAACAGATAATATAGTGGAGTGAATAAATGTGTCGGTGATAAGCGAAAATGAGTGAATACGACATAACTAATTCAAAACATGCATAAACGATACATTAATGAAAACCAAATACGAATGGCAATTGTTCAAAGCATACAGTACTTAAACACACAAAGACAAAATACAAGAAATGCGAAAGATTAAATGGCAGCATGACGGCCTTCTTCAGAGAATGAACTTGACCGGACTTGATATGATGTTAGCGCTAGTTGGCTGGTGGCATCGGGTCGTTGATGGCACTGAGATACTTCCCATCAAAGGTGAGAGCTTCCTTGTCAATCAGGTCTTGAATTTTGTGTTTGAGAAACCTGCAGTTCTCAATGTTGTGACCTGGAGCGCCCTTATGGAACTCACAATGAGCATTCACGTCATAATCCGCAGGAAGGACAGTTGGGGGAGCTAGATCTCTTGGGACGATAGCCCTTTGTTCCATTAATTGAGCAAAGATATCTGCATATGTCATTGGAAGACTATCAAATACTCTTTCTGGTTTCCATGTCCTGTGTTGATTTTGCTGACGCAGTCGTTAAACGGTCTGCTGTTCTGATTCCTTTCCAGTTATGGAGAGGGCTTCGAAGATCTGATCCATCTTTCTGTTGAGGGATTCCAGCTCCTTCCTGATAGCAATTTGCTCTTGCCGAATCTTCTCCATCGATCGTCTGGTATTGGCTCTAATTGTGTACTGGTGTCGGGAATCAACTTGATTTACTGGAGAGGAAGGAACGAAGACATAAGATTCTGTTGAAGGACTGGAAATGCAAAATGCACAACATATGAAATGCAATGCAAATGATATGCAAGATGCAATGCAAGATACAAGATCCAGGATCACAGGATCACAACTCCAACAACTCCTGAATCTGGTAACTGTAATAGATAAATAACCATAATTCCTGCTCAAAGAACAATTGACAGGTAAACCCTATATGGGAAGATCTAGACACTCTACCCATAAACCCACTCACGGGATGGTTTCTATGTTTGGTTCCCAGGATCACGGACACTAGTCGTATTAGCGTCACGCAACAGGCTGGCTGTATTACGACGATAATGACGATAAGGTCTCTCCTGAGCGGGGTCCTCGTGCTAGGCGCACAAGGAGCGAGTCCTTGGAGACTAACACTACACGACCACCATTATTGGAACTGGTGATAACAAAAGGTTCCCAGAATCACGGACCCTTCATTAATCAAGTCGTGCAACAGGCTAGCTGTATTACAACAAGATCTACGAATAGGTCTCCTCTGGAGGAGCTTCATGCTAGGCCCACAAGGAGTGAGTCCTCGGAGACTAACACTACTCGGCTACCAATTCTAAACTATGTGTTCTCTCTGCTTTTCCAAAGCTCGGGCGTAGAGCTTTAATCATGATGTCATCCCGAGAACCAACAGGCAACCAAGATAACAAGCACAAATAAAATCCACAAGAGAACAAATACATAAACAAGAAGAAAACAAATAAAAAACAAACACTCCTCACAAACCAAAAGATAGGCTTGACTCTCTCTTTGCATGGAGCAAATGTCCCCAGCAGAGTCGCCACCTGTCGCACCTCGAAAAATTCATTCCAACATACGACCCTCGCGCGAAAGGCGCGGAAATGCGGTTCGACAGAGTCGCCACCGAACTTTATTTTTCCCGAATAAACGGGAGAGGAAAATATCGAGAAAACCTCTTGAAGCGAAAAGGATAGGAACAGGGCTGTCGCAACCATGTTCCGGGTTCGGGAGTCGGTTACGTGAGGGGAAGGTATTAGCACCCCTCACGTCCGTCGTACTCGACGGGAACCTCTTTAGGTAATTGTGGGGAGTGTTGTTTAGGTTTACTTGTTTTCTTCTCGTTATTAAAGGTAGAATTGGTAGGTTAAAAGGTTAAAGACGCTGAGGAGAGATGGGTGGTTAGAGAATAGGGTGCTCGCCAATGATTGGGGCCTTTGTGCCTACGTATGCTCATTCGGACGGGAATGAGAAATCAGAGTGTCGTAGTTCGACTACGGGAAAGGATTGGGTGGAATAATGGAAGAAGATAGAAGTGTGCTCGCCAAGATCATCGCAATCTTGTGCCTACGTATCTTACATTCGGACGAGAATGAAGAATCAGAGCAGTCGTAGTTCATGGTAACAACCACGAAAGGGATACGGGAAATGAAGGGGAGGTAGCTCGCCAAGATCATCGCGATCTTGTGCCTACGTATCTTACATTCGGACGAGAATGAAGAATCAGAGCAGTCGTAGTTCATGGAGACGACCACGAAAATATGAGATTGAATAGGTTGAAAGTTTGAGAAAGAGACGAAAGAGTGACTGACAAGCAACCCAAGAGCGCGTCTCAAGAGCTTGTCACTCAAGAATTCATGGAATGCGAGATTCCAAGAACTCAGTTCTTTCGGGAATTAACTGAATAGGTTGAAGATAAAGAGTTGGATGTTTTGAAATCGAAAGAACAAACTAATAACAACTCAAGGGCGCGCCTTGAGAGTTACTCATTCAAATATTCAAAGAATGCTTGATTCTGAGAATATCTCTCTTTCATAAGTTTTTTTAAAAAAAGTTTGTGAAAGGATAGAATCGAAGAATGGCGTGCAAGGCCAACAAAGAAGTTGTTTTGAAGTAGTTTGACGACGTGTCGAGGATTTGATCGAAGATTGAACCGACTTGACGATGTGTCAAGGGTTAGGATTATGAGAAACGATATTAGTCCCTGAGGGTGCTCCTAATATCGAGACCACGAGGAATTGTGAATGAAATGTCAAATGTGGGTTGCAAATGCGTACGAGCACTTCACTTAGGAGAATGTTTGAAAATGATTGAATTTGAAAGAGCCGAAAGGTTGAGCGAATAAAAACTCAAGAGCGTGCCTCGAGAATTATTCACTCGAAGACACAAGGAATGCTAGACTCCGAGCATCTCCTTCTTTCGAAGTTTGATCGAGAAAAATATTTTAAAAATGATTTGAAGCGAAATGGGGTATGAAAATAATTTGTGAACGTGTGAGAAGTGAGAACGCGAGATTGAGTTTGAAAATATCGATTATTTAATAAATGAGACGTCGGCCCCACAACTAAATAATCGGGGTATTACCAAAATACTAGATTCCAATAACACCATTTTTATTTGAAAAATATTTGGATGAACAGCGGAAATATCACACAGAATGCTAGATTCTTATGATATTTTTTGTTCTAAATTGCGTACTAAACGAATAGTTGAATGACATATTATTTAAGGTGTACACCCCAATAATGTTTGTCCAAAAATTCAAGAAGTGCTAGACTTCAAGAATTTAATTTTTCATGACTTGGTTGAGAAATAATTTGGTATTGAAAAATATACTGAAACAGGATTTAAAGAAAATCAAACATATTTTAAAATAAGTTGAAAAATAAATTGTAAGTTAAAATAAATTGATTTGAATTTAGCAAAAAATAAATTAATCAAAAGTTAAAAGTAAATTTGAAAAAAACTAAAGTGTAATTTATTGAATTGTTTAAAACATGCTACTTACTAAAGCATATACAAAATATAAAAGTTAAATTGCCTAATATATAAAACAAAATGAACAATACATTATTTAAGGTGTACACCTTAATAATGTTCATTCGAAAACTCGAGAAGTGCTAGACTCCAAGAGTTTAATCTTTCGGGACTTGATTGAAAAATAAATTTAGCATATAAAAAATAAGTTGAATTAAGATTAGAAAAATAATTAATTTTAAAAATAACTTAATTAAGAAAAATAATTTAGAAATTCATGTTAACATAAATTAATCAATTTTAATTTAATGAAATCAATTGCTTAGAAATCAAATAAATCTATCAATTAAGCATGTTAAAATCAAACACTATGATTATTAAACTGAGTTAAAATATCCAAATAATAAAAATTGATTAATAACTAACTAATTCTTAAATTGAATTTAATTAACCAAAAACTTTTTAAAAAAACAAAAGCAGTAACTATAAATCTCAGAATGCCACCACCGTTTGCGGTTCCGATGTTATTGTCATTGTTGTATCATGGCTGCACTGCAGTTGATCACCACCGCCGTTGAATTCGCACGCTGCTATTCATTGACCCTGAAACGGCGACACTTCACACTAGCCATAGCTGCTGTTGTCGTAACTGCTGCTTGTGGCGGAAGGCTATCGCTGCTGCTGCTTGACAAATCTGATTTGTGCAATGACACTGAAGGTTGTAAAGGTTTGAATCATCTAAGTGTCGTAAACCACACTTGCTCACGAACGACGAGCTAAACTCGGCACCATCAAAAACCTACAAACAAAAACGACAATACGACATTCTCGAACAGTATCCACGCACAGAATGGCAACAATGTCTTAACACACAATCACTTTCAATTCACAGAGTATTATGCAAACGGGAGCGCAAAGATGAAGCATTTTTGAAAGATTGGTGCTGCTGCTGCATTTGACCTCACATTATACTTGTGCAATCGAAATTCGGCGATGCCGTAACCGAGTTTGTTGCTCCAAAGTTATCAACATCACGACACTTCAAGATCTTTTCGAATAACCAATGATTAGGCGATGCCACCACCGATACAAAAGTCGCGCTGTGAATTTGGGAAACTACAGGTTGACATCGCGATGAGAACATGATTGAACCCGGATCCTGAGTCGGGACACAACCTGCGTAAAGATCAACAACAGACAGCAACTCAGACATAATAAAACATAACAGGAACAAATTTACACCGAAAACGCAAGCGCAAGCTATTATGTGAATCAAATGCGTAAGCAAGCTGAGCTTGTTATCGGTTTGTGTCGCGGACAATCGAAACAGGTTGTGTGTACAAGTTGCCGCGTGACGGTTTCCATTGAGCTGCAGCCGTTGTTATCGCTATTAAAGTCGGTATTTGACTACGCACTGATACACCCTTAATCTGTACAGAACAAAACAAACAATATATTTGGCGATTAGTATTTGCAAATGAAGAGAAAAAAAATGATATAATTGAACTGAAGACGCGGGGAGATATTGTTGTTTCAACACAGTTGCTTGAAGCGAACGAGCTGATGAGTTATCGTCCTTGCTTGTGATTGCATCAAATCTGTTACTTTACCATTGTTAGTTCCAACAACAAGATGAGTACCACGCCAGACCAACCGCCAACACATTGTGTGAAGACCAATCCACCAGATTCAGATAAAAATCGTCTTGCAAAGTGTCGCTTGCGCGAAAATAAGGTGCCGGCATGACAGAAGAGTCGCCACCTTTCGTTATTTATCCCTCAGAGCGGGAAAGGAAACGATCGGAAAAACCTGACGAAAAAGGGTAAGACAAGGTCATCGCAACCATTGTCTGGGTTCGGGAGTCGGTTACGCAAGGGGAAGGTATTAGCACCCCTCACGTCCGTCGTACTCGACGGGATCCTCGCTTGTTTGCTTACTTGGACGGGTTGGTTATAATCTATCTACCTATCAAGGCTGGCTGAAAAAGAAAAGAAAAATGACTCGGCAAAGCGTCGCACTTTATGCCTACGTATTCTCATCAGAGAATGATAAATCAGAGTCAACGTAGTTCGGCTAACTACGGGGAATTACGGGGGAAAGGTTGCTCGCTAGGACATCGCATCCTATGCCTACGTACTTTCATCTGGTATGAAAGATCAGAGCAAACGTAGTTCGGGAAACTACGAGATAAAGGCTCAACTAGGAGGGAGACTATCAAGTCCTACTGTTATCATGCCATGGATTCATCCTATGATTGAGGTTTGAACAGGGAACTCCTAGATGTTGTCATGCATAGGTTTCAACCTAAAAGTCTATCATCAAATCCTCATCAGAGGAAATGAGAGTCCTAAGGGATCATGTCAATGATACACAGAAACAGACAAAAACATCAGCTTGACAGTAAAATGCATGCAATGCAAGTGAGGGAGGAAATGGGTGTGGGGCTTCAGCCTCCACAAGCTCATCTCAACCTCAAGCCAGTCATGAAATAACAGTAATCATACTGAAGATAAACAACATGCTATCAAGCAATATCAGATAAAGGAAATGAAGTGAAGTACCATCAGGTAAACAAAGCACACATGCTAGAGAAAGAATCATCCATTCTCTAATCCTAACCCTAATCACAGAATCTAATCAGATCTAAGCAAAGCTCTCAAGCAAAACCCTAAACAGGAGAAATCATTCCCAGTCTTCAAGCTTCAGAACAAGCTTACCAAAGACAGGGAGCTAAGCAAGCAGACTCATAGTGTCTTCCTCAGGAAAGCACTAAGAGGTGAATACTCAGGAATCATATCCTACGTGGCTCAACCACTGTGATCAGTTTATATTCCTCCTCAGGAGAAATTAAACTCACAAGCAGGCTCCAACATCACTGGATATTTAGGAAATCCTATCTGAACTAGTGGAACTAAATGAACAGACTCATAGGACCTTCCTCAGGAAAGTACTAGGAGGCTTCCACTTAGGAGTTGTATCCTATGTGGCTCAACAACTGTGATCAGTTTACATTCCTCCTCAGGAGAAATTAAACTCACAAGTTGGCTCCAACATCATTGGATACTTAAGAAATCATAGACAAACTAAGGGAACTAAGTGAACAGACCCATAGGACCTTCCTCGGGAAAGTACTAGGAGGCTTCCACTTAGGAGTTGTATCCCATGTGGCTCAACAACAAGTGATCAGTTTACATTCCTCCTCAGGAGAAATTAAACTCACAAGTTAGCTCCAACATCATTGGATACTTAAGAAAGAGGTGAGAAGGAAGGATTAAAGTCATTCATAGTGCCTTCCTCAGGAAAGTACCATGAACTTCCTTCAAACTTCAGGATCTCAAACCTCACAAACAGGGGACAAGACAAGCTCTGGGTCTCTGAGTCTTGATCTCCAATCTTCTCTTCATGATGCTCTCCATCAAAATCTTCAAGGCAACACAAGCCCCACAACAAATTCCTCAGAATGAACCCCACAGATGAACAGATAACCCACTGAACAGACCAAATCATCAGGCAACTTCAGAAAATACCCAAAAATACTAAACTAATGGGGAAAAATCTAACAAATATTCACAAGGGTCCTCAACACCTACTCATAACATCTACAAAGGTCTCTACCTAAGAATCAAGATAAAACTCAATCAAAGAAAGGGATTCATCACCTAGACACAATCTAAACCCTAATCAGGATACCCTAAATCAACCCTAATTAAACTAATCAAAATTAATTCTAAAAAATCTAGAAAAAATCCTATAGGGAACTATGACTCATCATCTAATTGCACCAAAAAGAATGGATTAAAAACCCTAAGGGAATGTTCTAAAACAAATCCTACAAACTCATGATACAAAATTAAACAATATAAAAGCTATTTATTTGGAAAATCTATTAAAAATATTAAACCTAAAAATAAAATCTCAATTTTATTTTTATAATTTTCTACACATTTTAATCTACTCACAGAAAAAAGAAGCATTAAAAAATCAATTTTTATCATTTTTTAATGAATTAAACAAAGCAGAAAATATTAAAAGAAGAAAATAAAAGAAATAAAATGAATTAAAGGGAGGGGGTGTATTAAGTAAAGCGCGCCAGTTAAAAATATTGGGCCAGAAATAAAGGGGGGTGGGAATAGAATTCTGGGCCCAGAACGCCCTAAATGAAACGCCGCGTTTAGCATAATTCAAATCTTCCCTCCAACTCTCAGAATCATCCGTGGCCACACGATTTGAATAAATTGTCAACAAGGGAGACTGATCCAATGGCTACGAACCCTTCTTCTTCCTTGACTAAACCCTAACCTGCAAACCCCTCCTCCATGGCCGAAACTTCTAGCTCCTCTAACTCCCTCCACACGCCATGGTTGGACTCGATTCCAAAACAAGAAATGCCCTATTAAACGCCTAGAATACAATGGTACGAGTAGTTTTCACCGATTCGACCTAGGTTGTTCTAACAGAAAGCATCAACACCATGGCACCACCATATTCAACTGCTATCAAACTTCATCAAACTCAAAACTAAAGGTCTACAGATGTTCTACACGCTACCCTTGCTATTCTAAACCAATTCATGCTAACTAGAACTCAATAAACAGCCAGCTATGGAAGATTAAAGATTCATGGTTCTGGTGTGAAACCTCACCAATCTTGCTCTAATTCAAGGGAAAGAATCCTCTACCCTAGTGAATCATCTCTATGCCTAAAGAACTAACCAAAACAGCATAATTTAGGAGGTATATGGTGAAGAAGAAACCTGTCAAGAAGTTATGGTGCAGTGGTGTAGGGCACGATTCAAGCCTTGAAATTGCTTCTGAATAATCCTTGAATGATCCTCAACCTTCTGTTTGCAATGGTAATGAAGGAGGTGGCTGGTAGTGGAAGATATCTTGGATTGCTTCAACTTGAAGAAATGGCTTCAATGGATATCTCTCCTTCTCTCTCCTCTGACTTGGCTCAAGTTTCACCAACCTCTCATCACTCTCTGATGCATTCTTTATATAACAATCATTGGATGCTTCTAGAATCATCTAGAATGGTGTGGAAAGTTCATGAATTTCTCCTTGAATGAGAAGTTGAAAGTCTCATATTCCATACTTCATGCCTTGTAATTTGGCCTCAAAATGTCCTTATGTGAGTTATTGAATGAGGGTGAGTGAAAAACAAGTGTATCTTTGGCTTGTGTAGGGTTTTGCAAAGTTGCCCTCTTATGCAAGCAACAAATTTCCAAAGGAACCTCCTTTTTTAAGCCTCAAATGAAAATTCTATTTAAACCAAAGTTCTTAAAATGGTTTTTCCAATCAAAATGATATATTGGATGACCCATTTTGGATTTGTGGATCTCCCAAATCACTTTTCAATTTCAACTTTTCAAAGTTATAAGTCATTTTTAGTTCATTTTTGACCAATCATGGAATTTCATGCTATGAGCTTTTTCAACAATTTGTGACCTTCTTTCTAGACTTAAAATCCCATTTTGAGCAACTTTCATGTTTTGAGTTTTTCCATTTGAGGCTTGGAAATAGGAGTTTTAGGCATTGGCTAAAATGACCTATAACTGACAAATGACCAAAATACCCCTGCCTTGTTCAAACCATAAGTTGAGTTCCACAAATCCTATCAAGGACTTCTACCACTCAAATTAAAGCTAAGAAGATCCTCTTCAACATTCATGTTGACCAAGAAACCATAGGAATCAACCTACTAGGGCAAAAGTTGTCTGCAAGTTGGGTGACTTTCAAGGACCCAGATTCACACACCTCTGCTGACCTGTAATTTGTCAAAACCATAACTTGAGCTCTGTAACTCCTATCAAGGACTTCCACCACTAAAATTAAAGCTAAGAACAAGCTCTACAACATTCATGTTGTGGGGAAGATGAGATATCAATCACATCTAGAGCTAAAACTGCCTGGAAGATAGGGGTCAAATTAGGGTTTTTTCACTGACAATCCTCAGAAACCCTAACTCAAAACTTCTCAAACTCTTCAATCATGATGAGTTGGTCTAGGAATCATCTTTATAACATCTCCATACATCCTTCCATGATCTCATGGCCCTTGGATTAAGTCTCAACCTTCTCCAAAACTTCAGTTAATATAGGGTTGACCCAGTCAAAACCCTAATTCTACCATTCATGGTTGAATCTTCTGAATTCTTGCATAATGACTTCTCTGGACTTCATGATGGCTTTCAAGACATCTCATAAGCTTTCTCAACACATCAAGTTCATTCTCAAAGTCTCAAAATCATCTGAGGAGCTCCCACAACTCTCAAACTGTGAAGCACACAACCCTGGTTCCAAACCACTTCTCTGGGGATCTCTTGAACTTTCTGATGAAGGTATCAACTTCCAAACACTCAATGAGTAAATAATTGTTGGTCAAATTTTGGGGTGCAACAGCTGCCCCTATTCAAACGGCTTGAACCTGACTGGGTGAGAAGCGAACGGCTCTCAACCAATCAGGGTGCGAGACGATTGAATATCGGTAAACCCGAAAATTTGCCAACTGCACAAGCACACGGTACTCTGCGGGGAACAAATCTCTGAATACTGCAACACTAGCTGCTCAACAACTAGCTGGAGAGATACTGGTCTGAATCTCCGTCAGTTATCCACATTAAATTCTTCTGACGTTGCCTTCAGACAACCACAACACGGGGAAACAAACAACCAACATCGCCGCCGGAGAACTAAACCATCTGACGTCGCCGTCGGAAACAAACATCACCTCGAGAGACACTCGACACCGCCGTTGTACAAACATCATCTCTGCTGGGGATTTAAAGAGTCTGACATTGCCGTCGAACAAATCATAATCTGACCTCGCCGTCAAACAAACATTCAACCTCGCCGTCGAACAAAATACCACACTGAACAAATCTGCCCTGGGGTTCACCCCTGGTAACTGGAACAAAAGGTACACTTGCGTATTTGAAACTACTCCGCTGGGGATGAGAGACTCAACCGAGCACACTCTGATCTGGGGTTCACCCTCAGAACCATAACGAACATCGGAATACTGCTGCACACTGCCTGCCGTAGAACTTCAACACTACAGATATATGAAACCCTGGCCCCTGGCCACTTCCAGCTTCAGCTAGAAAAGATCTTTAAGTACTTCTGAATATGATGAAACCCTGGCCCCCGGCCACTCCAGATCCGCTGGAGAATCTTCAAGTATTTCTGAAGATAGATGAAACCCTGCCCGTCGGCTATTCCAGCTTCAGCTAGAAAGAACATCCTTGGCCTTCAAGGATGTAAACTTTGCCCGTCGGCAACTCTGCAGGAGGTATCTTCGACTTCAGTCTGAAGAAATGGTCCTTGGCCTTCAAGGATACATGGATATGCCTTCAGGCAACTCCGCCTCTGCTATAGAGCATCCGAGACTTCAGTCAGGGATATACTTCGGCCTTCAGTCCGAAAAATGAATCCTAGGTCATTCATGACCTTGGGGGATAACCTTGCCCTTAGGCACCTTCGCTTCAGCTTAGGAAATTTGTGACTTCAGTCAGAGAAATGGTGTCCTGAGCCATTCATGACTCTACGGGGATTCAAACACTTTGCCTTCAGGCAAAACTCCGCTTCAGCTGGAGAAACATCTTCGACTTCAGTCAGAAGAAACACTATTCACTAGATCGCGATCAATCATCACCTCAGGACAACTGACTTGGTCTTTAGACCAACACGGATCATCTTGAATACAAAATTTGGAACCTTGTCTTCAGCCACACGTTGATTCATCAACAAGGACATCTGAGCTCACAGGAGCCTTCTGATACCGCCTTCAGGCGTTTACGCAGTCAATCTTCAGATTAGACATCACTGTTGGAGCAGACATATCACGCTGCTACTCACTTGACATCCTGTCAAGTCGTTGCTAAATAAAAGCAAACATGCCGGGTCACCAGCCATAATCACCAAGTTAACAACTCTGTTGAGGAGAGAGGAGTGAGGGTTCACCCAAACAACCTTGACGACTTACTGGGGAAAAGGAAGAAGGGTTCACCCGAACAACCTTGTAGACTTTGCTGCAGAAAGACGAGAGAGTTCACCCAAACGACTTCAACAACTGCTGGGGAATAACGACAGAGTTCACTCAGACGATTCCTACCAACTTTACTGAGGGAGAGCTCCCCTTCAAGGGAGCTGCATTTTCTGCCGATCTCATCTGGACTTATACTTGAGGATGATGGACTCCTCCGGAGAGCACAGCACGTCAGGCTGATCAACACACTATCCTCTGCTATACTCTGCATGGGGAAAGCGATAGATGCCCTGAACGACTTTTTGGGAAATGACCCTTCTGGGGAACATAGCCGTCAGGCTACAAGACACTCATGTCATTAAGTTCTCAAACTTGCGGGATAAACAAACTTCGGCTTGCTGGACAATCCTTCAGGATCCGCTTGGGGAAACATTCCATCTGCCAATCATGACCGTGCTTGGCTGGGGAAATGCCAACCACCTGCTGGGGAAAAGACCTCCACTCTGTTGGGGGTTCCAGAAATCACCTTGAACAAACAACTCCGGCGGGCGCTTCCAAGAATCATCCTGAACTGATAACCTTTCTGGAGACTTTATTCTGCTGGGTACTTCCAGGAATCTTCCTGGGCAACTCTTGCTGCGGACGCTACTGGGGAGCTCAAGAATCATCTTAAGCAAACACCTCGGGCAACTGTACTGAGGTCTTAAGAGTCATCTTAAGCAAACGGCCTTGCTGAGGAATTCAAGCATCATCTTGCACTGAAGACTTCGCTGGGGATCTCAAAAATCATCTTGAGCGAGCGGGCGACCGCGGGGATCACACCGGGGTCTTTAGAATCATCTAAGAAAACAACCTTGCTGGGGAGAATTTCAAGAATCGTCCGGAGCAATCGGTCTTTCGGTACACCTGTTCCACAAGGATGATAATGACCTAGATCATGCTTATGATGCGTATGCTTCTGCGCTACGCCCCATATGGGAATGATATGTACTTATGCTAAATGCCATGCAATCATGCGCAATGCTATGCGACGTTTAAATGCTATGCAGTGTTAAATGCTATGCAGTGTTAAAATGCTATGCAGTCATGCACAATGCTATGCAATCATGCACAATGATGCGATCCCATCAGCAAAATAAATGCCGAAGGGGGAAATCCTCCTGTCAAGGAGAAAGAACTACTCAGGTAGAGGAATCATCCTGCTGAGGAGATTGTGAATACGCCAATATCAATCAGGCTCCGTCTGGGGAATTGATCTTCCGCGGACTGCTGCAGGGGAACAACTTCAGCTGACTGCGGCAGGGGATGAAGCTCTACGAGAACTTGGATCTGCTGATATCAATCGCGAGAATGAATTGCGCGGCCGTCTCGGCTACTCTTCTGGGGATAACAACTCTGTGGGGAACCAACTTCAGCTGCTCCACACCCTACTGGGGAAAAACCAATCATGATCTGATCAACTTCCAAGGATTCGGATCTCTTGGACATCTGCAAACTTGGCTGAGGAAGGAGAAATCGTTCTGCTTCGCTGGAGAGTACGACTCTGGGGAGATACAGCATCAGCTGCCCCATGCTCTGCTGGGGAAAATTGATCATGATCGGATCAACTTCCAAGGATTCGGCTTTTCTGCGGACTCAGCCGGGGAGAGAAATCATTCTATTTCATTGGAGAGTACGACTCTGATGGGGAATCTCAATTTCGCCGGGGAAGAAAGAATCATCTGACTTCGGGGGAGAGTATAACTCTGCAGGGGGATACAACATCAGCTGTTCCACTGCTCTACTGGGGAAGAGGGAATCATCCAATCTTCAGGAGAGAGCCTGACTCTGGTGGGGAATCTCAGTTCTGCTGGAGACTTCAGTCTGGCACCATCAGTTACTGCATACTTTGGTATACGACTAGCTTCCTACGAAGCCTGCACTTGTGACCCGGTGCGGGGGGAGACACCTGCTTTGGTGACTTTACTGGGGAAAACACGAGCTTCGGTACTCAATCATTCCTATGAAATCTGCACTTGTGACCCGGTGCTGGGGAAGACGACATCATGCTTCGGTGCTTGACTCAGCTGATGAGGTGACATTCCTTCAGGATGCGTCCGCTTGGGGAAGAGAATCACCTCTACCTGGGGAAGACATATCAATGCTCACCATCTGGTTCTGATTCTGCAGAGGAGAGACTACTGAACTCTGCTGGAGAAGAAAGGCTCGCCCTGCTTCGGGGATGTCAATCCTGGTCTACTGAGGGTGATCTTGACCCTAATATGATGAGGGGTAAACGCCATCTCAATCTGCTGTAGTCTCGAACTGTACAGGGGGAACGACCTCAAACTGTGCGCCTTTGCTGAGAAACGATCTTGATTCAACAACGTCGACACAGGGAATACAGACTACCAATCATGGAGTCAAGTAACAGGTTATGCTGTAGGATAGCAACCCAATGACCGCAAGGCTTCTTCAGAAGGTTCAGGTTTTGGCGGGGTAATGACACGATTCCCCGATACTCAATTCTTGCTAGGGCGAACAAACTCATTTGAACAACCTGCCCCAGCGCAATTCAACTTGCCCCAATCCGACCTTTGGGAATAATTCATTCTGAGCCGAAAACAACTGGCAACAGGACAATCTTCAGAGGGCTTGCCCCAGCATCTGCACAACGGGAGGATTCATCCTCAACTAATCAACTTTCAGCATGGTCGGCTTCAATATCTCTGAAGTAGTTTGCCCCTGAACGAGCGATGAGCGACTCAACATGCTCTGATCGAACACTGGAGGGATCTGCCCTTAAATCGCAAGGATTCCGGATAACTGCCCCTGATTGGGTCTCGAGAAGGTTCCCTTCCGATCAACCACTTCTTGCATAAACTGCCCCATAATCAACTGATGCTCCGGGACTTGTCCTCAGACAAACTGATTCCAAACTCGCAGGAAGTCATTGCCCCAGATTCACAGGGCTTCGCAGCATACCATTCTGATCCAGACCTCTGGCGATTCAGTCCTGATTGACTATTCCTTGCTGAAGTTCCTTCGTATCAGCTACTAACCTGCAACTAAAATTGTCTATTCTCGAATAGTAATTTTAATGCAGTGTTCATGCAAATTTCGAAAGATGTTGTACTGTCACTCATTTACGTGTCATGCTAGTGAGTGACGAATGAACCAACGAGTTCAAACGTAGTGCTGATGCGATCAGTGAAAAATGCAATAAGGATATGATTAGCAAATCATGAAGGAGTCAGGTTACTCAACCTTATCGTAATGCACTCTCAGAATAAACCCTGCCTCAATTAGGTCTTTTAAGGGTTGTATCATGGTCGGGTTCACGGTTCGCGAAACAAAGGATATTTGGCTCAAATTATGATTTGTACCCACCCCTTCTACGTGATGTTCTCCGATCCTAAAGTTCAGTCAACTTGGGTCGAGCGCTCGCCTCTTCGAGAGGTATGTTGAACATTGGGAACAACTGGTTAAAGAATTCTCAAGGTGTTTCGGAGTGACAGTTACTCCTTTTTCGTTTTCGGTGTCTGTGTCTACATGACTTTGTCCTTGTTCGAGGATTTTTCTCTTTTATATCCTTTCTTTTCATTCTTTTGATTCCCTATCTTTTGCCTGGACTGACTCCTTTTGAGTTCTTTTCAATTTTTCTTTTTGAAGTCCAGCGGGATGCCCTGATTTTTGCCTAAGTATTTGCTTTCTAGCTTTTCTTTTTTACTTAGCGGGCTTTCTTATTTCTCTTTTTTCTTGGAACAAGTCGTGCGACACTGGTTGTCTTGATTGCTCCGAAAGGATCATAACTGTCTCACTCCTGATTGGTGAGGTTTAACCATTGTGGTTGATGAGGTACGACCTCTGGAGAGGAATATGATGTGATTGGTCCTCGAAGGACAACACTCCCCTATAAGACTTGAACGCTCGATCAAGCTAACTGACAACTACCCTGCCCCGGGTTAAGGTGTGAAGGTTTAAAAGTCCGAAAGAAACTCCTACTTCTCGGCTCGAAGTGGTTAACAAGGGATTCTCTTCCTTATCTCTCCGGTGTTTAGGGGATTTGAAACAATGCCTTGTACGTCATCGGCAAAGTTTTATCTGAAAGCAATACGATCATCGGTTATGAGTATTCATTTTCATCATCCTCCCTCCGCTCATTGCTAATCATAGTAAGAAATCGGAGTAAATAAAATGCAAGTACCAGTGCAATGCAGTAAATGAGTGACAACGACATAACTAATTCAGAAGAAATGCATAGTCACTTTATTATCATTACCATTCGAAACATACAATGTTTAACAGCAAGTAGTAACTAACAGAAAAGAAACTACAAATGCAAAATGGTAAAAAGTCCGAGGACTGCCAATGCTGAGGGCGTCTGCCTGTCTGGATCACTGGCTTCTGGAAACAACCCTCTGAATCTGCGAGCTTAAACGGCTGAGAGGTCGTCACGCACAACCAAGACTCCATCTGGAAAGGAAATACACCCTTGGTCGATCAATTGCTGCACTTTCGCCTGGAAAGCCTTGCAATCTTCAGTTGAATGCCCCAGAGATCCACCATGGTAGCCACACTGAGCATGAGGATCGTACCCTGGAGTGTAAGGCTCTAGCACGGGCTTGAGAGCTTTCGGTTCCACCAAGGAATTCTGAACCAACAGCGGAAGAATCTGGCTATACGGCACAGGCACTGGATGGGGGGAAGCATTCCTTTGTTCCACGTGGCTGCGAGGTCTCTTGTGATCCTGGTGCTGGTATTCTTTCCGCCCAGGAGCAAGAGGTCGTCGTTTCTGAATGGCGACGGTCTCTCGTTTAGGCGCCTGCGTCCTTGAGCTTGATCCAGGTAGGAACTGCGAGCGAGGCGCTTCAGTCACCAAAGGTCGCGGGACATATTCCAGATCTTTCTCAGCTTCAGGCAAAGGAGTGGAATCATCCACCTTTTCCGCAGGGTAAGGGATGAACTTTCCCGATGCTCTTATGCCGCCCGACACAAGCCTAATTGCCCTTGAGTCGATCAAGTCCTGAATCTTATTCCGGAGAGCCTTACATGTTTCAACATGGTGCCCCGGTGCTCCAGAGTGGAAATCACACCGCAAGCTTAGATCAACGTCTGATGACACGTCATCTGGTGGATTTAAGGTCCGAAGCTTGAGAACACGGTTCTGAACCAACAGTGGCAACAGCTGGGCATAACTCACAGGTAGTGGGTCCACAGCTCTATCAAGTAGCTTCTTCTTTTGACCATAACCTTCAGGGTTTTTCTGAGATGCTCGGCGCGGCTGATGACGAGACAGGCCTCGAGCTTCATGCTGTGTAGAGGGTCCATGAGGTCCACTTGGCTTCAGCACAGGTGGCACTGACGGTAACGGAGGAAGCACTCTGGTCTCTTCCTTGGGTGCTTGACCATTCTCCTTATTTAGCATGCTCCTTACCACTCCCATGAGAAAGCTCAACTGATTCTGCAGCTGCTGATTCTCTTCTCGGAGTACTTGCTGGTCCAGACGCACTGCCTGTATGTCATTCATGACCTGCCCCAGCTGGCTTTGGATTTTCTCTAGTTCAGCTTGTATCTGCTCCATTAGTCTGAGCCGCTCGATTCTGAATCAAACCTGCAAACACAAAGGTTAGAAGACAAGTCCCGGCTTCTGCCATGCAAGATGAATTATGGGTGTCTGTACGTTCAGGAGATCACCCCTGATTTTGGTGTCAATGTGCCAACATAGTGTCAATGCAATGATAAGACTGGATCCATTCATGGAAGAAGATATCTCATATTGCTCGGGACACCAAGATCAGGGTACAAAACGCGCCTGCAGCACAGACACATGCTAATGGAATGCAAACATGAATATGCAAGCTAATGCAAAATGCAGTCATGCAATAATATCCAGGTGGCTGCTGCGGAGATTCGATGTCAACAGTCGCTGCTGGGAAAGAAACCCCGGTGTGAACCACTGATCTGATCTGCTGTGAATGACCATCTGATAGGATCGAGATCAAAATTCTGCCCCGATAAGAACGAAGGCCTGATAATAAAGACCCCGGATGCAAGATCAAGGAATATCTGTTGACGAAGTCTTCAGACCCCAAATCACAAATCTGCCCTATCAAGAACAAAAATACAGCTGCTGACGAGATCTTCAAACCCCACTCAAAATCTGCCCTATCAAGAACAAAATAACAACTGCCGACGAGATCCTCAGACCCCACTCGAAAATCTGCTCCATCCAGAACAAATCTCTGACGATAATACTCTGATCAAAGCCTGCTCTATCAAGAACATATCTGCAACTGAGACCCAACATAACTGATTCACTGTCAAGAAAACCAGGTAGTCTGGAGGTCAAAGTTTCCTGCAATATCCCAACCCACTCACAGGTATGATGGACCTAATCCACAGACAAAGGTACGGCATCCTATGCGGTCGTCAGCGTCACAGACATTCATGAGTGACAATACGATTCCCAGAAGGAGTGGCATCGTCAAGTCATGAAGAGGCCTCTCTTAGCTGACTTCCAAATGGTCGGTCCCCAGAGTCGACAATCCTCACGTCTGGACTCCCCTCAGATCCTCAGGACCGGAAAGGAGCACCTCTGCAAGAATCTCGTCTGAGCGCAGATTTTCGTAGGGAACTGTGCCTGCTCAGCAGACAGGTTCGTCTACTACTTCTCCGCATCTATATCTAGGTGTGTACTCAAAGCCCCGGTCCGGCTTTTCACTCATAGTAACATCCCTCTCCCACAGCAGCACAGATAATCATATCAAACTGGAAATAAAATGCGGGAAATAAAATGCGGGAAGTAAAGATGCGAGAAGTAAAGATGCGATAAATAAACGCAACCCAACAAGCAAACACCCAAACGATAGGATTGACTCGCGTAGGGGATGGGAAACGGTCCCAGCATAAGGGATGGGAAAAGTCCCTAGATGCAATAGCATCCCCAGCAGAGTCGCCAGCTGTCGCTTGCGCGAAAATAAGGTGCCGGCATGACAGAAGAGTCGCCACCTTTCGTTATTTATCCCTCAGAGCGGGAAAGGAAACGATCGGAAAAACCTGACGAAAAAGGGTAAGACAAGGTCATCGCAACCATTGTCTGGGTTCGGGAGTCGGTTACGCAAGGGGAAGGTATTAGCACCCCTCACGTCCGTCGTACTCGACGGGATCCTCGCTTGTTTGCTTACTTGGACGGGTTGGTTATAATCTATCTACCTATCAAGGCTGGCTGAAAAAGAAAAGAAAAATGACTCGGCAAAGCGTCGCACTTTATGCCTACGTATTCTCATCAGAGAATGAGAAATCAGAGTCAACGTAGTTCGGCTAACTACGGGGAATTACGGGGGAAAGGTTGCTCGCTAGGACATCGCATCCTATGCCTACGTACTTTCATCTGGTATGAAAGATCAGAGCAAACGTAGTTCGGGAAACTACGAGATAAAGGCTCAACTAGGAGGGAGACTATCAAGTCCTACTGTTATCATGCCATGGATTCATCCTATGATTGAGGTTTGAACAGGGAACTCCTAGATGTTGTCATGCATAGGTTTCAACCTAAAAGTCTATCATCAAATCCTCATCAGAGGAAATGAGAGTCCTAAGGGATCATGTCAATGATACACAGAAACAGACAAAAACATCAGCTTGACAGTAAAATGCATGCAATGCAAGTGAGGGAGGAAATGGGTGTGGGGCTTCAGCCTCCACAAGCTCATCTCAACCTCAAGCCAGTCATGAAATAACAGTAATCATACTGAAGATAAACAACATGCTATCAAGCAATATCAGATAAAGGAAATGAAGTGAAGTACCATCAGGTAAACAAAGCACACATGCTAGAGAAAGAATCATCCATTCTCTAATCCTAACCCTAATCACAGAATCTAATCAGATCTAAGCAAAGCTCTCAAGCAAAACCCTAAACAGGAGAAATCATTCCCAGTCTTCAAGCTTCAGAACAAGCTTACCAAAGACAGGGAGCTAAGCAAGCAGACTCATAGTGTCTTCCTCAGGAAAGCACTAAGAGGTGAATACTCAGGAATCATATCCTACGTGGCTCAACCACTGTGATCAGTTTATATTCCTCCTCAGGAGAAATTAAACTCACAAGCAGGCTCCAACATCACTGGATATTTAGGAAATCCTATCTGAACTAGTGGAACTAAATGAACAGACTCATAGGACCTTCCTCAGGAAAGTACTAGGAGGCTTCCATTTAGGAGTTGTATCCTATGTGGCTCAACAACTGTGATCAGTTTACATTCCTCCTCAGGAGAAATTAAACTCACAAGTTGGCTCCAACATCATTGGATACTTAAGAAATCATAGACAAACTAAGGGAACTAAGTGAACAGACCCATAGGACCTTCCTCGGGAAAGTACTAGGAGGCTTCCACTTAGGAGTTGTATCCCATGTGGCTCAACAACAAGTGATCAGTTTACATTCCTCCTCAGGAGAAATTAAACTCACAAGTTGGCTCCAACATCATTGGATACTTAAGAAAGAGGTGAGAAGGAAGGATGAAAGTCATTCATAGTGCCTTCCTCAGGAAAGTACCATGAACTTCCTTCAAACTTCAGGATCTCAAACCTCACAAACAGGGGACAAGACAAGCTCTGGGTCTCTGAGTCTTGATCTCCAATCTTCTCTTCATGATGCTCTCCATCAAAATCTTCAAGGCAACACAAGCCCCACAACAAATTCCTCAGAATGAACCCCACAGATGAACAGATAACCCACTGAACAGACCAAATCATCAGGCAACTTCAGAAAATACCCAAAAATACTAAACTAATGGGGAAAAATCTAACAAATATTCACAAGGGTCCTCAACACCTACTCATAACATCTACAAAGGTCTCTACCTAAGAATCAAGATAAAACTCAATCAAAGAAAGGGATTCATCACCTAGACACAATCTAAACCCTAATCAGGATACCCTAAATCAACCCTAATTAAACTAATCAAAATTAATTCTAAAAAATCTAGAAAAAATCCTATAGGGAACTATGACTCATCATCTAATTGCACCAAAAAGAATGGATTAAAAACCCTAAGGGAATGTTCTAAAACAAATCCTACAAACTCATGATACAAAATTAAACAATATAAAAGCTATTTATTTGGAAAATCTATTAAAAATATTAAACCTAAAAATAAAATCTCAATTTTATTTTTATAATTTTCTACACATTTTAATCTACTCACAGAAAAAAGAAGCATTAAAAAATCAATTTTTATCATTTTTTAATGAATTAAACAAAGCAGAAAATATTAAAAGAAGAAAATAAAAGAAATAAAATGAATTAAAGGGAGGGGGTGTATTAAGTAAAGCGCGCCAGTTAAAAATATTGGGCCAGAAATAAAGGGGGGTGGGAATAGAATTCTGGGCCCAGAACGCCCTAAATGAAACGCCGCGTTTAGCATAATTCAAATCTTCCCTCCAACTCTCAGAATCATCCGTGGCCACACGATTTGAATAAATTGTCAACAAGGGAGACTGATCCAATGGCTACGAACCCTTCTTCTTCCTTGACTAAACCCTAACCTGCAAACCCCTCCTCCATGGCCGAAACTTCTAGCTCCTCTAACTCCCTCCACACGCCATGGTTGGACTCGATTCCAAAACAAGAAATGCCCTATTAAACGCCTAGAATACAATGGTACGAGTAGTTTTCACCGATTCGACCTAGGTTGTTCTAACAGAAAGCATCAACACCATGGCACCACCATATTCAACTGCTATCAAACTTCATCAAACTCAAAACTAAAGGTCTACAGATGTTCTACACGCTACCCTTGCTATTCTAAACCAATTCATGCTAACTAGAACTCAATAAACAGCCAGCTATGGAAGATTAAAGATTCATGGTTCTGGTGTGAAACCTCACCAATCTTGCTCTAATTCAAGGGAAAGAATCCTCTACCCTAGTGAATCATCTCTATGCCTAAAGAACTAACCAAAACAGCATAATTTAGGAGGTATATGGTGAAGAAGAAACCTGTCAAGAAGTTATGGTGCAGTGGTGTAGGGCACGATTCAAGCCTTGAAATTGCTTCTGAATAATCCTTGAATGATCCTCAACCTTCTGTTTGCAATGGTAATGAAGGAGGTGGCTGGTAGTGGAAGATATCTTGGATTGCTTCAACTTGAAGAAATGGCTTCAATGGATATCTCTCCTTCTCTCTCCTCTGACTTGGCTCAAGTTTCACCAACCTCTCATCACTCTCTGATGCATTCTTTATATAACAATCATTGGATGCTTCTAGAATCATCTAGAATGGTGTGGAAAGTTCATGAATTTCTCCTTGAATGAGAAGTTGAAAGTCTCATATTCCATACTTCATGCCTTGTAATTTGGCCTCAAAATGTCCTTATGTGAGTTATTGAATGAGGGTGAGTGAAAAACAAGTGTATCTTTGGCTTGTGTAGGGTTTTGCAAAGTTGCCCTCTTATGCAAGCAACAAATTTCCAAAGGAACCTCCTTTTTTAAGCCTCAAATGAAAATTCTATTTAAACCAAAGTTCTTAAAATGGTTTTTCCAATCAAAATGATATATTGGATGACCCATTTTGGATTTGTGGATCTCCCAAATCACTTTTCAATTTCAACTTTTCAAAGTTATAAGTCATTTTTAGTTCATTTTTGACCAATCATGGAATTTCATGCTATGAGCTTTTTCAACAATTTGTGACCTTCTTTCTAGACTTAAAATCCCATTTTGAGCAACTTTCATGTTTTGAGTTTTTCCATTTGAGGCTTGGAAATAGGAGTTTTAGGCATTGGCTAAAATGACCTATAACTGACAAATGACCAAAATACCCCTGCCTTGTTCAAACCATAAGTTGAGTTCCACAAATCCTATCAAGGACTTCTACCACTCAAATTAAAGCTAAGAAGATCCTCTTCAACATTCATGTTGACCAAGAAACCATAGGAATCAACCTACTAGGGCAAAAGTTGTCTGCAAGTTGGGTGACTTTCAAGGACCCAGATTCACACACCTCTGCTGACCTGTAATTTGTCAAAACCATAACTTGAGCTCTGTAACTCCTATCAAGGACTTCCACCACTCAAATTAAAGCTAAGAACAATCTCTACAACATTCATGTTGTGGGGAAGATGAGATATCAATCACATCTAGAGCTAAAACTGCCTGGAAGATAGGGGTCAAATTAGGGTTTTTTCACTGACAATCCTCAGAAACCCTAACTCAAAACTTCTCAAACTCTTCAATCATGATGAGTTGGTCTAGGAATCATCTTTATAACATCTCCATACATCATTCCATGATCTCATGGCCATTGGATTAAGTCTCAACCTTCTCCAAAACTTCAGTTAATATAGGGTTGACCCAGTCAAAACCCTAATTCTACCATTCATGGTTGAATCTTCTGAATTCTTGCATAATGACTTCTCTGGACTTCATGATGGCTTTCAAGACATCTCATAAGCTTTCTCAACACATCAAGTTCATTCTCAAAGTCTCAAAATCATCTGAGGAGCTCCCACAACTCTCAAACTGTGAAGCACACAACCCTGGTTCCAAACCACTTCTCTGGGGATCTCTTGAACTTTCTGATGAAGGTATCAACTTCCAAACACTCAATGAGTAAATAATTGTTGGTCAAATTTTGGGGTGCAACACAAAGCAGGTGCATCCAAAACCTTATAAGGCGGTCGAGGAACCTTCCTGGGAGCCTTGACTGGAATCTAAAAATATTCCTGCTCGGTAATGTCATCGACGGCGAGTCCCTCTCCTCCGGCGTTATAGGACCAGCCACCCCGGCCGCATCAGGTCCAAACAAAGCAGTCCGGAGAAGAGTGGTGTAAGCACTAGAACTATCATCGCGTCCCTCGGTAGTCGTATTGATATCAAACAAAGCGAATTTAGAGGCAGATCTACTAGGAATAAACCTATCGGAGTAGATTGTTCTAGAAGGAGAAGGCGGTGGAGAAATTGGGGTTAGGGGTTGAGGGATCTCTCCACGCCGTTTTTAGGGTTCCAATTAGGTTATGAACAGTAAAATCCCCCCCCCCCCCATTCATCAAACTTCCTCCTCTTTTAATACCAACCCTAAGACAAACCCTAACGGGCCTGGGCCTCTGCATCCAAGTTTTTTTTTTCCACTTAATTGTTACAAATTTCTATTAAAAAAAGTGTGAATATCAACAAATATATGATTAATAAATATTAGCAAAATATTATAATTAAATCTAAATTAAAACAATTTACTAAATAATAACTATTTAACAAATATTCAAATATATAAAATAACTAAGGTTTATATATAAAAAAAACAAAAATGTAATTACTAAAATGCTGTTAGTAACACTTAAAAGAAAACAAAGTTTAAGAAAGTAATATTCACAAAATTAAGTTTAAGCCACGTGTCACCTTTTAATTGGTCAAAAAGATAAAGTTCTGAAAAATCAACCAATCGCGAGCAGACACGTGTCTAAAAGGCATGAAACGATAAATGTGAAAATATTTACAAGAGGGTAGGACAAATTTAGGGTATGACATGGTCGTCTGACCATTGTGATATAGATAGGGTATGGGTTCGAAACCCAGCAACAACAATATAATTAAAGCCCGAATAAAATTAATATTTCACCACAGTTATATATTACAGCCGTGGTGGTATATATATGAGTTTATTATAAAATATGTAGATTGCTTGTTTTTCCTTACCCCTCAATAAACATATATAATCATTCAAATTGATTTAGAAGATAATAATCTCAAAAATTAAATTATTATTGAAAAAACAACTTAGATTCTCCATTATTTTTCGAATTGACTGCATCTTGTAATTCATCTCTCACTCTTTAAAATAAAGAATATGGCTCAATGTCCTAAATTCTTCAAAGCAACAATTTATTCTCTTATAGTTTATTTTGTAAAATATCAATTTGTTGACTAATTCTGAGTCATCTTCGTTATTATCATCACCATTATTTTAATCGATGATGATTATTATTATGATGACAGTGATGAAGATGATTCAAAATCTCTCAAAATTTTTGATGTTTTGCAATATAAAATAGATGAAAATGAACTATTGCTTTGAAAAACGTGGGGCATTGAACCAAATTATATATGTTAAAGAAAAGATAGATGAATTACAAGATGCATGCAACTCGAAAAATATTGAATGATCTATGTTAGTTTTCAAATATAACCTAATTTTTAAATTATCATTTTCTATATCAATTTAAAAGAATGCATGATTAGTGAGGGGTTAATGAAACAAGCAATCTACATACGATATAATAAACTCAACAAGAATTAAAAAATGAGGCAAACATTTTGAACAACAACATATCAACTCATAAAATGTTTCACAAATGTACATTTTATTGAAAAGATTTATGGAGAATGAAGATGAAGAAATGATCTACTTGTCTTACAATGGAATCCATAATTAAAGAAGGATGAAGCTGAAGTGAGAGTGGCAAACTTGTGCCTTATGATATGGGTCTTTCACACAAGTATGCAACTTTTACATTAGCTTTGTCCTCCTTGTATTTTTTTCTTGATTGCAACACAAGCAATTTGTAAATCACACCTATAAGTCAAAATGTATATTATCATGCTAACCTAATTTGGAAATATTAACTAGCATGGCATTGTAATACTACAAATTAAATAACATGTTAACCTGATTTGGAAACATAAATTAGCATGACATTGACAACATGTTACATAAACAGAGATCCAAGTAATGTATAATACACTGATGACATTAAAAACATGTTAACATAAACGTAAACATAAACATATATGGAACATATATGGTAATTAAGATCCATTTGAAAAATAGAGATTCAAGTAGAGATAACCCATAATACACGAAAATCATGTCAAATAAAAATCCTAAACACTAAACCCTAAACCCTAAGCTTTCTTCAAAATTAAAACATGAAAATCATGTCAAAGAAAAATGGAAGAATATACTCACAGAAAAATGGAAGAAAGCATATGAATAACATGGAAGAAAGCTTACGAAGATTGTTCTGGACTGGGCCAAGACCTGTCCCTCAGTCAGACAGGCCCAACTCAATACTACGTTAGGGAGGCCGAATAAGGCCAAATTCCCCCAAGTCGGGCACACGTAAATATGTCGGCGGGAAGACGACTACCTAGCACGAGGGAGCTAATGCGTCTTCCCCCACAGATTCTACGTGCCCCCTGTCGCAACTGCGAAAAAAACTCAGCAGAAAAACAGAAGATTCGCCATTGAATGTTATTTATTCCAAAGAGAGGGAAAGGAAATGATCGAAGAAAACATGAAAGAATGGGAAAAGACAAGGTCATCGCAACCAAATCTTGGATTCGGGAGTCGGTTACGCAAGGGGAAGGTATTAGCACCCCTCACGTCCGTTGTACTCAACGGGATCCACGCTTGTTGTCTAATCAAATGGTGTGTTTATCTATAAGTTATTGCTAAACGGGAACGAGAACAAAAGAAAACAGAAAGAGAGGCTCGATAGGACATCGCCGCCCTATGGCTACGTGTTCCCTCGTGCACTGGGAAAATCAGAGTCAACGTAGTTCGGAAAACTACGGATGATAGGGGGAAGGTTGCTCGCCAAGACATCATCGTCTTGTGCCTAAGTATACTCATCTGGTATGAGAAATTAGAGCAAACGTAGTTCGGGTAACAAAACCAAAGGTTGGTTAAGTGTTTTTTTCGAGTGACGTTAAGTTCTCATTCCAGAAGTTAGGGACGATGCATGTTTGCGGTAGAACGGAAAGTAACGTACTCTTTTCTGAAAAAGAAGTTTGAAACACAAATCCCAAAGGATAAAAAGGTTTGAGTTTTGTTTGTGAGTTTTAGTGAAGTGAATTAGTTTGCTTGGTGATTCACGTTACACTAAAGACTATGACATAGGAGCGAATGCATCGCATATCACCCAAAGGGCATAAACTAAACACTCTAGACAAGTGAGGAGAAACCGCCCACTCATCATTTCCCACGTGCTTAAGGCTCGTAGCATACAACATTCATCGTGTTTATTAAATGTGTTAAAAGATGTTTTGAGATGAGAAGAGAGACGCACGGAAGGTCTAATGGAAAACTCGGCCCTAACGTTGTCATGCAAAGTGGTCCTAAAGTTGGGATGCGAAAGGAGATTCTATCCTAATGTTAGCATACGAAAGATGGACCTAATATTGAAGTTAAAAAGGACTAGCCTACTTGTTATCATGCATAGATTAAACTCCTAATGTCTATCTCACTCCAAATTTAATCGGAAATTAAATTGGAATAGGAATCCTAAGGGAACATGCAAAGATAAGGCAAAAAAAACAAGAAAGCAAGGCAAAACCAGCAGTTACAATAACGCCTTCTGCACTAAACAACAATAATATTTAGCATACAAGCAAGACAACATATAACAACACATGTTTCAGCATAAAAACACGTGTGAAAAGCCAGGCAGCAAGCAAGTAAAGCAAAGGCAACATGCAAGTTCAAAGCATGGCCAATTGTGGAAAACAGGGCAACAAGCATGTTTGAATGCACTTAAACAAATGCAAACAACAATCAAGGATTGGCATCATACAAGTATGAACATGATTTGACAACTAAACATAAATGATCAACAACATTGCATCAACAAGAATTGACAAGATCAAGTATGCATTTCTAAAATGGACGATCAAATGATCAAACGAACACACATCAAATCAAAATCGGAAACAAATGCAATCATGCATCACAACATCCGGCAACAAGCATTCAATGGTAATTAATTAGCATGTTATAAACAAACAAGTGAACTGATCATTCATCAAACAATTCATATTAACATGTCAAACATTCAAAACGGAAACCAAAAGTTGTGCATCGAAGAATTGAGATCAAACAATCAAGAATGATGAAACATGTAAAAAAACAATCCACATAAATGCATCATATCAATTCATGAAGTTTACATGTGGAAAGGAACTCAAAGAAGCAAGAAAATATAAGAAAATCACATTCTGCCTCAGTGGTAAACGGTTACTCAATATAGGGTAACCGGTTACTCTATTGAAAAAAAAGCTGAAAACCTAAAATTTGCACTGAGTAACCGGTTACTCTATATAAGGTAACCGGTTACCACTAAACCAGAAGCAGAAAACCAACTTTAAAAATTAGTTTTCAACATCCAACAACTTATCCAATCATCCATATGAACATGATATCAATCAAGCACGAAATTAACATCAAGAAACAGTGATCAAACATCATGTAAACACAATCATGCATTGACATCACAAATCACCAAGATCCAAATCATCAAAATGGATCAAAAAACAGCAAAAACCATGAATATACATTGTGATTATGCAAATAAGCTCAAAACCGAATTAGATCTAGAATTGCCAACCTTCAAAGCGGAGATTCGCTTTGGTGAGTGTTGATTCACTTGAAATTAGCAGATCCAAGCAAGAAACCAAGAGATTCTTTAAGATCCAAGAGCTTCCTTGTTGTAGAAATGAAAAACAAGCAAGATTAAGCAAAATAATCCATAAAAAGAACTTCCAATCTAACTTTCAAATTTAGATCCAAAACCAAACAAAAATTGAATGGTGAATTGAAGATGATGGAGATGAATGATGGAGGTTTAGCTTTATAATTCAATGATTCCAATGAAGAATCAAAGAAATCAAGTGAGAGAGCTTTAATGGAGGTCTTGGGAGTGAAAAAGTGGAGAGAAAATTGAGAGCAAAATCTAAAGAATGAGAGTGAAATCTGAAAATGAAGGGTAATTCCTTTGTGAATGAAGGTTATTCTGTGAGGTTTGGAGAAAATTTACTTAAATAAGCTCTAGGTTTGGAATCAAAATATGGTTTGGAGTGTGGATTAGCATTTGGAATGGAAATTAGGAGTGGAATTAGGAATGTAGTGTTTGAAATTTGGAGGGAAATGGTGAAAATTGAAACGATTCTAGATCCTTCCAAATATGATCAAGTGAAATCAATGGTTGAGAATGATTGGAAATTTCACATGCTGAAAATTCAAATTCTTTGCAAATTTCGCCTGAAGTAACAGGTTACTCTATATCAGGTAACCGGTTACCCTATTCAAAAAATGCCACTTTCGGTGCCAAATGGAGGGAATCTTGTACAACTGTCCGTTGTCACTTGTTCTGAACCTTGTTATGCCTCTGAAACCTGCT
This sequence comes from Lathyrus sativus, assembly GCA_963859935.3. Lineage (NCBI taxonomy): Eukaryota > Viridiplantae > Streptophyta > Magnoliopsida > Fabales > Fabaceae > Lathyrus > Lathyrus sativus. The sequence goes on from OZ012739.1 coordinate 422,250,399, forward strand.
CTTGAATATCATAAGTGTGAGAACGCCTGAGATAACATGTACACCGTCTCCCGGGCTAAAAATAACCTGCTGAATAAAATAAAATAGACCACTTGATCAATGGGCAAAATAAATGCATGAGCCTTTGATGCTTACTATTTAAACTCTTGCACTAAAAGAGAACCCTGAGCCATAGAAACACCTTGATCCCGTGCCTCAAGAACAAATGCTATGATATGTAGAAATGCAAAATGCAGAGAAACAAAAGCCAACAAAGGTTAAAACGAAATGGCAAATTATGGGGTCCTACAGCTGCCCCTATTCAATCGACTTGGACCTGAAGGGATGATAGCAACTGCTTTTAGACATTCAAGATAGAAGGTGATTGAATACAAAAAGAACCCAGAAATTTGCAGTCTATGAGGATGTATGCAATTGGAGCCCGCTCACACGTCGTCAAAAGAATTTGACGAAAAGAAGAAAAACCCAAAGAAAGAACGGTAAACCCCAGAACCACATCGTCAAATGGATTTGACGGAAAGAAAGTGTATCCAAAGAAACACATCGTCAATGGGAATTGACGGAAAGAGAACTGAAACAAAGAAACACATCGTCAATATGAATTGACAGAAAGAACCAAACCAAAGATCACCTCGTCTAAGGGTAGACTGGAAGAAAACAAGTCCAAAGATCACATCAGTGAACTTCAAAACCACATTGTTAATAGGAATTAACAAAAAGAAAACCAATTCATAGAATCACATCAGTGAACCTCAAAACCACATCGTCAAAGGGTTGACGAAAAGAAAACATATCCAGAGAAACACATCAAGGAACTTCAAAACCACATCATCAATAGGAACTGACGGAAAGAGAACTGAAACAAAGAATCACATCGTCAATGGGAATTAACGGAAAGAGCACCATCTAGAGAAACACATCAGTGAGCCTCAAAACCATATTGTAAAAGGGTTGATGGAAAGAAAACATATCTGAAGAAACACATCGTCAAAGGGTAGACGGGAAGAAAACAAATCCAAAGATTACATCAGTGAACTTCAAAACCACATCGTCAATGGGAATTGAAGGAAAGAAAATCATATCTAGAGAAACACATCAGTGAACCTCAAAACCATATCTTCAAAGGGTAGACAGGAAGAAAACATATCCAAAGATCACCTCATCTAAGGGTAGACGGGAAGAAAACCATACCGGAGAATCACATCAGTGAACCATCAACACCACATCGATAAAGGGTTGACGGAAAGAAAACCAAATCTAGAGAAACACCTCGTCTAAGGGTAGACGGGAAGAAAACCATACCAAAGAATCACATCAGTGAAACTCAAAACCACGTCGTCAAAGGGTTGACGGAAAGAACACATATCCGAAGAAACACATCGTCAAAGGAGTTTGACAAAAAGAAAACCATATCTAGAGAAACACATCAGTGAGCCTCAAAACCACATCGTCAAAGGGTTGACGGAAAGAAAACCTGCTTTAGAATCACATCAGTGAACCTCAAAACCACATCTTCAAAGGAATTGATAGAAAGAACCCAACCAAAGTGTCGCTACTGCGAAAATCGGCGCCGACTGACAGAAGAGTCGCCACCGTGCGTTATTTATCCCTCAGAGCGGGAAAGGAAACGCTCGAAGTAAACCTCGCAAAAAACGGGGAAAAGGTATGGTCATCGCAACCAAAACTTGGGTTCGGGAGTCGGTTACGCAAGGGGAAGGTATTAGCACCCCTCACGTCCGTCGTACTCGACGGGATCCACGCTTGCTTGGGTTGTCTACTGGATGCAAAACAATCTATCTACGGCTGCTAAATCTAAACGGAAGGGAAATTGACTCGATAGAGCGTCGTACTCTATGCCTACGTATTCTCAAGAGAGAAAGTCAGAGTCAACGTAGTTCGGGACTACAGGGAAAATTGGCTCGCCAAGACCTCGCGTCTTGTGCCTACGTACTTCCACTGCATGGAAGATCAGAGCTTTACGTAGTTCAGACTAACTACGGCTAAACAAAACATTCTCACACAGCAGTGAGAAAAACAACTGGCTTCACAGGGTCGGGAACCTATGGGTAAAACTATGGCTTGGTCTCAAATGCGCTTGGGCAGGAGAGAAAAAGGGTATCAATTAGTCGTCAGTGGGAAAGCCTCGATCGCACAGTCGCGAGAGAACAGCAGGTCAGTTGTTAGTGTGCTCGCTAGGATATCGCATCCTATGCCTACATATCTTCGTCTGGTACGAAGAATCAGAGCAGCTGTAGTTCGGCTACTTCGGGACCACAGCTCAAATCTCGTTTTATTAATCTCTGAAAAATGGTTACAATGAGTGAATACTGAAAAATACTCTCCTAGGGAATACTATCCTATCCTATCCTGAAAATTCGAATGAAAAATAGCCCCCTAACAAGTGGGCTTCTAAACTATCCTAACATCGAAAATAAATCCTAAAAAACATTACATCTAATATTTTTTTGCTATTTTCCAACTATTTTCTTCTTTTTCTTTTCAAAATATATTCTATTATTTTTCTATTTTTCAATATATTTTTCTCCATATTTTTCACTATTTTTTCATATTTTTTCAATATATTTCTCTCCATAATATTTCTTTTTCTTTTCTTTTTCAAATATATTTTCAATATTTTCTTCTATATCTTTTCTTTGTTCTTGAATATTTTTCCATATTCTTTTCTCTATTTTTCAACTATGCTTTTTCTTTTATTTCTTTTTCTTTTTTAATATCTCTTTTTCCATTTTCTTTTCATACTTTTTCTAACAACTTTAAACAAAAGAAAAAATGGAAAAAACATACAAAATAGGGAGGGGATACATAGCCCAACTGGGGGGTTAGTCTGCAGAAAGAAAAATAATAAACAAAATTGGGCCCAGCCCATATCCTGCCAAAAAACACAAAAAAACTGAAAGGGGAGGGTGCAGTCCAAAAACGGACGGTGCGCCTGGCAATTGGTTCGCTGGGCCGAGCCCATTCTCAGCCAAAAACGGGGGCGTGTGGCTCCAAAAAAGATGATTGGGCCTGAGACCCACAACCCATCCTCTCCTTCTCCCTCTCTCCATTCTCAGTTTCTGGAAACCCTAACTCTATCTTCCTCACGGCGCCGCCGTAAACCTCTCAGTTTCCCTCATCCACTTCATCCACCTCCGTTCTCTTCTCAAGTCACCACCTCTATTCTATCATCTTCAAACACAACCTGCAAAAACGAAAGCATAAACAAACAGAAACCACTCGCTATCTGGATCCATTCTTGACGTTCGTGAAGCAAGTCTTTGAAGGTTCTTGAGGTTTCTGGAGGTGCATTGATGAACAGTTAGGTTTCTGGAAATCTGGATAGGAGTTGTTCTTGATGCGTGATGGAGCTTCGAATCTGGGAAACGGTTATTGTTGGTGAAGGTTGTTGCGTGTTTCTGGGGAATTCTTGATGAAGCTCTATGAAGATCTGGGAACGCATGATGAAGATCGTTGAGTCTCCTGATGAATTTGGGAAGAACAAATGAAGAATCCCTTGAGGAATATGGATGATCCTGCAATGAGTTCTGGAAACGAAAGCGATGAATTCTGGACGGTGTTGATGATTTCTGGAAATTTCTTGAAGGTTGGATGAGGATTGTGACCGGAGAGGATGAAGATTGGCGGTGGGAGATGGAGGCTGGTGATCGGAATCTGGAATTTGGTGGTGGTTTAGGGTTTGTTGATTGGAGGAGATGGACGAAGGAGGATGAAGATGGTGATCGGAGTTCTGGGTGTGTTGGAGTTTTCCGGTGAGCTGCACGGTGGCCGCCGGCCATGCATGCCGGCCGGTGGTGTGTTTCAGGCGAGGGTTATGGGGGTGACGCGTGGCCGTGTGGGTGGAGGCAGTCTCTGCATGGCTTCCACGTGTGTGGAATGTGGCAGAGAGGGAGGGCATTGCATGCGATGAGGTGGCGTGGATGTGAAGAAAAACGTGGGGCCAGCCTTGACTAACACGTGGCGAGCTCTATTTAAATGGCTGAGAAACCTGGACGCTTCTAGAAGCTTCTGGAATATGCTGGATAATTCTGGCAATTTGCTGGAGACTTCTTGGACGAAAATGGACTTGCGAAATGGGCTTCTGACCTGCGAACTGGGCCCAACGGATCTGCCAATAAAACCTAAAAACTGCATAAAAGAATTAATACAAGATTAAAACTAAATGAGCTAAGCCTAATCAACTATAAAAACTCAATTAATCCTAAAAATTCTAATTAACTCCTAATTAATAATACTCTAAAAAATCTAATAAACCCACTAATAAAATCCTACTAAATCTCTAATAAAACTATATTAAATTCTAAAAAAGACTATATTATTTATATCTAAAAACAATTATTTAATTTCTGTTAACCCTAATTTTTATTATTCTATTTAATATGCTAAAAAAAATTCACTAATATTCTACACTAATCTAAAAATGATTTTAAAAGCTATTAAAACTATTTAAAAATTATATTAATATTCTAGAAAATCCTATATTATCCTAAAATGAAAAATGCTATTAAATTCTATTAAAATTTCTAAAAACTATATTACTCTATATTATCTGAAAATATTAAAATCTACCTAAAATGATTAAAATCTATTTAAAAAGAATTAAAACTATTAAAAATCCTATTAAATCCTAAAAAATGCCAATAAAATCCAGAAAAATCACAATAATTCCCAGAGGAACAAAAATAGCACCGAACGACACATAACACTGCGAGAGCGCACCAAAATAGCCGGTAAAAATAAACGGGCACCGAAATATCCCAAAAAAACGATTCTACCTATCTAAACTGATAAAAAAAACACCTGAAACACGAGACGAGAGCTGTGATCCCTGATAAAATCAAAACAAATGAGAATTGCACTGTATGCAATATGCAGATGCGAATGCGATTATGCGTCGAAACATAGGACCAAATGCGAGACCCGGTTGGTCAAATTTTGGGGTGCAACATCTGCCCCTATTCAAGCGACTTCGACCTGAATGGGTGAAGAGCGCTCAGCCTTCAAACATTCAAGGTAGATGACGGTTGAATACAAATGGAACCCTGAAATTTGCCAACCGCAAGAATATACTGCAAAGCTGCTTGAGGAATAGCTTCCAATAACTGAAGTTTGGTTGTCACGGCTACAACTGGTCAATTTTCTGATACAATTTTCTTCTCCTTTTCAACACCTGTGTGACGCCACAAGTATTGACATAATGCTTCGCAAAGCAAACACCTTGATTCCCATCTCTCTCATGGGATCAAATCTGGTCAACTCACAGTTCACTGCGAACTTGAGGACAATTCTCCTGGGGAATTCTGAATGAAACTGCCTGGCACCTATTTTGACGAAGGGGGCAGCTTCAGAAGTCTGATATGTGATAGTCTCTGTTGTTGTTGTTGTTTTTCCCGATGCTGATGTAACAACCAAATGAAGAATCACTCCGCTGGGGGAGAAGGTAAGCTGAACCACACAACTCTGCAGGTGAACAAATTCGAAATCCAATAGGTAACCATCCTGGTCTATGTTTCGACATGCGTATGCTTGATAATGATGCAATGCCCTATATGACATGTAAATGCTATGCGTTCTGTTTGAAAATGCGAGGCCCAGACGGTGTGGATATGTTATATGTTCGTATAAATGCTATGACTATACATGCAAATGCTAATGCAAGCTCTAGCTGCCAGAGAACACCAGGTCTGAAAACCACTTGGAAAAATAAATGTCGAAGATAACGTCAACTCTACTGGGGATGAACCGAAGTCACAGAACCATCTCAGCAAAATAAATGCTGGAAAAGGGAATCAAATCTGCTGGGGATAACCGTCCTGCCGGAGAAATGAAAAGGCAACCCTGCTTGGCGACTTCACTGGGGAAAGAAAGAACAACTCTGCTCGGGGATGCTCTCTTCAAACATTGACAACTGATTATACTCTGCGGGGATTGACCCAAACTGAGGTTGATTGCGCGCAACATACTGCTGGAAATGCCCCTACTATCAAGGATATCAATCTTAATTTGCTAAAGATACTCCTGATCCTACTCCGATACGGGGTAAAAGACACGATTCTTCCGGGGATAATAAGCAACTTTCATCTGCTGAAGAGCGGCAACTCTGATTTAACAGTATCCACAAGGAATTCAAACATTAATCGGGGCACTGGCATCTGTCGAGCTTTGTATCGGGGAACATGACAACATGCGGGTCATTGAGAATTATTGGGTCAGATACCGTTAGGTTTTTTTTGTTTTTTTCTGGTTTAGGATAAACATGGATTATGTACACAGTGGAATGGAAAATACTAGACGAGAACTAGCATTCAAAGGTAGACTACCAGGCGAGAACTGATAGGAAAATAGGTTAGGAAAATTGATTTTTGTGTTTTTGAACATCAGACGGGGCTGAATGGAATAACAGACTAAGGTATAGACAACCAGGCGAGAACTGGCTGAAAGCTGACGTACACCAGATGAGAACTGGTATAACACATAGGTTAAAACACACGATGACCAGGCGAGAACTGGTTACGCAACGACATGTACCAGGCGAGAACTGATACAACACTTGAAGAAACGGTAACCAGACGAGAACTGATTACAATAAACTGCACCAGACGAGAACTGATACTTACAATAAATTGCGCCAGACGGGAACTGATGCTTACGATAGGATGGGCCAGACGAGAACTGGTTGCCGATTTGCCAGGCGAGAACTGGACTTTGGAAACGACTGGTTACTGACACGCAACAGGTTTAAACTGTAGGATAATGATCCAACGACAACAAGACCTTCTTATTTGAAAGGTTCAGGTTTTGATAAGGGTACTGACATGATTCCCCGATACTCAACTCTGGCTGGGGATAAACAGGCTGGCTTGAACAACTTTCCCCAATACACTCAGCTGGGGATAAAAGATTGACTTGAACAACTTGCCCCAGTACACACAGCTTGCCCCAATCTAACTCTTGGGAATGCTTGCTCCGAACAGCTTGCTATGAGAAGACTTCGAGAATATTTGCCCCGGTATCTGTACAACAACAGAATTCAATCTCCATTAGACCCCTGACAACCTAGTTGATTTCAACATTCTCTGCGATGACTTGCCCCTGAATGAACGTTCTAGCGACTTAATCCGATCTGATTATCCATCTGAAGTATCTGCTTTCAAATCTCAACGCTCTGCATAATTGCCCCTGATTGGCTCTCGAGAAGACTCACTTCTGATCAACCGCTTCTCAAATAAACTGCCCCTGCTCAACTGAAGCTTCGGGACTTGTCCTCAGACTAACTGATTCCGAACTTACTGGAAGATAATGCCCCTGATTCACAGGTCTTCACAACATACACCATTCTGGTTCAGACTGCTGAATTACTCAGTCTTGCTTGATTATTCCCGCTGGAATTTCCTTCATGCCAACTACTAACCTGCAATTAGAATCGTCTGTTCACGAATGGTAATCTTAATGCAGTGGTTATGCAGATTTTGAAAAAATTTGAGCTGTCACTCATTTATATGCATATGATTGTGAGTGACGAGTGAACCGAAGTTCAAACGTAGTGCTTACGTGGTCAGTGAAAATACAACAAGGATGTGACTAGCAAGTCAAGAAGGAGTCAGGTTACTCAACCTTATCATAATGCGCTTCAGACTAACCCTACCTCAATTAGGTCTTTTAAGGGTTGTATCGTGGTCGGGTTCATGGTTCGTGGAACAAAGGATATTCGGCTCAAATTTTGATTTGTACCCACCCCGTCTACGTGATGATCTCCGATCCTAAGGTTCAGTTAACCTGGCACAAGCGCTCGCCTCTTTGAGAGGTATGCTGAATGGTAAGACCCACAGTTAAGGAATTCACAAGCTTTTCTTCCGGAGTGACAGTTACTCCTTTTCGCTTTCGGTGTCTGTGTACACGACTTTGTGATTTGCTGGGGAAAAATTCTTTTGATATCCCCTCTTTTTCGTTCTTTTGATTCCCTAATTTTTGCCTGGACTGACTCCTTTTGAGTTCTTTTCAATTTTCTTTTTGAGTCCAGCGGGATGCCCTGATTTTTGCCTAAGTATTAGCTTTCTCAGCCTTTCTTTCTTTTTACTTAGCGGGCTTTCTTCTTTCTTTCTTTTGGAACAAAGTCGTGTGACACCGGTGGTCTTGATTGCTCCGAAAGGATTGTAACTGTCTCACTCCTGATTGGTGAGGTTTGACCTCTTGAAAGGTGTAAACTGGTTGGTCCTTGAAAGACAACACACCTCTGTAAGACTTGAATGCTCGGTCAAGCTAACTGACAACTACCCTGCCCCGGGTTAAGATGAGAGGGTTTAAAAGTCCGAAAAAACTTCTACTTCCTGGCTCAAAGTGGTTAACAAGGGACTAACTCCTTATATCTCCAGTGTTTGGGGATTTGAAACAATGCCTTGTACGTCATCGGTACAGTCTTGTCTGAAGGCATACGATCATCGGTTATGAGTTTCAGTTTCGTCATCCTCCCTCCGATCTTTGCTAGTCACGATGATAAAGTGGAGTGAAAAAATGCAAGTGTTAGTACAATGCAGTAAATGAGCGACAGCGACATGATTAATTCAGAAAATGCATAGTCACATTATTATTATCACCATTCAAAACATACAATGTTTAAAAGCAGGTAGTAACTAACAGAAAAAGAAACTACAAATGCAAATGATATATAATCTGAGAACTGCCAACGCTGAGGCGCCCGCCTGTCTGAATCACTGGCTTTTGCTGGGGAATACCTTCCGAGTCTACGAGCTTAGACAGCTGAGCGGTTGGGATGAACAAACAGAAACCCTTCTCGAAAGGAAATGCGATCCTGATCAATCAGCTGCTGTACCTTCGCCTGAAATGCTTTACAATCTTCTGTCGAATGCCCCGGTGAGCCACCATGATAACCGCACTGAACGTGGGGATTGTACCCAGGAGGGTAAGGTTCTGGAACTGGCTTAAGAGCTTTCGGCTCCACCAAATACTTCAGGATCAAAGATGGTAGCAACTGGTTGTACGGCATCGGCACTGGGTGAGAAGGACCATTCCTTCGTTCCAAATTGTTTCGAGGTCGGTTCTGGTTCTGACGCTGATTCTGATAACCTCGGCCACGAGTTCGCTGATTTGCAATGGAAGCGACATAAGATTCCTGATGGGGTGCCCCAGGCACAGTTGGCTGCTCAGAATAACGAGACACAGAAGATACCGACCGCTGAGAAGACGGAGAACCAACAGATTTCACCGATTCGACTTGAGGATATCCAACATCTGTCAGGACCGCATTGATCATAGTTTCATCTTCAGCTTGAAGCTATAGAGAGATTCAGTTTCACTGGCCTGACCTCTTGAAACATTCGGGATTCTTCCAGTCTTTACACCATGCTCGATGTGCTCTCCCGTCCTTACCAACTCAGAGAAATTTGGTGCGGTTCCAAGCATTCTTTCGAAGTACGGGCTCTGCAAGGAGTTTACAAACATGCCTTTCAACTCTTGGTCTAGGAGCGGTGGTTGCACTCTACCGGCAAATTCTCTCCATCTCTGAACATACTTTCTGAAAGATTCATTGTTCCCTTGAGACAATTCTTGCAGTTGCATGTGAATAGGAGCTTCGTCAAGATTATAGTCGTACTGCTTCAGAAAGGCATTGGCTAAGTCCATCCATGATCGGATCTGATCACGCTCTAACTGCATATACCAACTCAGAGGTGCCCTAGTCAGACTATCTTGAAAGCAATAAATCATCAGCTTGTCGTTGTGCACAAATGAAGTCATCCTTCGGCAGAACATCACCAAATGTTGCTTCGGGCAACTATCTCCTTTGTACCTTTCAAACCTCGGCATTCTGAACTTCGGAGGTAACACTAGGCCAGGAACCAGACACATATCTGCAGCACTAGGAGTAACAGCGATCTTTCCTTTCAAGGCTTTGAATCTCTCATCTAATGCACGAAACCTTTCAGCATACAAGGGAGCTAATGGGTCTTCATTCTTTGCTGTCGGGACCTCTCTTCGGGGCTTTGGCACAGGGAAGGCAAAACCCTGGTAGTCTGAGACATCAACAGAAGGATAACGTTCACCTCGGGCAACAAACTGCTCACGCAGACCTTGGTCTTCAACAGATGGCTGCACAAGCTGAGCTGCAGTAAGGTTGTTCACTTGCGGAAAGTCTTCGTCGTGCGGAGATCCATACAGAGGATTGGACGTCACGGTGAAACCTGACAAGGTATCAACAAACTGGAAGCTGCTCTCTGACATAGCTATCAACAACTGTCAGCTGCTTGACTCTGATCTGCTTTAAATCTGCTTCAACCCCTTGGTCGTCTTCAGCACTCACCTTCAGAATCAAAATAATGGCTGGATAAGAGCTCTGACTAGCTGGCTAATGGTATGCAATATGATGCGAAGATGCCTATGCAAATGCAATGCAATGCAACAAATACGGGATCACAACCCCCACACAATCTAAATACTGCTGCCCTGCTGACGGAGTACGGTTGCTCTGAAGAGAAGACCAGAATAACGGGTAGGTTGGAAGTCAAGTTTCCTGCACAAAAAAAACCCCCCCACTCACAGGTGTGGACCTATATCTGACAAGGTACGGCATCCTATGCGGTCGTCAGCGTCACAGACTTTCAAGACTGACGATATGATTCCCAGAAGGAGTGGCATCATCAAGTCCTGAAGAGGCCTCACTTAGCTAACTTCCAAATGATCGGTTCCCAGAGTCGACAATCCAACTAACCAGCAACCCGATCCACCCAAAGGGTGGGACAAGAGGCCAACCAGAAGAACCTCGTCTGAGCGTAGATTTCGCGGGACACTAGTACAAGCAAAGCCGGTACGCGCCCACTAATCTCTACTCTAAGTCTAAGGTACACTCCAAGCCCAGGTCCGGCTTATCACAATCATAGAACACCCGTAACACCCCAACAGCAACAGATAATATCGATAAATAAGCCCCAAATAGACAAGCAAACAAGCGCTAGGATTGACTCTCTCTAGGGACGTTGGATCCCCACATGCATAAGAACTATCGCAGTCCTTAGCAGCCAGGGGACGTTGGGTCCCCAGCAGAGTCGCCAGCTGTCGCTACTGCGAAAATCGGCGCCGGCTGACAGAAGAGTCGCCACCGTGCGTTATTTATCCCTCAGAGCGGGAAAGGAAACGCTCGAAGTAAACCTCGCAAAAAACGGGGAAAAGGTATGGTCATCGCAACCAAAACCTGGGTTCGGGAGTCGGTTACGCAAGGGGAAGGTATTAGCACCCCTCACGTCCGTCGTACTCGACGGGATCCACGCTTGCTTGGGTTGTCTACTGGATGCAAAACAATCTATCTACGGCTGCTAAATCTAAACGGAAGGGAAATTGACTCGATAGAGCGTCGTACTCTATGCCTACGTATTCTCAAGAGAGAAAGTCAGAGTCAACGTAGTTCGGGACTACAGGGAAAATTGGCTCGCCAAGACCTCGCGTCTTGTGCCTACGTACTTCCACTGCATGGAAGATCAGAGCTTTACGTAGTTCAGACTAACTACGGCTAAACAAAACATTCTCACACAGCAGTGAGAAAAACAACTGGCTTCACAGGGTCGGGAACCTATGGGTAAAACTATGGCTTGGTCTCAAATGCGCTTGGGCAGGAGAGAAAAAGGGTATCAATTAGTCGTCAGTGGGAAAGCCTCGATCGCACAGTCGCGAGAGAACAGCAGGTCAGTTGTTAGTGTGCTCGCTAGGATATCGCATCCTATGCCTACATATCTTCGTCTGGTACGAAGAATCAGAGCAGCTGTAGTTCGGCTACTTCGGGACCACAGCTCAAATCTCGTTTTATTAATCTCTGAAAAATGGTTACAATGAGTGAATACTGAAAAATACTCTCCTAGGGAATACTATCCTATCCTATCCTGAAAATTCGAATGAAAAATAGCCCCCTAACAAGTGGGCTTCTAAACTATCCTAACATCGAAAATAAATCCTAAAAAACATTACATCTAATATTTTTTTGCTATTTTCCAACTATTTTCTTCTTTTTCTTTTCAAAATATATTCTATTATTTTTCTATTTTTCAATATATTTTTCTCCATATTTTTCACTATTTTTTCATATTTTTTCAATATATTTCTCTCCATAATATTTCTTTTTCTTTTCTTTTTCAAATATATTTTCAATATTTTCTTCTATATCTTTTCTTTGTTCTTGAATATTTTTCCATATTCTTTTCTCTATTTTTCAACTATGCTTTTTCTTTTATTTCTTTTTCTTTTTTAATATCTCTTTTTCCATTTTCTTTTCATACTTTTTCTAACAACTTTAAACAAAAGAAAAAATGGAAAAAACATACAAAATAGGGAGGGGATACACAACCCAACTGGGGGGGTTAGTCTGCAGAAAGAAAAATAATAAACAAAATTGGGCCCAGCCCATATCCTGCCAAAAAACACAAAAAAACTGAAAGGGGAGGGTGCAGTCCAAAAACGGACGGTGCGCCTGGCAATTGGTTCGCTGGGCCGAGCCCATTCTCAGCCAAAAACGGGGGCGTGTGGCTCCAAAAAAGATGATTGGGCCTGAGACCCACAACCCATCCTCTCCTTCTCCCTCTCTCCATTCTCAGTTTCTGGAAACCCTAACTCTATCTTCCTCACGGCGCCGCCGTAAACCTCTCAGTTTCCCTCATCCACTTCATCCACCTCCGTTCTCTTCTCAAGTCACCACCTCTATTCTATCATCTTCAAACACAACCTGCAAAAACGAAAGCATAAACAAACAGAAACCACTCGCTATCTGGATCCATTCTTGACGTTCGTGAAGCAAGTCTTTGAAGGTTCTTGAGGTTTCTGGAGGTGCATTGATGAACAGTTAGGTTTCTGGAAATCTGGATAGGAGTTGTTCTTGATGCGTGATGGAGCTTCGAATCTGGGAAACGGTTATTGTTGGTGAAGGTTGTTGCGTGTTTCTGGGGAATTCTTGATGAAGCTCTATGAAGATCTGGGAACGCATGATGAAGATCGTTGAGTCTCCTGATGAATTTGGGAAGAACAAATGAAGAATCCCTTGAGGAATATGGATGATCCTGCAATGAGTTCTGGAAACGAAAGCGATGAATTCTGGACGGTGTTGATGATTTCTGGAAATTTCTTGAAGGTTGGATGAGGATTGTGACCGGAGAGGATGAAGATTGGCGGTGGGAGATGGAGGCTGGTGATCGGAATCTGGAATTTGGTGGTGGTTTAGGGTTTGTTGATTGGAGGAGATGGACGAAGGAGGATGAAGATGGTGATCGGAGTTCTGGGTGTGTTGGAGTTTTCCGGTGAGCTGCACGGTGGCCGCCGGCCATGCATGCCGGCCGGTGGTGTGTTTCAGGCGAGGGTTATGGGGGTGACGCGTGGCCGTGTGGGTGGAGGCAGTCTCTGCATGGCTTCCACGTGTGTGGAATGTGGCAGAGAGGGAGGGCATTGCATGCGATGAGGTGGCGTGGATGTGAAGAAAAACGTGGGGCCAGCCTTGACTAACACGTGGCGAGCTCTATTTAAATGGCTGAGAAACCTGGACGCTTCTAGAAGCTTCTGGAATATGCTGGATAATTCTGGCAATTTGCTGGAGACTTCTTGGACGAAAATGGACTTGCGAAATGGGCTTCTGACCTGCGAACTGGGCCCAACGGATCTGCCAATAAAACCTAAAAACTGCATAAAAGAATTAATACAAGATTAAAACTAAATGAGCTAAGCCTAATCAACTATAAAAACTCAATTAATCCTAAAAATTCTAATTAACTCCTAATTAATAATACTCTAAAAAATCTAATAAACCCACTAATAAAATCCTACTAAATCTCTAATAAAACTATATTAAATTCTAAAAAAGACTATATTATTTATATCTAAAAACAATTATTTAATTTCTGTTAACCCTAATTTTTATTATTCTATTTAATATGCTAAAAAAAATTCACTAATATTCTACACTAATCTAAAAATGATTTTAAAAGCTATTAAAACTATTTAAAAATTATATTAATATTCTAGAAAATCCTATATTATCCTAAAATGAAAAATGCTATTAAATTCTATTAAAATTTCTAAAAACTATATTACTCTATATTATCTGAAAATATTAAAATCTACCTAAAATGATTAAAATCTATTTAAAAAGAATTAAAACTATTAAAAATCCTATTAAATCCTAAAAAATGCCAATAAAATCCAGAAAAATCACAATAATTCCCAGAGGAACAAAAATAGCACCGAACGACACATAACACTGCGAGAGCGCACCAAAATAGCCGGTAAAAATAAACGGGCACCGAAATATCCCAAAAAAACGATTCTACCTATCTAAACTGATAAAAAAAACACCTGAAACACGAGACGAGAGCTGTGATCCCTGATAAAATCAAAACAAATGAGAACTGCACTGTATGCAATATGCAGATGCGAATGCGATTATGCGTCGAAACATAGGACCAAATGCGAGACCCGGTTGGTCAAATTTTGGGGTGCAACACAAAGATCACCTCGTCTAAGGGTAGACGGGAAGAAAACAACTCCAAAGATCACATCAGTGAACTTCAAAACCACATCGTCAATGAGAATTGACAGAAAGAAAACCAAATCCAAAGATCACATCAGTGAACTTTAGAACCACATCATCAATGGGAATTGACGGAAAGAAAACCAAACAGAGAAAACACATAAGTGAATCCTAAAACCACATCATCAATAGGAATTGACGGAAAGAGAACCAAACAGAGAAACACATCAGTGAATTCTAAAACCACATCGTCAATAGGAATTAACGGAAAGAGAACCAAACAGAGAAACACATAAGTGAATCCTAAAACTACATCGTCAATAGGAATTGACGGAAAGAGAATCAAACATAGAAACACATCAGTGAATCCCGAAACCACATCTTCAATAGGAATTGACGGAAAGAGAACCAAACAGAGAAACACATCAGTGAATCCCGAAACCATATTGTCAATAGGAATTGACGGAAAGAGAACCTAACAGAGAAACACATAAGTGAATCCCGAAACCTCATAGTCAATAGGAATTGACGGAAAGAACACCAAACAGAGAAATACATCAGTGAACCCAAAACCACATCGTCAATAGGAATCGACAGAAAGAAAACCAATCCAAAGATCACATCAGTGAACTTCAGAACTACATCGTCAATGGGAATTGACAGAAAGAAAACCAAACAGCGAAACACATCACTGAATCCCAAAACCACATCATCAATAGGAATTGACGGAAAGAAAATCAATCCAAAGATCACATTAGTGAACTTCAGAACCATATTGTCAATGAGAATTGACGAAAAGAAAACCAAATCCGGAGAAACACATCAGTGAATCCTAAAACCACATCGTCAATAGGATTTGACAGAAAGAAAACCTAGTCCAAAGATCACATCAGCAAAAGGGATTTGGCGACTTCACTGGGGAAACACATCATCAATGGGAATTGACGGAAAGAAAACCTGCTTGGGGGTGTCATCATCAAAGGGCTAATTGGCAAAGTATGATCGACGTATGATCTAAAACCTAAAAGAAAGTAAGCAGATGAGTTGACCAAAAAAGGCTGCTGGGGATATGTCACCATCTTGATTAAAGGATGATTCGGGCTTCCACGAAAGGTACCAAAACTGGCTTATGCTTCACATGCATATATTTGATTTTTTTTTCTATGGCGTAATGCTCCATACAAAATGGAAATGCTACACATTTGAGGATGCAATGCAAAAATGCTTATGAGAATGCAATGCAAAAATGCTTAGGAGGATGCAAAAAGACCACTCCAACAAAATAAATGTTGAAGAAACGAAGCCAACTCCGTGGGGATGACAAATTGAAATGTCTCTGGGATCATAACTCTACTCGATATCCCAACCAAACTTCTATTCTGAAGGACAGTAGGAACAACAGACGACTTCTGGGGAAAAATCACTGAGATTTGATCTTCTGTCCCTCTATGGGGAAATATATTACCTCTGTTGGGGAAACACCCAGGACGATTAGGTTGTAACCTGCCGAGGAAACCAACCACTACTGGCGACTTCATTGGGGCGAGAAAAATAATAACCAAAGATGATACCTACTCTACTAGGGGATGATGCCAGACTCACTTCTCTGTTGGGGCAATGACCAAATACGCCAACCTTTGCTGGAAAAATTATAGATCCTTAATCCCTAGTTGAAGAATACTACTTAGCACAATGTTGGAAAATGTTAATAACCATTAGACTTTTACTCTTGCTGGAGATAAGCATTTCATGAATGGACCTTGTCTATAAGAGATGATTTTGTCATTTCTTGGGGAAGCATCAAACTCTCTAGGTATTGCTAGAAAGGATATACGTAGAAATTCTGCTAGGGGAGAAACCAAAGTCTTCACTGGAAAGCTTTAACTCTACTGGGGATGCCATACATTGGCTATCAACATGAATCCTGCGATATCCTGCTACAATACTCTGAACCTCAAAGATTCTACTCTGACTAACCGTCTTCTAGAGAGGATAACTCTTCGTGCTCTTGAAATGATCTGTTTCAAAATGAGCCTTCGAAGTAACTTTTCCCCTGTCTGATTGGTCTTCAAAAAAATTTGCTGACTCTCGACTTGATTACCCCAGATTAACCTATCCTTAGATAGATTTCTCAAAATAAATGCCCCATATTAATTGAACTTTGGGGGAACTTCTTGACGTAACTGCCCCAGATTGGCATCTTCTGACTGAGTCCATTGGCCACACGGTTCTATTTAGAAATTTCCTCCTGACAAGATAAGATTTCTTGACTGACATTTATTATGTAAGCCTCATTGATCCCAAATACCTGTATGCAAGCAGAAAATTTTTATTCTGAGAATGATAATTCTAATGCAACGCATATCGCCAAAATTTTTGAACAAGTCACTAGTTAAAATGCAACACTGTTTTTTTTTTAAATGACACCATGCACATGCAATACCAACAAAGTATTTTAGCATAACTCATGGAAATCAGGAACGCTATCTCGTTAAAGTATGCCTTCAAAATAAACATTGCTTCAATTAGGACTTTTGGGGGTTATAACGTAGCCTGGTTCACGGTTTTAGAAAAAACGATTTTGGCTCAAAATTTATTTGTACCCACCCGTTCTCCTTGATGTTCTCCAGTCCTATGTTCAGCTAACTTGACACAAGCACTCACCTTTCAAAAAGGTTATTGAATGGCAGAATTGATGGTTATGGAACCCTCAAGATTTTCGAAGCGACGACCACCCCTCTTTTGTCTTTGGTGTCTAGAGCCACACGACTTGTTCTTTATCGAGGATTTTTCTTTTGTCCTCCTTTTCATTTTTCATTCTTTTCCCTGATCTTTCCTGGACTGATTCTTTTGAATTTTCGATTTTGGAGTCCAGCGGGATACCCTAATTTTTGCCTAAGTTACTTGTTTTCTAGATTCGACTTAGCATGTTTTTTATATTAATTCTCTTCTTTTTCTTTTTTCTTTTTTTTTATCGAACAAATTGTGTGACACTGACTGTCTTGATTTCCTTGAAAGGGTTGTGACTGTCTCATTCCTTGATTAATGAGGTGTAACCATTGTGGGATTGTAAAGGATGAAAGGTAATGGATCCTTGGATGCACACTCCTTTTGAAATTTGAATGTTTGGTCAGACTAACTATCACCTACCCTTCCCCAGGTTAAGATTGAGGGTTTTTTTGTTTTTAGAAAAAAAAAACTCCTACTTCTAAGCTCAAAGTGGTCGACAAGGGATTATCTTCCTTATATCTCCGGTGTTTGGGGATTCGAAACAATGCATGTACATCATCAGTAGGGTTTTATCCAAAAGCATACAACCAGAAATTTTGCGTTTTCACTTCATCATCCTCCCTCAAAGAGTTTAGGCAAGAAAGTTGGTATTCCAATGCACAAAAATATATATGAGTGAACACAAATGAATTACTTCAAGAAAAACATACTTATTGCATTAAGATCAGCACAAAAACAGGCGTGAAAAGCCAGGCAGCAAGCAAGTAAAGCAAAGGCAACATGCAAGTTCAAAGCATGGACAACTGTGGAAAACAAGGCAGCAAGCATGTTTGAATGCACTTAAACAAATGCAAACAACAATCAAGGATTGGCATCATACAAGTATGAACATGTTTTGACAATCAAACATAAATGATCAACAACATTACGTCAACAAGAATTGACAAGATCAAGTATGCATTTCCAAAATGGACGATCAAAAGATGAAATAAACACGCATCAAATCAGAATCGGAAACAAATGCAATCATGCATCACAATATTCGACAACAAGCATTCCATGATAATCAATTAGCATGCTATAAACAAACAAGTGAAATGATCATTCATCAAGAAAATCACATCAACATGTCAAACATTCAAAACAGAAACCAAAAGTTGCGTGTCGAAGAATCGAGATCAAACAATCAAGAACGGTGAAACATGTCAAAAACATTCCACATAAATGCATCATATCAATTCGTGAAGTCTACATGTGGAAAGGAACTCAAACAAGCAAGAAAATATAAGAAAATCACATTCTGCCTCAGTGGTAACCGGTTACTCAATATAGGGTAACGGGTTACTCTATTGAAAAAAAAGCTAAAAATGTGAAATTTGCACTAAGTAACCGGTTACTCTATATAAAGTGACCGAATACCACTAAACGAGAAGCACAAAATCAGCTTTAAAAATTAGTTTTCAACATCCAACAGCTTATCCAATCATCCATATGAACATGATATCAATCAAGCCCGAAATTAACATCAAGAAATAGTGATCAAACATCATGTAAACACAATCAATCATTGACATCACAAATTACCAAGATCCAAATCATCAAAATGGATCAAAAAATAGAAAAAACCATGGATCTACATTGTGATTATGCAAATAAGCTCAAAACAGAATTAGATCTAGAATTGTCAACCTTCAAAGCGGAGATTCGCTTTGGTGAGTGTTGATTCACTTGAAATTAGCAGATCCAAGCAAGAAACCCAGAGATTCTTCAAGATCGAAGAGCTTCCTTGTTATAGAAATGAAGAACAAGCAAGATTAAGAAAAATAATCCACAAAACGCACTTCCAGTCTAACTTCCAAATTCAGATCCAAAACCAAACGAAAATTGAATGATGAATTGAAGATGATGGAGATGAATGATGGAGGTTTAGCTCTAGAATTCAATGATTCAAATGAAGAATCAAAGAACTCAAGTGAGAAAGCTTTAACGGAGGTTTTGGGAGTGAAAAAGTGGAGAGAAAATTGAGAGCAAAATCTCAAGAATGAGAGTGAAATCTGAAAATGAAGGGTAATTCCTTTGTGAATGAAGGTTATTCTGTGAGGTTTAGAGCAAATTCACATAAATAAGCTCTAGGTTTGGAATCAAAATATGGTTTGGAGTGTGGATTAGCATTTGGAATGGAAATTAGGAGTGGAACTAGGAATGTAGTGTTTGAAATTTGGAGGGAAATGGTGAAAATTGAAACAATTCTAGATCCTTCCAAATATGATCAACTAAAATCAATGGTTGAGAATGATTGGAAATTGCACATGCTGAAAATTCAAATTCTTTGCAAATTTCGCCTGAAGTAACCGGTTACTCTATATCAAGTAACCGGTCACACTATTCAAAAAAATGCCACTTTTGGCGCCAAATGGAGGGAATCTTGTACAACTGCCTGTTGCCACTTGTTACGAACCCTGTTATGCCTCTGAGACCTGCTCTTGAATATCATAACTGTGAGAACGCCTGAGATAGCATGTACACCATCTCCCGGGCTGAAAATAACCTGTTGAATAAAATAAGATCGACCGCTCGATCGATGGGCAAAATAAATGCCTGAGCCCCTGATGCTTACTATTTAAACTCTTGCACTAAAAGGGAACTCTGAGCCACAGAAACACCTTGATCCCATGCCTCAAGAACAAATGCTATGATACGCAGAAATGCAAAATACAGAGAAACAAAAACCTGTAAAGGTTAAAATAAAAGGGCAAATTTTGGGGTGCTACACCCCCCACGCGGGAACACGTCGTCAGGCAACTACCCACTTCCAAAAGAGTTGGTCAACTCACCTTCCGAAGATCATGGGGCAGTTGATCTAGGGAGAAGAACACATGTTGGTCTTCCCTACTCCATGTAAGCCCTGGAATTTACTCATATTGAGCCTTGCAATCTGGCCCAATGCAAATTAATCGTTGGCCCTACGCTGAGGGCATGTTATAAATACCCTCTTTCACTATAGGGTCAGGTATTCTATTCTCAAAACCTATTATTTTTGCACTTTCTTTCTCTAACTCCATTAATCACTTAGACATCGGAGTACCTTGCAGGTACACCCCTCCTCCCCTTCAACACCGGTGAACACAAAAGCTCACGACGCGTGGCAGGCTGCTGATTCCTTTCTGATCAGGTAAGATCAGTGGCGCCGTCTGCGGGAACCCTTTGCTCCCTCGTTCTTTCTCCTATACAAGTGTAGAAGCTCAAGAACCAAAGAAACATCCAACTTTTGTTTGATCATGGCCAGCCCACGCAACGAAAACGCTCCAGAAACTGCATTCGTCCCCTTCACCAACGGTGACGGCCACAACCCCAATGTGACCGTTCACGTCGAGGACGGCGACTCCAGGGACAGGCGCAACACCTCTCCCTCCTCGGAAGACGCAGCCTTCAATGCCGCCAACCGCTTTGATAGCCCATCTTTCTACCAGCCAATCCTGATGCCACCCAGTGTCGATCCCACCGTGGTTGCTCTGTTCGCGGCGATCAACCAAACCAATCTGATGATCTTCAAACAGAATGAGCATATAAAGATGCTCGAGAAGGTGAGACAATCACACTCTCCCCTACAAAGACATCGTCTCCCCATTTCGAGCAGACCCTCTCCTTCCCATTAGAGATGCGACACGACGACTCTCAGAGCCCTTCTCCCTGACTGACTGGACATCGCCCTCGCTTGGAGTGGCCTCAGCCAGTGGCGCCCAAAAGCGTGACCGATCACCTCCCTGGAAGGAGTGACGCTCCCTCATTTAGAAAAAAAACAAAGTTGAAGGAGACATCGAGAATCCAAAGAGCCTCCCGAGGAGTCCTCCTCGACAAGGACGACCAACGATCACCACTGTCCAAGGCCATCAGGGAGACTCCATTTCCCATCGAGATGGAAAATCCCCCGACCTTGGCAATGTATAATGGTATGACCGACCCAGACGATCATATCGAAAGCATCGATACGATGCTCGACTATCGGAACGCCCGTGAAGCCATCAAGTGCAGGTTTTTCCCCACAACCCTAAGGAAGGGTACTATGATATGGTACAAGCGCCTCGCGCCTGAATCCATCACCTCTTGGGGCGAACTGAAGAGGCAATTCTCCGGGCACTTCACAGCTTCCCAGCGCCACCCGAAGACAGAAGCATCCCTGGAAGCCATCATCGAGGGAAAGGATGAACCTCTTTAAGATTACATAGAGAGGTTCAACTGAGAAGCTTTCTAGGTGTTTACCTTGGACTACATAAAGAATTTTCTGATCGAGCAAAGATTGCGACCTCGCAGCGACTTCACCAAGGCTGTCGGGATCGAGAGACCCTGCACCTTGAATGCTCTCCTCCTCAAGTCCTAATCGTACATCTAGCATGAGGAAATAGAGGCTGCACACTGTACCCGCGACACGTGGAATCAAGAAGGGATTAGGGGCGCCAGACACGAGGATATCGTTGTTCCTCGAAGAGGCGAGGAAAGAAGAAGAGAGGATCGACCCCGAGAACAGAGGGGGGCAACAGGCTGGTTCACTGAGTACACGCTACTCACAGTTCCCCGCGAGCGCATCCTGGCTGAATGTATTAACTCTGAATTTCATAGGGGTTGTGTCCATTTTCCGAAACTGACACCCTCTAATCGCAAGTCGACAAGTCCAAATATTGTTGATTCTGTCAGAGTCATGGACACGTCACGGAAGATTGCATCCACCTCAAGGATGCAATCGAGATCCTAATTAAGGAGGGGCACCTGAAACAGTACACCTGAAGAAATGAGGCTCCTCGACAGGAGACCCATGAAGCCAAAAGGGTCGAGGAGGTGTAGCTCCCCTCTGAAGAAGTCGGACTACAAGCCGCCCTATGTGTCTCCCGGCCAGAAGACTTCTTCCTTCCAGGCAAGCCCGACACACCGTTGTTCGCCCGAAGTTCTTGAGAGGATTTCCCCGCCGCATTGGTCATATTTGGCGGGGGGCCTTAGCAAGCTTTTAGTAAGCTCGTTCAAGAGGAAATTCGAGGAGCTGATCGACAAGAGCTCAAAGCAGATCGCCACCCTCGACAAGTTCAAATGCCAATTGAACCCGATTACCTTCTACCTTGAGGAACTGCCCAGGGGTGCACCTAACTCCAGCATTCCTCTCTTAATCAGGGTTCAGATGGCAAACTTTATCATTCGCCGAATCCTGGTCGACCAAGGGAGATCGGCAGACATAATGTAAGTCCATCTGTTTACTACCTCCAGCTCGACTAGAGCCATCTGACCTCGTACGTCGGCTCTGACCTATAGAGTTTCAACAAAACCACCACAAAGCCTTGGGGATACATGGATATGCTCGTCACATTCAGAGATGAGGAGACCGCCAGGGAAGTAAAGGTCTGCTTCTTGGTGACTGAATTCCCTTATATGTATCAGTGCATCCTGGAAAGGCTAACCTTAGCTGAATTGACCGCAGTACCATCTACAGTACACCTGAAGATGAAGTATTACACGGCGAGAGGTCGAGTCATCACCCTCCACGGGGACATTGAGGCATCCAAAAGATTTTTTGAGGTAGCAATCAAGGGCCTCAACTCAATCAACATCACCCCCAAGACGATCGATAAATCAGCTCGGGCTGTGGAGCAGAAGCCACTACCACGTATCAACTCCGTCGACCTCAACATTCGCTTCCTCAACAAGTAAGAACATAGCGTGAAGTCTGAAGATGCATCTCTAGTAGACAATGGGCAGCCATCCCACCCAACGTTCCCCATTCGAGATAGAGACTTCGAGCTCATCACGCTCGGAGATGACCCAAAAAGAAGCGTGAAAATTGGCACGAGACTCCTCGACCTGGCGAGGAAGCAACTAAAGGCCTGCCTCCGGGAGAACGCTGACCTGTTCGCGTGAAGCGCTGCTGAGATGCCCGGCCTCGACCGCGACGTAGCATGCCACCACCTCACCATAAACTCGGTTGCTAGGGTCATAGTTCAACATAGGCGTAGGCAGTGTCCCGAGAAAGCGGAGGCTGCTGAAAAACTGTAAAAGACCTCCTAGAGGAAAATTTTATATCGGAAACCCAGTACACAACCTGGTTGTCCAACGTCGTACTAGTTAAAAAAACATAATGGAAAATGGAGGATGTGTGATGACTATACTGATCTCAACCGGGCATGTCCCAAAGATGCTTTCCCATTACCTAACATCGACAAACTCGTCGACAATTCTGCAAGTTTTAAACTGCTACCATTTATGGACGCATGCTCGGGGTACAATAAAATCCCCATGGCAAAGGGCGATAAATGTAACACCCATTTTAATTATTTAGTCTTTCTGGTGTTATTTATTTCAGCGTGTCCTTTGTGGAGATTATTTAAGAACCATAGCCTTTAATATTAATATAATATAATTAATAATGATAATAATTTGATAATTAATAGTAATATTATTATTATTATTATTGTTATTATTATTATTATTACTATTATTGGTATTATTATTATTGGAATAAAAGAAATGAGGAATTAGTGTTATAAGGAGGATTTTGGAAAGAGAGAGGAAAAGCACGATAAAAAGAAGATGGAAGAGAAAGAACAGGGAGGAAGAACAAGGGAAGAGAAGAAGGCTAGGGTTGTCAGATCCTTGGGGATTCTTCAACAAGCGAAGCAATTATTCGAGGTAAGGGGGAGAAACAGGTTAAAATTGGTATTCTTGCATAAAATTGGATATAGGGGATTCCTTAACCCCGTAGGGATTTGATGAATACGTTTGTTATGTTGATATGTCTCTGATTGTTATTGATTTTGATGAATTTCGTGTGCATGTTGATGTGTTTATGTTTGTTGCTGCCATTGATGAATGGGTGCACATATAGTGGGATTCTGGTGAGGATCCGAGTAACTTTTGTAGTTCTGTTGATGGACATAGGTGTGGGTTCTGGAGTTAAATTGATAGAATAATGACTAGAGTAGTGTGTACTGGTTGTAGTAATGATATAATGGTAGATGGAAGTAGAGTGATAGGCTTGGAATTGAGCTTCATATGAATTTCTATACAGTGAGGGTTTTGTGAAATCGCAGACGCTCTCTAGCACCTTCGCTAGGCGAGCTAGTAGCGAGCACTCGCTAGCAGATTCGCTAGGTGAGTTGGGTAGCGAACCCTTCCAGTAGCTACTGTCTGCCTTCTATAGGGAGTTCGCTAAGCGGGTAGCTAGTGAGCGTTCACTTGGGCTTCGCTAAGCGAATGAGCCAGCGAGCATGACAGCAAATTGTGATTTGGTACAGTGAGGGTGGTTTTGTCGTTTTGTAGTATACCTTGAGTTGTGACCAGTATAGATATGGTGATTAGTGATGAAGAGTGTATATTTGGCATTAAAAGGTGAAATTATGTAGTGATTGAAGTTAATTAAAATAACTAATTGATTGGTCTGTGTGTGTGTGTGTGTGTGTGTGTGTATATATATATATATATATATATATATATATATATATATATATATATATATATATATATATGATGTATGGTGATGTGATCAGGGGATCGTGTGACTTTAATTGAAATAACTAATTGATTGGTATGTATATGTATGTATGATGTATGGTGATGTGATCAGTAGGATCGTGTGCACTTAGTGTGCTTGATGTTTGTGTGTTGTGCATTTGGTGTTGTGCATATCATGGTGTCTTGGTGGGATGGATCATGTCTCAGGAGAAGCGTAAGTGATCCATCCGTACTCCTTTGTGGAGAATGGTGGGGTTGAATCATGTCTCAGGAGGAGCGTAAGTGATTCACCCATACTCCTTTATGGAGAATGGTGGGATGGATCATGTCTCTGGAGGAGCGCAAGTGATCCATCCGTACTCCTTTGTGGAGAATGGTGGGGTTGAATCATGTCTCAGGAGGAGCGTAGGTGATTCACCTGTACTCCTTTGTGGAGAATGGTGGGATGAATCATGTCTCTGGAGGAGCGTAAGTGATCCATCCGTACTCCTTTGTGGAGAATGGTGGGGTTGAATCGTTGCTCAGGAGGAGTGTATGCGATTCACCCGTACTCCTTTGTGGAGAATGGTAGGATGGATCATTGCTCAGGAGGAGTGTATGCGATCCATCCGTACTCCTTTGTGGAGGATGGTGGGATGAATCGTTGCTCAGGAGGAGTGTATGCGATTCATCTGTACCGTATGCATAGTGTTGAGTCGCATAATTGCATTATTATATGTTGTGTTTGATGTTGGACAGTAGGTCGTGGTTGATGCATGTTGGGTGATATTTTATATAATTGCTATCTTTATTTCATGTACCTTATTATTGACAATTGTGATCATGTTTTCTCACCCCTTTGTTGTTGTTGTGGTATGTGCTTCTTCAGAAGTACAAATAATCCAGGTACATAGCTAGCTTGGATAGTGGTTTGCGATCGAGTCTTAGGATGCTCTGATACGTAGCGCAGGATTTGGGAGTTTATTTGTTTTATGATAAATTTGTTTATTCCTGTGACGTATCATGTTTGATGAACTTGTTAATGAATACTTTTGTGTATTTTGGCGGATGGCCGTGAGCGATGGATAATGATAATCTTCCGCTGTTTTAATTTGAAAATCATATAATGAAGAGTTATGTTGAACTGTTTGAATGTAATATCCCACTGTTTGAAGGGAAACTCTGATTTTATTTTGAAATAATTGTATTTTATTTAAGATTTGGGAAAGTGGGGTGTTACAATTGGTATCAGAGAAGGTCGGTCCGTCCGGCCAGTGTAGTAGTTGAGTTTGTCCTTAGGATAGAGGTTGTGTACCTTTTATTCTGGTGTTGTTATGGTTGAGGAGTATGGCAGGAAGGAATGATGCTGCTTTGGCTGCCGTTATGCAAGCAATGGCGCAGGTGGTTGCTAATCAGAACCAAGCGGCGGGTGCGCAATTTGAGGATTTGGCACAGTTCCGGAGTAACAAGCCGTCGAGGTTTGAAGGAGGAATTTTGGATCCTGAAGCTGCACAGAAGTGGCTGAAGGCGATTGAGAAATTTTCAGGACAATGGGCTTTAGTGATGAGCAAATAGTGAGGTTTGGTACTCATATACTGGGAGGAGAAACTGAGGCTTGGTGGGACAACAGTTTCCAGAGACTGGAGACTGCGGGAGTGAGATTGAAATAAGTGGGGGAAAAGGTTGTGCTTCTCCAAGATGCTTCAAGTGTGGAGTGATGGCTCAGTGTTTTGTTAGACGCTGTTATAGTTTGACGGGATCATGTTGGAGGGAATAAGTGTGTCTTGCGAGCTTAGATGGTGTGTACAGTGAATTGTTTGGAGTTAAGCCAAATGCTTAAGAGTTGTCTTGGCGAGTCGGCGCATGACAATGTTGAGATGTTTAACTTTGAAGGGAATTTTGAGTGTTGATGAAAGTAGAGAAGTTGGCGGGTTGTCGATTAAGTGTGGTTGTTTGAAAGTTATCCTGTCAAGACAGTGATATACAGTCAGGACGTGAAGTGGAGTTGTGATCGACTTAGTTGCGGAAACTAGCCCGATATTGAGAGCTCCGTATTGTATGTCTGTTTGGGTAGTCAAGGAATTAATCTAAGTGAGTAGTTTTAAGACTCGTGTCTGGTGGATGTGCTACGGTAACAGATTGTGAGGTCGAGTATGTAAAGGGTGGATAGTGACTCTTGGTGAATATTAAAGAAAGTAAGAATGTGGAATACGATATTGATATAATTAGACCTTTAAGCATTTCAAGAGTTGAAGGTGTGTTGAATGGCCTTTCAAGTGTGAAAATGTTGTCGTATTTTTGACGTGACGGGAGAACTGTAACTCGGAATGACGCACGGTTCGAAGTGTTGGAAGTTTTTACATTGTTATAGGTGATGTCGAAGTAGCGGCATGGGATTAAGATATTTATTGATGGAATGTGTTTGGATGTTGTGGTGAGTGCGGAAGGTGCGGTTCATGTTTTCGCCATAGCTCGCAAATTTGAGTGTCTGTTGGCATGGGACTTTCCATACTTAATTGAGCAAGTCAATGGTTGTGTTAACGGATGATATTCCGATATATTCGAAGAGTATAGAGGATTATGTTGAGCATCGGGAACTTGAGTTATCGGTGTTGAAGAAGAAGCGGTGATATGCCTCTGTGAAGGAAGTTCAAATAGTTTGTGTGTTGGTTTTGCCGTATCTGATGGAACTATTTGTTGTGTTTTGGGATGCTTTGTTGAGATGAATGGGAGATATATTAAGTGCAACATCAGAAAATGTTAGTTATACTTTAAGGCAACTTAAAGTACGTAAGAGGAATTATCTGACAGGTGGTTTAGAGTTGGTTGTTGTCATGTGATGGTGTCGGAGTTTGAAGGCCTTAATTGTTTAGTTGATATATGAGATGATTGGTGATCTTAAGAGCAAAAGGTATTTGTTTGATTTGAAAGAGTTGGATATGAGACAGAGGAAATAATTGGGACTTCTAGAGGAGTATGGTTTTGGGTTGAATTACCATTCGGGCGAGACAATGGGGTAGCTGATGTATCGATTTTTTGGTATATACCGATGATGAGGGTAAAGGAGTTAGCACTGATTAAGGAAATTTGAGATATGAGTTTGGTCTGTGAAGAGACTTCTTATGAAGTTGAGCTTTGTATGTTGAGACTGACTATGGGTAATCTTGATGAGGGTCGAGGAGTTGGAATTCTAATTGGAGCTAGTAGATTGATTGAATTTAATGAATTGAGTCGAAGAGCTGATTTCGGATTAATGGAAATGGTGCCATGAGATGTCGTGATAGAGTTTGTGCTCCAGTATTGTGGGTTAGATAAGAGTACCCTGGAAGAAGGACATTAAGGTGAATTGAGTACCTATTCAGGTGCTATGAAGATGTGATCGAATATGGGAGATTATTTTGGTGGCCATAGGTGGAGAGAGAAAGAGTTGAGGTTGTGTATGCTGATTAGACTTGTGGAAAAATCGAAATTGGAACAGCGGGAACTGTTGGGCCTGATGCAACTGTTGAATATTTCTGAGTGGAATAGAATAGTGTTCCCATGGATTTTGTGTCGGATTTTCTGAAGAATTTAAAGGAATATTATTTGATTTGAGTAGTTAAGAATGGATTGAAAAGATTAACTCATTTCTTACCAATGAGGATGAATCATTCTATGCTGGAGGTAGCTAGGATGTGTAGTGAGGAAGTTGCGAAGTAGTGTGAGATACCGTCGAATATTATGTCAGGTGGGAATCTGAGTTTTCGATGAAATATTGAGAGAGTGGCAGACACTTTGAGAGCCACATTAAAGTTGAACATTGTTTAGCATCCGTGGACGGATGGACAGATAGAGAGAACTATCACATATGTAGAGGATTTGGTGAGAGCTTGTGTGTTGGATCATGAAGGATCTGGGGGCAGTTAATTGTCGTTGATTGAGTTACCTACAATAACCGCTATCATTCTGTCGTACCTCGAAAAATACGATCCTCGTGATGGCCGCGGAAAATACTGTTCGAAACAGAGTCGCCACCGAACTTTATTCATTCCAAGGATGGAATAGGAAAATATCGATAAAACCTTTAAGGAGATAAGAACATGGTCATCGCAACTAATATTCTAGGTTCGGGAGTCGATTACATAGAGGGAAGGTATTAGCACCCTCTACGTCCGTTGTACTCAACGGGAACCTCTTGATCGATTTGCGAGAGAAGTTAGCTATGTTTGTGTATCTTCTAAAGGGATTTGCTTGCTAATAGGAAAAAGGGGGTGATATAAGATAAGGTGCTCGCCAAGGATTAGGGTCCTTGTGCCTACGTATCTTCACTTATAAGAAGTGGAAAATCAGAGCATTCGTAGTTCATGGGACTACGGGTAAAGAGGGGATTGTGCTCGCTAGGATTATCACAATCCTATGCCTACGTACTCTCAACAGATATGAGAGATCAGAGCAGCCGTAGTTCGGCTAACTACGGTAAAAGGTTTATGTTTGGAATGAACGAGAGTTTAAGTCGCATTCTAACTGCTAAACGTTGGCTTGTCCGCTCGCTAGGGGAGGCTGAAGCACGAGTTTGTTATGCGCGGAAGAAGGGACTAAACAATGTTCTTTGGTAAAGGTGTATTGAATTGAACGAGAGTTTAGGTCGCATTCTAACTGCTAAACATTGGCTTGTCTACTCGCTAGGGGAGGCTGAAGCACTAGTTTGTTATGCGTGGAAGAATGGACTAAACAATGTCCTTTGGGAAGAGTTGTTTGAGTTGTAGATCGCACGGGGGAGAGGAATAAAGTTTGATTGGTTAAGTATTTTGGTTTAGACAAGAAGATAGGTTTGAATAGGTTGTTAAAGGTTTTGGTCGCACGAGGCGAGAAAGAGAGTGGTTAGATGTATTGGATGTTTAGCTAGAGGTGACGATTACCTGAAGCTTAAGAAAGACTTCTCAGACCCAAGTAATCGGGAGAGTGAACCAAAGACTTGGAGCTCTCTCTTTTTCAACCTCAATTGCGAGAGGATAGAATGCGGTTTGAATGGGTTAATCGGATGACGATTACTCGAAGCTCGAGAAAGACTCCTCGGTCCCTAAGTAATCGGGAGAGTGAACCAAAGACCTGGAATTCTCTCTTTTTCATCTAAGTGTTAATAGAATTGGGTACGAGCGAGTGAATCGGATGACGATTACTCGAAGCTTGAGAAAGACTTCTCGGGCCCAAGTAATCGGGAAAGCGAACCAAAGACTTGGAACACTTTTTCATCGCAAAAGGAAATGTTTGAATAGCTTTTGAAAGATAGGATATGATTAAAGTATTTTAACAAATGAGGATTATTCGAAGCTTAAGAAAGACTTCTCGGACCTCAAATAATCGGAAGAGTGAACCAAAGACTTGGAGCTCTCTCCTTTTCTCTTCTAATATTATGAAAGATGTTTAATATGATTAGAGTATATTAATCGGATGACGATTATTCAAAGCTTAAGAAAGACTTCTCAGATTTTAAATAATCGGGAGAGTGAACCAAAGACTTGGAGCTCTCTCTTTTTCATCTATGTATTTAAGAAAATATATTCGAATTTGTTTAGGGTTTTAGAAGACAATTGTTCGGGCTTAAGAAAGACTTCTCGGACCCTAAACAATTGGGAGAGAGAACCAAAGACTTGGAACTCTCCCTTTTTCATCTTTTATTGAAATTGTGTTTGAATAGTTATTAAGTGTTTTCAATTTGATTTGAGAAAATGCTCGATATGAATCGAAATTTAAATTTGCGTTCTAACGTGTGCACTAGCAAGGTGGGCTAGTCTTCTAAATGACCAACTAGAAGCAATTGATCAAATAGGTCTCACTGTAAAGAAGTCCAGGAGTAAGCTCTTAAAATGTTGTGTATGGTGTTCAAAGGTTGATGGCGAGGCTTTGAAAGCACACGACTTACAAGGATAAAATGGCTCGGTAAATCGAGAATTTACTTTTGAAATCGTTTCGAAAGGTAATCAAATTTATTTACCTTGAAAGAATTGCTTTTACAAAGTCAAGTCGCTTTAATTAAGTCAATTAAGTTAATCAAGAGAAAAAACTTTTTAATTAGTAAAATTTATCGATTAAGATGGTTAGAATCAATTAATTAAACTACTTAGAAATAATTATCAAGAACAATCTATTAAAAATTAACTAAACTAATTAACTAATTTAATTAAAATTGATTAGAAACATTCAATTGATTAATATTTACCAAAAGAAAGATTAGTTGAAATTTTTTTAAGAAAATTAAAACAAACGACTGAAAAAGGAAAGAGGGGGTGCGAGTATAACATGCTATGAGGTGAGTGGCAAACATACAGTTGAGCCCACGGTATATTATTAAAAAAAACATGAATAATAAAAAAACAAAGGATAAAATAATGGTGGATAAGAACTTCTGACCGTTTACGGATTCCAGATCCTTTCTTTCTCTTTACAACGCCGCGCCTCCACTCATCATCATCCGTGGATCTCGCTCGCATTCATCCGTATAATTTTGATTGAGAGCCAACAAAGTCTTCACGGCGTTCTTCCTAACAGCGTAGATCTGGTAATGATATTTCTCCCTTCAATCTGATCTTCATATCAACACTACAGAACATCGCCTTCCGAGAATGAGAAGTAGCTTGCATGCCCTGAAACAAAGAATCTCAGGCTCCACGAGTTATATCGGAGAGTTGTTGATCTTGACGAGACCACGATCTCTCTCGTAGTGGGCTATTGCGACAACTTCTTCTTCCTTCCGAAACATTAAACTTGTTCCATTTACTTTACAGGGAATGTTATGATTGATGAAAAACTGTTCTAAGGTATGGGGCAATAGCTGGTTTGGAGCAGTTTGAAGATGTGGTGGAACTCCGATTTGGGCATTCGTCTCTTTGCGGTACCACCCTATTATTACAGGGGTTTTTAAGAATGAATGTTGAAGGAGAATCAAAAGGTGGTTGTATTGACGTTTTCGTTAATCTGCTAGCTAGATTACTATTGTTTTGGTTGTGTAAGGTACAGGGAAAATAGGAACACACGAGGTCGAGAGAGTTGAAGCTGCAGCAAGTTGAGATGTACGTTGTGTTGTGGCTATTACGTTATTGTTGTTGGTTGGAAGGTGCAGGGAAAATAGGAAGACACGAGGTCGAGAGAGTTGAAGCTGCAGCAAGTTGAGATGTACGTTGTGTTGTGGCTATTATGTTATTGTTGTTGGTTGGAAGGTGCAGTGAGCAACGTTCAGGTTTGGCTGGTGTGGAATGATTTGGAGGGTGTTAAGTATGAAGGTCGGTTTTGATGGTTTTGTGTAGTGCATTTGTTGTGGCTGATGTAGGAAGTTGAAGAAGGCTCACAACGATGATATTAAAGGAAATTGGTATTGTGTATTGTTATTATTTTTGCAAGTCTTCTGCTAGGTTTCTATTATTTTGGTTGTATAGCGAAGACAGGAAAACACGCGGTTGAGGGAGTTTCATAGAGGTTTATATTGAAGGAAAGGTGGAGTTATGAGGTTTGTGAGGTACACGGCAGATTAATGATTTGAACAGAGGGGTAAGGAAGTGGAAAGGATGGAGGAAGAAGTATGAGGCGTGAGCAGGGGGTGTTCATGAGGAACAAGGATGGCGAGGTACTTTGTTGGAATTTTGGTTGAAGTGTTCGAAAGGTTGTGTAGTTGTCGTTTGCTCAAGTTTTCTTTGCAAATAAATTGTAAGGCAGAAACAATGAAAGATGTGGAAAATGGTAAGTGTAAAAAAAAGAATGAAGTTGTATGGCCTATGTGATATTGTATTGGTAAGGTTTTTGTGTATTATATTTTGTCCTTATTATGCAGAGGTTTTGTTTTCACTGCAGGTTGCCGGATGTGAAATGTGGGAGCAGCAGGTTATGAAGAAGGAAATTGTGGTAGATTTTGTTTTTTTTTTCTTTGTGTTTTTGTGTGTGCAGGTCGTACATATTATGGCTTAACAGGTTGTGCTACAATATGAGGTACCTATAATGGTTGTGCTTTGAAAGGAGAGTAGTGGGGCCATACTGGTACATCAAAGGTCTTGGCATGCCTTTCTCTGTGTTGGTTGTAGCAGCACAAATTTGTTTCCTTCATTTTGTCGTTTTTCAGTAGCTGTAGGAAATTTTGGTTCATTTATGGGATTCAAAACTTGTCTCCTTCTGCAGGTTCATGAGGGATGGTCTTGGTGTTTTAAAATAGGGTCCTTCTGCAGTCTGTTGCATAAACATGGTTGGGCTTCACACATTTCACATGGTGGGTCCTAGTTTAGGGAGCAATACGGATTCTGCAATGCAGTTTTGTGTCTTGTTTTTGCAGTTTTGTTTTTTTCATTTCAATTG
Organism: Lathyrus sativus; assembly: GCA_963859935.3. NCBI lineage: Eukaryota > Viridiplantae > Streptophyta > Magnoliopsida > Fabales > Fabaceae > Lathyrus > Lathyrus sativus. Next base: position 422,283,448 of record OZ012739.1, read on the forward strand.
CTTTGTTATTTTGCAGGTAAAAAAATGTTGGTGGCTTGTGGATATTCCAATATATCATGTGCTGTTATTGGGTATAATGGTTTTCAGGATGATGTTGTGCGATGATAGACAAGTTATTTGGGAAAATTAGAGGATCAGTTTCCTGTTGGTCTGAACATACAAAGGTATTTTGGTGTAATATCTCATGTACCTTTTGTCCTTATCTTATTTCCCTTGTGATGACAAGATGCGTTTGCCCTTGATGTGGTGAAGATTGTGACAGGATTTTGTAAAGTTTGTAGGTATACTGCTACAACACCTTTCAAGCTGTCTCTTTCTTTCTGTCATGATTTGAAGATATTTTATTAATATAACACTGATCTTGTGTAGGTATGAGATATAAAATGTAACGCCCCCATATTGCTTTTAGGATTACCGACTGACCCCACAAACCAACACGAGTCTTTTCAGCATGCTTTTTCCTCACTCACACGCTTTCCGGGAAACTTCTCAGAAGGTCACCCATCCCAGAATTGCTCCAAGTCAAGCATGCTTAACTGTGGAGTTCTTATGATCGGGATACCGAAAAGAAGATGCATCTTGTTTTCGGTATCCCGATCATAAGAACTCCACAGTTAAGCATGCTTGACTTGGAGCAATTCTGGGATGGGTGACCTTCTGGGAAGTTTCCCGGAAAGCGTGTGAGTAAGGAAAAAGCATGCTGAAAAGACTCGTGTTGGTTTGTGGGGTCAGTCGGTAATCCTAAAAGCAATATGGGGGCGTTACAAATGGTATCAGAGCCATACCTCTCCCAGTACGATGTGGTTCGGGGACGAACCAAGCGGAAGTTGGTGGGCATGTAACACCTGAGGTGAAAGATGACGGTGGTTACATGTAACACCCGTGGGCGAGGGAGTGGTTGTCGGTGTCATGAGGCATGACAATGGGACACTCCTAGCAGCTTCTAGGGGAAAACCGAATTCACATCCGAATGAGAGGGGATCCTGAGGCTATGCAGGTATGGGACTGCATGGTTGAATGAAGGCTTATAAGGATTAATTGGTACTACCTATACCAACAAGATGCATCTTCTTTTCGGTATCCTGATCATAAGAACTCCACAGTTAAGCGTGCTTGACTTGGAGCAATTCTGGGATGGGTGACCTTCTGGGAAGTTTCCCGGAAAGCGTGTGAGTAAGGAAAAAGCATGCTGAAAAGACTCGTGTTGGTTTGTGGGGTCAGTCGGTAATCCTAAAAGCAATATGGGGGCGTTACATAAAACACATAAGCAAAGTCAAACCAGGATAAGGCTCGAGGAACTGCTGTACGGTGCGTCATTATTATGGAGGTACTTGTGGGGTCAACTTGGTTTTGTCATTTGCATAACAGCTTTGTAAAAATTATTTTCATCATCTTTGCAGGCCAGATTCCTGTAAGTAGGAATTGTAGGATGCAAATTTGTGGCTTAAAAACAAAAATGGAGAGTGGATGATAATTTGAAGTGGACTAGGCCAAGACATCATGGGCCCACGCGGTTTCAACCAGACGGCCTACTTCCTTTTCTACTTTTTCTGTATTATTGTATATGTAGTGATTTTGGGAAACGAAAAAGATAAAGCAAGATTAATATGTTACCATATAGTAACAGATTACTAAAGTGGTTTATGGAGACTATGTGAATAACTGATGATATTGGATATTGTGTGATTGAATAAAAGAATTTGAAAACATGGGAGTAAAACAACCTGCATTGATTTTGTGGGACTCAACTGAATTGGTTTGATTTTTGTTGTTGTATGCACATATAAAAAACAATGATAAAGATGAATAAATAATGATAATAAGCTTTGAAACCTTGGAACTGGAGTTCACACTTTCATGTTCCAATTATCTTTGACCATACCGTCGATTTGAACACAAGCCATTAAATCTTGAAAATTTAACTAGAACCAACATTCAATGTTCTTGATTTTTCATTTGAAATGAATAACGCCTTGAGTTGGTTTTGCTTAAATCTAAGTTTTAGTACTTTGAATGACCTCATGAGAAATGAATTAGATATGACTTAATCACCAATTAACTTTGAAGTTTTACCCCTTGAACATGATAGGCCAAAATTCCCAATGTGGGCTCCTTAATTATGCTTTAAAATTAAACCCCTGAACTTGACCATAAACTTGATTGTCCTTCGTGTTAATGACAAGTATAAGAACCCCATGATCAAGTCCTCCAACAACTTAGCACCTGGACCATAAAGCCATAAGCTCAGATCCGCCATCTGATTTCATTATATTGACCACAAATTTGTGAACAAACCCCGAACTTGTATCCTCCACCCAGGAGCACTTGAATTCTTCCCACACGACTTCTCTGACCTGGCACACAACCCTAAATTAATCCCTAACCACACGTTTATCTGAACTGCGCACCGTAATCTTGATCTAGATAAAACTTATACACGAGTAGGACAAATTTAGGGTATGACACATTCTAGTATTGGAATGACATCGTATGAGGATTTGTATGGTAGGAGGTGTATAACTCCTTTGTGTTGATGTGTGTCCGGCGAGAGTGTTGTACTCGGACCGGAAATTGTGCAAGAGGCGACTGAAAAGATCAAAAGGATCCAAGAAAATACGTGTTGCGAGTTATGATGGTAACTAGGGTTGGTCGAGCTTTGAAGTCTCGGAAGCACACGTTATGTTTTGTTTATCCGTATCAGAGTGGCGCATCGGAAGCATGGGAAAATAGCATGATAGACTGTTTTACCGCTATCATTTGTGGAAATTGCAAGATGTGTTCATGTGTCTAAGCCGAGAAGGTACTTTGATTCAAGTGGACGATGTACAAGTGAGAGATAATTTGATTGTTGAGGCACTTCTAGTGTGAATTGTTGAACGAGGAACAACTCCGAGGGAAGGAGATATCCATGGTGAAAGTGGCTTGGGGATGATGCTGCAGGAAGCAGTGTGACATGGGAATTGGAAAGCAGGATGCGAGAAGCGTATCCGGAATTGTTTCCATCAGGTAATTTTCAAGGACGAAAATAATTAAAGTGGGGGAGAGTTGTAACACCCATTTTAATTATTTTGTCTTTCCGGTGTTATTTTATTTCGGCGTGTCCTTTGTGGAGATTATTTAAGAACCATAGCCTTTAATATTAATATAATATAATTGATAATGATAATAATTTGATAATTAATAGTAATAATAATATTATTATTATTATTATTATTATTATTATTGTTATTATTATTGTTATTATTATTATTATTATTATTACTATTATTGGTATTATTATTATTGGAATAAAAGAAATGAGGAATTAGTGTTATAAGGAGGATTTTGGAAAGAGAGAGGAAAAACACGATAAAAAGAAGATGGAAGAGAAAGAACAGGGAGGAAGAACAAGGGAAGAGAAGAAGGCTAGGGCTGTCAGATCCTTGGGGATTCTTCAACAAGCGAAGCAATTATTCGAGGTAAGAGGGGAGAGGTTTAAATTGGTATTCTTGCATGAAATTGGGTAGAGAGGATTTCTTAACCTCGTAGGGATTTGATGAATACGTTTGTTATGTTGATATGTCTCTGATTGTTTTTGATTTTGATGAATTTCGTGTGCATGTTGATGTGTTTATGTTTGTTGCTGCCATTGATGAATGGGTGCACATATGGTGGGATTCTGGTGAGGATCCGAGTAAGTTCTGTAGTTCTGTTGATGGACATAGGTGTGGGTTCTGGAGTTAAATTGATAGAATAATGACTAGAGTAGTGTGTACTGGTTATAGTAATGATAGAATGGTAGATGGAAGTATAGTGATAGGCTTGGAATTGAGCTTTTAATGAATTTCTGTACAGTGAGGGTTTTGTGAAATCGCAGACGCTCTCTAGCACCTCGCTAGGCAAGCTAGTAGCGAGCATTTGCTAGCAGATTCGCTAGGCGAGTTGGGTAGCGAACTCTTCCAGTAGCTACTTGTAATACCCCAAATTTTACCCTTATATTTAGTCGGTCATTTCGCATAGCATATGTACATTTGCTAACCACTAACAAGCTATGAAGGGGTTTTGTGTTGCAGATTTGGTCCCAGGGGTATTTTGGTCATTTTACACAAATTCTACCAATTCCTTGAAGACGGGCTGTTATTAAAATTCTGAGGCATTTGATGCGTTATGGTTTTGAGGCATTTATCAATCACCAGTTCTGATCATATTGAGATTTGGCATTTGGTCAGTGGAGTTTAATTACGATTAGTTTTGCTGTTGATGCTGAAAATGTTGTGACTATGGTGCCCATATGTGTTTGGTTATGAAACAATTGGTTAACATTTTAATCGGATGATGAGATTAGGATCACAAATACCACTTGGAAATATTTATGTTTTATGCCTATGTTAATGAATTAAATACTTGTGGATTTATTCACATTTGTTTATATTTTTTAACTAAGAATAGAATATAAATAAATTCAAAACTTTGAGAATTTTATTTCATAAATAATGCTATCATACAAGAATGGGGATGTTGCTTCATATTTTACAAAGTACTGTTACAAGGAAGTACATTAAAATTCTCAAATCCTAAGGGATTACATTAAAGCATCTATCCTAAATCCTAAAAGTATCTAAAGGTCTTCATGTCGTATTTGAACTTCTCCATGAATCCTCAGCTAACCTGCACATCAAAAGAGAACAGACAGTACAGAAAAATGTTAGAAGTTTTTTCGACACTCTCAGAACAATGTCATCATCGAGTGCCGGGAGTGGCACAACCGAAGCTGCGTCCTACCCCCGTTACCGATCCGCGCCGTAGGCGTCAGATCAGGTAATACATGTTCTTATCAAAATGGGACATCCGAGAGATAGAAAAATATAAATGGAGTGGGACTGATTCGTTTCGCCGCATTTGGTTTCCAAGACTGATACAAAGGGTAAAGCAGCACAATCAATTTGGTCATAAACCCTGATGCCGACGGGTATGAGCCACTTGGTGTTCGAAGTTTGTCAACACCTAAAATGCAAGCATCAAAACGGTATCAGAGTTTTCAAAGAAAACCATCACTGACCAAGAACCAAATTTCACACCTGCATCAGCTCTAGATCAAACAAGAAATTCAACAAGAAAGAACCAAGTCAAGCAAATCTGCCACAAAAGGCACAACATATAATCACAAGCTGCATAGAACTGGAGGAAGCAATTTAATTCACAAATATTAGAACCAAACCAGTATCAACAGTTCAGGTCCAAAGCAAACCAGCAATTCTGCAGACGTGGTTGCCACAAAACACCAAAGCCAGGGCTCAGCTATTATACATCACGGCCCAATGAAACTCGCAGCTGACGGCAACATCCATCAGAGAATCACACATCCAAAATCCCAGCCCTGAAACGCAAGAATCGAATAGCATCAGCAAAGTTCATCACAGGTTAATGGCAAGCTAATTCACTTACGGTCAAAACAGCTCAAAAAACGGAAAAGCGAAGAGTAAGAACAGAATGTGAATTCATGCTAAAAAACAAGGAGCTACGGCAAGTTCAATCCCACAAGAAAAGAACTAAGTCAAGCCAGAAAACAGAAACTAGGTGTGGTTCAGCAATGTCAAGCCCGGTTCGAAGTTCAAAGAGCCACAGGCCATACCAAAGTAAGCAGATAAGCTCACATGATCACACTAATATGTCAGTTCAGATTGGATCCCGAATGTGCAAAGCACATCAGAAACAGAGCACCAAACAAGGGCTCAGTTATGAACATCATCGCCCCACAAACAAAGTCACCGAAAACAAGTTATCAGAACCATACTCGGTCCATAAAACAAACAAATACATGGCTCAGTTCGTCGACATCATAGCCAATCATCATCACCAATTCAATCAGAAGCAGCAATATGATCAGAAGCTAGGACGTAGTATCTTGCTCCATCAGGCTCAGACAAGCTGTCATCATCGCCACGTACCATTCTCGGCGGCGTCTAACTCAGCCAAAGCGTAGTACATGTCCTGAAAAGAAAAGAAGAGGAAAATAAGTGAATTCCAGCCAATAGCCAAACTGAACGAAGCAAGTTCACAAAATCCATGACAGTTCAGAATACGAGTGAATCCACAAGACAGGTATCGACTCGTTAAGGCCCAGCAATTGGATACCCACACTGAGAACAAGGGATCCCATTCCGCATCTGAAAAATAAAATCCAAAGTATGTCAGAGAAACCCAAGTCGATCCAATCAAGGAACGAAATCAGCAATGTCCAAACGAAAATCAAAACAAAGTCGTTCAGTTATCAAATGAAAATCCGATCCATATCAGAAAATAGGGAATCCTGAAAAAGGAAAGTTCAGATTAGATGAGATCAAATATACCCGAAAAAACGAAATCCAATCTCACCAAAAATCCCAGATAAAATCAAATCAAGTTTAGTAATATCAGATTGTAAATCAAATCCAATCATCAGCGTGTTTTGATTTGAAAATTAGAGATCGAAGACCCAAGGCCCATTCAAAATCGAGGGAAGAAAGTATATAAGAACAACATCACCTCAAAGAAAAGCGGGGAGCCGCGAGAGAGAAAGACTAGACGAAAACGGCGGAGAACACAAAAACCCTAGCGACCGCGAGATCGAAAGAAGAAGAGTTTTCGCCCAAAGCCATCACGAACAGCCGTCGATCAAACCCACCGAGGGAAGTCCGCCAGCGCCGTTTCACTCAACGACGGGCAAACATCCAGGGAGGCTCAGATTTGCATCATCATCGCCTCGTTTCACCGAAAGCCACCCACGGGATAAAATGTAAGCGAAAATAACATTGTACCATCATTGTTTAAACAGGATTTCGTTTTGGTTTCAGGAGGAGGTATCAAGGGAGAGACAAGAATGCGAGAGAGGAAGGCAACGAAGAAGATGCAAACGGCGCCGCAGAAGGGCGTTTAGGGTTATGAAACCCTAAAAGACTCTTTTGATCACAATTGCTTCCACCGGGTTGGGTCCGGAGGTAATGACCGGCCCAACCCTTTTATTTTTTTACTTTCTTTTTTGTTTATCAAATTTTTAAAAATATTTAAGTTGGTTCATTTTTTATAATATAAAAATTAAAAACATTTTCTTATAATATTAAAATAAAAAAAAACATTTTTTAAAATATTAAAATTAAAAAACATTTTAAAATATTAAAATTAAAATATTTTTTTTATAATTAGAATCAATTATTCTTTTAAAACCAAGAGAAAATATTTTTTAAGAAATCATAATCTTCCCTTTTTTTGTTTATTTATTATCAGGTTAAAACACTTAAGCTTAGGGTCATAAAGTAAAAAAACACAAAAAAAATGTCCCTTAACTTCACGTTTCCGCTTTCATAATTTTGTTTATTAACCTAGTTCGTTCACTGTGCAGCTTACCATGTTATTTCCTTATGTTTGCGTTCTTAAATTTGAATTGTATCACATTATTGTAACTGTTCCTCCATTGTAACCTCGTGAACCCTAATAATCGCGTTTACCTTTCCGCACTTTAATTTCTGCTGTTTGTATGGTTTTAATTCGCGCATTTGCATCGTTAATTTGTCCCATTGCATTCCTCCTAAGGAATTAGGTCTAGTATTTGGCCGCCGCGCCAATAGTCCATAAAACTTCACACATTCAATTTCAAATCCTCAAAACTACAAAACTTCAAACCCTTACAAACCCTAATTTTCCATAAATGTCTCGCCACAGACAAAGTTACAATTTTACCCCTAGCATTAGGTCAAAGAGCCGCCGCGCTCATTTTAGGGTTTCCTGCCGTGGAATCCCTAACCTAATTTAACCCTAATTACCACTTAACAATTCAACGTAGAGATTTGGAGTTTCTACACTCCGCGTAAGCATGTCTTTAAGACATGTTTATTCCCCTTGAGACCTTGACCACAGTCAAGAAGTCTCTAACCTCCCTTTTGAGGGGAACTACGATTACTCTGATTCCACTCCCGTAAGGATACGTAGGCACAAGATGCGATGTCTTGCCGAGTAAACTTAGAATTAACCCCTTAGGTCTCTTTTCTCACTTTTAATTCCTTTGTACATATACCTTAAGCAAATGAATAAAGCAAATAGTAAACATTTGAACAAAAGGTTCCTGTAGAGTACTACAGAAGTTTAGGGTGCTAATACCTTCCCTAAATTTAACCAACCCCCGAACCCTAGATCTTTCCCCGCATTGTGTTTACGATGCAAAAATAGGTTTTCCCTCTTTTGACCTTTTCCTTCGGATAAAGCAAAGAGCGGTTGTGAATTGAATTGCGATTCAAACTCATTAATAGTTTGTGATCCTATTTCCACCGCAACACTACTGTCTGCCTTCGCTAGGGAGTTTGCTAAGCGGGCAGCTAGCGAGCGTTCGCTAGGGCTTCGCTAAGCGAATGAGCCAGCGAGCATGACAACAAATTGTGATTTGGTACGGTGAGGGTGGTTCTGTCGTTTTGTAGTATACCTTGAGTTGTGACCAGTATAGATATGGTGATTAGTGATGAAGAGTGTATATTTGGTATTAAAAGGTAAAATTATATAGTGTATATATATATATAACTAATTGATTGGTGTGTGTGTGTGTGTGTGTGTGTGTGTGTGTGTGTGTATATATATATATATATATATATATGATGTATGGTGATGTAATCAGGGGATCGTGTGACTTTAATTGAAATAACTAATTGATTGGTGTGTATATGTATGTATGATGTATGGTGATGTGATCAGTAGGATCGTGTGCACTTAGTGTGCTTGATGTTTGTGTGTTGTGCATATCATGGTGTCTTGGTGGGATGGATCATGTCTCAGGAGGAGCGTAAGTGATCCATCCGTACTCCGTTGTAGAGAATGGTGGGGTTGAATCATGTTTCAAGAGGAGCGTAAGTGATTCACCCGTACTCCTTTGTGGAGAATGGTGGGATGGATCATTTCTCAGGAGGAGCATAGGTGATCCACCCGTACTCCTTTGTGGAGAATGGTGGGGTTGAATCATGTCTCAGGAGGAGCGTAAGTGATTCACCCGTACTCCTTTGTGGAGAATGGTGGGATGAATCATGTCTTAGGAGGAGCGTAAGTGATCCATCCGTACTCCTTTGTGGAGAATGGTGGGGTTAAATCGTTGCTCAGGAGGAGTGTATGCGATTCACCTGTACTCCTTTGTGGAGAATGGTGGGATGGATCGTTGCTCAGGAGGAGTGTATGCGATCCATCCGTACTCCTTTGTGGAGGATGATGGGATGAATCGTTACTCAGGAGGAGTGTATGTGATTCATTCGTACCGTATGCATAGTGTTGAGTCGCATAATTGCATTATTATATGTTGTGTTTGATGTTGGACAGTAGGTCGTGGTTGATGCATGTTGGGTGATATTTTATATAATTGCTATCTTTATTTTATGTACCTTATTACTGACAATTGTGATCATGTTTTCTCACCCCTTTGTTGTTGTTGTGGTCTGTGCTTCTTCGGAAGTACAGATAATCCAGGTATATAGCTAGCTTGGATAGTGGTGTGCGAGTCGAGTCTTAGGATGCTCTGATACGTAGCACGGGATTTGGGAGTTTATTTGTTTTATGATAATTTTGTTTATTCCTGTGACGTATCATGTTTGATGAACTTGTTAATGAATACTTTTGTGTATTTTGGAGGATGGCCGTGAGCGATGGATAATGATAATCTTCCGCTGTTTTAATTTGAAAATCATATAATGAAGAGTTATGTTGAACTGTTTGAATGTAATATCCCACTGTTTGAAGGGAAGCTCTGATGTTATTTTGAAATAATTGTATTTTATTTAAGATTTGGGAATGTGGGTGTTACAATAAACAATACACAACCTTCATGATCGAGTTGGGCAATCGTTACTACAACGTAATGCCCTTCGGTTTGAAGAACGTCGGCGTGACCTACCAGCGGATGATGAACAAACTCTTCCGAGGAGAAATCAGGGACATGCTCGAAGTCTACATGAACGACATGATCGTGAAGTCGCAAGAAGAAATCGACCACACCACCCATCTCAAGAAGGTATTCTAGACAGCGAGGAAGTGCAGAATGAGGTTCAATCCGGAGAAGTGCACCTTCGGCGTACGGGCAGGCAAACTCCTCGGGTTCTACCTAACGGAACGCGGAATATAGGAGAATCCAGATAAATGTAGAGCTTTCTCCGAGTTTGCCACGCTGAATATAAAGAAGTTCATCCAGTCCCTAAATGGGATGCTCGCGTCGCTATCCCGTTTCGTCGCCAACTCTGCCTAACACGCCTTCCCTTTCTTCAAGCTTCTACGCAAGGAGGCCATGTTCAAGTGGACTGAGGAGTGCGAACAGGCCCTCCTCCACCTCAAACAATTCCTCTCAGAGCCACTGATACTGTCAAGGCCTGAGGTCGGGGAAAGCCTGTACCTGTACCTTGTCGTCGCGACTGAGGCTGTCAGCGCAGCGCAGATACATAAAACCCCCCGGAGAGCAGAAGCCTATATACTTTACGAGAAAAGCCCTCCAAGTCCTCGAGATCAGGTACCAGCAGATCGAGAAGGTCGCTCTGGCCCTCATCAACACATCCAGGAGGCTACGAAATTACTTCCTAGCCTACACGACTATGGTCAGAACCGCCAGCCCGTCAAGCAGCTACTCGGGCGGCCGGACATGTCAGGCAGAATGCTCAGATGGTTTCTCGAACTCTCAAAATTCGACGTTCAATACGAAAGCAGAAAAGCCCCCAAGGTTCAAGTCTTAACCGACTTCATCGCGGAGATGACCTCCATGGGGTCCCCGACCCTCGTGGAACACAAGTGGACCATCTTCATCGACGGCGCCTCTAGCTCGACGGGAAGTGGAACGAGCATCATCTTGGAGAATGAAAAAGGAATCTTAATAGAAGTCTCCCTCTCCTTGGTATTCCCAACTTCGAACAACCAAGTCGAGTATGAGGCGTTCCTCGCGGGACTCCGCCTGGCCGAAGACCTTGGCTCGAAGGAGGTAAAGATCTTTACCGACTCCCATCTTGTGGCCTCCCAGGTGCGGGGAGAGTACCAAGCCAAAAATGACAACCTCACCGAGTACCCCGCCTTGGTAAAAGAAAAAATGAAGAGCTTTGATTCTGCACAAGTACGACAGATTGCACACGAACACAACACTAGGGCAGACATCATGTCTAAACTTGCGAGAACGAAGAAGAAAGGCAGAAATAAGTCCGTAATACACGAGGTTCTCCCTCGCCCGAGCATCGAGAAGGACACAACGACTGTCGAGGTTAACACTATCAGCGAGAGTAACTGCTGGATGACCTCCGTGTACACCTACATCAGCACAGAGCAACTGCCCGATGATGCCAAGAAGACCAACATGGTCAAGCACCAGGCCTGCTCATACGTCTTGATCAAGGACAAATTGTATCGGTGGGGATTCTTCATTCCCCTACTCAAGTGCATCGACGAGTCCAAGCTTCTGAGCATACTCAAAGAGATTCACGAAGGAATCAATGCCCAGCACCTCGGCGGTAGATCGCTCGCCCGTAAGGCTCTACAGGCAGGGTACTATTGGCCCACCATGCAGCAGGATATCAAAGAGCACGTCAAGAAGTGCAACAAATGCCAACGACACAGGGACATGCACATGGCCCCACCCAACGAGCTCAAAACGCTCTCGTCCCCGTGGTCGTTCGTTTGGTGGGGGATGGACATCCTCAGGCCCTTTACCTAGGATCGTATCAAAACATGTATTTGATAGTCGGCGTCGACTACTTCACTAAATGGATAAAGGCTGAAGCCTTGGCCAAAATCACGACCCAAAAAATACTCCGCTTCTACAAAAGGAATATACTTTCGTGGTTCGGCATACCCTAGGCCAACGTCACTGACAACAGGACCCAATTCAGCAACAGGAACTTCCAGAACTTTGTTACCAGGCACGAAGCAACACTTCACCTCAGTCTAACACCCGCAGACAAACGGGCAGGCTGAAGCCGTGAACATAGTGATTCTGCATGGTCTAAAGCGAAGGTTGGGAGATGCCAAGAAGAAGTGGGTCAAAGAGCTACAAAGCGTACTCTGGGCCTACAGGACTACCCCAAATTCGACAACCGGGGAGACCCCATTCCAACTAACCTATGAAACTGAGGCAATGGTTTCGGTGGAAATAAGTGAGCCCTCTAGGAGAACCGAGTCTCCCCTTGACGAGGAGGCAAACGACGAGGCCTTAAGGGAGGAACTCGACCTAGTCGAGGAAATTAGGTCGGGGGAATCCCTACAAGAAGCCACGCTGAAACAAAAGATAACTCGGTGGCATGACAGTAAAGTCATCAAGCGCGAATTCCAGGTGGGAAGCCTGGTCCTACGAAGGAATTAGGACGACTCGCGCAAGGGAAAAATCGTCGTGAACTGGGAATGCCCCTATCGAGTCTGAGACAAAACGGGAAACGGGGCCTATTACCTCGAAAACCTATATAGGAAAGAACTTGCTCGACCATGGAATGCTGAAAAACTCAAGCAATACTACAGTTAGACACTGCCTGCGACCCACTAGCGTCGCGACCACAAGGGGCACTACATGGTACAGGCGCGACTTCTAAATTCAAAACAAAAAGACAAGAGTCTTCCATTTTTGTGTGCGAGCAGACTTTTGATCCGACGGGGACCCCTCAATTGAGCTCCACCATTGTTGTACTGGTAAGGCAGAACGCCCAGCTCGCAATGGGAAGTTCATGCCACGAAGCAAAGACCTCTACCGAGGTATTAGCTCCGTTATTGATCGAATACCAACTCCGATCACCCGACTAGTCCCCTACATAGTCGGTTACAATATATGTCAAGCAAAACCCTGATAACAAACAGACAACACACACTATTTCATACGCATGAAAAACAAGGAAAATAGAGAACACACATTATAAAAGTAGAATATTGCATTTCCAAAGTGCGGGCAGAGCCCATTATTTGAAGGTTACAAAACATGGCACGCAGGCCAGAAACAACTACATCAAATATGGCACGCAGGCCAGAAAAAAGAAATACAACAAAAAAGCGCTAAACAACTACATTCTCCTTGGATTGGTCACCCACCATAGCTTGGCTGTCATCTTTCTTTTTGGCTTCTAGTGCAACCACGCGACCCTGGAACACCTGATGATAAGGGCTTGTCCTCTCGGTGACGAGCTGGACATCAGGGTTCACAATCTGGAGTTATTCCATAACACAATTAAAACCCACCTCGAGAGCCCCTAGACAATCCTGCTCAAACTTTCGGATCTTCGACACCAGATCAGCCTGAGATGCCATGAGCTTCTCTTCAGCGGACTCATCCTTGGCAGGCTTAGCTTTAGCCTCCATCTCGGCTACCTTGGTCTGCAGTCGACCCCGTTTATCCTTTGTATCCTTCAGCTCCTCCCTCATTTTGTTCATCTCACGAAGAAGGAGCACATGGTTTTCATACCTCGTGTGAGCCTCCTACAAGTCGCTCTCCGCCTTGTTTTTTTCGGCCTCAAGGACAACGTTCTCGTCTCGCATCTTTTTCAGCTCGAAGGTAGGGTTGGTTTCATTGTTAAGGACAAGGGCCTTCGGAAAGATCCTCATTATGGAGGCCATGTTCTCATTCAGCATTTTTCTTCGGGCCGCCCGGTCAATCCCTAGAGAAGAAGTCTCGCTAGGTGCGGTAAGGAGGTAGCGCAAACTTCTCAACAGGGGCGCTGTCCTCGAGGTCGACTAGCACAGATCCCTTGGTGCGCCGCCTTTTTGACGAAGTATCTTGCATGGAAGGAGACTGGCTGCATTGAGGAGAGGAAGAACCAACAGCTCCCTGGTCGGGCTTCACCATCTGCTGGACATGGGAGACTCTGCCCTTGCCTTTATTCCCTCCCTTTGTCACCGCGAGCTTCAGTATGCGTTCCTGCGCGTTTGAATTTGGCCTGAAACAATGAACAAGGAAAACCAAGTCAGTAACAAGAGAAAAAGGGCAGGCACCCCGCCAAAGAACAGATTTGTTACCTAAAAACCTCAAGGCCTCCTCGCGAGATCCGTACTCGAGGAGAGCCTTGGTGTTAATCAGTAGAGCCTCGCGACAAACCACCCCGCGCTCGTTGAGGATGAAACTCCCTTCCTTCTGGAAACACTTGGCGGTAGTGAATCTGGAGACAAAATTGACCATCTTTTGGTAAGACAACCGTTCATCAGCATCCAGGTCGACATGTTTCATGATATAGCTGTTCGTGCCTTGGTTGAAGTGGTCCTCGACCCACTCGAGCGGAAATTTTGGCACCCAGGTTTCCTCGGGATCCCCACTCTCCTCTGTGACAACAAGGTCATACAGAGAGTCAACGACCGTGTGCGACACGGGATTCACAATGTAAAACTTGTCCTTAAAGGTGCGGACAAAATCTTGGTATGCCCGGAACAGCTTCCTCGGCTACTTCAAGGATATCCAACTGTGCCTACTTTCGAAGGATTGACGCTGAAGGTGGAAGATGCGGAAGAGCAAGGGAAGTGTTGCCCCAATAAGAAGATACTCGCGGGCGAGATCAAATTCCCGCACGAACGTTATGGCATTTGGGTGCAGTTGCAAAGGTTTTAGGCGGAGCCATTGGAACACTCCCCCTAAAAATCGCTGAAGGGGAGGCAGATCCCCGCTTCACGAAACACAAATTCATACATAAATAACATCATCTCCCTTAAACTCAAGCAGATGCGGTGTTTTTCCTTAGGTTTATAGACCATCCAGCTCACGGAAGAACCTTCTAGACGGTCCTCGACAGTGGAAAAAGCGTCTGTGTAATCAAAGGCGAAGCATGACACTATAGTAAGAGGTTCCTTCCTTGCCTAGTCTGCGGGCATACGAACTAGTTCAGCTCCTTCGATCTCGACGGGAGTGTTGGGCTCAGATTCATCATCAATGTGGATGAGGCCCTCAATCCTTACAACAATTTTACCTGAAAAGTAGAGGAAAACAATGAATTCGACTTCAAAGATCAAATCCGCTCTTCCACTACAAGTCAAGTGAAAGGGCAAAGGGAGGGACGGGGAAGCCCAAAACAATGGGCCCCCTCCTCGACGGAGGCTCATCCAAAAAGAAACCTCGACGACGACTCCACACGGCGAGCCTCCCCGAAAGCGATGTTCCTCAATTAGGAGGACCCCGACACGCGTGAGGAGACCCTGAGTGAAATCTCCCCACGATTGCCACACACTTACGAGAAGCAAGGCTCCCCGAGGCGTTCTTCTTAGCTCCCTGAGACCTTCGTCACAGGTATCGGGGCATTCATCGGCAACTTCATGAAGATCTTAAAATCTTCATGAGCTTCCCGGCGTCCTCGCCAGAAACTTCATACTTTGGCCGAAAACTTCATAAGATAGGCCGGGAAATTCATAGCTTTCCCGGAAACTTCATCAGAGTTGTCGGAAAAATCATAACACTACAGAAAGGAAAGGAAAACTTACTTGTAGGAGGAGGATCTGGACGATAGAGAGTGGTGACGGCAATGAAGATGGCAGCGACGATAAGAAGAACTTGGAGAGGATTCCGGTAGATATTAAAAGGAAATGTGCAAATGAGAGGAACTTTCCCCTATTTATAAGCCTGAAACGGGAAGCGAGGCGGTACTAAGCACTCAAGTGACCCTACGTGTAGCTCGCCCTAGGCATTAATTACATGTGACACATGGCGCTAGAGGACACCACGCGTGTCCCCTCGATTTCCCCTCGTGCCTGGAGATCAAGCACGCTCGTTTACTTTCCATCTCCCCGCGGCCTACTGTCTTGTTAAGCATCTAACAATCCTGGCCACGAGCACAACCCTCGAGTCTGTATGCTGGACAAGCTGCCCATCACCTCCAAACTGGTCCTCGACACTCGAACTAGCTCTTAAGTCATTACTCCTCCACTTAGGAGCAACGACTTAAGGGGCTTTTGCTCTGGACTAGGCCGAGACCTTCCCCTCAGTCGGGAAGGCCCAACCCAATATTATGTTAGGGAGGCCCAACAAGGCCCAATTCCCCCATGTCGAGCACACGTAACTCTATCGTCGGGCAGAACACTACCTAGCACGGGGAGCTAGCGCGTCTTCCTCCACAGACTCTACATGCCCCCCACGCGGAGACACGTCATCAGGCAACTACCCACTTCCAAAATAGTTGGTCAGCCCACCTTTCGAAGATCATGGGAAAATTGATTCAGGGAGAAGACCGCGTGCTAGTCTTCTCTACGCCACGTAAGCCCTGACAGTTACTCGTGTTGGGCCTTGCAATCCGACCCAATGCAAAGTAAATGTTGGCCTTGCGTTGGGGGCACGTTATAAATATCCTCTTTCACTAGAGGGTCAGGTATTCTATTCTCAACACCTATTCTTTTTGTACTTGCTTTCTCTAACTTCGTTACTCACTTAGGCATTGAAGTACCTTATAGGTACACCCCCTCCTCCTTTTCAACACCGATGAACACAGGAGCTCACGACGCGTGGCAGGCTGTTGATTCCTTTCTGATCAGGTAAGATCAAAGATGAAGAAGAATGATACATCATATGAACTTGACTACCTTTTAGTATGAAGAATATTATAAGGACGAGCTTGTTGCATGTGGAAAAGAGAGATTTTAGGGTTTTGTTTTGAGAGTGACAATTATTATGTGCAAAAGCATATATATATATATATATATATATATATATATATATATATATATATATATATATATATATATATATATATATATATATATATATATATATATATATATATATATATATATATATATATATATATATATATATATATATATATATATATATATATATATATATATATATATATATATATATATATATATACACACACACACACACACACACACACACACACACACACACACACACACACATTGAAATTAAATCAATTCAATATACATGCTTACCATACTATGACATATACTTTATGCAGAATCAAAATTGGTCATACAAACATGTGTAAAATTAAATGATCGATGAATTGATTTTAGAATACCTAGATCCATTGAGAAGAAGATCCCTTTGATAATAATCCTAAAATCCAGAAGTTGATGGCTTTTGTGGTTTTTTCTCAACTGGTACTCCCTATGCCTCGAATTCTCTTCAGATGGGGAGAAGAGATAATTTTCTTGTGTATGGTATATTGGGGACCATAGCCTATATATAGTGTGATGGCCAATTAGGGTTCCCATTATTCCCAAATGGGCCATCCTGACATCCACTTATATTTGAGTCCAAACTCAATTATTTAATTAATTAATTAATTAATTAATTAATTAATTAATTAATTAATTAATTCATGAATAAAATTTAATTAGCCTTTTTAACATTACTTGATCACTTAATTATTTAAAGGCACTTAATTGATAGAATAGCTAATATAATAAATAAATGTATTTGGCCACATAATTATTGGAATATTAATATATTACTATATTATTAAAATATTCCAACAATCTCCCATTTGGTCAATATATCTTAATGATTATATCATAATTTTTAGGCGTACATCCGGATGCTATTTTTCTTTAGATTTTAACTTTACAATCTCGTCCACCCATACATAAATGATGGGATCACCGCGGCTGTCGTCACTAACGTATAACGTGACGGAATCCTGACGACCACCACAGCAACGTACTTGATGAGATAGGTCGATATGGATGAGTGGCATGGAAATTTTATACAATGTGATCTCTAAATCATGCATATTTCCAACTGGTCCTACTGGAGTTTTTAATGAGATCAAACTGAAGTTCCTTAGGTGCAATTCAAAGTTACAATATTTGCACATAACAAAAAAAACTTGATATTGTTATAACAATATTACCTCATAAGTTTTATTTCTGCAGAAAATTAAACATAACATAATAATTGTACCAAAATAAAACCAAAGCATAGAACATAGAAAATTAAGGGAAAAAACACCCACTAATCTAAAGCAATCTCAAAACCAAGACTCATATGAGCAACATGCTCATGAAAAGCCTTAGGTGTTAAACCTTTGGTTAGTGGATCAGCTAGTATTATGTTTGTCTTTATATGTTCTATCAAAAATTGGTTCTCCTGAACTCTTTCTTTCATAACAAGATACTTGATATTGATAAATTTCAATTTTGTAAAACTCATGTTGTTGTTGGAGTAGAGCACAACTGCACTATTGTCACAAAAAAAAACCTTCAAGGGCCTTTCAATGCTCCCAACGATGTGTAGGCTTGTGACAAAGTTCTGCAGCCAAATTCCATGATTTGATGCCTCAAAGCAAGCTACAAACTCTGCTGCCATTGTCGAAGGGGCCACTAAAGTCTGTTTGGAAGACTTCTAGGAGATGGCTCCTCCAACCAAGAGAAAAATGTAACCAGATGTGGAACGTCTGCTATCTGGGCATACAGCAAAATCTGAGTCAGAATACCCAATGATCGCCAAGTTATCTGACTTTTGATAAGTGAGCAAGAAGTTTCTTGTTCTCTTCAGGTAGTGTATTACACGCTTTACTGCTATTCAATGTTACATACCAGTGTTGCTTAGATATCTACCAAGAACTCCTACAACAATCTCTAAGTCGGGACGGGTGCAAACTTGAGCATACATAAGACTTTCCACTACTGAAGCATATGGAACCTTATGCATCTCTTGCTTTTCAAGATCCATAGCGGGGCACTGTTTGAGACAAAACTTGTCTCCTTTTGCAACAGGCATGTCTCTTGGTTTAGTATCTTTCATGGAGAATCTATCAAGAACTGTATCAATATAGCTCCTTCGTGACAATCCTAAAATACCTCGAGAACGGTCTCTAAGTATTTGAATTCCTAAGACAAAGGAGGCGTCCCCAAGATCTTTCATCTCAAATTTATTTGTGATAAATCTCTTGATTTCATGTAATAAGCCTATATTGTTGTTTGCCAAAAGGATATCAACTACATATAGTACTAAGAAAATGAATTTACTCCCACCGAACTTTTGGCATACACAATTATCAACCAGATTAGCCTCAAACCCAAATGAGGATATTATTTGATGAAATTTATAATACCATTAACAGGAAGCCTATTTAAGGCCATAGATGGTTTTCTTGAGGTTGCAAGCCATCGAATTTGGGTCTTCTGATACAAAGTTTTCTGGTTGCACCATATATATATATATATATATATATATATATATATATATATATATATATATATATATATATATATATATATATATATATATATATATATATATATATTGTCTCTTCAATGTTTCCATTTAGAAACACAGTCTTTACATCCATCTGATGCAACTCTAAATCAAAATGAGCTACCAATGCCATCATGGTCCTAAGAGAGTCCTTCGAAGAAACTGGAGAGAAAATATCTTTATAATCAATTCCTTCCTTTTGAGTAAAGTCTTTTGCGATAAGATGAGCTTTATATCTCTCAATGTTACCCTTTGAATCCCTTTTGGTTTTAAGTATCCATTTAAAACCAATGGGTTTCATTCCTTCAGGTAATTTAACAAGATCCCAAACATCATTTTCAGCCATCGACTTCATCTCATCCTTCATGGCATCAACCCACTTAAGAGAGTTTGGACTCTGTATAGCTTGACTTAAGTTGATAGGATCTTCCTCAGTCAAACCAATGTCATCCTCACGTTCCTGAAGAAATACAACATAATCATCTGAAATTGCATTGTTCCTCTCTCTATTGGATCTTCTTTAATGGTGACTCTTGAGGTTGTTGAGTTTGAGCTATAGCTGGTGCTTGAGGAAGAAAATCATTATTGTCTTGTTCTTGAGGGATTTTAGGAATAACATCATTTTTTATTTCAGGATTAATTTCTGGAACAAAGATAGGTACAAAGACTTGATAATTGTGAGAAACAGTTTCTTCATTAAAGACAACACTTCTTATGCTTCCTTCCCCTCCAAGCTCTACATCCTCAAGGAATCTTGCATTTCCCGTTTCAAAAATTGTTCTAGTGATAGGATTGTAAAATTTGTACCCGTAAGAGCGTTCGACGTATCCAATAAAATAACAACTAATTGTCTTTACATCCAACTTACCTTCATGAGGCTTATAAGGCCTCGCTTCAGTTGGACATCCCCAAATGTGCAAGTGTCTAATGTTGGGCTTTTTCCCAGTCCAGAGCTCATAAGGGGTATTAGCTACTACTTTACTAGGTACTTTATTAAGAATATAAACTATGATCTTTAATGCTTCTTCCCAAAATGACTCTAGAAGAGAAGAATGACTAATCATACTTCTTACCATGTCCTTAAGAGTCTGGTTTCGTCATTCTGTAACTTCATTCATGCTAGGTTTTCCCGGCAGTGTGTATTGCGGAACAATTCCACACTCATTGAGAAAAAGCGCAAAAGGCCCTGGACGTTGTTCCCTTGATCCATCATACTAACCATAGTATTCACCACCACGATCAGATTTGAAAACTTTTATTTTCTTTCCAAGTTGAAGTTCGACTTCAGCTTTGAATGACTTGAACACGTCCAAAGATTGAAACTTCTCATGAATTAAATACAGGTAGCCATACCTCGAGTAATCATATATGAACGTAATAAAATACCGTTTTCCATTCCAAGATCCTGTAGGGAAAAGACCAAATATATCGGTATGAATTAATTCTAAGACATCCTTAGCTCTTTCAGCATGGAAATTCCTCTGGTTTGTCCGCTTACCCTTAATACATTGAATGCAGACTTGAAAGTCCGACAAATCAAGGGATCTAAGAATATCATCCGACATAAGCCTCTGAATTCTTTGTTTAGATATATGTCCTAATCGTTTATGCCATAAAGTGGCGGAATTCTCATTTAATTTTCATTTTGTACCATGTGACTCTATTTGCATTATTTTGTTATAAAGATATTCAATATCAAGCATATAAAGATTATCATCTAAAGAACTGTAACCAATAACATTTGAATCATATGAAAGGCTAAATTTATTATTTCCAAACAAACAAGTATAACCTAATTTGTCCAAAATAGAAATAGAAATTAAATCTCGTCTAATAGACGATGCAACAAAAGTCTCAATCAAAATCCAAATGAAAACCGGTTTTTAATAATAATTTAAAAGTCCCTATAGCCTCTACTGCAACTTTATTGTCATCACCCACATAGATGAATCTTTCAGCATCACTTGGCGGATGACTCCACATGCAACCCCTTCTTTTCACGCCATGTGGCATACTTGGAACACTCTTTCTTCATGTGTCCAACCTTTTTGTAAAATAAGCAAGTGATCTCCTTAGGTTGTTCATTTGCCTTCTCTTTTTTGAGAAAAATTTCCCACAGGTTTCTTTTGGGTTCTCAGCAATTGTAATGGGACGCTCTTCCCTTAGGGATAAGTCTAAGTCCTACATCAAAGAATGATCTCAACATATTCTTTTCAAGACTTGAAGTTCATCTCACTCACCATAGGGATAAAGTTCATGTGAGCAGCAAAATTTAAAGCAGTAGCAGCGACAACTGGATCAATTGAAAAGAACAACAATCATACAACCTTAGTAGGCATGTCAAATAGACATGTACAATATTGTTTATATGCAAATTAAATAAGACCTGAACAAGATACCAAAAACACCATAAATTTCCAATCTTTGATTGCAAGAATTAACTGTAAGCGGTACTCTCACGCAATAATCAAATATTAGTAATAGGTCATGTCAGTTAATGGACGTCTTTGACATCAATCATCAACCACGTGGATAAAATTAAAAATTACTACATATTTACCATCACAGGTATGCAATTATTCGGTCAAACAGTGTCTTCCTTTTGGCCGACCATAACAATTCGCATGAATAATTACACACTCCATCTTTTGTGATTTTGATTTAATCAAATTTACACAACAAAGGTTAATTTTGCAACTTATTATTTCAACTCACTAAACCAAATCACTAGACATTTTTAATTTAATAAATTAAAAGGGAAGGTCTTTAAAATTTACATAAACATTACCTGCAAATGTAATGTCAAAATTGTATGTTTACTGGTTGCTTAATAATCAAATGATCATTAAATTATGCACGAAAATACTGACATAATTTAAACTGGAAATACATAATTATGTTTATATCATGAACATACCGGTATAATAAACCGGTTGTACTCGAAGGGTGTTAAAAAATTACAAATTAAATTAACACTAAAAAAAATTAATAAAATAAAATCAGTATTTAAATTTTCCTCACAATTAAAAAAAAATAAGTTGAATACATAAAAAAAATTGATATAGTCAAACATTATCGATTCAACAAACAGTAACCAAGTGAGATTTTCCTAAATCTCATTTGGTTACACATAGTAATAACTATCTATATCTAAAAACAAACAAATCAACCTTTTACACTAAATTCACAATGATACGTGTATATATAACTCATATTATAACAACCTCAACACTGATATTACCATAAATCAAGGCCAAAGGATTAAGAGAAACTCCATTTGGTTTAAATACAAATGCACAGAAAACACAAATACAAAACATAATAAAACACGATCAATAAAAAAATAGGATTAACATTTCAAAATCTTTGGCGCTGATGAGAGAGGAAGAGAATCATCATCATCCTGCTGCATAAAAAACCACCTTACGATAAACAACTCCCCCTTATGATAACAATAAAAGCTTGAATAATATATTCAATAAAAAACACATAATAATATATCATTTGAATTAATAATTTAACCATAATCTAAGCTCTGATACCATTTGTTGGAATTAAATCAATTCAATATACATGCTTACCATACTATGACATATATCAAAATTGGTCATACAATCATGTGTAAAATTAAAGGATCGATAAATTGATTTTAGAATACCTGGATCCATTGAGAAGAAGATCTCTTTGATAATAATCCTACAATCCAGAAGTTGATGGTTTTTGTGGTTTTTTCTCAACCGGTACTCCTTATGCCTCCAATTCTTTTCAGATTGGAGACCATAGCCTATATATATAGTGCGATGGCCAATTAGGGTTCCCACTATTCTCAAATGGATCATCCTCACATTCATTCATATTGGAGTTCATACCAAATTATTTAATTAATTAATTAATTAAATAATTCATAAATAAAATCTAATTAGCATTTTTAACATTACTTTATCACTTAATTATTTAAAGGCACTTAATTGATAAAATATCTAATATAATAAATAAATATATTTGACCACATAATTATTGGAATATTAATTAGCCTTTAAATTAGATTTAATCAAATGATTATAAGTAAAAATGTTAATTTAACTACTAGATTAGATTCAATTTAATAGTTATGATGTGAAGTAAGTTAAAAAAAAACTTATTCTTAGAATAAGTTGATCCCATATATATATATATATATATATATATATATATATATATATATATATATATATATATATATATATATATATATATATATATAAATAAAAAAATTCAGGCGCGTGAAAATAAAATATTACTAGAGTTGTTTAAACGACAACAATAAAATAGTGTTATCTTAAAAATATTTTGTAGTAATGGATGCTGAGAATTCAAACTTTAATGCTACCTCTAGAGTGAGTTTGTTGTTACTTTCTAACTAGACTTCGGGCCATGATGTTAGATCTTCGACGAATACTGTCCATATGGAGAATGCGTCCGCCTTGGATGCGGCCTGCCCTAGATATAATTATATAGAACTGTGATACGTCCTACAAAAGCAAAATAGAACTTTGATACGAAAGATTTATCTAATAACTTATCTCCTTAATACTTAAAATCTGTCTAAACTCTAAACATTAATGTATTCAAATTTGTCAAAAATGATTACCGTAATCAAATTCTCATATTTGAAAACTTACAAAATATTGTCAAATTTGTAGTTTTCACATTTCATAATCAAGGGAAAATTTTGAAAGTGTAAATCTTTATCAATTTGATTTATGTGGCAAGTCATTTTCTTTAGCCACAACCCTACATCACACCGTAGACATTTTCCTCCCAAAACTTTACGTCAAGAGATAAGGTGAGAACTAGTCTATTCCTTTATCACCACTAATAATCTTCACAAGTGCGCCCTTATCACAAATTACAACTGTTTTGTATACTAAAATATTGATTTTTTACTATAGTTTTCAGTATATAAAATAATTAATTAATACTACAAAAAGTCATATAGTGATCAATTTATAGATGAAAATTTGTCAAATCGATTACTAAATATGTGGTTATCATTATTGACTAATTGTTCAGTAACAAGAGTTTAGCGGCATTTTACAAATTGATTTTCAACATTTTAAAATAGTATAGAGTTATATATATTTTATATTTTTACTCACACGTAAATTCAACAATAATTCTAAATATGTCATGATGATATTCGTAATTTTTGAGTGGTTGCAATATATAGTTTGTGGTTGTTGGTTGTAACGGATAAGAATCTAAAGTGGCATCAAATTATGTTATTCCATGGATACCCTTTATTGGTATGTAAAGTCGACCAAGAATAGTGATGTAATGTAAGTGGAAGAAAGAATTAACAAATTTGTAATTTGCTCCTTCAAAAAGCAGACCTAGCAAGGAGTTGGAACTATATCAAACTTATGCTCGTTAGCGTTGTCCCAAGGGGCAATCCACAATACATGTAGGTTATGAGAATATTCGTAGTGAAAATAGAGTACAATAAAGAACATCATAATTGATTTTTGATCTGACCTTATCAGAAAGGGATCATGGACTGGTCACACGCTGTTGGACTGCTACCTGTTCACCGGTGATGAGGAGGAAAAAAGGGGGGTGTACCTGCAAGACATTCTGATGCAAAAGTAAGGAATTGGGCAGAGTGAGGACAAAGTACAGAAATGGGGTAAGGAGTGAATTACCTGACCCTCTTGTGGAAGAGGGTATTTATAGAGAGACCTCAGCGTTGGGCCAACAGTCACTTGTGTTGGGCTGGATCGCCAGGCCCAACCCAGGTGACTGCTAGGGCTTACGTGGCGTAGTGAAGACCAAAATGTGGTTTTCGCCCTAGTTAAACTGTTCTGTGATCTCCGGAAAGTGGGTTTGACCTGCTCTTTCGAAGGTGGGTAGTTGGTTAGTGACGTGTCCCCGCGGAGGGGAGCACATGGAGAACGTGCGCTTGGCACGTTGTCCTTCCCGCGGAGGGGAGCTCGCGAGGTTCCCCGGAGGTGTGCCATTCTCCCCGCGGAGGGGAGCACATGAGGGTGTGGAGGAGACACGTTGTCCTGCTCGACGACATGGGGATTCTGTCCGAGGAGGGCTAGTATGTCCGACGAGGGGGAGAGCGCAGAGGGCGTCTTGAGGCACGCCGTCCTGCTCGGCGGGAGCATGCCCTGCCCGTCGAGGGGGTCACGTGCCCGGCCAGCCTGCTTAAATCGTATTGGGCCTTGGATGTGCATCATTGGGCTGGGCCGCGAGGCGAGGCCAGGCCCAGGCCAGAACAACTTTATTAATTTTCATTGATCGGTCAGAATTAGGAGTGATCCCTGAAAAGATGAGGCAGTGTTTATTGTGACAGTTTTTTTTTTGCGATAGAAGGGACGAACCTGCAAAGTTAACACTTCAATGCTCAAATTGATGAGATAATGAGTAATGTACAAGTTAAAATGAATTTAAATGTCTAAATTGATGTGTTTTTTTCTTTATATAGTGAGAGTTGTTGAAACCATCCGTGTGAGGTGTGGTGCGTTATGCAGATACCTGTTGGGTCTAATCAGGCAGTGATTGACACGTGTAGAAGCGAAAGTGCCTCCTCTTTGAAGAATCAAAGATCACCTGCTCCACACACTATATCGCTTGAAGATGCTCTTGGATCTTTCACTTTGGGTCTTACGAACGGTGTAGAACAGTTGTCCTTTAAGCTCTTGCCCCTGCTTTACAGGACAAGGGTTTACTGCCTATGCCCTTAAGCCAACTACTTGGCAGGAGCAAACAAATAGCCTTTATGGAACGTCACTTTCGTTGGGAACAAGCACATTAAATATTTTTCTCATAATGGCTAGCGTTTTACAGGAAATCTCTGATGTGTGTCCCTTCACTAATTAGTAATTATATTTTTTTAACCTTAGGATACTTGAGTGCCTCGAACAACTTGTAAGGAGATCCATACTGTTGAAGTCGTGGTTTTAATTTCCTCATACGACAGATTGTACGGTCCCATATGGTGAAAATTTTCTCATTTGTGAACTACAAAAAACTCTTCTTATTTTGTATCATCAACCTCCATATTTCTTGCGAGCTCTT
Organism: Lathyrus sativus; assembly: GCA_963859935.3. NCBI lineage: Eukaryota > Viridiplantae > Streptophyta > Magnoliopsida > Fabales > Fabaceae > Lathyrus > Lathyrus sativus. Next base: position 422,309,639 of record OZ012739.1, read on the forward strand.
CTGCATTGATGTTCTGATTAGTTTCATTTGTGGCATCTTGTTCGGTGGCACTTGTGACACATAGGCGATCAACTCATTTCTTTTAAGGTAAGGTATTTTTTTCCTTCTTTCTCTTCTTTTATTATTAGAGTTTCCAAAGAGTGGGTTTATGGGCTCTCTCATGATCGAACTTATGTTATTGGCTTATTTGGACGAAGTGTTGAATCTTTACATTTGCTTATGTATTCCATTGTTTCTTTATATTTTCTTTTTCTAGTCAATGGTTGAAAGGTTGGAAAAACTTAGAATACTTTTTGGTTAAATTTCGGAGGATCCATATCCTGCGGCGTTGGAATGGAAAGGGAGGCCTCTAACACTTGATCACTCGCCACCAGTGGAAGAGAATGAGCTCTACCAGCTTCAGTCATAGTAACGACTTTGAAAAATTGAGTATTTTTTAATAAATCATGGCTTTGGTATCCGATTACTTATGAGAAGGTCGGTGTTTGCAAAGAAAGAATCAAAGATATAGATCAGCGACAAAAAATGGTTGTTCTATGTGGAATTCATAGGAATCAGAAGTTGTTTCCTATAAACGGCGCCACTATTTGGTTTAAAACTAGGAATGATCGGTAAAATGATGATGTAATGCATGTTGCAATATATTTGTGTGTTTGTTGCGACGAAGAGGAAATGACCTGTAAGGTTAGCACTCCTACGCCCAAGACAGTAAGAGAATAAGGAGTAATGTGAGAGTGACAATGAACTTGAATACCTAAAGTGGCACATTTTTTCTCTTTATATAGTGAGAGTAGTTAAAACTGCCTATGTTAAGTGAGATGTGTTGTGCGTGTGGTCATTGGATTTAATCAGACAATAACTTATGCGCCTAGAGAGCGAAATTGCATGTTTCTAGAAGAATGAAAGACCACTTGCTCCATGCGCTATACCTTTTGATAGTTCTCTTGGGTCTTTCTGTTTTGACCTTAGATGAAGCTAAACAAAAGCCAAGAGGCTGTGGAAGAGACTACGTAGGCTTTGTGAATGTAGTATGTGACAGAGAATGCTTTATATTATGGGGTTGGGTGCTAAAAAAGTTTAATATGTTGGTTTTATTAGCATCGAATAAGTAACAGTTAGTTTCCTTATCTCCCTGTTTGCTAGAAGTGTTGTAGATTCGATGCTGCTTCTAAATGGAAAAGGTGAAGAACATCTAAAGCATTTTGGTTCATACAAATGTGCTTGTGGTTGTGGAGTGTATTGGTGTAAAGTGGTGCATTGCTGAAATTGATGACATCATCCTGGATTATAGAGATCTTTTGATAATTTTAGAAATGGTCAGATTAATTTCATTAGTATGAATTCTAATTAGGAAGCACATAAGTTAACAATGATAGATTAATTATTTAATTAATTAAATATAGATTGACATAATTAATTATTAATTAATTATATTATGGTTTATTCTTATTAAACACTAAATAGATGAATTATTTGATTGAGTTTTGTGCCTGAATGGATCGTAATGGGTTGGACCATTCAGTTAGTCCAATGAGAGGTCTTTGCCCTCAGTCATTTAGTTATTTAAGTGTCTCCCCATTAAATCTAATTAAAGTCTCATATTTTTCCGTTGCATATAATGCAATATGTTTCTCAAATATGTGTAATTATATTTGTAGCATTTGAGTTTTGAGTGAGTTATTAATAAATTGTATAAAATCTCATATTGTATTTTAAATTATATGAATTTGATATCACTCAAAAGATGGTAAATCTTTTATATTGACCATCATATTATTTCATGTAAAATTATCTAAATAAAGATATATTCTACTTACGTGCAAAATATGTGGTTGAAATGATGTTATATTATACAACCGCTTCTCTATATAGTTTTATATTAAATAGTATCCCAATGTTCAATCCAAGTATGTAATATTAGTGAGATATGATAAATCCTTATCTTATTCGATCGGTGGGAGTGCATGTTTACAAAATCATACAATCTGAAAAAATTTAGATTATTATTCTCATAGTGTCATATATTCTTGTGCGCACCGTAAATATGATATATTCTAAAAAGATTTTAAAATATAAAATAATTCTAAGAAGTCTTATTCTATTATACTGAGATATATATTATTCTCTTAATCTCAGAAAATATCATAACTTAATGCTTAGGTTGACATTGAAAACACACAATAATTCTAGCGTGAAATAATATTATGTTATTTTATCTTTAATAGTCCACATTTGTCAAGTCATAATATGAAAGTACAAATAAATATCAATACTCCTATCGAGTATGATATTATGTTATGAAAATACTTATTATTAAATGTAATTACTCTAGTAATAGAATATATTTATATGTAATTAATATTCTTAGACATATGTGGATATTCTATGACCTTTAATTTAAAAACTATTAGTATAATCATTAACCAAAGACTTATACACATTAGTAAATCTTATGATATTTTAGATTAGTGGGAATTTATCAATAACATTTTCATATGCTCGGGTCATTCTTTATAACATATTACTCTTAACTTAAATATGTTACTATAAGTTCATACTTCTTTATATAAAGTTGTGAGTTTTAACTGATAAATTTAATTTAATTGATAGATACAAATTATGGCATATTATTATATCAAAGAATAATTAAATATTATTGGAACGATGTACCTTGTAGGATTGGAGAAGTTGTTGATGGTAAGAGTGATAATGAGAGGATTATTACCCTCATTGTCGTCTATGATTTTCAGAGTAAGTTAATTGTCTAATGAGGAGACACTTAAATAGTTAAACAACTGAGGGCAGGGACCTCTCATTGGGCTTAACTGAATGGTCAAACCCATCACGGTCCATTTAGATACAAAATCCAATCAAATAATTCATATATTTAGTGTTTAATAACAATAGACTATAATATAATTAATTAATAATTAATTGTGTCAATCCATATTTGATTAATTAAATAATTAATCTAACAATCTCTCACTTGGATGATAATAATTAATTATTAAAAATATTGATTTTAATATTATAATATCAATAATGGTCAAAACAATAATCAATAAAAAAGAAGGAAATTTCAACGCTGCAGAAATTGTATCCGATAGGGAAGACAAATCATACATGTTAAATTCACAACTTTATATAAATAATGATGACTTTAGAGTAACATATTTAAATTTAGAGTAATATGTTATAAAGAATGACCCAAGCATATGAAAATGCTATTGATAAACTCTCATTATCCCAAAGTATCATAAGACTTACTCATGTGTATAAGTCTATGGTTAGTGATTATACTAATGAGTTTTAAATTATAGGTCATAAAATATCCACATAGGTCTAAGAATAGTAGTTACATACAGAGATACCCTATTACGAGAGTTATACATTTAATCATAAGTACCTTTATAACACAATATCATACTCGATTGAAATATTGATATTTACTTGTACTTTCCATATTATGACCTGACAAATATAGACTATTGAAGATAGAATAACACAATATTATTACATGCTAAAGAATTATTGTGTCTTTTCAATATTGACCTAAACATCAAATTATGATGTTTCCTGAGATTAAGAGAATAATATATATATATATATATATATATATATATATATATATATATATATATATATATATATATATATATATATATATATATATATATATATATATATATATATATATATATATATATATATATATATATATATATATATATATATATATATATATATATATATATATATATATATATATATATATATATATATATATATATATATATATATATATATATATATATATATATATATATATATATATATATATATATATATATATATATATATATATATATATATATATATATATATATATATATATATATATATATATATATACATATATATATATATAACAGAATAAAACTTCTTATAATTATTTCATATTTTGAAGTCCTTTTAGAATATGTCATATTTACAGTGCGTGCAAGAATATATGTCACTAAGAAAATAATAATATAAATTTTTTCAGCTTATATGATTGTGTACACATGCACTCCCACTGATTCAATATGATAAAGATTTATCAGAGCTCACTAATATTAAATACTCTGATTGAACAATGAGATACTATTTAAAGCAAAACCATACCGAAAAGTGGTTGTATAATATATCATTATTTTAGCCACATATTTTGCAAGTAAATGGAATATATCATTATTTAGATAATTTTACATGAAAGAATATGATAGTCATATAAAAGATTTACCATCAACTGAGTGAAATCAAACCCATAATATATGATTTTACATAACATCGTAATAACTTACTCAAAACTCAAATGCTACAAATATAACTACATACATTTGAGAAACATATTATGTTCTACGCAACGGAAAAATATAAGACTTTAAATTTAACTATTATTGATGATATAATTACAAATGGTCATAAACTTTATTACTAAAATAAGAATATAATATTTTCAACATAAGTCTCTATAAAGTAATAAATAAATAATATTTGTTTCTCAATTTTATACAATTGACATATTAAATTCTCCCACTTGATAAAGAATAATAGTTAAACTAAAATTAAGAGTTTTGAAAATGATTTAAACAAATATTCAATTATTTTTCCTATCACAAATAATCATATCAAGTAACGTCACATTGATAGGGTATGTCCATCACTTATATAATATAAAGATAATTGAAATCCATTTTTAAAAAATTGAATAAAACTTATTGGATTTAATAAAGTATTACATCTCTTTTAAATAATTTCTTATTTCTCAAATAATACTTTCAGTAATTTTAAATTAGAAATAAAATAATATATGAATATTAGGTCACAGAAAATTTTGATACCTATAAGGTACACAAACAATAATTTATATAAACATAAATTATAATTACATTGAACAAAAATAAATTATATTAATAATAACATACCGATAGAGTATAATTATTATTAATACTAGCGTCTATACAGGTGTCACACCCTCATTTTCACCTTTAGCCTTTCATATCATACATCGTTCTAGTGCATATCAACTCTGTAGGTTCACAAAGTAAGGATTGGGTCAGTTCGTTGTTTTCCATTCCAAATAAGATAAATTGTCTATCATGGGCTACATGGAAGAAAAAGTTCATCATCTAAGGTTTAGTTCAAGTTGGAAAGTCTACTCATGTAGATTCCTTCAAGGAGAAGTTACTTGAAAAATATTAGGATATTCAAGATCAATATTCCTAATGAACATGAAGTGTAAGGCATAATTCAAGATTTCTTCATTCAACTTTGTTTCAAATTCTATGTTCAAGTGGAATTCAAAAGATCACAACTTCATAATTCAAGACTTCATCCCTTTCAAATTCAATGGCATAAGGGAGATATATCATTCCAAATTCAAGATTCATGAATTCAAGATTAGATTCAAGAATATTACAAAGGGAAATTTCATGACATTGCAAGAATGTCACATTTGTTACAAAGTTTCTAACTCTAAGTAATACTTAGAAAATTAAGCTATTTCTAATCTTAATTCAAGTTTCTAATCAACTTCATACTATGGTACCCTTCATGCCCCCATCAAGTCCACATGTTCCTCCTTATGACTACAAACATCTACGAAAAATAATCAAGGCCAATTCAACATTGGAACCTTTCAAAAGCAAGACTATGAATGCTTAGTCATGGGCATCTTTAATGTGATTCAAAACAGTCTCATGCAAGAAATGACCAACTAACTCACAACTAAACAAACCATGTCACAAACTTAAGGAACTAGTTCATGTTGGTTCACATACATACCAAAACTCATATTTTTAAAAATGATGTCAAAAGTAAAAGTATGGATCACAAGGACAACCTAAGAACAAGTGAATAAAGGAGAGCAATGCAGAAAAAATAGCATTGGGAAAGTGCAGCAGCAAAAGCAGAAAAGGCAACATGTTAGAAATGGAAAGAAATGGGGTTGCACCAAGAAAGTGGTAATAAGCATTTCCAAGTATAGAAATTCTGAAACTTGAAGCGTGTGCAAACTCTAATACTTTGGTATAGCAGCAAAAGTACAGCAGAAAAGTAGGATTTCTAGAGGAAAATGGTGCACCAAGAAAGTGGCATTGGACATTTCTAAGTGTAGAAATTCTGAAGTTTGAAAACATGTGCAAACCCTAATGTTTTGGCTATAAAAAAGAAGCAATAGCAGTAGAAAAGGGAGCCGAATTGGAGAGAGAGATATAGAACATTGAGAGCAATAGGGAGAAAAAATTAGAAAAATCAAGAGGGTTAGAAAACACAAGAGAACTATAAAAAACCAGAAAAATAAGAGAGAAAGAGACACATTGAGAAAACAAAGGAGGGATAGAAAACCAGATAAAAAAGGAGGTGAATCATAGAGCACATCCAACACAAGCCATTGGTGATTAGAAGGAGAATAGAAGCTCTTGGGTATATTTTCTTTCAAACCTTTCTCTTTTTACATACTTTGCATTGTCTTTATTTCTCGGTTAAGTGATATTTGTGTTGAACATATTGTGGTAAGGTCTCAAGAGTGACCAAGAGCTATTATAAAAAACAAGGAAAGGAGAAAAAAATCAAATTTTTTCACTCCCAGAGGTGCTAACGCGGTCCGTGTCAACTGACACGGACGCCTGTGTCAGCTCCCTGTCTTACCTCAAAAATCAATGTTGTGGGAACTTTCTGACATAGCCCGTGTCAGCTGACACGGGCGGCCGTGTCAGCCCCCTGTTTTTCACTTTTATTTACTATTTCTCCTGGTTTTTTTTACATATCCCATTCACACATGAAATGGGACGTCTCATTTCACGTTGTTTTGTATTTTTTTATGTCTTGATTTTTTATTCGTATTTTCAAGCCGATTAACCCGATGTGGTTGTATGACCATTCTATGTGGATATTATTATGGTCATTTATGACTTTTGGTTCCAAAAAACTGTTTTCAAAAATAAACTCTCAATTTTATCGAGCCATTTTCACCCTTGTAAGTCGATCGCCTTGTGCGTCGCCATCGACCTTGTTTGTATCACTTCAAATATTTTTACAAGCAATAAAACCCTTGATCCAACATCGAGTGGTATTTTTCTCATAAAAAATCCAAAAAAATAATAAATATACGATTAGGTTTACACGCCATGAGCTTTAAAGTGGTGGAGAAGGAATGAGAATGGAACCACTCCTACACTCGTTCTGAATATTTTGAATACAAGGCGCTCGACTTGGATATTTGAAACATTCATCTCTACCCAAAGTCTTTAGTGTGATCCTAATCAAAAACAATTTCTTTCTCAAAAACCATTAAAAAAATAACATCAGCTCATCAAACTTCTTTTTCGCCTTAGGGCATCATCCGAAAATCCTTTTTAAGGTATAAAATCAACCAACACACAATCATTTCTCAAGTGGCTGAACTACGCCTGCTCTGATTTCTTACACCTGTTGAGAATACGCATGCATAGGATTGTGATAATCCTAGCGAGCACTCTTCTTTCTTTTCCACCTTTAGTCCTCCATTCCTCATCACCCAAAAAGGACATGTTACGTCCGTTATACCGCAAACAGGTAACACATAAGACTCCATAAGCGAGCCACAACGCACCTAACTGCAAGAACGCACACATTAGCATCGTCCACCCAAACTTCCCATTTTTCACCGTAGTCCCATGAACTACAAATGCTCTGATTCTTCAATTCTTACAAGTGAATATATGTAGGAACTAATTTGTAATTTTCACAAATGTAACTATTCTTGGATAAATTAAATTTTTTTAATAAATGAATTCTTATTTCCTGACCAAATTTCTCTGAATAAAATTTGACGTTTCAACATCCGAATTCGAAAACTAACCACTTTGCACAATACCAAAAATTAAATTACATCCGACGTAACTTTTGAATTCAACCGGACCCCTTGAAAATTAATTCGCACTTGATAATAAAATTAGTGAATATGGCCTTGAACAGATAAACAGAGAAATCCAATTTAACGGAAAAACGAACTTTACTCCGTATTTAAAATCCAGCCCGTATCCTGAATAACCTGTCATTGTAACCTGAATCGATTCGACTACTACTCGTGATCAAACCAATTGATATTTGTTATAAAACTCAATGCGAACCAAAATTCCACTGTTCCTCTAAAATTGATTTGTAACTAGTAGAAAAACAGGAAAATATGCTTTGGCTAGAACAAATTCCTTGCAACCGACTCTCGCACAGATTCAACCCAAATTCATTCATATTTCAACGTCCTCAACTCTATACGGTTTAGGAAGCAAACAACATTTCACAACTCAACTGACGACTACTTCTGGTTCTTGAACAAAAATGTATTGTGTCACGAGGTATCTGACGTCAATATTGCTGTAAAATTCAACCCATTCTCAAATAAAAGTCGCATGATTCAGAGATAGAAACCCTAATCGTTTGAGGAATTTATGATAATGATTTTGTCTCGTAATCGTCAACAGACTATAAATTAACGACCCTTTTGCACTTCCTAAATTAAAGCGCATACAGTGTTATTCTCCTGCAAAACAACCAGATTGAGCAAACCGGTTAGCGGTTAGTTAAAATACAATGCAGAATATAATGAAATGTGAAATGAACCTGATGATCTAAGGGTAAAATTTGGAGTATGGCAGAGTGTCAGTCGAAGTATTCAAGAAGCTAAGATCTATGATGAATGTAGATAGTTTAGACACAATGAATTAGGTGGTGTGTTAAATATGTAATTTATTGTTTTAGAAATATTAGATTTGATTTAGAAAGATCATATTTGATTTAGAAAAATTAGATTAGATATTTTTGCGCTTTTATAGTTTAGGCTTTGATTTGGGGTACAAGTTAACCTAAATCTATAAATAGGGAGAAACCCTTATTTTGTAAACATCTCATCTCATCTCATCATATTTTTTTAATTCACAATTTGCAGTTGCAAGTGAAATAACATAACTTCCACAGTTTGTGGACAGAGAGTTCTCTGCAAAAAATTGTTCATCTTCTTCTTCTCCAACGTTTTTCTTTCCTTCTTTCTAAACTTTTATTTCTTTGTCATTACGCGAGTTTGAAACAATCTTGAGATCAAGATTGATTTAGTGAAATTCTCCATAGGTTGTGGTTGAATTTCTAACATCTAAATGTTGTTTTCGTAAAACTAGATTCATATATTTTATAATAGCTATAATATGTATCTAACCATGCTCTAATACCAGTTGATAAATTTAATTGAATTGATAGATACAAATTATAGCATACTATTATATCAAAGAATAATCAAATATTGTAGGAACGAGGTGTCTTGTAGGATTGGAGAAGCTGTCAACGGTAAGAGTGATTATGAGAGGATTACTACCCTCATTGTCATCTAGGATTTTTAGAGTATGTTAATTGTTTAATGGGGAGACACTTAAATAGCTAAACGGTTGAGGGCAGGGACCTCTCATTAGGCTTAACTGAATGGTCCAATCCGTCACGGTCCATTCAGGCACAAAACTCAATCAAACAATTCATCTCTTTAGTGTTTAATAAAAACAAACCATAATATAATTAATTAGTAATTAATTATGTCAATACATATTTGATTAATTAAATCGTTAATCTAACATTAATATGTATGATTTGTCTTCCCTATGGGATACAATTTCTGCAGCGTTGAAATTTACTTATTTTTTATTGATTAGTGTTTTGACCATTATTGATATTATAATATTAAAATAAATATTTTTAATAATTAATTATTGTCATCTAAGTGGAAGGTTGTTATATTAATAATTTAATTAATCAAATATGAATTAATATAATTAATTATTAATTAATTATATTATGGTTTATTGTTATTAAACACTAAATAAATGAATTGTTTGATTGGATTTTGTGCGTGAATGAACCGTGATAGGTTGGATCATTCAATTAAACCCAGTGAGAGGTATTGTCATAATTCGTTTAACTATTTAAGTGTCTCTCCATTAGAAAATTAACATACTTTAAAAATTCTATACAGCAATGATGGTAGTAATCCTCTTATAGTCATTCTTGTGACGGCTAATTCTCTAATTCTATAAGGTACACCATTCTCATTATTCTTAATATTATAATATGTTATAATTTGTATCTCTCTTAACATGTCCCGGATAATTTGTATCCCTCCATTAGTTCCAAAATTTGGTTGAGGCATGTCCCAAATATCTCTCTTAACCTAAAATGTAAAATCCTTCTAGTTTATTTATTGAAGTCATGATGATTTAAAATAAAATATAGAAATTCTTATTAAATTAAGAAAAGCAAAAATATAAGTGTTTATATTTTGTGCAACAAATTAGTTTTGTAGAAAAATGGCAAGTGTGGTACCTCAAAAAATACGATCCTTCGCGATGGATCCGGAAAAATTAGTTCGAACAGAGTTGTCACCGAGCTTTATTTATCCCAACAAAGAAATAGGAAAATATCGATAAAACCTTTAAAAAAACATAATAATGTTCGTCGCAACCATATTCGGGTTCAGGAGTCGATTATGCAAAGGGAAGGTATTAACGTCTCTCACGTTCGTTGTACTCAAAGGGAACCTCTTAGTCTGATTTGCGATTGAATGTTAACTCATAATATTTGTTTTCTTCTAAGATCATAATGCGAAAGGTAAGAGAAAAGGGTTTTGATTGCTAAGGGGAAAAGAGTGGTTTTTTATTAGGGTGCTCGCCAAGGATTGAGGCCCTTGTGCCTACGTATCTTCATTGTGAAATAAAGAATTAGAGCGTTTGTAGTTCATGGAACTATGCTTTGTTGGTTCATTTTTTCGAATTAATGTTTAGGTCGCATTATAAGGGTTAAACATTAACTTTTCTACTCTCGGCAGAGGCTTAAGCATTTAGTTTGTATGCGCATTAGAAGGGACTAAACATTGTTCTTTTAAGAAAAAGTTTTAATCACACGGAGGCGAAAAGTTGAATTAATATGTTAAATGTTTTATTTGGATGGAGATTACTTGAATGGCCAAGGAAGGTTCCTTGTATCCAAATAATCGAAGAGAAGAATCGAATGCTCGAGATCATCTCTCTTTTCATCCTTAATTGTGAAAGGGTTCATTATAATTAAGGTATTTTATGTGGATGACGAGTACTCGAATGACCGAGGAAGGCTCCTCATATCCAAGTATTTGGGAGAGAGAATAGAAGGCTCTAGACCACTCTTTTTTTCATCTAAGTCTTAAGAAAAATAGGTTTGATTCAATTTGTAATGAAAAAAGTTTAATGTTAATCGGATTATAAGTTTTTTAGAGGTGACAATTGTTTGACTAGTGAATAAGGCTACTTGTACCCAAAAAATCAAGGAGAAGAATCGAAGGCTCGAGACCATCCCATTTTTCATCTTTAATGAAATCATGTTCAAGTATAGGTTAAGTGTTTTGACGAATGACGAATACTTGAATGGCCAAGGAAGACTCCTTGTATCCGAGTATTCGAGAAAATAATAGAACGCTCTAGACTATTTCTTTTTTGTTTAAGTAATTGTGAAAATACTCTATGTTAATCGAGGTTTGAATTTGTGTTTGAAGCGTTGTATGGATTTAAACTAATTGGAAAGGAGGATCTAAATGGTGTTGTGTAAGGTTGATGGCGATGCATGAAGCAATCGACTTACAAGATGGGGTAGGGTTTGATATATGGATCAAGAATGCTTTAGGATTTTCATTTTATTCATCATGCAATGACAAAGCATAAGCAAAATAAAGGAAAGAGATAAAATTATTTTACACTTTATGGGAATAGGGGTACACCTTTTCGAATGGGTATAAGAATAAGCAATAAACACACAACCCAAACAAGCAAGCATACACAAATCAATATAGCATAAAAGCGATAAAACAATTAAATCGAATTTACACTACAAGTGTACTAGCAAAGTGGACTAGTCTTTTAGATGACTAATTATAATTAATTAATCAAATAAGTCTCATTGTAAAAACGTTCAAGATTAAGATATGAATGTGTGCAAGTGTGAGCCTGAGGTTGATGGCGATGCTTTAAAAGCGATCGACTTACAAAGGTATTAAAGTGGGCTCGACATTGAATCGAGAATTAGTCCTTTTTGAGAAATGGTTTGAGATTGAAATAGTTAATGGAATGAGTTGACCCAATTTTATTTAACAAAGTCAAAATGGTCAAAGTTTATTAAATCACTTAATTAAATTGATCCAAATCAATTATCAAAATTATTTGATTAAAAATTAACGTAATCAAATAATTAAGTTAATTAAAATTGATTAATAAAGTTAAATGATTGAAATTCAATTAATTGATAAATTAAGCTAATTAAAATTAATTATCAAAATTATCCAATTAAGTCAAATAATCAAGTTAGTTAAAATCGAATAGAAAAATTACATGATTAAATCAAACTCAAAATATATTTGATTAATTTGATTGAAAAGGCGATAAACAAAAAGCAAGTACAAAAATAAATCAAATTGTGTATTGCAATGTGCTCCAAAGTCGATTTGTACATATCGATCACATAACTGCAGTGTCGTATGTAAGGACCGAAACACGACGAATTATTCTATCAATGTATCGAAAGAAAATATGACAGCATAACAACATAAAATTGTCGAATCCACAAATTAAAGAAAATCTCGATTTAACGCCAATAGAATGAAATTAAAAGCAAACCAACTTGAATTTATACAAAACACTTTTCACAAAGATTAATGGGCCCAAAAGGTCACATATGAAAACACAAAAAAATGGCCCAACATCAATTATCTTTAGCCACATACTACTAACCCACATATAAAACAAGCCACAATAAATTCTTTTTTAATGTGCACTCTCTTAGAAAGAAAATTCAGAGTACAAAGCAAAAAGCTATCCATAAAAACAAGAAAACAAGTTTCTAAGCAAAAAGCCATTCATGAAAACAAGAAGACAAGTTTCTACTGCAAGCAATGTATTCAAACAAATACTTAATGGGAAAGTTACCAATTCTGACTTTTGGTTTTACTATACTTAAGCATAAATGAATTCAAACATCAACTTGCTGTAAAACAAATAAGCATGATAAACCAAAATATAATTTGATTCAAATCTCAAATTCAAATGGAAACAATTATCACTATTAGTTCAATAGAGACATCTATACAAAACTACCAATTTGAACATCCCAAACAAATTGAACATCAGTAGTAGTATACCAATACCAAATTGAAAAATAAAATAAAATAAATAAATAAACATATATATATATATATATATATATATATATATATATATATATATATATATATATATATATATATATATATATATATATATATATATATATATATATATATATATATATATATATATATATATATATATATATATATATATATATATATATATATGACACTTGTCCGCTGCTTAGTGGATGGATCAAAAATATTTTTAATTTTTTGATTTTATTATTTGATCGAATAGTGGAATCATAATTTGTGATTGGATGAATATAATAAGTGTGGATAACAAAAAAGAACTCTTGATTTAACGATTATAATTAACACAAAGAAACATACATTGTTAGACAATTTAAAATACCAATTGATTTAAATCAATTAAATCAAATAAAATTCACATCTTTCTAAATACACATGATGAAATTAAAATGCAAGTATGAAAAAATATATTTTATTTTTCTGAATAATTTGACGAAAAGATAAAAGTAAACGTATGAAAATGAATAAAAGTCGAGAGCCGAAGTGTCCGAAAAAATAAACTGATTGCACGAAAATAATCAGCACGAAATAAACGTATTGGAAAAATACAATGTTTGGTTAGATTTTGAAATAAATTTGACAGGTTAAAAGGCTCTAACTGATCAAATTATGGCTAAAAAATCGTCGAAAATTGAAACGAGTACGTCAAGATAAACTACGTGAATTGTAGATTAATAGTACTGGCGTTGCAAGCTGTTGGTACAGTGGTAAAGTATCGGGGTTTGTTATCGTCTCCACAGGGAATCTGTGACATTGCCGCAGTTCGACAATTGTCAAATTTTTAACTTATAGTAACAAGGGGGTTTGGTCCTAAGTGAAACAATCATTCAAACAAGTTGCCAAAAGAACAAATTTCATTTGCACAAAGACTTAAGTTCTTAAGCATTCTAAAATTCTAAACAAAGAAAAACATGTACCTTGACAATATTCACTTGTTTCATACTATCATTGTCATCCAAAGTCGGTCGAAGCTTCATTAAATGCTTTTATACCGATAGCAACCACTCTAGAAGGAGTTTTCATCATTCCTGAACACATTAGAGAAAACATAAAAAGAAACAAATATATACAATATATACAAAGCTTAAAAATATAGAACCGTTGCAATGCACTTCAAAATCTCAACATCAATCCCCAGCAACGGCGCCATTTTGTTGAAGCGGTAAAGCAGCAAGCAAAAAATATTAAGTATCCAATTTTGTCGTCTCCACAGGGATTAGTGCAATCTGAACGTTGTTCAACAGCCTCTACATTTCTAAGCTTAATTTCAAAGGGTTTGGTTTAAAAGGTTCAGGGAACCATAAATAAAAACAGAAATTATAAAATAAAGACTGAAATATAAACAGAGCCTTGTTGGGATTGCATTTCATCAATTGATAACATATGCATTCTTCTGAACAAATTAAACACAATGCAATAATTCATCTAATATCCTTACGTATCACTCACGACAAAGCTTATCTCTAACGCGACATCGAGAGAACAACCGTGTTGTCTCATTGGTGATTTCTCACCCAACAAAAACACAACACAGAGCATTAAGATCTGATACTCAAGAAAATGCTAAGCCTAAATCTATCTCTAGAATTTAGGACCTAACAGGAAATCATCCTAGATCCAGATCTGAAGAGTATATCTCTATCACGGTTCAAATCAACGATAAACAAGAAAGCAGAGATAACACCCATATCAGATAACAATTGTTTCATATAAAATACAATGATCAGAATACGTACACACACTTAACCCTTTTTACATGTATTCATCTAATCCGCCAAATGTCGGTGAACATCGTTCTTCATCACTATTATCACATACCCACACAATATCATGTTGATTCTACCCATGCTACCCATGCTACTTAATCAACACAACACCATAGAAGATAAAATGAATATCAACTTCAAAACCATGTCAAAATTTTGTTCATTGATAGAAGAAGATCTGAGATGAAAGATGTGAAATGGTTTTGTCAAGACCCACAAATAAGCAATCAAAGATAATCATTCAATAGAGAATCCAAACTAGTTCACAAACATAAATTAGATGAAATACATAAGGTATCAAAAGATTACAATCCAAACCCTAACAAGAGATCAAAGATCTTACCTCCTCCCTCTTAAAGTTTTGAGTTTCTCTTTCTAAAAGAAATGAAGAGAGATAAGTTTTGATGTCTAGAATGGAAAAAATACAAGTTATGACCTAAAAAAGCAAGAAAAACACTTAAATACACATTCAGGATCAGTCATGTTCGCCTAGCGAACAACTAACTTTTAGTACTTTCAGATCTATCCAATTCTGGGCTTGTTCGCTACCTGCTTGCCTAGCAAGTTATTCGTTACATGTTCGCTAACTGCTCGCCTAGCGAGCATGACAGCATTTTGCCAAGGGAGGTGTTCGCTGGAGACTCGTTGCGCCTTCGCCTAGCGAGTGCTCGCTACTCCCTCGCTGCATCTTCGCCTAGCGAGCTTGCTGTTTGTTTGCTTGCTTTCTTGGTTCCTTTGCCCATTTCTTGTGTCTTACTTTTCACTTGTTTTGTGCCTAATTCCTGCACAATAGCACACAAATCAAAGGTACCAAGAGATTTTCACACTATATTGCAAACCAAACAAAACAAGAGTGGTTTTCAACACTTTCTTGACGAAATTGAGTGAAAGATGCCAACTTTTGATAGATCAAATAAGTGAAATTTGGCATCTAACACAAGCTCAATTTCGAAACTTTTTATTTACTGTTTTTTTTATATTTGAGATATGATTCAACCAATCTGCCTATATATTCGAGAATTCATTATACCTGACATTTTAGATGTTATTTACGATGAAAGACATATTATGTTATACAAATAATGCAAAATAAAAATAAAGTCAAATAAATAAAAATTTTAAAATATGACAGATTAGTTTTGTAGAAAAATAAAATAAAAATTAATTTTAACTTCAAGCAATTCAGAACACACGTTCACATAAATATTATCACTAAAATGGTCAAATTTACCTGTTATGTTTATTACTTTGTTGAAAATTTGTTTTGAAGGAAGGATATATAATAATCAAACTAAATATCAGTGTTTTAAAAACTGGACTGAATCGGCTTGTCATATCGGTCAAATCAAAAATCGAAAAGGTCACCAATCTGGTCTAATTACTGGATCAGATATGTTATTAAATCAGTGAGAATCGATCAGAATCGGTCAAAACTGCTAAAAATCAGTGAACCAGCAGTTTAAATACATGTCTTTTTTTCTTCATAATAATGACGCCGTTTTGATAATTTATTTTTTTTATAGATAAAATTAAAATATAAATAGACTTTATTCAAAACTTATTTAGAACAATTTTTTTGTTTGTAATGTTCAAAATTTATTTGGATTTGTATTTTGTACTATTTTGTCGTGCGTGATGACTACGTCAAGAGTTTGAATTTAAAAAATAAATTTATGAAATTATGATATTTTAAAATTTTGTAGGTGTAGTAATATTTTTAGAGAATGACTCATTCGGTTCGACCGATTTATTAAATATATAGTTTTTTTATAAATACCAGTTTATTCAGGCGAGTTATCCGGTTTAATTCGGTTTAGTCATACGGTTCGATTCGGTTTAGTCATGTGGTTCGATCAATAATTCAATAATTTAACCAATAAACGACTCAGAACCTTCACCGATTAATGATCGGTCTAATTTTTAAAACATTGCTAAATATAAATGATTATAAAAAATAAAATAATATAAATGGTATTTCAAACTTAATTAATTTTATAAATGTATATTCAAAATTACGTTTGTTGAAAGCTCATCCAAACACTTTAGTAAAACAAT
The DNA here is from genome assembly GCA_963859935.3 of Lathyrus sativus. NCBI lineage: Eukaryota > Viridiplantae > Streptophyta > Magnoliopsida > Fabales > Fabaceae > Lathyrus > Lathyrus sativus. The sequence goes on from OZ012739.1 coordinate 422,326,742, forward strand.
TGTAAATTGTGAGAATATACCTGATAGCAATCGGTGGGTGCTCAAACCGACATAAGGGCATAAATCAAAATATTTATGTCATAAAGTGAACATTTCTACCGACAAAATGCATGTGATGAGTACTTTCCGAGGAATCAATATGGGATTTATAAAGACATATGTTTATAATTTAAAACGTGTGTATTACAAACGTTATCTTTTAATCTAATCAAAATAAATGCATGCTGTTTTTTCCTTCTTGTGGCATACAAGTTATTCAATAATTTAATTTGTATAATAAAATATTAGTTTAAATTGTCTTAACTATAAGTGAAAAAAATATAACGGTTACCTTGAGTCTTAAAATTTCATTTGTGTAAAATACACAATTTTTGTGTCACTGAATGACCAGTTTACTGTAAATATTTTGAAACACGTATTTCTTAATGCAAATTAATGTTTGAGGCAATTGTAAAACTAAAACTAACTTTGTACTAAAGAAAATTATTTAGTACTCCCCTGGATATAGAAGAATGAATTTATTGCATTTTTTTTTCTTTTTTCTTTTTCAATCAAAATCAGGGAAGTTTTACCCCATACCCCTACACTTATACCTATACCCCTACATTAAAAAATTTTGGACCAAAATATCCTCGTATAAAAATTTATTATTTTTTAATTTTTTTTATATTTTTTTATGTGTTTACCGGAAGACTTTTTGGAAGTCTTCCGGTTCACATTTTTTTAGTATGTTTACCGGAAGACTTTTTGGAAGTCTTCCGGTATATATTTTTTTCGTTTGTTTACCGGAAGACTTTTTGGAAGTCTTCCGGTTCATGTTTTTTTTTTAATTTGTAATTAATATTTAAGATTTATTAATTTTATATAAAGACCAATTTAGTAAATTTTTGAATATTATACTTAAAATATAAAAATTCTATAAATAGAGAATCATTTTCTGAATATTTTCTATTTACTATAATTATTAGAATACTAGGATTAAAATCATTTATTTTAAATGATCATAATAGTAGAATTTTCTTAAATATCTTATTAATCTTAAACATTAATAAATAAAATAAATTTAAATATAAGATATAAGTTTACATTATTCAATATATTTAATCAAATGAAAACATATGTGATAAATAAATAATGTATTTTAACTTGCAAAATAATATAAGTAATAAATTAATAATGTATTTTATTTAAAATAATCACAATAATAAAATACGCAAATAATGTGTTTTATTTATAGGACTGATATAGTTTTATTGATTATTTAATTTTGAATACTACTATGAGTATAGTATTTAATCTATACTTTAGAACTCACATAATTATAAATATAAAAAATATTGTTTTATTACCCATATTTTTATTTAATTAAAAAAAATAAGAATATAAATTTATTATTTGTTTTTCATTTTTGTTTGATCTTTTTAATTATTTTACTTTATTTAATATTTTTAATAAAATAAATAATATATTTTATTTAAAGTAAGCACAATATAGAATATGCAAAAAATTTATAAATAAAAAAAAGATCAAACGAAAATGAAAAACAAATAATAAATTTATATTCTTATTTTTTTTAATTAAATAAAAATATGGGTAATAAAACAATATTTTTTATATTTATAATTATGTGAGTTCTAAAGTATAGATTAAATACTATATTCATAGTAGTATTTAAAATTAAATAATCAATAAAACTATATCAGTCCTATAAATAAAACACATTATTTGCGTATTCTATTATTGTGATTATTTTAAATAAAATACATTATTAATTTATTACTTATATTATTTTGCAAGTTAACTTATTGTGATCATTTTAAGTTAAAATACATTATTTATTTATCACATATGTTTTCATTTGATTAAATATATTGAATAATGTAAACTTATATCCTATATTTAAATTTATTTTATTTATTAATGTTTAAGATTAATAAGATATTTGAGAAAATTTTACTATTATAATCATTTAAAATAAATGATTTTAATCTCATTATATTCTAATAATTATAGCAAATAGAAAATATTCTAAAAATAATTTTTTATTTATAGAATTTTTATATTTTAAGTATAATATTCAAAAATTCACTAAATTGGTCTTTATATAAAGTTAATAAATCTTAAATATTAATTACAAATTAAAAAAAAAAAAAATGAACCGGAAGACTTCCAAAAAGTCTTCCGGTAAACAAGAAAAAATACGAACCGGAAGACTTCCAAAAAGTCTTCCGGTAAACATATGAAAAAAAATGTGAACCGGAAGACTTCCAAAAAGTCTTCCGGTAAACAAATAAAAAAATATAAAAAAATTAAAAAATAATAAAATTTTATACGAGGATATTTTGGTCCAAAAATTTTTAATGTAGGGGTATAGGTACAAGTGTAGGGGTATGAGGTAAAACTTCCCAAAATCAGTAGAATTAACAAAGCTCCGTATCAAAAGAGGTTTGGGCTAATATTATATATGGGCTTTCTTCCAGCCCAAATGAGTTATAGATCAAATGAGAGAATTTTATCTTACACTTTTTAAATTTTATCTTACCCCTCTTAACTTTTCGTAATATTCATATTACTCTTGTCAAGATTATAATAGAAAAGATGGGACAAAAAATCTGATAAAATAAATAAAATTTTTGAAATAAATTAGAAAATCTAATAGTATATTTAAAAAATTCAGTATGTAGTTATACTATTTTTTTAAATCGGCGTGTGAAAAAATTTACCATTTATTTTAAAACTCCATGTTGTACCAGAATTTTTGCAAAACCATAAAATATCCGGTAGTTTAAAAACACCATTTTTAAAATAAAAAACTTCATGCACTCACTAGATTTTTAGAGGATCTAAAAAAAATCAGTAGTGCATTTTTAAGATTTGAGATTTTGCCGATAATTTTGTACAATTATGGCTGCATCGATCATTTTGTGTTATCTAGAATGAACTCAAAGCATTACTTCCACGACCTAGTGAAAAAACAAAACTACCCTTAAAATCTGGAAATGCATCTCTAGACGCACATCATTCCCATTTGTTTTTGAACCAGACTCTAAGGCTATGTTAAAATAAAATACATAAATCATCACCATATAACTTACGAAGATGCATCTCCATGCACTATTTTAATCAAATACGCGTCAAAGTCTCCCATTCTTCCTCACTTCTCAAAATACTCTAAAAACTCACAAATTCTTCAAACTCTCAAAACTCTCAAAACTCCATCTCAAACTCATTCAACACTTCTAAGTTTCTACCATCAACATTTAATCAATCAAATAATTCAACATCAAACTCACATTCGTCAAGTTTTGATTTCTTTATACTTTTTTATTTCAATATACATTTGTAAAAATTGAGCATTATATTATGTTATAGGTAGCTTGGTGTTTACTGTGAACTTTGGTAAACAAGCGTCAGTCTTTTATTAAAGGTTTCTTGCAAGATTGACCAAATAACCCTAAAACACTGTGCTAAAAGTTCTCTTACAACTTTGTGTAGAAAAATGGAGGATTTCGACTTGGTCAAAATCTTTGAGAAAAAGTAATGTAAAAAAAGGTAGATTGTTGGAAATGTAAATGATTTCGACCGTGCTAAAAGGTAAATTTTGTAAAAGTAAATGTAAAGTGACAATGAAATTAATAGAAGAATGAAAGAAATTTTGCAAAGAAAATAAAATGAAGTAAAAGACTTTCCCTTTGAATACAAATGATGTTTCAGAAATCATACATTTTACTCAGTGAAACTCATTTCTCTCTACATTGGGTACTTTTAGTTTTTTTTTAGTTTTGAAGTGAAATTAAAAGAACACCGCCAAATCCTAATGCTAGAACTCCTATTTATACAAGTGTAAAATAATTATTTCTTAATGTTCTTCTTTTCAGGATTCACCACATAGATTTCTGCATGTTTTTCGCTTCTGAAGTGTCTTCCACGTGTCATTTTGGTTAAAACTAAGAAACAGAGAAACAATTACTCACTTTGAAATAACTTTTCTTTGCGCCAACACAACTGTTGATTGACGTGTCTTACTGACATCAAAATCTTGAGCAACAATGTCATCAAAATGTTGGACGAAATATTTCTTTTCAGAAAAATACTAAGTGTCAATCTTTATCTCTCATCTTGAGACTTCGACTTCTTTAACTAACATAACATGTCGAAAAATATTCATTTAAACTCCCAAATTTTTCCAAATCTTCTCACTATGCTGAGACTTTTGACCCTATCAAAAATCCTAATTAACACTTGGATGCGTTATTTAAATGAAAAATGTGTTTGATAGGTAGTTTAAATGATTAATGCATTTTTTGGTTGTTAGATTAGACTGCACTTTTTTCATTTTTCGTTCTTTTGAATTGTAGAACATTATAGAGATGCATCTTTGGATTTTTGCAACAATTTTCCAAAATCTGTAGATGCGTTATCATATTTTTTTGTCTGCATTATTTGGCTTTATTTCATTCTGTTTCATCTGTATAATGCTTTCCTGGTTTAACTATAATCATTATGGTTGATAACCAAGATAGATTAAGGCACGACATAGTTGTGCATCATGCATTGATTCAAAGGGAAAGAGCTCGATCATCTTAGGCATGAATCGGTCCTAGTTCGATTGATGCAGAGACATCAACTTCTGATATTTATGCATATCCTTCTACGTCTTCCCCTAGGAGGCAGTTGTACCTCCTGATGCATCATAAGCCCTACTGGTACATGTTGAGGCACCCCAAACGGTACATCACGCACCCTAAGGGTTTGGAGAAGGCCCGTTTGACTTATCGATGTTGCCTCTATATTCGGACTATACTGCCAGACATGTGTGGTACTGAAAGGTAAAATTCAATTGTATTCATTCTTTGAAACACATTTGTTATAACATTCAAAGTTTCTGATGATGATTTATTTTTCTGCAAGACTGTGATGCTTTAAAATGCATTAACCATGGTCAAAAAATTACGGGTCTACAGCAACCTACTGAGCACTTATTTTAGGATGTGATACAATTGGCTGAGCTGCGAGACTTATGAAATATCAGTTATGTTATGATTAAACACGGTATCTTATCTGCGTTTGTAGAGAGATGACACTTAGAGACATCATCTTTTTATCTTCCACATGGTGAAATGCCTATCACATTGGACGGTGTCTCATGCTTGCTGGATCTTATGATTAGAGGAAAATTGTTAGACCATACTAGGATTAACATACATGAGGCAGTGGAAATGATGGATACCTATTTGGGAGTTGACCTGAAGGATGCCATTCAAAAGTTAGAAGCCACCAAAGGTGTCATGCTAGGTTTTTATTCTTGGAGAGGTTGTATGCACAACAGGTGCATGCTGCAGAGTAGGTAACTGGTGTTGATGAATAGGTTATGCATTGGTTGGCACATTAATTTTTATGGACAAGAGTGCAACTTATATGGATGTGGTTTACTTGAGATACTTCGTTGGCTTGGAGTGGATCCATGAGTACAACTAGGGTGCAACTTGTTTGATCTTGTACTCCAAGTTAGCTGAAGGTTATACGTGGAAGAACAAACAGATGATAGGCAGCTACACACTATTGACGATAATGTGTCATACCCTAAATTTGTCCTACCTTTTTGAAAATATTTTTCACTTTTTTGTTTCATGCCATTTAGACACATGTCCGCTCGCAATTGGTCGTTTTTTAAAAAAAAAATTTCTTTTTGACCAATCAAAGCGTGACATGTGGCCTAAAAGGGTATTTTTGTGAATCTTATTTCTTTTCTTAATTACTTAAACTTTTTCTTTTAAAAAAAAATGTTACTAATAATTTTTGTTAATAACTTTCTTTTATTTTTATTTATAAATTTTAATTTATTTATAATATTTTGGTAATAATTAGTTAATTAATAGTAGTGTAGAGTTGGTTAGCACTTTTTTTGTTAATATTCTTTATTTATATTTGTTAACATTTTTTAAGTAATTTGTTAGTAATTTAAAATAAGAGGAAAGCAAAAATGCTAGGAGGATCAGAATTGGTGGGGGTAAGCCCACGGTTGGAAGCCCATTAGGAAAGGGCTGAGGATCCCCACGCGGTATAAGAGAGGAAGTATGTTCAGATGGAAAGGGCACTGTTCACCTTCCCTAAAACTCAGAAAACCCTAAAGAAAAATCTCAAAGGCAGGCGCTAAACCCTATCTTCCCTGTTCATCTCTTTTTCGGAAAACCCTAACCGCCGCCACTCCGTTCCCTTCCGCCTCAAATCCCTCATCAAATCTACCGCCTCCCCTCAAATCATCTCCTCTTACGAAACCTTCTTCCTCGCTAAAACCATAAACAGCCGCCAATCACCTTCTTAACTTCACCCTCGATCTCGTCTCCATCAAGGAAAGTTAAAAACCAATTCGTTGCAAGCGGAGCCGCGGTGGCTTGAGAACTCAACGAACCCTAATGACCGAAGAAGACGAGGTGACGATGTTGCGAAGTTCCTTCCCAACTTGACTTTCGGCCGTGACTCAGTGCAATCGTCGTAATCCACCTAGACCAAGTCGGATCCAGCAGTGAAGAACTTTGTTTTATCTCCTCCAAACGTCACCAGGTCTAGATACGCAGCATACAACAAGTCATTTAGAGCATTTGGGGTAATGTTTCGAATTGGAGGTTTCATACATCTTATCCCTGTTTTCGTTAAATGTTTGCATTTTAGGAACAATTGTTGATTATTGGTGTCCTACCTGTATTAATTTTTTTTTCCTGCTGATTATGAACGAATGTTAAATGTTGTGGTTATATAGCATCATTCACGTTACAATTTTGGTCTCGGCAATATCACTTTCTGCGTGTATTTAATTTCCTGCCCAATTTATTCACATTATCTGTTTGTGTTTTGTGTGGAGATTACGCAGTGCAGTTTTCTCGAGCATGGTCGTGACATTTCTGTAACGTGTTTTGATTGAGACAGAATTTACTTCGATTAAGATGGCCTATTTAACTGGCATGTCGTGCTATTTGTTGATAAAGACCACTCAAATGAACTATAAACAAATTTTTATATAAGTAATTTGGCAATTGTGAAAGCTTTTGTGCTTTTTTTTATTCTGTGCTTGTTGGCTTCAAGTAGGATTAGATTAACTTGGTTTCAAGTTCGAGTCAGCAGTAAAAATCATAATCGTGTCTGAGCTTTGGTTGCTGCAACTACTCCTGTGGTTTTTTGATGTGTTTGCTGCAATTTCTGCTTTAATCTAACAACTATCCAGTTCAAGACTCTGTTTATATATGTGCTGCATTTTCAAATTATCAGGGGTTTCGATGTTGTGATACGTTTCGGTGCCGTAGATTGTTTTCACTTATTTACACCATAAGAATGAACGGTAATGGCTTCAGTTAGAATATATGATAATGTTGGTCTGTATTTCATTTTGGGTATGTTATGTACTTACGGTAATGCGAATTTCGATTGCGTATATCGTCTGGTTGTGACTTCGTGGTTGTGGTTATCAATTTTAAAACCAGTGCAGGGATGTTGTTTTTATTCCATTCTGTTATGGGCATTGGTATACTTGCATTCGATTATAGGGTGGTATCTCATTCGGATTTCGCACATATTGAATTTCAAGGTTTTTGAGATCTCGACAAACTATTGTTTTGCGGTTTTGAATATTCTGTCGCAAAGAAAAATTGATGTAGTGGATTGCAGTTTCATAGCAGCAAATCATGTGTTGAATTAAAATCCGATGAGTAGTGTGGAATGAAGTCTGTTTTTTTTCTCTCTCTATTGCTGATAGCTGGTCTGGATTTGCCTGTAAATTGGTGAAGTTTTTTTTTTACGGTGCTGCTATAATATTGTGGATGACCCAGTTACTTGCTAATTTGTTTCATTATTTATTCAATGCGATGCACAGTGAGTATACTTGATTTTGAATATATTGGAGTACTGCCGCGGTCGGGTTTTGTTTTAGGGATTAAATGCGATTCATTTAGGCTTCTAAGGCTAGTGTGGTTTCGGTAGTTCATACCTTTATGCTGCAATTTCTTTTTGATGAAAATTTCGTTAAAAGAGATCTATTGTTTAATTTCCGAATTTATTTCATCTTTAAAATTCAATGTTGTTTTTAAATAATAATAATAATTTTTTTTATGTATGTAGCATATAATTCATGGATCATTTTCAAAAGTATTTTCGAAATATATTTAATTATTCTTGTAAAACTATTAATTCAACTTATAGTTATTCAAATTACTTTTTTAAAGGGTCAATTTCGAAATTTAAACTCTTGAAGTCTAGCACATCTCGAGTTTTCGAATAGATGTTATTAAGGTGTACACCTTAAATAACATATTTAGACTTTTCTTTTTAAAATTTGCCTTTTAATTACTTAGATAAAGAATGTCGTTAATCCACATGATGGTTTCACTGTTTATTTTAAAATATATATATATATATATATATATATATATATATATATATATATATATATATATATATATATATATATATATATATATATATATATATATATATATATATATATATATATATATATATATATATATATATATATATATATATATATATATATATATATATATATATATATATATATATATATATATATATATATATATATATATATATATATATATATATATATATATATATAATATTTCGTAAATCAATGGGTGAAAATTAAACTCTTGAAGTCTAGCACTTCTCGAGTTTTCGAATGAACATTATTAAGGTGTACACCTTAAAAAAATGTATTGTTCATTTTTTATATATAGTTAATTTATTAGGCAATTCAACTTTTATTTTTGTATTAGTAAGTAACATATTTTAAACAATTCAATAAATTACGCTTTAGATTTTTTTCAAATTTACTTTTAAATTTTAATTAATTTATTTTTATCAATCCATTTTAACTTACAATCTATTTTTCAGCTCATTTCTAAAATATGTTTGATTTTCTTTAAATCTTGTTTCGGTATATTTTTAATACCAAATTATTTCTCAATCAAGTCATAAAAATTAAATTCTTGAAGACAAGCATTTCTTGAATTTTGGACGAACATTATGGAGGTGTACACCTCAAATAATACGTCGTTCGACTTCTCATTTTAGTACGCTACTTAGAACAAATATCATAAGAATCCAGCAATTCTGTGTGATATTCCCGTTGTTCATTCAAACATTTTATATATGGAAAAGGTGTCGTCAAGATTTAGCATTTCGACAATACCCCAATTAATTGGTTGTGAGGCCTACGTCTCATTTATCAAATAATTGTCATTTCTCTCATTTTCAAACTCAATCTCGCGTTCTCACTTCTCACACGTTCACAATTTATTTTCATACCCCATTTCGCTTCAAATCATTTTTAAAATGTTTTTCCCGATCAAATTTCGAAAGAAGGAGATACTTGGAGTCTAGCATTCTTCGTGTCTTCGAGTGAATAATTCTTGAGGCACGCTCTTGAGTTGTTATTCACTCAACCTTTCGACTTTCTTTCAAACTCAAGCATTTTCAAACGTTCTCCTAAGTCGAATGCTCGTCCGCATTCGCAACCCATTTCATTCACAGTTCCTCGTAGTCTCGATATTAGGAGCACCCTCAGGGACTAATATCGTTTCTCACAACCTTAACCCTTAACACGTCGTCAAGCCGGTTCCATCTTCAATCAAATCCTCGACACGTCGTCGAGCTACTTCAAAACAACTTCCTTTTGGCCTCGCATGCCATTCTTCGATTCGATCCTTTCACAAACATTTTAAAAAACTTACGAAAGAGAGAGATTCTTAGAATCTAGCATTCTTTGAATATTTGAATGAGTAACTCTCGAGGCGCGCCCTTGAGTTGTTATTATTTCATTCTTTCGATTTCAAAACATCCAACTCTTCAACCTATTCAAGTCAATTTCCCGAAAGAACTGAGTTCTTGGAGTCTCGCATTCCTTGGATTCTTGAATCACAAGCTCTTGAGACGCGCTCTTGGGTTGCTTGTCAGTCATCCTTTCGTCTCCTTCGCAAAACTTTCAACTCATTCAACCTCATTTTTCGTGGTCGTTACCACGAACTACGGACGCTCTGATTCTTTATTCATTCTTAAATATAAGATACGTAGGCACAAGATTGCGATGATCTTGGCGAGCACCCTTCTATCCATCTCCCGCTTCCCCCATCCTTTCCCGTAGTCGAACTACGACGCTCTGATTTCTCATTCTCGTCCGAATGAGCATACGTAGGCACAAGGGCCCCAATCCTTGGCGAGCACCCTATTCTCTAACCACCCATCTCTCCTTTGCGTCTTTAACCTTTTAACCTACCAATTCTACCTTTATCAACGAGAAGAAAACAAGCAAACCTAGACAACACTCCCCACAATTACCTTAAGAGGTTCCCGTCGAGTACGACGGACGTGAGGGGTGCTAATACCTTCCCCTCACGTAACCGACTCCCGAACCCGGAACTTGGTTGCGACAACCCTGTTCCTATCCTTTCATTTTTAAGAGGTTTTCTCGATATTTTCCTCTCCCGTTTATTCGGAAAAAATAAAGTTCGGTGGCGACTCTGTCGAACCGCATTTCTGCGCCTTTCGCGCGAGGGTCGTATGTTCGAAATGAATTTTTCGAGGTGCGACAGGTGGCGACTCTGCTGGGGAATATTTTGCTCCATGCAAAGAGAGAGTCGAGCCTATTTTTTGGTTTGTGAGGAGTGTTTGTTTTTATTTGTTTTCTTTTTGTATTTGTTCTCTTGTTTATTTTATTTGTGCTTTGTCGCCTGTTGGTTCTTGGGATGACATCATGAGTAAAGCTCTACGCCCGAGCTTTGGTAAAAGCAGAGAGAACATATAGTTTAGAATTGGTAGTCGAGTAGTGTTAGTCTCCGAGGACTTGCTCCTTATGGGCCTAGCATGAAAGCTCCTCCAGAGGAGACCTATTCGTAGATCTCATCGTAACGCAGCTAGCCTGTTGCACGACTTGATTAATGAAGGATCCGTGATTCTGGGAACCTTTTGTTAGCACCAGTTCTGATATTGGTGGTCGTGTAATGTTAGTCTCCAAGGACTCGCTCCTTGTGGGCCTAGCATGAGGACCCCGCTCAGGAGAGACCTTATCGTCATTATCGTCGTAATACAGCCAGCCTGTTGCGTGACGCTAATACGGCTAGTGTCCGTGATCCTGGGAACCAAACACAGAAACCACCCCGTGAGTGGGTTTATGGGTAGAGTGTTTAGACCTTCCCGTATAGGTTGTACCTGTCAGTTTTCTTTGAGCAGGAATTATGGTTACTTATCTATTACAGTTACCAGCTTCAGGAGTTGCTTGATTGAGATCCTGTGATCCTGGATCTTGTATCTTGCATTGCGTCTTGCATATCATTCGCATTGCATTTCATATGTTGTGCATTTTGCATTTCCAGTCCTTCAACAGAATCTTATGTCTCCGTTCCTTCTTCTCCAGTAAATCAAGCTGATTCCTCGACACCAATACGCAACTAGAGCCAATACCAGACGAATGATGGAGCAGATTCAACAGGAGCAAGTCGCCTTCAGGGAAGAGTTGGATTCCATGAAGGGAAAGATCGACCAGATCCTCGAAGCCATCCTCACAGCCAGGAGAGAGGAAGAACAGCGCGAAGCCGCCGTTGTCATCAATGGACAAGGGTCTACTGCTATCCCTTTGGTTCCAATTCCAAATTCTCAGGGGATGCCGTTGAACTTCAACAACGCATCCGAAGGAAACACATCTCAGCCAATCCCAGTGCCTGGAGTTACCGTTGGAGTTATCCCGCACACCCAGCCTGCTGCTGTGCAAATCCCGGTTCCTCATGTCGAGGATACTTTGATGGATTAGTATGACGATGTTCAGAACTATCATGCTGCTATCCCCATTGCCAGTCCTGTTGCTGCTCAGGATTCTGAAGCCATGAAGATGTGCCGAGATCTAGCCGAGAAACTCCGCGCCATGGAGGGGCATAACTCAAATTCTTTCAGTGCTTTGGAATTGTGCCTGGTGCCTGATGTTGTCATTCCTCCCAAGTTCAAGGTGCCCGAATTTTCGAAGTACAAAGGTCTCAGTTGCCCAAACATTCATCTGAAGATGTACTGTCGCAAGATGGCTGCCTATGCCAGAAATGAAAAGCTCATGATCCATTGCTTCCAGGACAGCCTGTCTGGGGCATCACTCGAATGGTATATGCAATTGGAGCGTAATAGTGTGCGTACTTGGGCCGAGCTAGCCGATGCATTCGTCAAGCAGTACAAATACAACACTGACCTTGCTCCTAACCGTACTCAGCTTCAAAGTATGACTCAGAAGGACAACGAATCCTTCAAGGAGTACGCACAACGATGGAGAGAGCTAGCCGCAAGGGTGCATCCACCTCTTGTTGACCGTGAATTGATTGACATCTTCATGGGTACCTTGCAAGGCCAGTACTACGAAAAGCTGATCGGTAGTGTCTCCGCTGGATTCTCTGACTTGGTGATCGTCGGTGAGAGAATTGAGGAAGGGCTGAAGAGTGGGAGGATCCCAGGAGGTTCTAACAGCCAGGCTAATGCCAAGAGGCCTTTTAATAGATACAAGAAGAAGGAGGGCGAAACAAATGCCATCTTCGTGCAGAAAGGGCAAGCTTCTCAACAAGCTCTCGCTCCTATGCCTTATCAAGTTCCCTACTATCAGTATCCATATGTTGCTGCTGCGCAATATGCTCCAATGCCTTATCAGCAAGTTGTTCAAGCAGCGCAAGCTCAGATACCACGGCAACAGGCTCCTCAGCAACAAGCCTACAACCAGCAAGGATATCAGTATCCTCCTCAGCAACAGCAGATGCAAGCTACACAGCAACGACAGGGTACTCGCCCACAACGTCCGCAGAGAACATGGAGACCAGATAGAGTCTTTGATCGTCTACCAATGTCATATGCCAAAATCTTTGCTCAGTTGATGGAGAAGAAGGCTATTGTTCCAAGAGACTTGGCTCCCCCAACTGTCATTCCTGCCGACTACGATGCAAATGCTCATTGTGAATTTCATAAGGGCGCTCCAGGTCATACCATTGAGGATTGCAGGGCTTTCAAGCACATAATTCAAGACATGATCGATAGGGATGCTATCAACTTTAATGGGAAGTCTCCAAACATCATCAATAATCCGATGCCACCAGTCAACTAGCGCCAACGTCAGATTGATTCCAGTCAAGTTTGTTCCCTGAAGAAGGCAGTCATGTTGCCATTTCATTATTCGCAGTTTCTTATGTTTTGTCTTTGTTTATTTAAGTGATGTATGCTTTGAACAATTGCCATTCGTATTTGGTTTTCATTAATGTATCGTTTATGCATGTTTTGAATTAGTTATGTCGTATTCACTCATTTTTTCGCTTATCACCGACACATCTCTTTACTCCACTTTATTCACTGTTGTTTAGCATGATTTGAGGGAGGATGATGACAACGAGATACCCATAATTGCAAACGGTATGCTTTCAGATAGAATCTCGTCAATGATGTACAGGCATTGCTTCAATTCCCCAAACACCAGAGATATAAGGAGTTAATCCCTAGTGAACCACTTCGAGCCTAGAAGTAGGAGTTTCCTTCAGATCTATAAACCCTTACATTTAACCTGGGGAATGGGTAGTGTTCAGTTAATCCAACTCCGCACTCGAATCAACAAAAGAAAAATCCAAAAGACATGACGGTCGTTCATCAATGACCAATGACGTGGCAGTCACAAATCCTTCAAAAAAATTCAAAAGCCTGCTAAGTCAAGCACCTTAGAGGGGACTTAGGCAAAATCAAGGCAATCCCGATGGATCTGACAAACGAAGTCAATCCATGCAAAAGTTAGGGATCAAAACAAAAGCAAAGGAGGACCCTGAAACCCTCAACAAAAAAACAAAATAATATTCAGTGACCACCCAGATCAAAGGGGCACCGACATTCATCGAAAGCCAAAATAAGGTGACTGCCACGTCAAGCCAACCTTGAATCATCAAGTCTACATCGGTGCAGGATTAATTGAGCGTAGGACTGGAGATCATTAAGAAGAAGGGGTGGGTACAAATCTTACTTTGAGCCTAATATCCTTTGTTTCTTAACCGTGAACCAAACCACGTTACAACCCTCGAAAGTCCTAATTGAGGCGAGGTTTATTATGAAAGCATACTATCGCAAGGTTGCGTAACCTGACTCCTCACATGATTTCTAATCATCAGTATTGGTGTCACTTCTCTTGATATATTTTTCGCACCAATCAATTAGCACAACGTTTGGGCTAGCAGTCCATTCGTCTCACTACCACGACACTTCAATAAATAACACACTTTTTGAAACTTACGTTGAACTGTGCATTAATATTACCATTTATGAATGTACAATTTTAATTGCAAATCAGTGCTAGATATTCAAGGACATCTCAATGAGGGGCAACCGAGGAGGAACTTGACTTTCACTAGCGTACACGAAGCAAGATTAATTCAAAGCCCACAAGCTGGGGGCAAATCATTCAACAGCTCGAGCAGGGACATGCCATTACCACATTCAGACTGGGGCAAGACCAGGTCATCCTGACCAACAAACAGAGTTGCAACCTTCTCTGAATGAAATTGACAACAAATCGCTAAGTACCCAGACTTGGGACATCCAGAGCATCATCTTCAGCTTCGATCGTGATGTCTTCAACAAGCTGCGTGTCGAGGAAGTCGATCCCTCCCACCACCCGAAGTCCAACTCACATTGGCAACTACCCAAAGTCCACCACGCTGGCGCTTACACTCACATTTCCAATTACCCGTCTGCATCATGTGCATCATACGCATAGCATTCAGCATCATAAGTGTCTTGCATCATACTCCAATCATACCATACTTCCCCAGCTCTTGCATCTCCGCTCGTCAGCATTTGCATTTGCACGTCCACTCATATGAAATATTATTTATCATCCAGCATTCATATATGCAAGTCAAGGTCCAGGATCAATCCCGAAGAGTTCCAAGACCGTTGGTAGCCCAGTCAGGGGCATCTTCCGCAAGACGGTGGGTCTGTCCCACGATTTTCAAAAGCTTCACAGCAATCATTAACCCAGTCGGGGGCAATCTTCCGCAATTGGGTATTTCTCCCAAAATTTCAAAATATTCAAAGCAAGATTCAGCCCAGTCAGGGGCATCTTTTTAAGACCATGGGCGTCTCCCACGATGTATTTCGACCTCGTGGTTGATCAGATATGCAAATCAATATTCAGCCTAGTCAGGGGCATACCGTTCAAGACCGTAGGCGTTCCCCACGAAGTTGTTCGACCTTTTGTTGGGCGAGTCCAATAAGTTCAGTGCAAGATTCAACCCGAGCAGGGGCATCTTCAGCAAAGCCGTGAGCATTCCTCATGAGGTTGTTCAGCCTTTCGTTGAGCAAGACAAGACAAGACAAACTCAGCCCAGTCAGGGGTATCCTCTTCAAAATTCATGGGCGTAACCATGAAATCATTTCAGCAAAACTATGATCTCCAAACAAGACGGTGGGCGTACCCCGTTGACTCATTTCAATTCAATCTTCCTCTCAGGGGTTCCCCAATGAGTTGTACCCAGCAAGCGTGACCGTTGTCAATTGCCTTACTATCATCCTTTTGGTGATAGTC
Organism: Lathyrus sativus; assembly: GCA_963859935.3. Taxonomy (NCBI): domain Eukaryota; kingdom Viridiplantae; phylum Streptophyta; class Magnoliopsida; order Fabales; family Fabaceae; genus Lathyrus; species Lathyrus sativus. The sequence continues at coordinate 422,342,334 of OZ012739.1, forward strand.
GAACTTCGTCAGTTCAACCTAGCCTGCATCCTTTCGGTGTTGGTAAACTTCAAATCTGTGTTGTCCTATCATCCTTTTGGTGATAGCGACTTGTGCGTTGTGTTCTTGCTCTACCATCCTTTTGGTGGTAGGTCTGGCATTTCGTCGATGTCAGATTGTGCGACATTTCTTTTATGTTTTCGCTCTACCATCCTTTTGGTGGTAGGTCTGGTATTTCGTCGATATCAGATGGCGCGATGTTTTATTGTGTTTTCGCTCTACCATCCTTTTGGTGGTAGGTCTGTCATTTCGTCGATGTCAGATTGTGCGATATTTTGTTTGTGTTTCGCTCTACCATCCTTTTGGTGGTAGGTCTGTCATTTCGTCGATGTCAGATTGTGCGATATTTTGTTTGTGTTTCGCTCTACCATCCTTTTGGTGGTAGGTCTGACATTTCGTCGATGTCAGATTGTGCGATTGTTTTTGTGTTTCACTCCATCATCCTTTCGGTGTTAGTGGCTGGTGTGAGTTTCGCTCCGTCATCCTGTTGGTGGGGGGTCTATCATGGTCATTAATGATAGATTGTGCGATTTGTTTTGTGTTTCGCTCCGTCATCCTTTTGGTGGGGGGTCTATCATGGTCATTAATGATAGATTGTGTGATAGTTTATTTGTTTCGCTCCGTCATCCTTTTGGTGGGGGGGTCTATCATAGTCATTAATGATAGATTGTGCGATAGTTTGTTTGTGTTTTCGCTCTACCATCCTTTTGGTGGTAGGTCTGGCATTTCGTCGATGTCAGATTGTGCGATGTTTTATTTGTGTTTTCGCTCTACCATCCTTTTGGTGGTGGGTCTGGCATTTCGTCGATGTCAAATTGCGCGATGTTTTCTTTTATGTTTTCGCTCTACCATCCTTTTGGTGGTAGGTCTGGCATTTCGTCGATGTCAGATTGTGCGATGTTTTATTTGTGTTTTCGCTCTACCATCCTTTTGGTGGTAGGTCTGGCATTTCGTCGATGTCAGATTGTGCGATGTTTTGTTTGTGTTTTGTTTTGCCATCCTTGTGGTAATAGCTGTGTGTGTCTCATCCCATCATCCTTTTGGTGATGACGACTTGTGCCAGTTATTCACAATCTACTCAGAGGTACCTCATCCATCATTTTCAATTCCCAGGATTTACTTTCTTTTTCGGACAAATTCAGGGTCTTCTTTATATCTGATTGTCTTCTACCTCAAAAGAATGAAAGCCGCGTCATTTCATCTTACTCGGTTTAAGCCAATTAGATAGGGGCATCTGTCATACCCTAAATTTGTCCTACCTTTTTGAAAATATTTTTCACTTTTTTGTTTCATGCCATTTAGACACATGTCCGCTCGCAATTGGTCGTTTTTTAAAAAAAAAAAATTCTTTTTGACCAATCAAAGCGTGACATGTGGCCTAAAAGGGTATTTTTGTGAATCTTATTTCTTTTCTTAATTACTTAAACTTTTTCTTTTAAAAAAAAATGTTACTAATAATTTTTGTTAATAACTTTCTTTTATTTTTATTTATAAATTTTAATTTATTTATAATATTTTGGTAATAATTAGTTAATTAATAGTAGTGTAGAGTTGGTTAGCACTTTCTTTGTTAATATTCTTTATTTATATTTGTTAACATTTTTTAAGTAATTTGTTAGTAATTTAAAATAAGAGGAAAGCAAAAATGCTAGGAGGATCAGAATTGGTGGGGGTAAGCCCACGGTTGGAAGCCCATTAGGAAAGGGCTGAGGATCCCCACGCGGTATAAGAGAGGAAGTATGTTCAGATGGAAAGGGCACTGTTCACCTTCCCTAAAACTCAGAAAACCCTAAAGAAAAATCTCAAAGGCAGGCGCTAAACCCTATCTTCCCTGTTCATCTCTTTTTCGGCAAACCCTAACCGCCGCCACTCCGTTCCCTTCCGCCTCAAATCCCTCATAAAATCTACCGCCGCCCCTCAAATCATCTCCTCTTACGAAACCTTCTTCCTCGCTAAAACCATAAACAGCCGCCAATCACCTTCTTAACTTCACCCTCGATCTCGTCTCCATCAAGGAAAGTTAAAAACCAAGTCGTTGCAAGCGGAGCCGCGGTGGCTTGAGAACTCAACGAACCCTAATGACCGAAGAAGATGAGGTGACGATGTTGCGAAGTTCCTTCCCAACTTGACTTTCGGCCGTGACTTAGTGCAATCGTCGTAATCCACCTAGACCAAGTCGGATCCAGCAGTGAAGAACTTTGTTTTATCTCCTCCAAACGTCACCAGGTCTAGATACGCAGCATACAACAAGTCATTTAGAGCATTTGGGGTAATGTTTTGAATTGGAGGTTTCATACATCTTATCCCTGTTTTCGTTAAATGTTTGCATTTTAGGAACAATTGTTGATTATTGGTGTCCTACCTGTATTAATTTTTTTTCTGCTGATTATGAACGAATGTTAAATGTTGTGGTTATATAGCATCATTCACGTTACAATTTTGGTCTCGGCAATATCACTTTCTGCGTGTATTTAATTTCCTGCCCAATTTATTCACATTATCTGTTTGTGTTTTGTGTGGAGATTACGCAGTGCAGTTTTCTCGAGCATGGTCGTGACATTTCTGTAACGTGTTTTGATTGAGACAGAATTTACTTCGATTAAGATGGCCTATTTAACTGACATGCCGTGCTATTTGCTGATAAAGACCACTCAAATGAACTACAAACAAATTTTTATATAAGTAATTTGGCAATTGTGAAAGCTTTTGTGCTTTTTTTCTTCTGTGCTTGTTGGCTTCAAGTAGGATTAGATTAACTTGGTTTCAAGTTCGAGTCAGCAGTAAAAATCATAATCGTGTCTGAGCTTTGGTTGCTGCAACTACTCCTGTGGTTTTTTGATGTGTTTGCTGCAATTTCTGCTTTAATCTAACAACTATCCAGTTCAAGACTCTGTTTATATATGTGCTGCATTTTCAAATTATCAGGGGTTTCGATGTTGTAATACGTTTCGGTGCCGTAGATTGTTTTCACTTATTTACACCATGAGAATTAACGGTAATGGCTTCAGTTAGAATATATGATAATGTTGGTCTGTATTTCATTTTGGGTATGTTATGTACTTACGGTACTGCGAATTTCGATTGCGTATATCGTCTGGTTGTGACTTCGTGGTTGTGGTTATCAATTTTAAAACCAGTGCAGGGATGTTGTTTTTATTCCATTCTGTTATGGGCATTGGTATACTTGCATTCGATTATAGGGTGGTATCTCATTCGGATTTCGCACATATTGAATTTCAAGGTTTTTGAGATCTCGACAAACTATTGTTTTGCGGTTTTGAATATTCTGTCGCAAAGAAAAATTGATGTAGTGGATTGCAGTTTCATAGCAGCAAATCATGTGTTGAATTAAAATCCGATGAGTAGTGTGGAATGAAGTCTGTTTTTTTTCTCTCTCTATTGCTGATAGCTGGTCTGGATTTGCCTGTAAATTGGTGAAGATTTTTTTTTTACGGTGCTGCTATAATATTGTGGATGACCCAGTTACTTGCTAATTTGTTTCATTATTTATTCAATGCGATGCACAGTGAGTATACTTGATTTTGAATATATTGGAGTACTGTCGCGGTCGGGTTTTGTTTTAGGGATTAAATGCGGTTCATTTAGGCTTCTAAGGCTAGTGTGGTTTCGGTAGTTCATACCTTTATGCTGCAATTTCTTTTTGATGAAAATTTCGTTAAAAGAGATCTATTGTTTAATTTCCGAATTTATTTCATCTTTAAAATTCAATGTTGTTTTTAAATAATAATAATAATAATTTTTTTTATGTATGTAGCATATAATTCATGGATCATTTTCAAAAGTATTTTCGAAATATATTTAATTATTCTTGTAAAACTATTAATTCAATTTATAGTTATTCAAATTACTTTTTTAAAGGGTCAATTTCGAAATTTAAACTCTTGAAGTCTAGCACATCTCGAGTTTTCGAATAGATGTTATTAAGGTGTACACCTTAAATAACATATTTAGACTTTTCTTTTTAAATTTTGTCTTTTAATTACTTAGATAAAGAATGTCGTTAATCCACATGATGGTTTCACTGTTTATTTTAAAATATATATATATATATATATATAAAATATTTCGTAAATCAATGGGTGAAAATTAAACTCTTGAAGTCTAGCACTTCTCGAGTTTTCGAATGAACATTATTAAGGTGTACACCTTAAAAAAATGTATTGTTCATTTTTTATATATAGTTAATTTATTAGGCAATTCAACTTTTATTTTTGTATTAGTAAGTAACATATTTTAAACAATTCAATAAATTACGCTTTAGATTTTTTTCAAATTTACTTTTAAATTTTAATTAATTTATTTTTATCAATCCATTTTAACTTACAATCTATTTTTCAGCTCATTTCTAAAATATGTTTGATTTTCTTTAAATCTTGTTTCGGTATATTTTTAATACCAAATTATTTCTCAATCAAGTCATAAAAATTAAATTCTTGAAGACAAGCATTTCTTGAATTTTGGACGAACATTATGGAGGTGTACACCTCAAATAATACGTCGTTCGACTTCTCATTTTAGTACGCTACTTAGAACAAATATCATAAGAATCCAGCAATTCTGTGTGATATTCCCGTTGTTCATTCAAACATTTTATATATGGAAAAGGTGTCGTCAAGATTTAGCATTTCGATAATACCCCAATTAATTGGTTGTGAGGCCTACGTCTCATTTATCAAATAATTGTCATTTCTCTCATTTTCAAACTCAATCTCGCGTTCTCACTTCTCACACGTTCACAATTTATTTTCATACCCCATTTCGCTTCAAATCATTTTTAAAATGTTTTTCCCGATCAAATTTCGAAAGAAGGAGATACTTGGAGTCTAGCATTCTTCGTGTCTTCGAGTGAATAATTCTTGAGGCACGCTCTTGAGTTGTTATTCACTCAACCTTTCGACTTTCTTTCAAACTCAAGCATTTTCAAACGTTCTCCTAAGTCGAATGCTCGTCCGCATTCGCAACCCATTTCATTCACAGTTCCTCGTAGTCTCGATATTAGGAGCACCCTCAGGGACTAATATCGTTTCTCACAACCTTAACCCTTAACACGTCGTCAAGCCGGTTCCATCTTCAATCAAATCCTCGACACGTCGTCGAGCTACTTCAAAACAACTTCCTTTTGGCCTCGCATGCCATTCTTCGATTCGATCCTTTCACAAACATTTTAAAAAACTTACGAAAGAGAGAGATTCTTAGAATCTAGCATTCTTTGAATATTTGAATGAGTAACTCTCGAGGCGCGCCCTTGAGTTGTTATTATTTCATTCTTTCGATTTCAAAACATCCAACTCTTCAACCTATTCAAGTCAATTTCCCGAAAGAACTGAGTTCTTGGAGTCTCGCATTCCTTGGATTCTTGAGTCACAAGCTCTTGAGACGCGCTCTTGGGTTGCTTGTCAGTCATCCTTTCGTCTCCTTCGCAAAACTTTCAACTCATTCAACCTCATTTTTCGTGGTCGTTACCACGAACTACGGACGCTCTGATTCTTTATTCATTCTTGAATATAAGATACGTAGGCACAAGATTGCGATGATCTTGGCGAGCACCCTTCTATCCATCTCCCGCTTCCCCCATCCTTTCCCGTAGTCGAACTACGACGCTCTGATTTCTCATTCTCGTCTGAATGAGCATACGTAGGCACAAGGGCCCCAATCCTTGGCGAGCACCCTATTCTCTAACCACCCATCTCTCCTTTGCGTCTTTAACCTTTTAACCTACCAATTCTACCTTTATCAACGAGAAGAAAACAAGCAAACCTAGACAACACTCCCCACAATTACCTTAAGAGGTTCCCGTCGAGTACGACGGACGTGAGGGGTGCTAATACCTTCCCCTCACGTAACCGACTCCCGAACCCGGAACTTGGTTGCGACAACCCTGTTCCTATCCTTTCGTTTTTAAGAGGTTTTCTCGATATTTTCCTCTCCCGTTTATTCGGAAAAAATAAAGTTCGGTGGCGACTCTATCGAACCGCATTTCCGCGCCTTTCGCGCGAGGGTCGTATGTTCGAAATGAATTTTTCGAGGTGCGACATAATGTGTTTGCATATTTTTGTGTTTGTGTGTCATTTTCATAATACTTGTGTTACATCATTACTAATAATTCATATGTATCATTTTCAGGCTTGGATCCTCCAACATTTCCTATGCATATCTGATTGGTCACGTGTTCCGACCTACACTAAGAATATGCCACGACTTGTGTATGATAGAATTTTGGAACCATAATTAGGTTGTAATCGACAATTTAAGATTTCCTGAGATATTTTTACACGACTTACGGTGGAATAATCAATCCCATATCTTTATCTCACCTTTACGAATCAAACAAAACAAAAATCGCTTGCCTACCTCACAACCAAGTCAAACACCTAACACAAAGAATTATGTTATCGTTGTGTTTAAGCATGACAACGGGGCGAGGATGAGTTTTGCTTTCCCCAAACCCAAACTCAAATTCCAACTAAAAACTCGTTCCTCACCCCAAACCCAAACAAGGATAAATAATAAAACCCAAAACCCGTCCCACAAACGGTACTAGTATCTTCGTTACCCGTCCCATATCCATATTTTAAAATCAGAGAAAACCCAAACTCATATTTAAATCCAATCAAAATAGGTTTTTTCCATCAAACCTAGAGTAGGTTTGAACATTTGGACAGGTAACCGTGGGGGCATTCGGGCAAGTACTTGTGGATATGTCTGGTTGGTTCATATTACATTTAGACACCTCGAATTTTCTTTGTTTTTCTCTTTTATTATTTGCCCATTACATTTAAGATGGCGTCTAATATGAGACATTAACAATGTGATTCATCGGTTAAGCACAAAAAATTAGTGTTAAGATTTAATGAATGGTTTATATTTATTGAAGAAAAAATAAAAATATCACACAACTTCTCACACAATCTTTTCTCCATGTTTTTACCCATCTTTGCTCTCTCTGAAAATCACACAAAAATTTACTAAAGGTTGTTTATGAAATTAAAAACAACAATGCCAATAGTTTTTTAAAAAGGTAATGCTAACATGTAAAAATACTTTTTTTTAAAATTACATATTGTTTTAATTAAATATTGATAATTAATTTTTTCATTGATTTTTCCAACATAATTTTTTTAATTAAAATGTGCCTTTAGCATTACCTTTATTTAAATATTAAACCTGAGATATTCAAAGTTGTAATAAAGAATTTTTTTCACGCTTTTATCAGACAATTTTATTCACAAGATGTATAAATGATAAATGTATTGAGAATTCTTGGAGAAACATAAGAAAATAGGAGAAAGAATATGGGATATAGAAGAAAGAATAGTCTTATATGTGACTTAATTAAGGATGATAAACTTTGATTTTCAATTGTTTGGGTAAACATTCATTAGATAACCATTAAGGTTAAGAAAATTCAATCGTAAAAGAGTTGTTTGATCCAAAGTGGATGAACACTATCCTGTAGAAATAAATGTGAATTTAAATCAAAAGAGTGAAGAATTATAATATGAACAATTGAATGTCTTAACTTTGTCAAAATATTATAAATGTTTAGTTGCAGGACATTAAATACCAAATGTAAATCTGTTCTGGACTGAGTCTGGGGCTGACCCACCATCAGGCACAATCCAGTCCAGCTCCACATCAAGGATGTCCCAACACATGTCCAATCTTCCATAACCGTTAGAGGTCAAGCTCTCCACACGTTCCCTATATGTTCTTCGTGTACTCCCCACGTAGAGACACGTCACCAGCTGACGAGAGAACATGTTCTCCACTCCTCAAAGTTCGTGGGGAAATTGACCCAGAACGAAGAACATGTGCGGGTCTTCCCTACTTTTACGTAGGATCCTGGCAGTCATCTATTGTGGGCCTCACGATCCAGCCCAAAGAAGATGATTGTTGGCCCAACTTTGGAGGCACATTATAAATACCCTCCTCTACATGAGGGTCAAATGTTCTAAACTCATTCGGTACTTTCTTTCTCTCTCCACTCTGAACCTCACTTTGGCATATGAGTGTCTTGTAGGTACACTCCCTCCTCTTCTCTACCACCGAAGAATTCGAAGCTCACGACGTGTTGCTGGCCGCTGATCATCTTTCTGATCCGGTAAGATCAGTGGCACCGTTTGTGGGAACCCGTTGCTCCTCCGTCTTTTCTTTCTCGTAAACCGAAATACCAAAGCAAACCTTCAACCTCATTCGATCATGGCCAATCAACACGCCGACGATAACGTCTACGAGGCTGCCTTTACCATTTTCACTATCGACCACGACCACGACAATAATATGACGACCGCTGCTAAAGAGGGTGACCCTAGGGACGGACTCACCGCCTCTCTTTCCAACGACAATGCGGCCTACAACTCCACCCAATGTTTGAAGAGTCTGACAGTTTTCCAACTAATTCCCATGCCACCCAATGCTGACCTTACCACGGTTTCTTTGTTTGCAATGATCAACCAGACGAACCTGATGATTTGCTAGCAGAACTAATGGATTGGAATGCTAGAGAAAGAACGTCAGTCGCATTCTCCCCCGTGGAGACACCGAAGACCTGATTCTCGTAGCTTGTCCCCACAACAACGAGACGCCCGTCCACACTCTCCCCCGCAGAGACACCAACAGAACGAGTCTCAGAGTCTCTCCCTACGAAAACTTGGACGCCACCCGCGGTCACCCAGAAGTGCGATCACACTCCTTCTGCAGGGAGCGACACTCCTTCGTTTCCAAGAGGAGAAAAGCTGGCGGGAAACTAGACAAATCGAAGGGTCGACCTAGAAACTCCCTGCGTCGCAGTAGAAACCCTCGGCACAACCTCTCCCCGTCACACTCACCTGTCTGAAGCGAAGAAGATGAACCCCACGGTCCATTTTCTAGACAATTATGGAAACCCTCATTCTCGTCGGGATGGAAAAGCCACCAGGCCCGACTATCTATGATGGCATGATAGACCCGGACGATCACATCGAAAAAATCGATGCGATGTTCAACTAACGCAACGTCCGGGGCGCCATCAAGTGCAAACTCTTCCCCATAACTCTGAGGAAAAGGTGTCATGGCATGGTACAAAAGTCTCGCCTCATAGTCCATCACCTCTTGGAAGAACTCGAAAACACAATTCACCAGGAATTTCACCGTCTCTTGACGACACCCAAAATTTGAGGCATCGCTCAAGGCCATCATACAAGGAAAGAATGAGTCTTTCTAAGCCTACATAGAAAGGTTCAATTGAGAGGCCGTCCAAATCTTCACAACTGACCGGATGAAGAGATAACTGCTCGAGCGAGGCCTGCGTCCCCACAGCGACTTCGTCAAAGCAGTTGGCATTGAGACGCCTCACTCGCTTAATGACCTTCTCCTTAAAGCTCAGGAATACATCCAGTACAAGGAGAGAGAGGCCGCCAACAATGTTCGTGACCCACGGAACCAGGAGGACACCAAAGTCGTGAAGTATGAAGACCCAGTGGCTTCTCGCAGTGGCAGGGAAAAAAGAAGAGATGATAAGCCCTACGACTTCCGCGACCGAGGACCAGCATACCGCTCCTCTAAGTACACACTGTTGACCTCTCCCCGTGAGCGCATCCTGACCGAATGCATAAACTTGTAATTCCAACAAGGTGGGATCCGCTTTCCCTGGCCGATGCCCTCAAGCCAAATGTCGACAAATCCAAGTACTATTGGTTCCACAGGAGTCACAGACACATCACGGAGGATTGCATCCACCTAAAGGATGCAATTGAAATCTTCATCTAAGAGGGACGCCTGAAGTAGTACACCAAGAGGAGCGAGGCTCCTCAACAGGATGTTTGTGAGGCAAAGAAAGTCGAGGAAGAGACACCTCCCTCTAATAACACCGGCTTACAGGTTGCCCTTTGCATCTCTCGGCCCGAGGACTTCCACGTCCCCGACAAGGTCGACACACCCCTATCTGCTTACAGCGCCTGGGAGAACTTTCCTTCCGCTATGGTCATATCCGGCGGAGGATTCAACAAGTTCACCGTGGGGTTGGTGAAAAGAAAATTTGACGAGCTAATCGATGCAAGCTCAAACCAAAATGCAACCCTCGACAAGTTCTAGGGGAAATCAAACCCCATCACATTTTACCTTGAAGAGCTGTCAGGCGGTGCTCCTAACTCCAACATTCCTTTGCTTGTTAGAGCGCAAATGGAAAACTTCGACGTCCGCCGCATCCTGGTCGACCAAGGGAGCTCCATTGACATTATGTACGCTCATATGTTCACCACTCTCCAGCTCGACGAGAGTCATCTGACACCATACGTTAGCTCTGACCTGTAAGGGTTCAATGGCATAACTATTAAGCCAAGGGGCTACGTCGAGCTGCTCGTCACTTTCGACACCGAGGAAAACTCCAGACAGGTCAAGGTCCGCTTACTAGTTATAAAGTGCTCATCTCTATACCAATGCATTCTAGGAAGACCAACCCTGGATGAGATGACCATCGTGACATCCACGATCCACTTGAAGATGAAGTACTACACGACCAGGGGTCGGGTTATCACTCTTCACGGGGACATTAAGGTTGCAAGGAGATGCTTCAAAGCAGCAACAAAGGGGCTGAACTCGATCAACATGACCCCCAAGAATGCCAGCAAGTCATCCCAGTCCATGAGCATAAGTTGTTGCCCCGCTTCAATTCAGTTGACCTCGATAGTCGCTTCACCAACAAGCAGAAGCAGAACGGAGCATCCTCATACACATTTCCAACAGCGGGAAACAACGGGGAACCTCTCCACCCTATGCGCCTCATTCTAGATGGTCGGTAATGACCCAGACAAATGCGTGAAGATCGACACGAGACTCCCCGACTTAGTAAGGAAGCAACTGAAGGCCTGGCTCAGGGAGAACACTGACTTGTTCACATGGAGCGCTATAGAGATACTCGGTTTGCACCCTGACGTCGCTTGTCATCAGCTGATCATAGATCTGGCCGTAGTACAACGTAGGCATAGACAGTCTCCCAAGAAAGCAGAGTCTGCTGAATTAGCTGTAAAAGACCTCCTAGAGGAAAATTTTATTTCTCAAGCCCAGTATACAACCTGGCTGTCTAACATTATATTAGTAAAGAAATCTAATGGAAAGTGGCGTATGTGTGTTGACTATACCGATCTAAATAAGGCTTGCCCCCAAAGATGCATATCCTTTGCCTAACATCGAAAAGTTAGTCGACAATCATGCAGGTTTCAAACTATTGTTGTTCATGGACGCATACTCGGGGTACAACCAAATCCCCATGGAAAAAACCAACAAGCAATACACGACTTTCATGACCGAGTCGGGAAACTATTACTACAACGTAATGCCCTTCGGACTGAAAAATGTCGGTGCTACTTACCAGCGGATGATGAATAAAGTCTTCTGAGGTGAAATCAGGGTCATGCTCAAAGTCTACATGGACGACATGATTGTGAAATCCCAAGAGGAAACCGACCATACCCTTCATCTCAAAAGGGTCTTCGACACGACGATGAGGTGCAAGATGAGGTTCAACCCGGAGAAGTGCACCTTTGGTGTCAAAGCAGGAAAATTCCTTGGTTTATATCTGACAGAACGAGGAATCGAAGAAAACCCCGAAAAATGCAGGGATTTCTCCGAGCTTCCAACACCGAGCTCGAAGAAGTCAATCCAATCCCTAAACGAGATGCTCACCTCGCTGTCTCGCTTCGTGGCTAAGTTGCCCAACACACACTTCCATTTTTCAAACTTCTGCGTAAGGAAGTCGCGTTTGAATGGACAGAGGAGTGCGAACAAGAACTCCTCCATCTCAAACAAGTTTTTCACAGCCCCGAGTCCTCTCGCAACTAGAAAGCTGGGAGACTTTATAATTGTACCTCGCCGTCGCAACTGAGGTTGTCAACGCGGATCTCATTCGCGAGACCCTCGAGGGGCATAAACCTATTTACTTCACCAATAAAGCCTTGAAAGGCCCAGAGCTTAGATACCATCGGATCGAAAAGGTGGATCTGACCCTCATCAATGTGACCAGAAGGTTACAACATTACTTCCTAGCTCACAGAATCGTGGTGCAGACCGACTAACCTGTAAAGCAACTGCTCGACCGTCCTGATATGGCTAGTAGGATGCTCAAATGGTTGCTGGAACTCTTCGAGTTCTATGCCCAATACGAGAGCAGGAATTCCTTCAAAGCTCATGTGCTAGCCGACTTCGTGGCAGAGATGACCGCCCCGATCTCCCAGGCAGATGGAGCCCATAGGTGGACCATCTACGTGGACGAGACATTTAGCTCGACGGGAAGCAATACAGACATCATTCTTGAGAATTAAGAAGGAATTCTGATCGAGGTATCCCTCGCTTTATCTTTCCCGACCTTGAAAAACCAAGCCGAGTACGAAGCCTTCTTCGCGGGGCTGTGATTAGATGAGGATCTAGGCACAAAAGAGGTAAAGATATTTACCGATTCTTAGCTCGTCGCCTCCCAAGTACAGGGAGAGTACCAAGCCAAAAACGACAACCTCGTTGTGTACTTAACCCTGGTCAAAGAAAGAATGAAAAAATTCGATTATGTAGAAGTAAAGCATGATCCCCACGAACACAACACCTGGGTTGACATCCTGTCAAAGCTCACGACCACGAAGAAGAATGGTGGAAACAAGCTCATCATTTAGGAGGTGCTTTCTCGACCAAGCATCGAGAAACCCGCCGCAACCATTGACGTGAACGCCATCGGCGACAGCGATTGTTGGATGACCCCAGTGTACACATACCTCACCATGGGGGGACTATCCTCCAACTCGAAAGAGGCTATCATAGTCACACGTAGAGCTTGCTTCTACGTCTTGGTCGAAGATACGTTATACAAGCGGGGATTCTCCACCCCCTTCTTAAATGCGTTGAGGAGTCCAAGGTCCCCCACCTGCTTCATGATATCCACGAAGAAATAACGCCTAGCACCTCGGAGAGCGATCCCTCGCCCAGAAGGCTCTGCGAGCAGGGTAATATTAGCTCACCATGCAGTAGGACGCAAATGAGCATGTCAAGAAATGCGACAAGTGCCAACATCACTGGGACATGCACTTGGCACCGCCCAACGAGCTCAAAACGCTCTCGTCACCGTGGCCTTTTGCCTGGTGAGGGATGGATATCCTCGGGCCCTTCACCATGGGGTCATACCAGAAAAAAATACTTGATAGTTGGCATTGACTACTTCACAAAGTGGATAGAGGCTGGGGACCTCGCCAAAATCACATCACATAACATACTCCATTTCTACAAGAGAAATATACTTGCCCAGTTCGGAGTACCGCAAACACTCATCGTCGATAACAGGACACAGTTCACTGACACGAACTTCTAGGATTTCGTCCCTAAGCTAGGCACTAAACAACATTTCACATATGCCAAGCATTCGCAAATGAACGGGTAACCTGAAGCCACGAACAGAGTGATTCTGCAAGGCCTCAAATGAAGATTGGGTGAGGCTAAAAAGAGGTGGGCCGAGGAGCTACATAACGCACTCTAGTCCTATAGGACGAAACCACACTCGACCACCGGGGAAACTTCTATCCGACTAACCTATGGAACCGAGGCAGTCATTCTGGTGGAAATCAGAGATCCCTCTAGGAGGACCGAATCTCCTTCGACAAGGAGATGAACGACGAGTTGCTGAGGGAGGAACTCGATCTGGTTGAAGAAATTCGGTTGGGGGCAGCCCTCCGTTGAGCCTCGTTGAAACAAAAATAACCATGCAACATGACACTAAAGTCATAAAATGCAAATTCCAAATCAACAACCTAGTCCCGTGGAGAAATCAGAAAGATTCGTGCTACGGTAACCTTGTCGTGAACTAGGAAGGCCCCTATCGTGTTTGAGAGAAAACAAACAACAGAGCATATTACCTCAAAAACCTTCACGGGGAAGAACTTGCTCGGCCATGGAATGCTGAAAACCTCAAACAATATTACAGCTAAACACCATAGTTGGCGTACTTGGTTCGACCACAGCAAAGTACGTTCCAACCACAGAGGCGTGATAAGGTATAAACACAACCTCCAAACTCGTAATGAAAAGGCAAGATTTCGCTCTTGTGTGTGTGAGAAGACTCTAGGCCTGACGGGAACACCTCAATCATGCTCCTCCATTGTCGTACCAATGAGGCAGAACACCCAACTCGCGTTGGGAAGTTCACACCGCGAAGCAAAGACCACGATTGAGATCTTAGCTCCGTTGTCAATCGGAAGCCAACTCCGATCACTCGACCAATTCCTTGAACGGTCGAGGACCAATTATATCGAGCAAAGGCCTCAAACACTTAGTTAACATAAGCAAACACAACATTGTATACATATCGACGAGGAAAGTAAGTACTCGATAAAAAAACACACAATGGCATGCACACGTAACAAAAAGACAATTATATTTGAGTGACAAATCAAATATCCAAGTACAAATGACAGGAAAAACCCACTATTCAGATATTACAAGCCATGGCACGCAGGTCAGGAAAAATTAAAATGCAAAATGTAGCGCGCAGGCCAAACAACTATAACAAAATGTGGTGCGTAGGATAAACTACTAAGTAAAAACTAAACATTTATTTCCTCTTCGGGTTGCATCTCCCTGTCGACTTGATTAGTACTTCCACTGAGGCCAGCTAGAGCGATTACCCGGTCGTCGACCACCTGGTGAAAAGGGCCAATCCCCTTAGTGACGAGCTGAATCCCAGGGTTAACAACTTGGAGTTGCTCCACCGCAGTATTAAAACTCAGCTCGAGGGTACTCAAGCAGTTCTGCTCAAGCTCACGAATCTAAGAAATCAGCCCACCTCGAATTGACAAGGCTTTTTCCTCGTCGGTCTCATCCTCGGTACGTGTCGTGGCAACCTTCAACTCAGTAACCCTTGCTTGAAGGCACTTGTTCTTCTCGATGGCCTGAGTCAGTTGCTCCCGCATCTCATTCATCTTGCATTAAAGCCTGAGTTGGATCTCATGCCTCTCCTTGTAGTGGAAGAAGTCATTCTCCACCTTGAGCTTCTTCGCCTCAAGAGTCGTGTTCACAGCCTGCACCTTCTTCAGCTCGGCAAAGGGGCAAGTCTCATCATTGAGGGCCAGAGCAGTCTCCAAGACCCTCATAACAGCAGCCGCATCCTCGAACAACGCTTTCCGCATGGTCTTTTTTCGACATACATAATCACCTTTGAGTCCTGATCGAGCACGACCAAAGAGTTTTCTCTGCCAAAGAGCCCCCTGTGAAGATAACAAGAGGGTAGCACAAACTTATCCCCGACGACCCCCTCTGTGAGGTCGACGATCTCGGGGTCTTCTAAGCGTTGCTTCTTGGCGAGATGTTCTTGGGAAACTGGAGACTGACTCCCCTGGGGCGAGGAGGAAGAACCCCTAGGGTGCTAATCGATCTTCACATCTGCTGGACTTGGGAAACGCGAATATTGGGAGCCTTCTTGGTGCCCCTGGCCTCCATGATCTTGAGCAAGCGCTCTTGAAGACTCGACATTTGACCTACAACAAAGAAAGGAACAAGTTAATACAACAAGGAAAAATAAGCAGACACACAAGTTAGAAACACGCTCGCTACCTTAGAGCCTCAAGGCTTCTCCGTTAGATATGCACTCGAGGAGCGCCTTGGTATTAATCAACCAGCCTTGAAAGCAACCTCCCCATTCTCATTGCAAATGAAGCTCCCAGCCTTGTTCACACACTTGGAGGAAGTGAAGCTGTCGATGAACGCCGCGATCTTCTCGTAGGCAAACTTATCTTCGTCGTCCAGCTCATAGGGCTTCGTAATGTAGTGGTTTGTCTCTTTGTCGAAGTGGACCCTCTTCCACTCGATGGGAAACTTCAACTCTAGCTTCTTCACCTCATCTCCATCCACACACTCAACCGCACATTCAAACAAGGAATCAACGACGTGCGATATAGGCTTCATGAAGAAGTATTTATCCTTAAAGGCCCGCGCAGAGTCCAAGTACGTCCTAAACAACTTCCTGGGCTGTTTGAACGCCACCCAACTGTGCTGCCCGCAAGAAGATTACCGTTGAAGATGGAAAATATGAAAGAACAGTGGGAATGTGGCGCCGATATGAAGATGCTGGCCCACGAGCTCGAACGCCCGCACGATTGCGACCGCGTTTGGGAGGAGATAAGAAGGTGCCAACTCCAACCACTAAAATATCCCCACCTGAAAGTCACTAAAGGGCAGGCGAAGACCTGCCTCCCAAAAGACGAACTCGTACATATGGAAGCACATCCCCATGCATGACGAGCATATATGATCCGTTTCCTTAGACTTGTAGACCTCCCAGCCCACGAGGGCCCCTTTCTCTTGGTCATCGACCGCTGTGAAGGCGTCCGAGCCATCCAAAATGAAACGTGAAGTGATGTTTCAGGGTTCCTGCCCGACCCAATCCAACAGTGATTCAGCATCTACGTCAGCCGAGCTGACTTCAACATCTGTGTCGACCGTAGCAGCGCCCTCGGGCTTTGGAGCCATTTAACCTGAAAAGTAGAAGAAAACACTGAATTTGACATTAAGATCAAGGATACATCCTCGAGCAAAGCCCTTGTCGACAAACGTGTAATCACGAGGAACTTTTCCTTGACACAAGACACGAGCCTACTACGCAGAGAAGGGATTCCTCAACACGAAAACTCCGTGTCAGAACCTTCAAAGGGAATAAGCCTTCTCGACGTGAGATTTTTTAGCAGTTTCTAGACCCTCGCGAGGAGGAAGTCTCCCCAACGTTAAACCCAGCGAGGACGCTAAAGCCTCATGGGTTCCTCGAGACCTTCTTCGAAAACTTCATGAGTTTCCCGGAATCCTCAAGAGTTCCCCTGGATCTTCATCGGAAACTTCATGAGTTCCATAAAATCTTCATGAGCTCCCCTGAAAATTCACCAAAAACTTCATGAGTTCCCCGAAAACTTCATCAGAACCTCATGAAGTTCATCAGAAGTTCAAGAACACGCCATAAAATTCATAGAAACTGCCGAAAGACGCAGAACTTCATCGCGAAGCTCATGAGCGTCTGAAAACATGCATTCCTAAAGCTACCACTACCATACTAGCTGGAAAAGACAGAGGAAACTTACGCGTATGAAGGAGATTCTGGAAATTTACGGTGGCGGGAGAAGAACGGACGACGGTGACGACAATGACGAACGAGCATGAGAGAGAGCAAAAGAGCTTGAGGAATTCGTGTAAGAGCTTGAGTATTGAGAGCGCGACAAATGAGTCCCCTCTCCTTATATTTATATCTGCTGGCACGCAGAGCGAACCTTCGCCTAGACCCCTCGAGTATCCCTTCCCATAGGTCGTTAGACACATTTATTATTTGACACGTGGCTCAAAAGACGTCACACTTGTCTTTTCAAAGCCTAACACACGACTCGAGGAAGTGACGTTTATGTCCCTTCCACCTCCATAACTTATCCTAGAACTCTTCGTTCCAAGTCTTGTTCGTAGTGCTCGACTCCCACGTGGTGTCGCAAGCACATCCTCGAGGAAAGGTTTAAAACAAGTTATGTTGTCGAGCACATTACTCTACCCTAGACTCCCACCTTGGGCCCCTCGCGAGCACATGGCCTCGAGATAATCAAAGTTGAATCCTTTCGTCGAACACACGTAAACCTCGCGGGCAGCGACTTCGAGAAATCTCGCACATGATCACTCCGTCAGGCGCAAGGAGCGACTTCAGCGCTTCCTCGCGAGCATCACTCCACGAGCTCACGTACACGAATCTGGATAAACGCTCCCCTCGCACGAACTTCCTTCATCTCTCATCGACATGCGAATTGGCTCTAAGTCATTACTCCCTTGACTGAGAACAATGAGTTGGGGGGCTCCTGTTCTGGACTGGGCCTGGGGCTGACCCACCGTCGGACATAGCCCAGTCCGGCTCCACATCGAGGAGGGCCCAACACAGGCCCAATCTTCCATAACCCTTGGAGGCCACACCCTCCACACGTTCTCCCCACGCGGAGACACGTCACCAGCTGAACGCACATCCGAGAGAACATGTCCTTCACTCCCCGGAGTTCTTGGGGGCAGTTGACCCTAGCAGTCATTTGTTGTGGGTCTCGCGATCCAGCCCAAAACAGATGATCGTTGGCCCAATGCTGGTGGTATGGACTATTTAAATTATGTAGGTTTCTTTAATCTAATGGCTAAATTGACTTCACCTACATTTAGACACCCTCGAATTTTCTGTGTTTATTTCTTTTATTATTTGCGAGAATACGCCTCAAATTGTAACAATTTCGAGTTTCATCCTACATGTTCGTCAACTGATATTTGTCTTTTGGTAACAACATTGCATCTCATCTCATAACAGAAAAACACAAACCACTTGAATCTCGTCTCATCTTCTCTTCACCATCTCCCGTTCAAGCCTGACTTTTATGGGAAAATCCATTGAATCAGTGTTCATAAAGGGATTATCACGGGTTGTATCATCCGCAAAACCGTACAGACACAAAACAACCCGACCCGTATCGCCGAACCAGGTCACCACTCCCCGAACCACAAAACAAGACCTCACTGTTAAGGTGGAATCGCCCAAGAAGATGGACGCTATCGAAAGCCGCACACCTCTCGCCAGTGTCGTCGCCGATTGCACTAAGCGGTGGTTCCGAGACACACTCAAGGAGGCCAAAGGTGGAGATAGCAGCATGCAAGTTCTGGTTGGTCAAATGTATTACTCTGGATATGGTGTTCCTAGAGATCCTCAAAAGGTCTTTTTTTTTGTTTATGCTTTTCAATTATATTGTGATTACAAACCCTAATTATTCGTTCCAGAATTTTGATCATATAGGGATATGTTTGGATTAATAGAGCATCAAAAAGTAAAAATTCTGTTTGGAAAGTAAGCGAAAAACAGCCAGGTAAGATGCTCGCTATCTTATGTTCAAATTACTGAAATGTGGTTTTGTATGTGCTGATTTTTGTGTTTACGTACAGGTTATAGAGCAAGTGATTCTGATTCATGTGATTTGGAGAACAAATCTACTCCTTAGTTTGCAAGTATGAGCTTGAATTTGAATTCTATAATAAAGCATATATGATAACTTCTTGGCATTGATGCTTGTGCTTATTTACTTTGGCATCCTAAACATTAGTTGAATCTCGGTAACCGGAAATTGTTCCATTTAGTTGGATAAGTAAGCTGAAGACAACTTATGCACATGTCATAATTTGTTTTTGTAAGTTCTTTGGAACAATTTCGCTAGTGTTTATGTCAGCTGATAAGTTATGATGTAAGTCATTCCAAACAGGCCTAAGTGTCTATCAGCTGAGTGCTGCACCCATTTGGTTGTTGCTACAATTAGTATGAAAAGTTACTTGATAATGACTAGGAGTATGATTAGTGTTTCAATGTATTCAGTATGATAAACTTTAATTGGTAGGATCAATGTTGACATTTGTTGGGTGTTATAGGTCTAAGTCAATTAATAGGATCATAAAGTGCATTTGGTGACCCTGATAAGTAAGACTCAACATACTGAACTATTGCAGCCCTGGTGAGCACCAACAAAATGATATTGGAGTGTAATTGTCTCATAGGATGTGAAAGATGGTGATTGAGGAATGTAACCCCCCATGATATTCGTTGAAGTTGTACTGCTAGCTTCAAACATGTAAGATGTTGGGGAATGCTGTTGTGACATAGCCAAATGATAACTATGTCATAATAAATGCTTACATACTTTCAGGGTTAGGTTGCAAAAATAACAGGCTTGCTTGCTACTGATTCTAAGAGAACCTCCAAGAGAGGTTTCTAAAGCTTAGTTTGTCAGCATGAACAGGATAAGAACCAATTTTTTCATTGTTTATTACGGGAGTTGATCGGTTCTTTCTTTAAGTTTTTGAACCAGTTCTGCCCCATAACTTTGGTTCTTGACATTTTTTAAATTGAAAAAGAAGACTTTGTAAGTGGAATAAAAGTTTATAAAAGAGGGTTAAGCTGTGGGACTCATTTTGAATTCTAGAGATTTCACTATTGGAGTAAAAAATAAGTGAATTGCTAGAAAGCAACCCAAATTGGATTCACCATTGCAGATGCTCTAAGGGGCTTAGAACCCTGTTAATGAGAATCTAGAAAAGTCTAGATTGCGACGTGTTTTACTTTTAATTCGACTATTGCCTTTTTGAATGCTATTACTTAACTTTGAGAATAATCTTTTGGCATAACATATGATTCTTCATTTTTGTAGTGACTTGTTGGGCTCAACAACTTGACACTCTTTCTGGTTTTATAACATAAAAAGCCTGATTTTATATTTCTAATAATGCAGACTGCATCTCTCATACTGCTCTCTGTTCCATTTGTTTCAAATCGTAAGTATTTCTACTTCTATGTGCGTTTCTCTGCAAATGTAATTGTAATCTTTGACATGTTTCTTTTTTCTTTTGCAGAAAAGTGTCCTTAACTTCTTTCACCTAATCTCGGCCGGTACTGCATTCATTAGTCATCACTGCCTTAACGATGAAGAGGAAGTGTTTGAAATCCCTGTTTGAGTTTGCTGCATTGTGCAGCAAGTATTAGCATGCATGTCCCTTTATGCAAGACAACTATGTCTTCTTTCAATCTTTAAAAATAAACTTTTTGTATTCTATCATACATGTAACCGGTGGTGTAGCCGTACATATGTATTGTATCAGACGCATATTTATTGTATTTTAAGAATTATGAAAGGTGTTTTGTGAATTATGAAGAGCATGAGAAAAAGCTTTTCTTAAATTATGTTCAACATTACTCTACATCGTTATTCTTAAGAGATAATCAAATGAAATTGCTGATATTTTAACCAGGGTTTCCTCTTTTCAAATCTTATTCTTAATTTCTACTTTGATTGATAATAAAATGAAATGATCTTTCTTTCATGTAAAAAAAAAGTTGATTTGTGCGAGCGAGTGAGATCAACTAAATAAAAGTTATTTTTTTCACTTATAGTCTGAAAAATCCATTTATATATTTTACAACAAAATATACCAAAAATCATAGGATAGTGTGATTTGGCGGCAATACAAGATGAGGTTTATTTTATTAAAAGCTTCATTATCTTTGTAACACTTTCCAATACTTTCAATTTTCTTCCTTACCGAAAGTGAAAGCTTTCTTAATTTACGTTAAGAATCCAATTTCTGTCTTTACCTTATCTCTTTCTCTTCTATATTTTATATTATATTCATACTATTTGCTTTGATTCGGTTCCAAAAATCATTACAAAGTCTCTTTTTCTTTTCTATTCCTCTTCTGTCATCTCTGTTGAAGACTTGAAAACCATCACACATAATCAGAATGGCTAATGTAAGAGCCAACCATTGATCATCACCTTTCTGTTTTCATCTGTTTACCAGAAACTGATCTGAGATATTCGTTCTTCTTATGTTTCATCAGGTGGTGGAAGTGAAAGTTGGTTTGCACTGTGATGACTGTATCAAGAAAATCCTTAAAGCCATCAAAAAAATTCAAGGTACTTTTCATTTTATTACTTCTTAAAAAACATGGACTGTTTTTGAAATGAAAACATATGTGGCTTTGCAGATATTGAAACATATAACGTGGACACAAAACTGAACAAGGTCATCGTTACTGGCAACGTCACAACAGAACAAGTTATCAGAGTTCTTCACAAAATTGGAAAGAATGCAACTCCCTTTCAAGAAGATGCAATTTAGCTTTTCTAGTATACAATTTTCCTTCTTTGCAAAAAAACATATAGTACTTTATATATGTGATTCAATAATCTATGAATGATATGTTTGTAACTTATTGTGTTATACACATGTTTATTTATGTTACATAATAATATTAATTAAAAATATTTGTTTACACAACGCCTAACTTTTTGTACAAAAATAGATTTTGCAAGAGAGTGATTGGTTTCTATAATAAGAGAATTTGAAGGTGAACCATGAAACATGTTATTTCCAAAATACAAGGAAAGCCTCTTATTCCTTCATCACTCTTATCATCTTTTCTCTTTTCACCATCTTCTTCTTCTTGTCTAGGAAAAGTACTGTTAAACAATAAAGACAAGTTTCAATTGCTAAAAGTTTATAGATAAAAAAATGCATATTATAAATTCTACAGTAATATGTTCAATTCCTTATGCTAATTCTCACAAGAGTGTGTGGATGTTAGGAAACCCACTTGCTTCTCCCACTCGTCTTATCTTTCTGCAGGTTTCACTTATTACTATAGTTACACAACTCATGGGTGCTTGTCTCAGACCACTCGGACAAACCTCCCTTGTATCTCAGATTCTTGTAAGCGTTTTATATTCCGTCAATCACATAATTCGATAATCACATTCGTCTGTGTCGGTGCTATGTAGAATGTTACATGTGATGCATTTTAGTTTAGGAATGAATTAATAATGTTTTAAGAGTGTGTTAAAAAGAGGTTATTTATTTCTAATTAAGATTCTTAATATCTGAATAGGGAGGATTGGTATTTGGTCCATCAATGTTGGGGCACAAAAAGATGGTGACAAGAATCTTATTCCCTATGAAAGGTTCTTTAATACTTAACACAGTGGCAACTTTCTGCGTCAATTTCTTCTACTTCATATGTTGTGTAAAGATGGATGCTGGAACAATGCTGAAAACAGAAAAACAAGCCATCACAATTGGTATTTCTGTATTCGCATTCGCATTTCTAATCCCTCTTGGATTATCCTTTGCATTGACCAGTTTTGTTTCCATGGACAAAACCCTCGCGACTGCTCTCCCGTTAATAGCCGTCTCGCAAAGCTTTACCGTATTCATCAGCATATCAGTCCTTCTAACAGAGCTTAAAATCCTAAACACCAATGTCGGCCGTCTAGCATTGTCATCGGCGATGTTTACCGATGTTGTTAGTATCCCTGTCATAACACTTATTTTTGCAGTAATACAGGTTAAAACTAGTAATAAGAGTATGGTGACACTAGTATGGATTCTTCTATCCATAGGCGCACTCTTGGTTGTTATCTTCTATGTAATGAGGCCGACTATAGTATGGTATGTAGGCCGGTTAAATGGAAAGCCGATCGACGAATTTTGCATTGTCTGTATCATTCTGTGTGTTCTCTTCACCTCATTTTGCAGTGAGATCATTGGACAGCACTATTCTATGGGACCGATATTTTTTGGCTTGGCTTTTCCTGAAGGGCCGCCTTTAGGATCGACTTTGATATCGAAAATGGAAACGCTTTCTGGTGGTTTTTTGTATCCATTATACCTTGCTGTCAGTGGATTGCAGACTGATATATTCAAAATCAACTTTCAGGCTACTTGGATTATAACAGTCATAGTGATAGTCGCTTTTGTCGCAAAGATCATTGCCGTTATTTTGCCAGGTTATTATTACAATGTTCCCATGAAAGATTGTGTTTTGATTGGGCTAGTTCTTAATGGCAGAGGTATAGCTGAGCTCTCCATGTACAATTTAATGAAAAGCGGCAAGGTAAATTGATCTTTCATACTAGTAAGTTCAATCCAATATATCAAAACTTCAATGTATCTTTTGTCCTACAAACTTTGTAAAGTTTGATTTTGATTCTACAAAATTTTTGAGTGAGTGACTAACATGATACATAAAAATCTCTTTTCTATGGCAGATACTAACAGGACAACTGTTCTCTTTTATGGTGCTGACCCTTATAGTGATAAATGGTATCATATCACCACTGATAAAATTCACATATAATTCTTCAGCCGAGTATCATTCAGGAAAAAGAATTTCAATACAGCATACAAAGCGAGATTCCGTGCTCCGAATCATGGTATGCTTTAACAAGAATGAAAACATCCCAACAATGTTCAACATCATAGAAGCATCGTGTGCAAGCCAAGAGAGCAATGTTGAAGTTATAGCACTTCTCCTTGTAGAGCTTCTTGGAAGATCAAGGCCTCTTCTCGTCGCTCACCAACCGCATGACACGCTTCCAATAACCAGTTGTGATTCAACTCAACTCGACAATGCATTGAAGCAATATAAACAGCTGAATGAAGGGTGTGCGCATGTTCAATCATTCACATCAATGTCCGACTTTGACACAATCCATGAGGATGTCTGTGGAATATCCCTCGACAGAATAGCCAACATTTTGATCATGCCATTCCACAAAAGATGGGAGATAGATGGAACGGTCGAGGTAAAAAATAGAGGAATCCAAACAATGAACATTAAAGTCCTTGAAAGAGCGCCTTGTTCAGTCGGAATCCTCATCGACCGAGCTATCTTAAGCGGTTCTCCGTCACTTTTAATAGGTAGATCAACATACTATGTAGCAGTACTCTTCATTGGCGGTGCAGACGATGCTGAAGCACTAGCCTATGCTAGTCGAATGTCTAGACACGAGTGTGTGAATGTATCAGTTATTCGGTTCCTTGTTTTTGGAGAAGAGAATTCAAAAGGTAGAAAATATGAAACTGATCTTGTAGATGAATATCGATATCATAATAACGGAAATAGAAGGTTTGAGATAACCGAAGAAGTTGTGAGAGATGGAATAGAGTTTTCTTCGAGCGTAAGAAGAATGGTAGATTGTTTCGACTTAGTTATGGTAGGGAAGTCACATCCACAATCAGTATTGTTGCATGGACATGATCAATGGAGTGAGTGTCCCGAGTTAGGTGTGGTTGGTGATATGTTGGCTTCACCGGATTATGCGAGAAAAGCATCTGTGTTGGTTGTGCAACAACAAAGAATGAGAGGGAGATTCATTAACCATAATGTTATGCCAAGTCAAAAGGATCAGATTGTACATAATGTTCCCACGAATGAACCACCAATACCTTCTTGTACTATTTCAATAGATGAATATGACAGACTGTAGATACATCTATTTATTATTTTTTTATATTTTTTAGTTCACTCTATTCACTTTCCTTTCTACTGTTTCCTTAGATTTTTTTGTTTATTCTTACACGAGTCAATTCTATTCGACTAATGTGTAACATTTTAACATTACTTCGTATTATCGAAGGATTAGGACAAGGAAAAGAATAACATTGAGATATGACTATGACTAAACTTCTATAGTAAAACTTATGAGCAGGGGTAAAAAAGGATTTGGATTCTCTGCAGTCAAAAGCGATAGTGAATCATTAAATCTTTCACAAACAGTTGAGATATTCTCAAATGCGTGATTGCGTGAAAACTTCTGTGCATGTCTGGCGTAGCAGATATTGAAACGTATAACTGTAACATCACAACAGAACAAATAATCAGTTTTTCACAAAATTGGAAAGAATGCAACTCCTTTTGATGAAGATGCAGCTCAAATCCGCCACAACTGAAATTTAGTTTAGCTTCTTTCTTTTTTCAAATTAAAACATCAATATTGTACTATATATATGAGCATGGTAAAATTATATAATCTATGAATTATTTGATTATATCTATCTACCAATGTTATGTAATTCTCGAATTTCATGTACATAAATTATCAAATATGAAATTACAATGGTCATTCTTTTATAGATATGTGACATCGGATTATTCATATGTATAATTATAGTTATTTAGTTCAATAAATGATTAATTTAGATTAATTCCGAAATTGTGATGAACTATTTAGTCGAATGAACCAAAATTTGATTGTGAGTTGAATTAATAACATTTTTAATATAATTAACTAGGCACAGAAAAATTAGATGTCTCAATTATTAGTTTTTTTTTCCTTAAACTACAAAAAATTGTTTGTATGAACATAACATATAGTGTCTTTTGTACATACATGAGTAATTTGAAATATATAAATAAATATAATCTTGTGATTAATATAATTTGCATAATTAATCCGTACACTTTGGTGAGGGCGGACTTAAGAGTGTGCACTCTCAAAGGTTCAGATTGAAATATCTGATACGTGCTAATAATTTTTGTGTTGGATCGGTAAATATATAGGAGAAAAACTTTGGCTTGAATTGAGGTCGGAGTTGAATATTGAGATTTAAGAAAAATATAATTTTCATAATTAAAGGATTGGCTATATATTTGCTATTTAAATTTTCACAATGCTTTTTAGTTAATATGATTAGTATCCTCTGAATGAAAGTTATACAAAAATAGAGTTTGCAAGAGAGTGATTGGCTTTTAAAACAAGAGAATTTGAAGGTAAACCATGAAACATGTCATTTCCAAAATACAAGGAAAGCCTCTTATTCCTTCATCACTCTTATCATCTTTTCTCTTTCACAATCTTCTTCTTCTTCTTCTTCTTCTCTATGAAAAATACTGTTAAAACAATAAAAACAAGTTTCAATTGCTACAAGTTGATATATAAAAAAAATGGATGTTGCAAATTCTTCAGTAATATGCACAAATCCTCAACTTCAATCTAGCAAGAGTGTGTGGCACTTGGGCAACCCTCTTTCTTCCCCCACTTCTCTTCTCTTTCTGCAGGTCTCTCTTATTACAATTGTCACACAATTCATGGATGTTTGTCTCAGACCACTAGGACAAACCTCTCTTGTTTCTCATATTCTTGTAAGCTTTTTATATTCAATCGCATTCGCATCGGCATTCGTTACACATTTATTATAACTAACATTCCTCATAACTGAATAGGGAGGATTGGTATTTGGTCCATCAATGTTGGGGCACAAAGATATCACCCTGACAAGAATCATATTCCCTATCAAAGGTTCTCTAGTACTTAACACAGTGGCAACTTTCTTCCTCAGTTTCTTCTACTTCATATGTTGTGTAAAGATGGATACTGCATCAATGCTGAAAACAGAAAAACAAGCCATCACAATCGGTTTTTCGGTTTTCCTATTCACATTTCTAATCCCTCTTGGATTAGCCTTTGCATTGCCTAAATTTGTTACCATGGACAAGTCGCTCGCGGAAGCTCTCCCGTTGATAGCCATTTCGCAGAGCTTTACCATATTCATCAGCATATCAGTCCTTCTGACAGAGCTTAAAATCCTTAACACAAACGTCGGCCGTCTCACGTTATCGTCCGCGATGTTTACCGATGTTTTTAGTTTCTCCATAGCAATAGTTATATTTGCAGTATTGCAGGTTACAACTAGTAATAAGAGTATGCTGACACTAGTATGGATTTTTCTTTCAAGTATAGGACTCGTGAGTTTTATCATATATGGAATGAGGCCGATTATAAAATGGTACATAGCCCGATTAGGCGGAAAGCCAGTCGGCGAGGTTTTCATTGTCAGTATCTTTTTATGTGCTCTCCTCACTGCATTTTTGAGCGAATTCATTGGACAGCATTATGTTATGGGAATCATATTTTTTGGCCTGGCTGTTCCTGAAGGGCCGCCTTTAGGATCGGCTTTGATATCGAAAATGGAAACACTTACTTGTGGTTTTATGTATCCATTATACCTTGCTGTCAGTGGATTGAAGACTGATATATTCAAAATCAACATTCACACTACTTGGATTATATTTGTCATAGTGATGGTCTCGTTTTTCGTAAAGATCGCGGCTGTTATGTTGCCGGGTTATTATTACAATGTTCCCATGAGAGATTGTTTTGTCATTGGCCTTCTTCTCAATGGCAGAGGTATCGCCGAGCTCACAATATACAATGTCTGGAAGGAAGGCAAGGTAAATTGATATTTCATATATACTAGTAAGTTCAAATCAATCCAATATATAGAAATTTCGATGATACTTAAGAATCTTTATTTTATGGCAGCAACTAACAGGACAACAGTTTTCTTTATTGGTGCTGACCCTTCTACTGATAAATGCTATCATAGCACCATTGGTAAGATTCATATTTAATCCTTCAGGCCAATACTGTTCAGGCAAAAGATGTTCAATACAACATATAAAGCGAGATTCCGAGCTGCGAGTCATGGGATGCTTTTACAAGAATGAAAGCATCCCAACAATGTTCAACATCATAGAAGCATCCTGTGCAAGCAAAGAAAGCAATGTTATGGTTATAGCACTTCTCCTTGTAGAGCTTCTTGGACGATCAATGCCTGTTCTCGTCGCTCACCAACCGCATGATACGCTTCGGACAACAGCTAGTTATTCAGCTCCACTCGACAAAGCATTGAAGCAATATGCACAGCTCAATGAAGGGTATGCACATGTTGAATCATTCACATCGATCTCCGACTTCGACACAATCCACCAAGACGCCTGTCATATATCCCTCGACAGACTGGCCAACATTTTGATCATGCCATTCCACAAAAGATGGGAGATAGACGGAACGGTCAAGGTAAACAATAGAAGAATCCAAATGATAAACATCAAAGTCCTCGAAGGAGCGCCTTGTTCAGTAGGAATCCTCGTCGACCGAGGTCTCTTAGGCGGTTCTCCGTCGCTATTACAAGGCAAGTCAGCATACTATGTAGCAGTACTCTTCATTGGAGGTGCAGATGATACAGAAGCACTAGCCTATGCTAGCAGAATGGTTAGACACGAGTCTGTGAATGTATTAGTTATCAGGTTCCTTATATTCGGAGAAGAGAATTCAAAAGATAGAAGACTCGACACCGATCTTGTAGACGAATATAGATATTACAATAACGGAAATAGAAGGTTTGAGATAGCCGAAAAAGTAGTGAAAGATGGAATAGAGTTTTCTTCGAGTATAAGAAGAATGATAGATTGTTTTGATTTAGTTATGGTAGGGAAGTCACATCCACAATCAGTATTGTTACATGGACATGATCAATGGAGTGAGTGTCCCGAGTTAGGTGTGATTGGTGATATGTTGGCTTCATCGGATTTTGTGACAAAGGCATCTTTGTTGGTTGTGCAACAACAAAGGGTTGGAGGGAGGTTCGTTAACAAAAATGTTATGCCAAGTCCAAGGGGCCCTGTACGTGATGTTTCAATGGATGAATCACCAAGACATTCTTGTTCTATTTCAGTGCCTAAACATGACGTATAACGTAGATGCATATAATTTATTAGTGATATGTATGTGTATATAATACATAGGTTTTGGTTTTCTCAAGATAGAGTTATGATTTTCCATTTACTATACTCCATTAATTTTGTTTCACGTAAAGTAATCAAAATTTTGTCATGTTAAATATATTATTAGGAGGCGGCAGAAAACACATCCTTCAATTCATATTCTTATATTTTACCCAAATTTTTATATTATTACTTCAAATTAGTTAAATGAACCCGAATCAATCTAATTTTTAATAATTTATATTTAATCTCATATAAAATTATCAAAATTTTAATTTTCAAAATTCTCAATACTCATCATTGTCTAATCCAGAGACACATTTAAATTAAGAGTATAACTCATCATTTTCAATGGAACCAACAAAAAAGAAGGGTACGACAAAGTAAAATGAAAATGAATCTGAATTTCATTTTAAAGTTTTGCAAGATATAATGAATAAAAAAGTAGCAACAATGGAAAAACTAACTCAACTTAAAGAAAAAAAACATATTAAACAAAAAATATGGAGTTTAAAGCAATGCAATTCATCACGTCGGATACTTCTAAGATGAATGATAAAGAACGTGTGATGTTTATGAAAAATATTGTAATAAGTTTAAGAAAAATATAAATTTTAGTTAAGAAGAAATATTCTAGTATTGTCAAAATTAAAAATTTTGTAGTACTTGCTATGTATCAACACCTATGTAAAATGGTCATTAATACAACTTTAATTCATAATAAATATTATGTTGTTATTCAAACTAGTCGTTCTTCATTTAACATTATACATACTATCACTATTCTCATTATTCTCTCACTCTTTCTCATTCTTCTCTCATTTTTCTCTCATTCTTCACTCACTTTAATGGACTCAAACAATTTAAAGGATCTCAACAAACTCTTTTGGAACTTTATTGAAGAAGAATTTATGGATAACACAAATGAAGAACTATTAATGTTAATGATCGAGAAAGAACATCAATCTGAAAGTTCCTCAAAGCCAAAGAGAAGAACAATGATAAATCAAAGTTATAAAGAAGGACACAATCAATTATTCAGTGACTACTTCTCAAATATTTCAATATACACAAATGCTCAATTTTAAAGAAGGTTCAAAATGCATAGGCATGTGTTTTTTGGAATTGTAGCCGCCCTTGAAAATCATGATGAATATTTCCAAATGAGGGTCGATGCAACTAGTAAATTGGATTTTTCACCATCGAAAAAATGCATCTCTGTTATTCCTATGTTGACATTTGTGCCTTCTACTAACATCGTAGACAAATATGCCCGACTTGGTGAAAGCACTGCAATTGAGTGCATGGAGAGATTTGTAAGGGCGTGAATGAGGTATTTCAGGTCAAGTATCTAAGAAAGCCTGTCACACCCTTATTTTCGCCTTTAGCCTTTATACCCTACATTCGCCCTATCATACATCGTTCTATTGCATATCGAACATGTGGGTACGAATTGGGTCGATTTGTTATTTTCCATTTCAAATGAGATAACTCGTCTATCTTGGACTACATGGAAGAAAAAGGTTCATCACCTAAGGTTTGATCTAAGTTGGTAGATTACTTCAAGAAGAAGTTACTTGAAAAATATTAGGATATTCAAGATAAATATCCATAATGAACATGAAATGCAAGGCCAAATTCAAGTTTGTTTGTTTCACCCAATTTTGTTTCAAATTCTTGGTCAAGTGAAGTTCAAATTTGCAAAGCATGAGTCAAGATCACAAGTGCATAATTCAAGACTTCATATAATGACACAAGGGAATCCATCATTCAAAGTTCAAGATTCATGAATTCAAGACTAGATTCAAGAATATTACAAAGAGAAATTTCATGACATTTGCAAAAGTGTCACATTTGTTACAAAGTTTCAAGCTCTTGGTAATGCTTAGAAAATTAAGCTACTCCTAGTCTTAATCCAAGCTTCTAATTAATTTCATGCTATGGTACCTTTCATTCCCCAACAAGTTTACATGTCCAACATTATGCTTGCAAACATCTAAAGAAAATATTTAAGAGCTAACTCAACATTGGAATGTTTCAAGATCAAGATTATGCATGCTTATTCATGGGCAATATGAAGGTAATCCAAACAGCCCCATGCAAGAAGTAACAAGTTGCCTCATGTCACAAAATATACATGTCACAAGACCAAGGGAATAGCATATGATAATGCATCTAAAAATCAAAATTTCAAAATACTGTCAAAAGGGTAGTAGCATTGACCACAAGAGCTGTCAAAACACAAGCCAACAAAAGGGATGCAAGATACAAAGTGCAACAGAAAAAAGACAGCAATGTAGAGTAGTGCAGCAGAAATACAGCATAGGAGCTTGCATGAAAATGGAAAGAAAGAGAGTGACATGAGAAAAGGTGGTAGGAGACATTACCCCATGAAAAAAATCTGATGTTTGGGGAGAAGGGAAAACCCTAAAAAAATAAGATAAGAAGAGAAGGGGTTGTAAACAAAGGGTCATTCTTTACACATTCAACATCCACTACACATTGCAAAAACCAGAAAAGATAGAAAGAGAGCAAGAAACCCTAGAGAGAAAACCAGAAAAAAAGAGTGAGAAAGAAAACCAACAAAAATCAAGAGAATTCCATAGAAACCCATAGAGAACCTTTGAGGAGAAGCACCTTCAAAGCATAGAAGGAAGAAGGAAGAAAACACACAATCAAACCAGTGGAAGCTTAACAAAGAAGGAGGAAGCTCTTGGGTATCCATTTCAAACTTTTTCTCTCTTTATTTTTTCTGCACTTGCCATTTATAATCATTTGTTAAGTGTGTTTGTGCTGGGTGTATTGTGTGAGGTCCCAAGGGAACCAAAAAGCCATTTTTAAGAACCAATAGAAAGGAAAGAAAACCACAAAAGACTGCAAAAAATAGCAAATATTGTATTTTTCGCTTTAGGTCGCGGCGCGAACATGCAAAAACAGAATGAAAACTTTCTTAGTTCGCGGCGCGAACACCCTTTGCGGCGCGAACATGCAAAAAACAGAATGTTCATTTTTCTCGGTTCACGGCGCGAACTGATCAGTTTGTTAATTTTTTTGCTGTTTTTTACCTTAAATTTTTTTTCCAAGGAGTTCGCACGACGAACTCCTTGATGGCCGTTTATTTTGCATGTCTCGATTTTTTTAGCCGACTAATCTCATATGTTTGCATGATTTTAGTATGTGAATATTGCTATTGTCCTTGTTGACTTTTAATTCCAAAAACAAACTCTCGATTTTATCGAGTCATTTTTAACCTTGTAAGTCGATTGCCTTGCGCATCGCCATCGACCTTGTCCGTATCGCTTCAAATATATCTTTACAAACAATAAACCTTGATCCAACATCAAGTTATCCTTTTCTTATAAAAAACCCAAAATACAATAAATATATGGTTAGGGTTGTACACCATGGATTTTAAGGTGGTGGAGAAGGAATGAGAATGAAATCCTCCTACACTCGTTCTGAATGTTTTGGATACAAGGCGCTCGACTTGCTTATTCGAAACATTCACCTCTGTCTAAAGTCCTTTTGTGTAATCCTAGTCAAGAACCATTTCTCTTAAAAAACCTAAAAATAACACCAACTCATCAAACTATTATTTTCGCCCTAGGGCATCAATCCAAAAATCATTTTTCAAGGTATAAAATCAACCAACAAACAACTATTTCATAAGCCTCTGAACTACGGAGCTCTGATTCTTCACTTCTTTTAAGTGAGGATACGTAGGCACAAGGGCCACAATCCTTGGTGAGCATTAAAATAAATAAACCAACCCCTCTTTTCCTTAAGCAAGCAAAGTCTTAATAAAAACACCCATTCACACGGAATAACCTAGAAGGTTCCCATCGAGTACGATGGATGCGAGGGGGTGCTAATACCTTCCCCTCGCATAACCGACTCCCGAACCCTAAAACTTGGTTGCGATGACCATGCTCCTTTTTCAAAGGTTTTATCGCTATTTCCCTTTCCCTCCTTGGGATAAATAAAATCCGGTGGCGACTCTGTGTCATTTTTCGCGTAGCGACAAAGCCTAACAACACTGGATTTTTAGGTATGTTGGTATGAATGGAAAGGACAATTTTGTCGAGGTGATCATGGTAAGCTCATGATCTTGCTTGAAGTTATGGTATCACACACTTATGGATTTGACATGTATTTTTTGGTATTGAAGATTCAAACAATGATATTAATGTGCTAAACCAATCCAACATGTTTAACGATATTTTAGAAAGATATGCTCCAACTCTGAAATATACAATCAATGAGACTTCATATAATATATGATATTATTTAACGGATGGTATATGTCTTGGGTGAGCTACATTTGTCAATACCATTTCAATGCCGTGAGGAAAAAAGAGAAAACTATTTTCACAACATCAAGAATCAGCTAAAAAGGATGTGGATAGAGCTTTTGGAGTGCTTCAATCTCGATATGTAATTATATGTGGTCTAGTGCGTGCATAGCACATGAAAATCCTCAAACATACCATATATGTTTGCATCATATTGAATAACATGATTGTAAAAGACAAACAACACACATATAGAGGTGAATTTGTTACTCTTATGATAATGTGGATAACAACATCTCAATAATTGAAACTTTTAAGGGTCTTCATTCGAATCTTGCAAAAATACTACAAAGAGGAGCATGTCTTTGTGAAAAACAAGTTTATTGTCAATTTCAAGGAGATCTAGTTGAATATATTTAGAATCATTTTGGACATGAGCATGACAAAATTTAAATTTGACTAATTATGTGATGTTATTTATTTTTATTATTTTTAATTATATATGCCATGTATTTAAGATTAATTTTAGTTATTGTTTTAAATTTTAAATTTAACTTGATTTATTTATTTATTTATCTTATATTAATATTAATTTAAATAAATTAAATTAATATTTTAAGTTAAAATAATATATATATATATATATATATATATATATATATATATATATATATATATATATATATATATATATATATATATATATATATATATATATATATATATATATATATATATATATATATATATATATATATATATATATATATATATATATATATATATATATATATATATATATATATATATGAGAATTAAAGTTGTGGAACTTCATTTGAGTTCTTTTAGAGTTGTATCATTAAAATGAAAATTAGATGAGTTGTTTTAAGATGACATGTTTTAATGAGTTCCACGAAGAATCTAAAAATGAGTAGTAGCATTGGAGATGCTCTAATCCAACTCTAAAAAATTACAAGAGTTTAAATTTTAATCCAACTCTAAGAAATTACAAAAGGTTAGAAGATTTTTTCAACCATATAAAATTGTAACATTGATGAGTCGTTGGCTTGCAGATAATGAAATTGTCACCTATAATGAGAACTATTGATTATATATGATGTATATTTTTCTCGTGTTTCTATGATCTTTTTTTTTGTAAAGAATAACATGAGATCTATTTTAATACAAATAAAGGCGCTCCTATAAAAGAAAATACAATCAAAAACACCACGAGTAATATAAGAAATATAAATAAACATAAAAATAGAATAATAAGAAAAATAAATAATATATTATATTATATTTCAACACTTTTTTTCAACTAGTTGATCAAATATTTAAATGTTGTATTTGTCAAACTCTAGGTTAAAATATCAACGTTTGATTATAGCGAACAAACGATAAGCAAAAAAAATACCTGAATCTATATTCTCTTTGATAAAATGACGATCAATCTCAATATACTTTGTCCAATCATGTTGAACATGATTGTGAACTATGCTTATAGCGGCTTTAATGTCACAATATAACTTCAATGGGAGTTCTACCACTATCTTGAGTTCTTCAAAACACTTAAGATTCTAGAAATCCCTTGAGTTATTTCTCTATACTCATCTTCATTACTACTTCTAGACACCCCTTCTCGTTTTTTTTCTTCTCCACGTTAATATATTCTCCCTAACATATATGCAATAATATGAATTTGATTTTTTTTATATGTAACATATTCTACCCAATTTGCATCAATGAATATTGTCACGTTTTTATCATTGGTCTTCTTAAAGAATAATGATTTTATAAGATTTATTTTCAAGTATTTCAATATTTTGTATAAAACTTCAAGATGTTCTTCATCTGGAGCATGCATAACTTGATTAACAACACTAATTGAAAAACAATGTCAAAACAAGATGAGCTAGATATATTAATTTTTCAACCAACTCTTTTATATCTTCCAGTGTTGATGATATCATAAGCTAATTAAGGGAAGGAAACTTATAAAATGCACAATTTTTTTGAAGTATTTGGCCTCTTGGGTTCTGATTGCGATCTTTATATTGTTTTACAATTACAGATGAACAACAATTTACACAAGATGTCTCTACTTAAGCATTTGCACTCTTAGCACTAAAGTAGTACTTAAGTGATTATGAAATTTAGAAGAGCAAGAAAATGAGTATAAGCGAAGTTGTTTTTAGATTTCTTGTGTGTTTACAAATGATTATAAATCCTCTTTTATCTTTAAACATTTAGTCAAGAAATGAACATATTTAGGAAGGATCATTATCATAATCGATTATAGTCTAAAAAAATAGCAAAGATTTTGATGGATCTAAATCATAATCAATTACAAGGTTTCCTTAACAAATT
This sequence comes from Lathyrus sativus, assembly GCA_963859935.3. Lineage (NCBI taxonomy): Eukaryota > Viridiplantae > Streptophyta > Magnoliopsida > Fabales > Fabaceae > Lathyrus > Lathyrus sativus. Next base: position 422,377,944 of record OZ012739.1, read on the forward strand.
ATTAATATTTTGTTTAATCAGTAGCAAGATGTCTCACACAATGACGGTCTCATTTGAACTCTCTCATCTCAATGCCCTTTTCTTATTACTATCCTTGAATTTTAACCCAGACTCCCTCTAAATCAGAGGTTCTCTCACTACTCAAACACTCTCCTTAGAGTTTGTAAGAATCAATTGTTTAGAATTCGAAACACTTCATGTAACACTCTTCTAAATCTCGTGGAATATATATATATATATATATATATATATATATATATATATATATATATATATATATATATATATATATATATATATATATATATATATATATATATATATATATATATAATCAAAGTAAATATCATGCATTCCACAAAAGAGTGTCACATAAAGTTTCAAAACATCACACAAACACCTGTCATGCTCAATAACACTGAAATAACTTCATGCTTTTCATAAATTATTCCAAATGACACATAAATGCAAATGCAACAAGACTCAACGCATGTGGTACCAATCATCACAGCGCGATGGACACTGGGCCATCAACCCTTCATAGATCCCCATCAATAGGATCGATTCTGCTAGAGAACCGGAGCACATCAAAACACTTTACATCCACACAATGGGATTGAAGCCAAAGTAATCGAGGTCCTGAACCGAAGTCCGGATTCACATGAATGTATGATGCACACGTCACAAATCATCCTCATAATAACATCATAGGTGCATCATCATTCATCACATTCATCATCATGTCAATCATCATCATATCTCATATCATCATATAATTCATCAAAGTCATGGTAATATCATCATATTAATTCATATAAATCATCATGTCATCATGTATACATCACATAAAACTCACAGTCATACTCAAGTTAATTTATCACAGAAATAAAAGAATCAAACATCAAGGCATCGCTGCATAGGATTAACATTCGTGAAACTCTGCTATATTCGCTGGCATGTTCGCTAGGCGAGTCTGGGGCGAGTTTCTTCGCTAGGCGAAACTTTCTTCGTTAGGCGAACTATGCGATGACAACAAATTCTGCTAAGCACTAGAACTGATTTCTACCCAAAAGGCTCTACGATTCACTTACCCAATGCCCCCAAAACATCCATAAATCATCCCTAAGGTCCTACGGCGATAAAGGCACAAAACCTACGGTTTATTAGGCCAACCCCGGAACATATTCAGCCCTAAATCACAATTTTTCCTTCAATTACACCCTAAGGAATTAGAGTTACTCACATTCAAATATTCATATTCCTTCAGGGTCAGACATATAACAATTCAAGGTTTTTGGCTACGAAGGTCTAAGGTTTCCCTTTCTCATATCTATGCTCTAACAGTCAGGAATACTTCCCACTACACCATAACATCAGAGTTCCCACAACTAGATTTAGGCCACAAAGGCCAAAATCCCTTTTTCTCATAATTCTCCATAAAACCCTTAAATCAATCTTACTACATCGAAATCTACACATAGAAAATCATGAAAAGTTATACTCCCCATACCTTAGTTGTCGATCAAAGCCTTCTCAATATTTCAGGGAATCTCTCGAAGTTTCTGCCTCCAATCTTCTCCTCAGAGCTCTGGCCTCAATACTTTTCATGGTTAACAAAATGAATCCTAATTTCCTTCAGAATTCCTTTTTGTCAAACCTAGTCTGGGGCCACACATTTAGCCTTTTCCCATAACACCCATACTAACTCCTCTTAATGCCCAAATTACCCTTATTCCACTTATATTTATTTTAACTAATAATAATACTAATATTTCCATATTGTATACTATTAATTAAATAAATAATCCAAAAATGCATAATTCCCAATAATCCACAAAACCACCGAAAACCACCAAAATACGAATATTCTCAATTAAATAAGTTAATTAAAATATTCCAATTAAATTTGGGGTGTTACAACTTTCCCCCACTTAAAAAAATTTTCGCCCTCGAAAATCACCTCAAGGAAACAGAGTCGGATACGACTCCCTCATCTGATCCTCACGCCCCCAAGTCCAACTTTCTCTAGCTGGTCCTCCCAAAACTACCTTTACCGAGGCAATCCCTTTACCTCGAAGTTGCTTCTCGTTCATCAATCTGAACTAGCAATGCCTCAACAGTCAAATCATCTCTCACTTGTACATCATTCATCTTAATCACATGCGATGGATTTGGAATGTACTTCCTCAACGGAGACACATGAAACACATCATGCAAATTCACAAGCGACAGCGGTAGGACATTCTAACATGCTACTTCTCCCATGCTTTTGCTGCGCCACTCTGATACAGACCAACAAAACACAGTGTGGGGTTCCGAGACTTCAAACCTCGACCAACACCAGTTACCGACGTAAATCTCAAAACACACGATCTCCCCCTTGAAATTCAAGTGCTTTCCTCCTCTTATCATGGTAACTCTTATGACGACCCTACGAAACATCCATCATTTCTTGGATCCTCTTGATCTTCTCATTCGTCTCTTGCATAATCTCAGGTCCGAGCGCAACACTCTCTCCTGAATCATACCAACACAAAGGAGTCCTACACCTCCTACCATACAAAGCCTCATACGGTGCCATTCTGATACTAGAATGGTAATTGTTATCGTAGGTAAACTTAACCAACGGAAAATAACTATCCTCTGATCCACCTTAATCCAACACACAAGCTCTCAACAAATCCTCTAAAGACTGGATAGTTCTCTCTGTCTGTCCATCTGTCTGCGGATGATAGGCAGAGTTCAACTTCAACATGGTACCCAAAGCATCTGCAAACTCTCCCAAAATCTCGATGTAAATCTCAGATTTCCATCTGACACAATATTCGACGATATCTCATACAACTTCACAACTTCCTCAATATACATATCAGCTAGCTTCACCATAGAATGATTAATCCTCATTGGTATAAAATGAGCTGATCTAGTCAATCTATCCAAAATCACCCAAATTAAATCATATCCCTCTCACAGTCTTCGGAAAACCCGACACAAAATCCATGGAAATACTATCCCATTTCCACTCTGAAATATTCAACGGTTGCGTCAGACCCAACGGTCTTTGATGTTCAATCTTCGACCTCTGGCAAGTCTAACCAGCATATACAAACTCAACCACTTCTTTCTTTATCCCTGGCCACTAAAACAATTTCCTTAAATCCGGGTACCTCTTCATAGCACCGGGATGGATACTCAATCCACTTAAATGTCCTTCCTCAAGAATACTCTTCTTCAAATCAACAATATATGGAACACAAACTCTATCACGACATCTCATGATACCATTTCCATTAATCTGAAAATCAGTCCTTCGACTTTGATTCATCAAATTCAACCGATCTACCAACCCAAATCATATTTCTGACCTCATCGAATCTCATCAAGAATACCACTAGTAAGGTCCAACATACTAAGCTTAACTCCATAAGAAGTCTCTTCATAAACCAATCTCATATCACGAAATTGCTCAATCAGTTCTAACTCTTTTACCATCGTCATCGGTATATGTAAGATTTCCAAATCAATGCATCAGCTATCATGTTTGTTTTACCTGAATGGTAGTTCAACCCAAAACCATCATCCTTCAGAAGTCTCAATCATCTCTTCTTCCTCACAGTCAACTCATTCTGATCAAAGAAGTACTTCGAACTCTTACGATTACTACACATCTCAGTTCTCAAACCAAACAAATACAGCTTCCAAAGCTTCGACACACCCACAACAACAACCAACTCTAAATCATGCGTAAGCTAATTCCTCTTATTCCCTTTAAGTTACTTTAAAGCATAAGCTAAACTTGTTGATGTTGTATTAACACACCTCCCAATCCCATCAACGAAGCATCACAATGTACCACAATGGTTCTGTCGAATTCGACAAAATCAAACCTGATATGTTGTCAGTCTTCTCAAAAGCTCTTGCAACTTTTCTTCATACTTTGCATCCCAAAACAAAATCTCGAACCTTCTTAGTCCACTGTGTCAATGGAAAAGTTAACTTGGAAAAATCCTTCAATGAATTCCAATAACAATCTGCCAACCCAAGAAAACTTTTAATCTCAAATACAGGTTTTTGGAGCTTCCCATTTCTATACAGCTCCAACCTTCGTCATATCAACCACAAACTTGCCCAAATAAGTATGTAAAATCTGTTCATACTCTACCAACCCACATGGTGCATTAGTCACACCAAATGGCATCACGAAATACTTATGATTTATTTTAAAAGCAGTCTCCTGAATATCTTCAGCCTTCACACGAATCTGATGATACCTAGTTCTCAAATCTATCTTACTGGATACATTTGCAACAACCAATTGATCCATCAAATCATCAATCCTTGGAAGTGAACACTTATTCTCGATAGTTACCTTGTTCACTTATCTATAATCCACCCAAAGCCTCACAAGCAAATCTTCAAGTTGCCTCTTCAACTCTTTCAATCCTAATCCAGGAATACGATATGGAGACATCAATATCGTACTAGTTCCAGGAACTAAGTCGATCACAACTCCACTTCGCGTTCCGGCGGTAAATCACTTATCTCATCAGCAAAAACCTCTGGACAATAACAATTAATTGGCAAACCACCAACTTCCCCACTTTCATTAACACTCAAAGTTTCCATCAAAGTAAACATCTCAGCACCATCCTGCACCGACTTATCAAAACAATATGTAAGCACTTAGCTTAACTCAAAGCAATTAACAGCTCACGCCATCTAAGCTTGCAAGACACGTCTATCCCATCTAGGGCTGGAAATGAGTCGAGTCGAGTCGAACTCACCTCAGCTCGGCTCGACTCGTTAAGAATTGTTCGAGTTCGAATTCGAGTTCGAGTTCGACACAAACTTTTTTTTAAGCTCAAACTCGACTCGTTATAAGTTCACGAACAGTTCGGTTCAACTCGTTAGGTTCATCTCATTAGGTTCAGCTCACATGATTCACGGACTTAAAAACTATTTTTTTAAATATATATATATATATATATATATATATATATATATATATATATATATATATATATATATATATATATATATATATATATATATATATATATATATATATATATATATATATATATATATATATATATATATATATATATATATATATATATATATATATATATATATATATATATATATATATATATATATATATATATCTTTTTTAGTATATTTGATATTTTAAATAAATATATATTTTTTAAAATAAAATATTAAAATAAAATAAAAGTTATCATATTGAAATTTTAACTTTATCTTCGAAATCTACTAATTCAAAACCTACACAACGTTCAAGAGATACATTTGAGAGTCTAATTCAAAAACTATTAAATTGAAGATCAAATTTGTCTAAGATTTGGAGTAAATATTTAAACCTAATCTTAAAGACAGTATAATTCTTCTCATATGTAATTGAGTTGACTCATGAACCTAACGAGTCGAACTATGTATAGTTCAAGTTCAGCTTATTTAGTTAATGAACTTAATTTTTCGCTCATACTCAACTCATTTGGTTCATGAACCTAGTTCAACGATTTAATTGTCGAATCGAATTCCGAACTACTTTCGAGTTGGTTTGGTTCATTGCCATCCCTAATCCCATCCAAGATGACTCCGTCCACCATCAACAAGAGATTAAAGGTGATCAGTCCCTCAAGTTATCAATAGACAGTCGAATATCATGATGGGGTATAAACCATCTTTACCAAACTATAAGAGCGTTCATTGACACCCTGAGCCACCACTCCACACTTGCAGCATCCTGGAGAAGCACAAACTTCTCCCCCACTTGATTCATTCCCACTTCTACAGACAAAGGTTAGAAAACAAACGTGTACCGACAGTGTTTTTACGCACATGTCGCATACCAGGGGACAATTAACATTAGACAACTTGGTCGGACGGGCCGACCTGCTCTGATACCACTAATGTAACACCCTTTTCTACCCCACAGATATTATGGCAAAATAACACAGATACCAGAGTAATTATTAAATTTCAACAAAAAGCCACCCAAAAGGGCGTACATATCCCAAATCAACAAAATAGGTCAAGGCTCCGTGTACAACGGGTTTTCCCAAAATATATCAAAAATTGCTCAAAGGCAGCGGAACTCAAAAGGTATAATCCAAGGTTTTCCTTATACAGAAAGATAATCAAAATAAATCAATTAAAACATAGACCCCAACCCGATGTTACACTATCAGAGCAAGACCCTCTAAGTTAACCAAAAGGCTAACAACTCGAAACTTCAAAAATCCTCAACGACGTCCACAGTTAAACCTGGTCATCTGCACGTTACCCACATGGAGGTAACATTCAAACAGGCAGGGTGAGTAAAACGGTTCATCAATGTATGAAAATCAACATATAATATGGGTCATCTTAATATTCAACACATTTATATCCATCAATAGGCCTCAAAGGCCACAACATCATAAATTATTCCAAATGACTCATAAATGCAAATGCAACAAGACTCAATGCATTTGGTACTAATCATCACTGCGCGATGGACACTCGGCCATCAACCCTCCATAGATCCCCATCAATAGGATCGACTCTGCTAGAGAACCGGAGTACATCAAAACACTTCACATCCATACAATGAGATTGAAGCCAAAGTAATCGAGGTCCTGAATCGAAGTCCGGATGCACATGAATGCATGATGCACACGTCACAAATCATCCTCATAATAACATCATAGGTGCATCATCATTCATCATATTCATCATGTCAATCATCATCATATGTCATATCATCATAATTCACCAAAGTCATGGTAATATCATCACATCAAGTCATATAAATCATCATGTCATCATGTATACATCACGTAAAACTCACAGTCATACATAAGTTAATTCATCACAGAAATCACAGAATCAAACATCAAGGCATCTCTGCACACAATCAACATTCGCGAAACTCTGCTACGTTCGTTGGCATGTTCGCTAGGCGAGTCTGGGGTGAGTTTCTTCTCTAGGCGAAGGATTCTTCGCTAGGCGAGTCTGGGAACAACATGGTTCGCTAGGCGAACTGTGCGATGACAACAAATTCTGCTACGCACCTGAACTGATTTCTACCCAAAAGGCTCTACGATTCACTTATCCAATGCCCCCAAAACATCCCTAAATCATCCCTAAGGTCCTACGGCGATAAAGACACAAAGCCTACGATTTATTAGGCCAATCCCGGAACATATTCAGCCCTAAATCACAGTTTTTTCTTCAGTTACACCCTAAGGCATTAAAGTTACTCACATTCAAATATTCCTATTCCTTCAACGTCAGACATATAACAATTCAAGGTTTTTGGCCACGAAGGCATAAGGTTTCCCTTTCTCATATCTATGCTCTAACAGTCAGGAATACTTACCACTACACCATAACATCAGAGTTCCCATAACTAGATTTAGGCCACGAAGACCAAAATCCCTTTTTCTGATAATTCTCCATAAAATCCTTAAATCAACCTTACTACATCGAAATCTACACATAGAAAATCATGAAAAGTTATACTCCCCATACCTTAGTTGTCGATCAAAGCCTTATCAATCTTTCAGGGAATCTCTCGAAGCTCTTGCCTCCAATCTTCTCCTCAGAGCTCTGGCCTCAATACTTTTCATGGTTAACAAAATGAATCCTAATTTCCTTCAGAATTCCTTTTTGTCAAACCTAGTCTTGGGCCACACAATTGGGCTTTTCCCATAACGCCCTTACTAACTCCTCTTAATGCCCAAATTACCCTTATTTCACATATATTTATTTTAACTAATAATAATACTAATATTTCCATATTGTATACTATTAATTAAGTAAATAATTCAAAAATGCATAATTCCCAATAATCCACAAAACTACCGAAAACCACCAAAATACGAATATTCTCAATTAAATAAATAAATTAAAATATTTCAATTAAATTTGGGGTGTTATAGCGATCGTCGTCATTGGTGAAAGTGGTGAAGGCGGTTTCATAGGTGTTATCGTCAGTGCGTAGGTTAGCCATGATCAACGGAGATTAAAGTATGCTTTGGTTCTTGAATTTCTACGAAAGAAAGAACGAGGAAGAAAGATCCCCACAGTTGGCGCCACTGATCTTACCAAATCAGAAAGAGATCAGCGGTCAACGATACGTCGTGAGCTCCTTAATTCGTCGGTAGTGGAGAAGAGGAGGGGGTGTACCTGCAAGGTACTCCGATGCTAAAGTAAGAAACAGAGTAAGAGAAGGGCAGGTATAGAAAGCTAGATTGTGAATAGAATACTTAACCCTCTGGTGAAATAGGGTATTTATAATGAGCCCCTAGCACAGAGCCAACAGTTACTTTGCATTGGGTTGGATCGTTAGGCCCAATACGAATAACTGCCAGGGCTTACGTGGCGTAGGAAAGACCAGCATGTGATATTCGCCCTAGGTCAACTGTCCTGTGACCTTCGGAAGGTAGGTAGTTGTCTGATGACGTGTCCCCGCGTGGGGTGCATGTGGAAGAGACGCATGAGTGCTCCCCGTGTGACGTGATAAGCTGAGCCCTTCCCGACGAAGAAATGGGTTGGGTCGTGCCCGATAGTGGGACAATCTTTAACCCAATCCAGAACACAATATATCCTGTAAATTGTCAGTGACAGAGTTGTATATGTTAAATTATCTTTAATTCCTATTACATAAGCAAAATATCTGTAGTTTTTCTATGTTTGTAGTTGATGCAATATATATATATATATATATATATATATATATATATATATATATATATATATATATATATATATATATATATATATATATATATATATATATATATATATATATATATATATATATATATATATATATATATATATATATATATATATTAAAATAATAAAGTGCAAAAACAATGTGTTTTATAGACAAAATACAAAATTTAATTTAATTAACAATTATCACAAAATTCTTGTTATAATTTTTTCTTTTTTTCATCTTACAACGTCCTAAATTATTAAATTTAAATTGAATGTCTCTGCACTATTAGAAGTTAAATGTATTGTTTTTTTAATAAAAAATAAATACAGATTTCTTATGATAACTCTTTTTTACCATTAAAATAAATTTTATTTCTCACCATTTTATTTATTAATAGCAATTTCATTACTTTTTATTATATGATTTACTTTGTGTTATTTCATTTTCTTTTTCTAACTTTAATTTTTTCTATAGATTTAAAAAGTATTTTTATTATTAGTTTTTAACACTTTTTGTTTATATATCAATAGTTTTTGTATTTTTATGATTTATTATATTTCCATGTGTATAATTTAATACAATTGTGCTTTACAAAATTATTATATCTGCACGTGTTTTTAACTAGTTTGATTTCTAAACTTAAATGTTAAAATAACACACTTCTTTTCACTTTATTCTTCCAAAATTTACATGCCCCCTTTTATACATAAAAATAAATTATATATATTTTTCAAAGGAAAAAAAAAGAATTATATATATATATTTTTCAAAGGAAAATAAGAATTAAAAATTAATTAAACATACTTTACAATGTGGCTTTACAAGATGTGTGATTCAGACACTTTAATAAAAGCTGAGTTGAAGGAAAAAAAATAAGAAGTAACTTTAAAATTTTCAAAGAATTAAATAGACAACTTTCAATATTTAATTCCTTAAGAAATGTAGTAAAGAAACTTTTCCTGTTTTAAGAATGTTATCGAATAGAATAACTTAAAACAAACGCACATTGAGCGTGTAATTTCCTTTCTTAACTTAACATAAAACTCAAAAGCTTCTAGAATCAAAACTTTAAGCAAAAGTATGAGAACGTGATGGCGTGAAATAACCGCTTTCTCTACCAATCAATTTTTTTAACATTACAAACTGAAAAGCCAATGGCATGCCTCGTTGGCTTCTTCCTATAAGTGCTTAATTACGTGAACAACTTGCAAATCGTTTCTGTTTCATCAACCAACCATGTCATCTTCCAAAAGTCTGAAAATTGGCATTGTTGGATTTGGTACATTTGGTCAATTTCTGGCAAATACAATGATCAAACAAGGCCATACTCTAACTGCAACTTCAAGAACAGATTACTCTCAACTTTGTCTCCAGATGGGTATCCATTTCTTCAGGTAAAAAACAACAACCTTGTATAGAAAACATAAAACCTATTTCATGATGCATGTGTCAAACTCTGCAGGGATGTTACAGCATTACTTGAGGCTGACATGGATGTCATACTGTTATGCACATCTATTTCGTCCCTGTCCGAAGTTGTCGGGTCAATGCCACTCACTTGTCTCAAACGTCCGACGCTTTTTGTCGATGTTCTTTCGGTTAAAGAGCACCCAAGGAACCTTCTTTTAAAAGTAAGAAGTTACATTACATTTATCTACCCCAATAGTACTAGTTTTGTTTACTTGTCTCATTCAGATGATTGATCTAGATTTTGTTTTGTGTGTTTAAGGTGCTGCCAGAGGAGCTAGACATACTCTGCACACATCCAATGTTTGGACCAGTGAGTGGGAAAAATGGCTGGCAAAATCTGACTTTCATGTATGACAGAGTTCGAATAAAGGATGAAGCTACCTGCTCTAAATTTCTCCAAATTTTTTCAAGTGAGGTAAGTTAATAGCAGTACTTAGAATTATTAGATCGGGAAAATGTTAAATCATAACTCTACAATCTCACCCGTCGCGCAAGGATAAGGTGATAAACTTTATATGGCCATTATCGAAAATAAACTTATAGTAAGTAATCTTCAAATCTTATCTGGAGCAAGTTTGATCAGACTCTGTAACTCCCAAGTTTGGACCACAACTGCTCAGTTTCCAAAGAAAAAAAAGCACAAAAATCAATTGTAAATGCCTAATATATATGAATTTTACATGTATATGAATTGTATTCAAGGTGGATCTATTTTGCAATATTGTGTTATTCAGGGTTGCAAGATGGTAGAAATGTCATGTGAGGAACATGATAGAGCAGCTGCAAAGAGCCAATTTATCACACACACAATAGGCAGGTATGAAGCTCCCTACATATCTTTCTAACCAACCACAGACAGACAAGTACCTATTTATACACTCACTGACTGTAACTTTTCGGTGTCTTCTTTACAAGGACATTGGCAGAAATGGATATTAAACCTACTCCTATTGACACCAAGGGCTTTCAGGCACTTGTTCAGTTGGTAAACACTTTTTAACATAATCTTCTAAAGCTCCCTCTTTTCTGTTTTAATCTCAAAAAGATAAATTATATAGCATATGCTGTCATGCAACATAATTGCAGAAAGAACCTGTCATGGGATGCAGTTTTGATTTGTATAGCGGATTATTTGTGTACAACAGATTCGCCAGACAAGAGGTAAGGAACTGCCAGCAAAATGCTTATTTTCAAAAATATGTTGGTAAAACAAAAATAAAAATCTTGAAGCCTTAAACCAAGTGACTCAAGACAGACTCATGAATTACAAAATATATGCAGCTGGAAAACCTTGAACATGCCCTACATAAAGTCAAAGAGATGCTGGTCCAAAGCATGGATGAAGGACAGAACTCAGAAAGAACTGAAAGTTGATGTAGACTATGTTTTATGATGAAGACATATGGACGAACTACTTATTTCAAATTACTTCTTGTAATCCCTGCAATATAAATTACTTTCTCAGTTTTCTTGTTTCCACATTAATGTTTGGCCACAAAACAGAAAGGAATGGTATATCTTCAATTACATGTAACAAAGATGTTCTGCATTTTCTTTCATTGCATATCTTGGAGTGACCATACAATTTCTTATTTATTTATTTTTTATATTTATTTACCTCAAAGTGTTGAAATTTCAAAAAATATATAGGACGCTCTAGAAATTTTGAAATGGAGGGAAGTTGTACTTGAGAAGATAAGAGCACTTGAAAAGAATAAAACTTTGACGGTTATGACACTACCAGGTGGTAAGACTGTGAAATGCAAATGAGTGTTTGTCGTGAAAGAGGGATAGTTTTTGTGGACAGGTTAATATATCAAAGATTGATTGATAAACTAACTTATTTGTCTCATATTAGACTGGTCATTGCCTTCTCAAATTATCGTATCCTAACAAAAATATATTTTATATATCCTGGAAGAAATTGAAATAAGTGGTTGTAGACTAACAAATGCTCTCACGGAACCTAATATAAAACTTTAGGAAAAAGAGAAAGTTTATGAGGACACTAGAATGTATCAAAGATTGATTGGTAAACTAATTTATTTGTCTCATATTAGATCGGTTATTGCCTTTTCAATTAGTGTGGTAAATCAATTTATGCATTCTCCTTTAGAGAAACATCTTGAGCTTTTGTTTGTAAAATCCTAAGGTGTCTGAAAACTAATCCAAAAAAGGACTTATTGTTTAAGAAAGCAATGAAAACGTGTCTATATATTCATGAATGTTGATTGGTTAGAAATTTGTAACAGATCGAAGATCTACTTTTGGATATGGTACTTATGTTTGAGGTAATCTTGTAACTCGGAGAAGCAAGAAATAAGACGTGGTAGCAAAAAATAGTATATACGTTGAATTTAGAATTATGCCTCAAGGTATTTGTTAATGAGTGTGGATCCACGGAGTTTTAGAAGAATTGAAAGTAAAGATTGATTTTGTTGAAATTATACTCTGACAATAAGGTAGTCATCAGCATAGCTTATAATATAGTTCAACAGGACAAGATCAAACACATTGAGATAGATTGTCACTTTATAAAAGAGAAATTAGATGTCAGTTTCATATGTCTATCATTTGCAATTTCAAATTAACAAACTGCAAATATCTTCACCAAAAGTTTACCTAGACCCACATTTGAGCATTTTGTATGCAAGTAGGGCATGATAAATATCTATGCACCAATTTGAGGAGGATGTTGAAATAATCATCGAACTCAAATTGGATGGTTAAAATGGAGAAGAGCATCAGGTGTTTATGTGATGCAAAGGTACCGCTCAAATTGAAAAGAAAGTTTTATCGGACTGCGGTAAGATCTGCGATTTTGTACGGGATAGAATGTTGAGCAGTTAAAAATCAACAGGATAATAAAGTAAGTTTAACATAGATGAGAATACTGCGGTAGATGTGTGGTAAGACTCAGCATGATAGAAATAGAAATGAAAATATTAGAGTGTCAGGATAACGTATATAGTAGATAAGATGGTAGAAAATAAACTTAGGTGGTTTGGACATATAAAGAGAAGAGTGTTAGATTTGTTGAGTATAACAAGTGTGAATAGTATCGGTAATAGTTCCACATTAGATAGGAAAGTGGGAGAACTCGCACACCTATCATCTTAAAATTTTTGATGAGTATGTGGTGTGTCTCTCACAAAAGTGTTGTTTTACAAAAGAAGTCTCACAATATTCAATGCTCCTAGTAAAAAATCTCTCCCAACAAATAAAATCAAAGTTTTTGGACCGACTCACAATTAGAAAAATAAAAAGACCTAGAAAGACTATCTTAAAAGTTATTAAAAAAATATCTCAAAATTAATAATTTAGATAAAAACATAAAATTTAATTTTTGTTGTTGTATTATAATAATATTCTACTACAAAATTCTCCTAAAATATTCTTTTTATATGATGTAATAATCTCCCTGTTTAATAATCTCCCTATTTATATTTGTTAAATATACTTAAATTTCATCTCCAAAAATTAACTCAAATGAGAGGTTGTCTTTAGTTCAAAAATTTAAACAAGCTAGAACTTCAAACAAATTTCAATAACACAATTAAAACTTCAACACCCACTCTAACGTATGGCGTAGGCCTAAGCCAAATGTTCACATTGTTGTTCTTAAATTGTCTCTTATATCATATTAAATATACTTGAATCTTAACTCTAAAAGCTAGCTTAAAAGGTGAGGACATATTTATAGATTCAATATCCCAAAACCTAAATAGCATAGAACTTTAAACAAAGTCAATAACACAATTGCAACTTCAATTGCAACTTCAACAGCGGCTACTACTTAACAATAAAATATACAGTAATTTCATAAAATTTTAAAAAATAAATAAAATTAAAAATACACCGAAGGTTTCACTTTGGATTCAAGACTTTAAGTCAAATCTCAACCTCTATAACCAATGAATTGACCAGAAAACTATCTTGTTACCCTCAATCACGGATCCTCTCATAGTCTCATGTGAAGTTTCACATAATAATAATGTCATGTAGAAAAACTTATGCCAATCTCCTTTTACTTAATTTCCACTTTAGCCATGAATCAATGACCTAACTTTAGAGGTGGCAATTAAATCCATTAAGGCAAAATCCATTCAATCCATCCATCAAAAAATTCATCCAATCCATCCACCACACAAAAAATAAGTTAATGGATTGGATTAAATCCATCCATTTATATGCATGGATAGATTCAATTCATCCATTTATATGCATGGATTGATTCAATCCATCCAACATATTTTAAGGATCCAATGGATTATTTTTATTTTCTTTAGATTTATTTTTTTAAAATTAGATTCTTTTAAAAATAATTAAAAAACTATATTTTTTTGAAAAAAAATCTATTTTTTTTTTCAGAACAAAAAACTGATTTGTTTTTCGAAAAAAAAATCGACTTTTTTTTTTGGAAAAAAAATTAGTTTTTTTTTTCAGAATAAAAAACTGATTTGTTTTTTGAAAAAAAAAATAAATTTTTTCTCGAAAAAAAAAATTCTCGAAAAAAAACCGACTTTTTTTTGGAAAAAAACCGATTTTTTTCAGAATAAAAAACTGATTTGTTTTTCGAAAAAATAAAATAAAATTTTTTCTCGAAAAAAAACCGACTTTTTTTTTGGAAAAAAAATAATTTTTTTTTCTGAAAAAAATCGGTTTTTTTTCAGAATAAAAAACTGATTTGTTTTTCGAAAAAAAATCGACTTTTTTTTTGGAAAAAAAATCAATTTTTTTTCCTGAAAAATCGGTTTTTTTTTCAGAATAAAAAACTGATTTGTTTTTCGAAAAAAAATAAAATTTTTTCTCGAACAAAAAACCGACTTTTTTTTTTGAAAAAAAAATCGGTTTTTTTTTCAGAATAAAAAACTGATTTGTTTTTGAAAAAAAATATATTTATTTTTACGAAATTAAAAGAAAAGTTGGATGGATGGATATCCATCCATTAAAAATATGTTAATGGATGGATTGGATGGATTTTATTCTTAATGGATGGATCGGATTGGATAATTTTAATAAAATTTTAGTGGATTTTAATGGACTAATGGATTGTTTTAATCCATCCATTAACAATCCAATCCATATCCATCAAATCCATCCATTTTGCCACCCCTACCTAACTTTCGTGATATCTATAAAGAGAATAATAAACTAAAACAATATTCAAACGTGGCAAGATTATAGTATGAAATTTCAATAATAATATCAACTCCCGTTGTCCTCTAAGACTTTGATATGTAGTCCCCTGTAAATAGATAAATATCTTACAAAAATAGGAAAACTCATTTTTCTTCATAATATAATCCTAAAAACTTTTACTACAAATACATAGGAAAACACTCATTACTTCATAATATAATCCTTTATAAAGATGTACAAATGAGAAACTCCATATCAGGAAGTCCAATACAACTGCTGCTAATTTTTTTTCATCCCGATTTAAATAAGGCATCCCAAGAGATGCCCATTTAACCGAGAACGATTATTGACTTATTCCGGTTTCAATTTGAAATAGTGTTCTTCACTTGCAGAAACAAAACTTTTTAGATTCAGTAATAGCTGGTTTTATTACATTGAAAATAAATACTCATTATATTACATTGATGAAATTAGGATGTGAAAATATATATATAAAAGAAAGGTACAAGTATACAATTAAGCTATGGAAGGAATTGTATTGTTATGAAGAGAAAAAAACCTATTCCTTTGTGCCTATTTACTAGCTCTTCAAGAAAAAAAATACAGATTACAACAAAAATGGCGCAAGGGGAATTTCACCTCATTCACTTTTAATCTCATCGATGCTGGCTTCTTCAGCTTCGTTGCATAAGATTGCAGCTTGATTTGAAGAATCTGATTCGTTGCATAAGATTGCAGCTTGATTTGAAGAATCTGATTCGTTGCATATGATTGCAGCTTGATTTGGAGAATCTGATGTAGGTGGGTCAGGTGACTCAGTCTTTCTAACTTGCAGTCCGTAATCGCGTGCAAGGTCAATCCATTGCTGCAGCAATTAACCAAAACATCAAATTTGAAATTGGGATGATGAACACTGAGCATTTTGAAAATGATCAAAAGCAGATATAAGATCAAATAAGAAAATATATCTTACCTGTGTTCCCCAGTAAGAATTGATTGTCCGTGATACAAAAGATAGCATATTTACAAGAAAGGTTTGGGAAGCAAACTGATCAGAAATCCGATGCTCCACTACCCCGGCAATTATCTGAGTAACAAAAATATTGTAACATAAGTATTAATACAGAAGGCCAGTTGCAGACCTAAATCGGAAGCAAATTTACAGTACAAGATTATCACATAATGACAAGTAGAGCTGTACAATAACATCATCCAATTTTCAAAAAGAAAATATCCTCAAATAATTACACGGCGGACATAGTGCAGATAAAAAAGTAGAAAGGAGAAGAAAATTAAACAGTGTTTTTTTCACAATACTTTTTGGCAATATCGAGTGTGCCCTGAAGGATCCTAAGCTGCAAGGAGATAATAACACAAACTACAATACAGTACAATATTTCTACTTGTAGAAATACTACTAAGTGAAACACATTCTCTATAACCTTCTTTCCAACACACTATTATTAGGCGAATTCATGTAAGTCTTGCCATTTTGAGAATGTGATAAAACATTGAGTTCCCGTGTGTAATGAGCTAATCATTTAGCTCAATCCACATAAGCACAGCTTCTAGAAGGTTGTAGAAGCTGTGGGATAAATAGTTAGTTGGGACATTCCTTGAATTTTAGGGAATTTTTTGTTATAAAAGACATGGAAGGGTAATGTGTAATGCATTCAAAAAGTTTGTTAAGAGTTAGGAGGGAAATTTTCTCTGGTTTAGGAGAAATTCTGCCCCGGTTTAGGTGTTCTTGGAATTCTGGATTAGTTTTCTGTTTTCTCTCCCGTTGTAAAAGTTTTAAGCTCAACCATTTGATATAAATTCTGGTTTTTATCAGAATGAGTCTAACTGAATAAGGAATCAAACTCACATAATTTAGCGAGACTCATTAATTTCACCAATAGTAATGCATGTTGAAAAGAGAGTGTTACGAACATTTCTCTTTCAAATTATGCTACTGCAAGCACTACCTGAGTGAGTGGTTAGTAAGAAAATCACACCACAAATTTCCAAATGTCAACATACTTAAAGATACAGGTAGTCCAGAACCTGCTTTCAAATGTCAACATACTCAAATTTCCAAATTGCATACTTTTGTTCTGCATCGATAATCATATACTGGAAAATTTCAAGAAATCACAGCAACTCTTGCAACATAATGTCGTAAACCAGGAACTAGACAATGAAGATGCCATTTCCTACAGAAACTAGGTCCAATCTTCTTTTAAGTTCTTTATTATAACTGAAAAATTCAGTGAAACATATAACTTCTCAAAATACCTGATAACGGAGATTTGCAGATATTCCAAGAAATAATGCATAAACAATTGCTGTTTTGAGTATTGGTGACCTTGCAATCTGTTGGTCAGTTATAATTGCTGGATTAAGGAATTTACGAACTGCAAACAGAGAGTTTGATGAAGCCACAGCTCCAATACTTGAAATAAATCCAACACCAGCGAGTTTTAAACCACCAAATAAAACTGATGCAATTCGATGATTGAGGTCCCAATTTGTTCCCACTGGATTCTTTTGAAATGCATTGTCTGGGATGGAGCCAAGAAGTCCCATTAGAGAACTAATGTTATCAGGCGCACTCATGTCATCAGCATAGGAAATGAATGATAAAGTAGGTGCAGGAAGCCACACTGTGAAGAAATCAACAACTGATCCTCTGACGGTGTCCGTAATAACATAGTCAAGCTCTTGAAAGAAGTTTTCTCTCCGCTTTAGATACTGTGCTAATACTGTAGTTGTTACCGAGATTCCTTCTTCTATGGCTAATCTATACAAGAATTTGGGATCTGCCAACAATCTTTCTCTAAAACCCTGTATCAAGAAGAACCAAATGGAGAGTGATGAAATAATCTCATGATTAAAAGTAAAGGGTTTTATTTTAAAAATACAAATTTACCTGGAAACGGTGGGTGAGTTCTGATAGCAGAGGATACTTCTCTAGATCAAAGAAGTTCTGCAACACCTCCGGTGATACTAAACCAAGATCAATTCCCTTTTGAAGATCCTGAAGTCAAAAGGAAATATAATAATGTACACAACCAATAATGGCAGATACTATCCTGTCTAAAGGATGATTACATTGAAGGATAAATAGATACGTAAAATAAAAGAAATAGAAACATGCCAACTACCTAATCATCAGATGTTGCAACCAATTTAAACTAGTTATCACTACCAATTGCTCCACTATACCCCCTAGCCGCTTGGGATCAATGTATGTATTCCAGGTTATAGAATTGGGATACTTCCATTTTAGAGACAAATAAAATAAACAAACATATGATATTTCATTAACACAACTCAATTTACCGTCCCAAAAGTTTAAAGTCCAAGTCTTTATATCATATAAATGTTGTGCAATAAATATCATCTCAACATTTAAGGAAAAGAAAAATAGGAAGGAAAAAAAAGTACTATTAAATGATCAGTATTCCATTACAATTCTTCACAACAGCAGGCTGGGCAGTATAATCCGTGACAATTAACAATTCACCGAACAGAAATATCAATTAAAGGGATAAATGATGACGAAACACCAAAGTTATATTGAATACAGAAAAGTAATTCATAAAATGCACTGATATGTAGCAAGATACATAGTAACATGTAAAATCTCTCAATTTTGTATTACCAAAATGGGCAATGAGAGAAAATAAAGGGCTAAAATTTAGAAGGGAAAATCAGCAGAGCAAGAAAGTTAACAGTTAACTGTTAAGCTAACTAGTGATTGGCTGGCTAACCTGTGGGAGGGCATCTCGCCGCTGCCCGGCAGCATTCATAACCCGAGCAATCTCAACCCGGTCAAAGCAATTTCTGCTACAGGGTCTGGCTGCAGAATACCACAAAAAATCGGCAACAGGAACTTCTCCCTCACTGCGAATGAACTGTCTTTCTGGGTCAAGTAATATAACTACTTGATTTTTCTTTTGCATTTTTCTTGAAATTCTTGCGGGCACTCCAGTTCCTCGAGATCCATACGTGACATGGCTTGCACCAGTCACAACTATCAACATACCGGAAGCCCCTCCATCAAGAATACTGTGTAAGATGATCTGGGACATAGTATACTCGTCAACTACTCTAGCCTGTGCAGATAGATATGAGCTTGGACCAAAAGGAAATGACAGATTTGGAGTATTGTCCAGTGATGATCTACGCGACATAGAAGTAAAGCCTGATATGAAGCCTGAACCAGCAGGAGGTGCATATAAATTACGTTCAGCCTTTGTTAGCCCACTAATTCCTTCTGCTTGGACAGTCCTTAAGATCTGTTGATGAGAAAATTGTCAATTTTTAAAGATAATCTTTGCATGACTTGACATAGAAATACAAGAATTGAGCTTGATCCTACTTAGTGGAATAAGTTACAAAGATCTACTGAGAACATACAACTCTATCAAAAACCAAATCAAAATTTAGTGTATACTCTGTCTAATGCAGTAATATTATTAAATTATTACTGCTCCTTAACCCACAACCAAACATTTAAGAGACAATAAATGTCTTAACGATCTACATCAGTTTGAATGAAAATTTGAACACACCTCCAGTGGAGTACCACATGCGACAAGATGAATTCCATTTTCACGACAGTAACTAAGAATAGGTTCATACTCCTGCCACCGTTCAGGCGGCCAATGCATCGTATAAGTCTTCAAGGTTTCTCCATCTATACTGTATGACAGTCAAATTCTTTTATAAGTAAGAGCAACAACAATTGATAGCTGAATTCTTATTTTAGTAACAATATAGCTTATGAAACCAGCTTAACACTTATATGAAAACAAGTTAAAATTAAAATAAAAATGCATACTTTTTATCAATATACTGATTGAGTGGTTCCTGAAGATCAGACGGAAAGGCTTCAATAGCTAAAGATAAACGCTTATCAATCTCAAGACAGCGCTTATGCAAATTCTTGACAATCTCCAGCTCCAATTCCTTATCATCTCGAACCGGAACCTGTTCAGCTTCCCCCAAATAAACAACCCTAGCATTCATCAACTTCTCCCACACTTTCCCTTTCTCTTTCCCTATCGCCAACGGTTCACCAATAGCTGTCGCATCATAAATCCTCGAAGTTATCACTTCCTCCTCTATCTTCTTCACCTCCTCCGGTTTCACCACCGTTACCTCCACCGCCGGCGTTGCTTTCTCCTCCTCCGCCGCCCTCGTCGACGCCGCGGATAGCAAGAACGAAGCGCCAACGGCTAGAAAAGGCGCCACCAGCACGCCTCGCCGGTTGCTTCGAGCTCGAGACCATTCTCTTTGCTCAACCGAGGATTCGGATTCTCTCACTTTATCGCTCCCGTCGGAGTGTTCGGTTTTCCGAGCCGCAATAGAGAGGTTGATACGGCGGCGTTTGGCGTTTTTTTGGTTGAGCGTTAGAGGATGAGTTTGGGAAGGGTTGGCACGTGAGAGAGTTGAGCGGTGAAAGTAAGTCACGTGCGGCGTAGCAGTGGCGAAGGAAGCCTGAGTGTTGGGCTTCATTTCCCTTCAACTGTTTTTTTTTCATTCAGCGACACAAAAACAAACAAGAATTAACATTTATTTTATTTTTCATTATAAAATAGTAGTAGTACATTTTTGTTAAGAAAAAATAGTAACCTTGTACCAAAAAAAAACTCCAGTACACGCCACCTCGTGTTTATGTTTTCATGGCCACAAAATTTACAAGACGTTGATAATTTGTGACGTAAAATTGAGAAAGCCACATAAATGTGGTAGTGGATGATGTAGATGCCAAGTGGGAAATAGGCATTGTCGTATTTTGCATCGTTTTGGAATTTTGTTACGAGATAAATATGATCTGAGTCAGATGTGAGTCATGTCTGATTGCCACGGCCGTTGGATTTCGATGCGTGTGTAACTTTAACTATAGATCTCTTAACTATAGAGCTTGGAAAAACGTAATGTCGGACAAAATATTTGCGGTAAGTTCCTTAAGACAATTTAATTGGTAAAAGTATAGAAACTTTAGGTTATATGTGGATAATTAAAAATTATTGGAATGGAATTGAATCTAGCTGAGTGCAACGAAACAAAACATAATTTATGTTTAGATATTTTATAACAGATTGAAACTAATATCTTATTTTATTATTTAAAAATTCGACAAAACAAAAAAACATTATAATTTTTTATTTCGTTTTTATTTTTAAATACTTAACACATAAGATAAAAAATATTATAATATTGATAAATCCAACATTCATACAATAAAATTATATATATATATATATATATATATATATATATATATATATATATATATATATATATATATATATATATATATATATATATATATATATAAATTATACAAAAATATCAACTTAATATTTAAAAGAAAGTGAATCATATTATTATAAATTTGAAATTTCATAAATGGAACATGGTTATTGTTGAAATATTGGAGATAAATTTGAAAAACTTTCTTAAATCAAATCTCACTTAGTGTGTTACCTGAAAAACTTTCATAGTGTCACATTGCTTATGTGAGATATATTTCTTCACTCACTTTATTATATAAGAAAGTTTTCTATTTCATTCTAAAATACACAACAACAAAAAACTAATTTTGAGTTTTTTCCTTCCTCACTCTCGTAACTCTGCGTCTTTCAAATTGTTGAAGCGTCAATTTATCCCCTTTCTTTCTACTCGTTGAATTTTTCGAGTATTTTCTTGAATTCTCTTTAGAGAATTATGTTAATTTCTCCTCGTTTGAGTTGAGAAATTATCAAGTATAATTTTTTGGATTCTCTTTAGAGAATTATTCAAATTTCTCTTTGTTTGAGAAATCATTTTGAGTGGTTAAATTATCATTATTAAATTCTCTTTGGAGAATTATTGGAATTTCTCTTGATTTGAGAAATTATTACGACTAGTTATTATACCAGATACTATGAGTGGTATTACCCATATTCGAATGGTCTTTGTACCATCAGAGGGTGTATTTCTAGACAGATTGTCTACCATGCAAATAGTAATCGTACAATATAGAACTGGGTTGTTTTATACTAGGGGCGCGCGCGGTAATTCGAGTGTTTTGCATAACTTTGGGGAGTGTCGCGAAACGTCTTAAAGAGAGCGACCTAATCCGCGACTCAACCTGGTATTTCTTCTGTGACTAATTTTCAAAACCATGAAACAACAGTTTTAAGACGTTTCATACTACCATGGCTATCGAAGAAATTATTAGTACTTCTACGGCGGTTGTCTCTGACAAACTGTTCAAGTTTGAGGGAAGTCACTTCAAATGCTAGCAACAAAATTTGCAATTTTTATGAAAAAAGGTTACCAACGTTCTGATAAATGATATTCTTGTTGCTCCTTATGGTTTAACCGAGCAAATTAATGGTAAGAAATTTGTGGATTCAGATGAAACACTTAATAATGCTAAAGCTGAATTTGCTGCACAAATTAAAGCGAACAATTTTCAGCTCAGAAAAGAAACCGCCTTATGGAAAGAGAATGATCATTTCTACAAAATCATATTTTTTTAATGGATACTAATGATCTGCAATACTGCAAAACAGGTTGGGGAGACTCTGTAAAAGAAGTATGACACCGAGGAAGCTGGAATAAAGAAGTATATCGTTAGCCGCTACCTAAAGTATCAGATGGTATAAATCAAAGGTGTGTGGAGGCTCAATGTTATGAACTTCAAAATTTTGCTTATAAGATCATCATAAAAGGTATGTGTTTAGATGAACAGTTCCAAATTACTTTTATTATTGATAAATTGTCCCTAGTTCGAAAGTGATTAAAAATTTCGCTCCACCACAAAACAAAAGAATTTTTAATTAAGAGTATGATTATTCGCCTTCGAGTTGAAGAAGAATCTCGGAGACAAGATCAAAAATCAAAGTCTTGGTTGTTTCAAACAACAAAAAGAAATTTGATGTAGTTCTGAAGCCATTTATTTGGCAAATCATTAAAGAATCAAAACCACAATGTAGTGAACCAAATTAAGAATGAGAACCCTTCAAGGGCCCGAATTACTCCAATTGATAGGCAACAATCACCACCATGAATAAATGACACTGGAAAACCAGGTCATATGATTAAGAAATGAAAGATCGAGTTCAAACCTTGTGTTTCTCCTAATGCATAGGTTAACCTGATTGATGAGCAACTTATTGATTTGATCACTAAAATCAATATGATTGGTGAATTTGATGGTTGGTGGAGGGACATTGCCTTTTCTCGTCATGTCTGTTATGATCGTGCAATGCTTAAAACATATACGAATAAGAAAGTGTTGTTAGGAGTTTTCCACGCCACTAATGTTGTCGGTATTGGAGAAGTGGAATAGTGCCAACCTTTGAAAAGGCTTTAATCTTGAAGGATGTCATGTATACTTCAGAGATTATAAAGAATCTTGTTTCTGGTTTTCTTCTAAATAAGGCAGGGTTTAGTCAATTTATTGGGTAGATTTGTACACAATCATTAAAAATTATATTTTTGTGAAATTACTATGTTTAAGACCTTTGTTAATAAAATTAAAATTCAATTTAGTAACAAGATTAAAATACTTCGTAGTTATAGGGGAACTGGATATTTCAGTTTATTTAATGATTTTTATATTAAACATGAAACTGTAAATGAGACGACTGCTCCATATTCTCTTGAAATGAATGGTAGAGCATAAAAAAAAGAATGGAACTCTTATTGAACTTGTTGTTGTAGTTATGATGAATTCTAGTGTTGCACCTCACTGGTGGGGGTAAATTTTATTGACTGTTTGCTATGTCTTGAATAGAGTTCCCAAGTCAAAAATAAGATCTCAACTTATGAGATATTAAAGAAAAGACAATCAAACTTATCTTATTTGAGAACTTGGGGTTATCTGGTGATCAGTGCATTTTGATGCACGTTCTTCCATGTTTGTACTCAAGCATTTCTTTGATTTTATTTATTTATTTTTATGTTTTAACGTGTTTTTATATTTTATTTTATTTTTGCATTTAATTGTTTTTTGTATTTATTTTTCAGCTTTAACAGCTTTCGCGAGAAAAATCATAACTGGAGTTCCGGGAGTCCGTTTGAGGCATTCTAAAAATCGCCGGAAAGCTAAGAGAGAGAGCTACAACTTTCGTGTTGGAGTCGAAGTCAGATTGGGAGCCCAAAATTCCAGAATTTCGTTTGAAGTTGCAGCATTAGGATATTGTTTTAGTTTTGGGTCATATTTTGGGTCTGAGTTATATTTTCGACCCAGTTGGGTTTTGAACCGGATCCATTGTTTGCCTTTTTAAGGAGAACTCATGTTACTGTTCATATTATTCACATTTCACGAAAAAATTGATGTTGAAGAGAACAATGGAGAACTAATCACTCTGAGTCGGTCTACTGTAATTCAGGTTCAAACACTTGAGATTATTATAATATTATTATCTGTTTAATTCCGTTCAATGATTTTGTACTCTTGTATGCTTAATTCAATTGTATGAAATATATTGATTTGATTTGGTTGATTGTATGATCCTAACATAGACACTTTTACGTTTGCTTAATTCGTTTTTGTGTCTGAATAATCATGTTTGCTTAATTTATGAAGCTTTTTACCGTTTGCTTAATTCGGACAATAGGATCATATATCTTGCAATCCTTATCGCGCTTGCCGTTAAGCTTGTATCCAAATAGGAATGAGCGCGTAGAATATTAATATTATAGTAATCGATGATAGTAGGAACCGAATCGGTAGATTGATTTATTTCATAATCACCTTTTTTATAATCACTTATTTTCAGTATTTTTTCGCTTAATCAAAATTCAAACCCCCATAAATTATTACTTTATTGGTCAATCACTACAAGAATCCTTTTGAGAACGATATTTCGAGTCACTGTCGCTATACTAGCATTTTTATAAAAACACTCGTTTTGATCCGCGAGCGACCGCGGATCAAATTGGCGCCGTTGCCGGGGATTCTTGTCGTTATTAATCAATTTTAGAGTCATAGGGTTAGTTAGTATCCTCGAGTATAGACCTTAGTTTCCTCGTGGTTTCGTCCAATTCGCGTCTTATAGTCCAAATCGTAAAAAAATCTGTTTTTGGAAAAATTGTGTCCGATCGTAAAACTGTTTTGCCTACGAGAAGCAAAAAAATCGTCAGGTCATTAATCCACCCTCAGAATCGCCAAAAAATCCTTTTTTCTATTTTTAATGAATTTTTTACTATTTTCATAGAGTCGAAAAAAATCGAAAAAATTCTCATAATTAAATTTTTAAGCCATTAGACCAATTCTGGTGTTAGTTAATTTTTCTGGATTTATTTTGATCGATTTGCTTCTTTGTGTTTGTTTTTTTGACTTTTAGGGACATTGTTGGCATTTTGAGTATTGTCCCTGCATTGCTGTGCATTAGTCCTGGCAACTAGGTCATCTTGTTCTGATATTGTTGCTTTTGATCCTGAAGTAGAGAGAACTTTGCACACACGACGTAGAGCAGTCCAGGCTACCACTAGTTCACCACACATATCTGAGTCTGAACTTGATATCAATATGGTTGATAATAGAACTCTAAGACAATTAGCTGCACCTGATGTGAATTACAACGGTTTGTGTATTGAATATGCTGCTGATGTTGTTCCTTTTGAGTTAAAATCAGGTTTAATCCATTTGTTGCCCAAGTTTAGTGGTCTTGCAGGTGAAGATCCTCACAAACATCTGAAAGAATTTCAAGTGGTGTGTTCTACGCCATTGAAGCCTGAAGGGATCACTGAAGATCATATCAAACTTCGAGCTTTTCCTTTTTCATTGCAGGGTGCAGCAAAGGATTGGATATATTCCCTCGAGCCAAATTCAATTGCAAACTGGAATGCTCTGAAAAAAGTGTTCCTTGAGAGATACTTTCCCGCATCCAGAGCTGCCTCGATAAGAAAAGAGATTTGTGGTATTAGACAGGGTAATGAGTCACTTGCAGAGTATTGGGAGAGATTCAAGCATTTGGTATCCAGCTGTCCTCAGCACCAAATCACCGAGCAACTTCTCATCTAGTACTTTTATGAAGGTTTGTTACCGATGGATAGGAACATTCTTGATGCTGCCAGCGGTGGAGCTCTTGTTGATAAGACTCCAGCTACTGCCAAGGCTCTAATTGAGAACATGTCACTAAATTCCCAACAGTTCACAACAAGAAATAATTCTGTCCAAGTAAAGGGTGTGAACGAAATTCATGTTTCCTCTCATGTGTCTCACTCCGACAAAGCCTTCGAAAATAGAATGAATGAGCTGAGGGATTTAGTGCAGCAGATGATAGTCGTAGGTAAGGCTCAAGCCACCCAACAACTTCAAACACCACCAAGTTTATGTGGTATTTGTACCTCTTCTGATCATCCTACTGATACATGTCCTATTTTACAAGACGATAAGCCTACTGAATTACCTTCAGCTTATGCTGCAACCCTTTACAACCAAAGTAACAACCAGAACCGGTACAACATTCCTAACCTGTCCACTAATAAGTACCACCCGAATTGGAGGGACCATCCCAACCTCCGATATGGAAACCCACAAACCAGCCAACAACCTAACCCACCTCAAGCGGTTGCTGCCCCTGCACCTCCCGGACCTTCTTTAGAGGAACTTGTTAAACAAATGGCCGTCAACAACCTTCAGTTCCAACAAAGAACCGATGCTAGCATCCAGAACTTGAACACGCAGATGGGACAACTTGCTACTCAAATGAATAACATGCAAGCCCAAGGGTCGAACCAACTTCCAGCCCAAACAATTGTCAACCCAAAGGGTCCTAATGCCAATGTGAGTGCCATCGTTTTAAGATCCGGAAAAGTTACAGAACCAGCCCCGAAAAAAAATAAAAAAATCATTGAGGTAACTTCTGAACTTCCTACTTCTGAACCGTCTGTTGAACCTCCTTCTCCTTCTACTGTTGTGGTCGAAACTAAAAAAAATTAAAGAAAAAGAGTATGTACCACCAGTCCCCTTCCCACATAGAGTTCTGAAAAATAAGAGAATTGAGGATGAAAACAAAGAAAGAGAGATATTGGATGTTTTTCGAAAAGTTGCGGTAAACATTTTGTTACTTGATGTGATTAAGCAGGTTCCTAAGTATGCTAAGTTTCTGAAGGATTTGTGCACCAACAAGAGGAGAATGAAGGGAAGTGAGAGAGTCAATTTAGGAAGAAATATTTCTTCCTTTATTCAGCCCGAGCCTTCATCTGAAAAATTTACAGGCGAAGTTTCAGCCCTCCTCACTACTCCGGTCCTGCCACAAAAGTGCAAAGACCCGGGAACTTTTGTTATTCCTTGTACCATCGGGAATAGTAAATTCGATGATTGCATGCTTGATTTAGGAGCGAGCATTAATGTTATGCCTACTTCTGTTTATAATAACCTTTGTCTTGGTCCTTTGCAGCCTACAGGTTTAATCATTCAGTTGGCGAACAGGAGCAACACTCGCCCTGCCGGCATAATCGAAGATGTCCTTGTTCAAGTTAACGATTTGATTTTTCCTGCAGATTTTTACATTCTTGATATGGAAGGAGAAACAAAGTCCAGCAAAGCTCCCATCATTTTAGGAAGACCGTTCATGAAAACGGCAAAAACGAAAATTGATGTTGATGATGGGAGCATGTCCATGGAGTTTGGTGACATCGTCGCAAAATTCAACATTTTTGATGCCATGAAACATCCATTGGAGGAGCATTCCGTTTTTCATATTGGACTGATATCTGAGCTGGTTGAGGACACTTGTTCTGAATTATTTTCACTCGATTTTCCGTCTTTTTCTGATTTTGATGATGTTTATTCATGTTCTGATTGTACTGACACTAACCTTTGTGTTGTGTGCGCTGAGATTGATGCTGCCCTGCAGGCTGATATATTTCCTACAGGTGAAGCTATAACCAACGAAGCTATTTTTACAGCTGATGCTCTTGATGTTCCTGCTGCCCCGACCATCCCATCTACCCGAGCAGCCCCCGTCCTTAGAGCTAAAAGAGCTCCCTGAGAACCTGAAATATGCTTACTTAGAGAGTAACGAAAAACTCCCTGTTATTATTTCTTCTCACCTTGATTTCGATCAAGAAAACAAGCTTTTGCAGGTTTTGAAGAAGCACAAGAAGGCAATCGGATGGACATTAGCCGACCTTCCAGGAATTAGTCCTTCCATGTGTATGCACAGAATTTTACTCGAGGATGGTGCGAAAACAGTAAGGCAGCCCCAAAGGAGGCTTACTCCCTTGATTCTTGATGTCGTGAAGAAAGAGGTAACCAAACTCTTGCAAGCAGGTATCATTTATCCTATCTCTGACAGTAAATGGGTAAGCCCAGTGCAGGTTGTACCTAAGAAATCCGGACTTACGGTTGTCAAAAATGAAAAGAATGAACTTGTTCCCACTAGAGTGCAGAATAGCTGGAGAGTTTGTATCGATTACAGGAGACTAAACCAAGCTACTAGAAAGGATCACTTTCCTTTACCGTTCATCGACCAAATGCTTGAACGACTAGCTGGTAAATCACATTACTGTTTTCTTGATGGCTTTTCAGGTTACTTTCAGATTCATATTGCACCGGAAGATCAAGAGAAGACCACTTTTACTTGTCCCTTCGGTACTTTTGCGTATAGGCGGATGCCTTTTGGTCTTTGCAATGCTCCTGGCACTTTCCAGCGTTGTATGCTTAGTATTTTCTCTAATTTTATTGAAAATTGCATGGAAGTCTTTATGGATGACTTTACTGTTTATGATTCTTCTTTTGATGCATGCTTGAGCAGTTTAAGCTTGATTTTAGAAAGATGCATTGAAACCAACCTTGTTTTAAATTATGAAAAATGTCATTTTATGGTTGAGCAGGGAATTATTCTTGGTCATATAATTTCTGAAAAAGGAATTTCTGTTGACCCTGCTAAGATTGATGTGATTTCTACACTACCTTACCCATCTTGCATTCGCGAGATTCGTTCTTTTCTTGGTCATGCAGGTTTTTACAGGCGTTTCATCAAGGATTTCAGCAAGATAGCTCTTCCGCTGTCAAACTTGTTGAAGAAAGACGTCACTTTCCACTTCGATGACAAATGCAAACAGGCGTTTGACTTCTTGAAGAAATCATTGACCTCCGCTCCCATAATTCAGCCCCCTGACTGGACCCTCCCTTTTGAGCTTATGTGTGACGCTTCAAATTATGCTGTTGGAGCTGTCCTTGCACAAAGAGTTGACAAGGCTTCCCATGTTATTTACTATGCTTCTAGGACTTTAGATTCTGCACAGTCAAATTACACTACCACTGAAAAAGAACTTCTAGCTATTGTTTTTGCTCTTGATAAATTCAGATCTTATTTGCTAGGTTCCAAGGTTGTTGTTTTTACTGACCATGCAGCTTTAAAGTACTTGTTGAAGAAGTCGGATGCAAAACTGAGACTGATTCGGTGGATGTTGTTGCTCCAAGAGTTTAATGTAGAAATTAAAGACAAAAGTGGAGCTGAGAACTTAGTGACTGACCATTTGAGCAGGATAGAGAGAGATGAAGATCTTTTTCCCATTCAGGATGACTTTCCTGATGAACAACTTTTAGTTTTACATGGTATTACACCTTGGTTTGCTGATATTGTTAATTATCTTGTTGCTGGTGTTTTTCCTACAGGTGCATCCAGATCACAGATTCATAAACTCAAAAGTGATGCTAAATATTATACCTAGGATGATCCATATCTTTGGAAGTTTGGTAGTGATCAGGTTATTAGAAGATGTGTTCCCGACTATGAGATTGAATCCATTTTAAAATTTTCTCATGCGTCTCAAGTCGGAGGATATTTTGGCCCTCAAAGAACTGCAAGAAAAGTCCTCGACTCAGGTTTCTATTGGCCAACTGTTTTTAAAGATGCTTATGAGACGTATCACACTTGTAAAGAGTGCCAGATAGCAGGTACAAACATCACTCGCAAGAGTGAAATGCCTCAACAACCTATGCTTTTCTGTGAGGTATTTGATGTATGGGGAATTGACTTCATGGGTCCCTTTCCTATATCGTTTGGTTTCCTTTATATTCTGCTTGCTGTTGATTATGTTTCAAAGTGGGTAGAAGCTATCCCCACTCGGACTAATGATTCTAGAGTTGTCGCAGATTTTGTCAGGTCTAATATTTTTTGTAGGTTTGGAATACCGCAAGCTATCATCAGTGACCAAGGCACCCATTTCTGTAACCGCACCATGGAAGCTTTGCTCCGAAAGTATGGAGTTGTGCATAGAGTCTCTACTGCATATCACCCACAAACTAATGGACAAGCTGAGATCTCAAACAGGGAGATCAAACAGGTTTTAGAGAAAATGGTGCAACCAAACAGGAAGGACTGGAGCCGTCGTCTAGAAGATGCACTTTGGACTCAGAGAACAGCTTTCAAGACACCCATTGGGATATCTCCTTATCGACTTGTTTTTGGTAAGGCATGCCATCTTCCTGTTGAGGTAGAACATCGTGCCTATTGGGCGGTGAAAAGTTGTAATTTGGAGATGCAACAAGCAGGTATTGAAAGGAAACTCCAATTACAACAGTTGGAAGAGCTTAGATTAGAGGCTTATGAAAGCTCTAGAATTTATAAAGAAAAAACTAAACACTTCCATGATAAAATGATCTCTAGGAAAGAGTTTTCTGTGGGCCAACATGTTTTACTGTTTAATTCCCGCCTTAAGCTTATGGCTGGGAAACTTCGATCCAAATGGATTGGCCCCTTCGTTATTACTAATGTTTTCCCTCATGGTGCAGTAGAAATTAAAAGTACAGGTACTGACAAAGTCTTTAAGGTTAACGGGCAGCGTCTGAAGTTATTCTATGGAGGTTCAGTGCCTGAAGATGTCAGTATAGAGGAGCTTTCTTTGGAAGCACCTAACTACACTGCAACTTGATCAGGGAGTTGTTCTTTCCTTCTCTTTACTTTAATAAATTATGTCCTTTCATTGTGGACAATGCTTGTTTTAAGTATGGGGGAGGGAGACCTTTGTTTTATTTTGTTTGTTTTTTTTCCAGTTATTATAATAAAAATATAAAAAAAAATTTGCATCTTTTTGAAAGTTCTGGGCTATAGTCTAATTTGGGATTAGTTTGCATAGACTTGGGAACAGTTCATAAGATCAGTATCGTCTTAACACCGTAAGTCTCCTGCATATGGAAATTGATTTGAATTTTTATTATGTTTTAGCCTTAAATTTTCATTCTCTGACAGCTATTGAGTAGTTTATTTCAGCAGTCAACACCATCTCAAACACACTCTACGCAGGGAAGCCGATGAATATAAGTGAGTGATCCAATTTTTAGCTTGAAAAAAATATTAAAAAAAAAAGAATAAGAAAAAAGAAAAAGTTGAAAAAAAAATTACTCGTTAGTTGGTTCAGCGGTTTCTGGTGCTGAACTTGGTAGGGTGGATTACGGTCCGATCCCCCGCAACTACAATTGAGTCGGCAAAGGGTTATGCCACGTAAGTACCAGAACCCCAAACAAAAAGGATCAGAGTCACTAACCAGTCGCCTTGCTATGAGTGTGTGAAGATAACAGGCTTAACCGGTCGCCTTGCTATGAGTGTGTGGAGATAACGGGCTTAATGTGATTGCGCCTGAATGAAAAAGAGCAAAAAGGAGGAAGAGTAAGTTAGGCTTCAACATAATAACATGATTCGAGTTGATTTGTATATTCAGGAGGTTTATGTTTGCACAATTGTGGATTAGTGTTTCTACGATATCCTTGGTGTGTAAGATTAGTACCTATCGATGCAAACTTAACCGAAGAAGACTTACAGCTTGGAATGAGTAACTGTTGATGTGTTTGTGTTTTCTTTGTTTTGTTTTATTTTCATTTCGCTCGGAGTGCAAAAGTTCAAGTGTGGGGGAATTTGATCAGTGCATTTTGATGCACGTTCTTCCATGTTTGTACTCAAGCATTTCTTTGATTTTATTTATTTATTTTTATGTTTTAACGTGTTTTTATATTTTATTTTATTTTTGCATTTAATTGTTTTTCGTATTTATTTTTCAGCTTTAACAGCTTTCGCGAGAAAAATCATAACTCGAGTTCCGGGAGTCCGTTTGAGGCGTTCTAAAAATTGCCGGAAAGCTAAGAGAGAGAGCTACAACTTTCGTGTTGGAGCCGAAGTCAGATTCGGAGCCCAAAATTCCAGAATTTCGTTTGAAGTTGCAGCATTAGGATATTGTTTTAGTTTTGGGTCATGTTTTGGGCCTGAGTTATATTTTCGACCCAGTTGGGTTTTGAACCGGATCCATTGTTTGCCTTTTTAAGGAGAACTCATGTTACTATTCATATTATTCACATTTCACGAAAAAATTGATGTTGAAGAGAACAATGGAGAACTAATCACTCTGAGTCGGTCTACTGTAATTCAGGTTCAAACACTTGAGATTATTATAATATTATTATCTGTTTAATTCCGTTCAATGATTTTGTACTCTTGTATGCTTAATTCAATTGTATGAAATATATTGATTTGATTTGGTTGATTGTATGATCCTAACATAGACACTTTTACGTTTGCTTAATTCGTTTTTGTGTCTGAATAATCATGTTTGCTTAATTCATGAAGCTTTTTACCGTTTGCTTAATTCGGACAATAGGATCATATATCTTGCAATCCTTATCGCGCTTGCCGTTAAGCTTGTATCCAAATAGGAATGAACGCGTAGAATATTAATATTATAGTAATCGATGATAGTAGGAACCGAATCGGTAGATTGATTTATTTCATAATCACCTTTTTTATAATCACTTATTTTCAGTATTTTTTCGCTTAATCAAAATTCAAACCCCCATAAATTATTACTTTATTGGTCAATCACTACAAGAATCCTTTTGAGAACGATATTTCGAGTCACTGTCGCTATACTAGCATTTTTATAAAAACACTCGTTTTGATCCGCGAGCGACCGCGGATCATCTGGCTTATGTCAGAATTCTGGATCTGAAACGAGTTAAACTCGTTAGTAGAGCCTATGAATGTGTATTCATTGGGTATGCAGCAAACAGTAAGGAATATAGGTTTTATGACCTAAATGCAAAAGTGGTCATAGAATCAAATGATGTTGAATTCTATGAAGACAAATTTCCTTTCAAATCAAGAAATAATGGGCACACTCAATCAAGTCACATCCCTTTGATAAGAAGCACAAAAAGCGATGACACTGTAGAAACAAAACTTTGACGAAGTAAAAGAGTAAGAGTTGCTAAAGATTATGGGTCCGACTATGTGGCTTGTAGATGTTCTTGATTGGTTGCATTTTGTGGTAAAACAGTGTTATGTGTGTAGATGTCTTGACTGATGTCATGACATACTTGTGTAGTGTTCTACAGGATATGTTTGGTTAGCTAATACAGAGTTTACTGGATGTCACGTTGAATGTTGTGACATCAGGTATCTGCCGGCATGGGCGCTGGTTTGTTTTCTGTTAGGTTTCCTACTTTATCCCAGGCTATTTTCTAGGAAACACCTATGGCCTAACTTTTAGCACCTTGAATTGTGGAAATTGGATTAAATTGGTTAAACCTAATTTATGCTACCTAGGCCCAAGGCCCAAGCGCTGCATATAAAGAAGAGTGACAATCCTTACTAAAGACTCAGAGATTTTGGTGTGAAGAATTTTGTTTGGGTGTTTATATCTTCACGTGTGTTTTTGTCTTAGGTTTTCTTGTGAGCCAAGCAATTGTCATCTTGATGATTGCATTGGACTAGTGTGGTTTTTGAGTGGTGTTTTAGTTGTGTCACTCTAAGCTCTTAAGCAAGAGTGATATGTCTCTTGATTGAAGCTTTTAAGCAAGATCAAGATTTGTTTGAAGTGTGTCTTCCTTTTGAATTTGTTTGTTATTTGATTGATATCACTGCTGTGATTGAGGGGGAGTGAGTAGAAACTCAGGTCTAGAGTTAGATTGAAATTGCATTGGGTAGGTCTTAAGTGAAGAGTGCAAACTGGTTGTTTAACTCTGAATTAACACTACTTATAGTGGATTTCCTCCCTGGCTTGGTAGCCCCCAAAGCATGTGTGATTTGCACTGAACTGGGTAAACAATTTCCTGTGTTCTTTACTGCTTTCGTTACTTGGCTATTACTAAGTTTAATAGTCTGTTTAGAAGCGGATGTCATAACATCTGATATGACATCGCCTGTCTGTTACTAGAATTTCAATTGGCATCAGAGCAGGCACCCTGCCTGTTATTTTCTGGGTGAGATCTAGGGACGATAAATTCTGGTACTATGGACAAGGATGTAGGATTTGCGAATAGACCACCCATTCTGGATGGATCTAACTATGACTACTGGAAACCTCAGATGATAGCATTCTTGAAATCTATGGATAACAAGGCCTGGAGAGCAGCTAACTCAGGATGGGAACATCCAGTGAAGACAGAGAAAGACGAATCAACTGTGCTAATACCTGAAGAAGAGTGAAGTAAAGAGCAAGAAGCTTTGGCTCTTGGAAATTCTAAGGCCTTGAATGCTCTATTCAATGGGATAGATAAGAATATCTTCAGACTTGTGCATCACTGTGAACTTGCCAAAGAGGTTTGGGATACTCTCAAAACAACTCATGAAGGTACCTCCAAGGTCAAGATGTCTAGACTACAGATGCTGACTACTAAGTTTGAGAATCTAAGGATGAAAGAGGATGAGACCATTCATGATTTCTACATCAATATTCTTGAGATTGCCAATACCTCAGGAGCCTTAGGAGAGAAAATGTATGAAGAAAAACTTGTAAGAAAGATTCTCAGGTCATTTCCCAAGAGATTTTCCATGAAGGTTACTGCTATAGAAGAGGCTCAAGATATCAGCAACATGAAGGTTGATGAACTCATTCGTTCCCTCCAAACCTTTGAGATGGGAATATGTGAAAATGCTGAAAAGAAGAACAAAAGCATAACTTTTGTATCAAATACTGAAGAGGACTCAGATGAAGGTAATGGTGGAAGTGAGGAAAATCTATCAGAAGCTATAGCTATGCTTGGAAGACAATTCAACAGATTGTTAAGAAGAATAAATCAGAAGACCAGACCTAATGTCAAGAACATCCCCTCTGACACCAGCAAAAGAGTTGAATCTGAAGAAAAGTACAACCAAGGCAAAGGAATTCAATGCCATGGATGTGAAGGCTATGGTCACATTAGAGCTGAATGTCCCACTTACCTCAAGAAGCAAAAGAAAGGTCTATCTGTCACCTGGTCTGATGGAGATTCTAAGAGTGAATCAGAAGAAGAATCTGTAAAACATGTCATTGCATTAACTAGTGTATGTGTATCTGATGATGATTCTAGTGAAGATGAGCTAACTTTTGGTGAACTTGCAGCCTCATATAAAAAGCTGTGTATCAGAAGTGCAGAAGTGTGCCAACAAGGGGAGAAGAAAAAGAAACTCATAAAGGAGTTGGAGGCTGAGAAGAAAGAGCACCTTGCAACCATAGACTCACTCAACAATTAGGTCAGTTTGTTGAATTCCAAACTTGATCAGATGTCAAAGTCTATCAGGATGTTAAACAATGGAACTGACATTCTAGAAGAAATTTTACAAGTTGGTCAGAAAGTAAGAGACTTGTCTTGAATAGGTTTTGTTGGTGAGCAGGGACCCACCTTGGGGTTCAAAAGGTCAAAACCTGAAGATCATATGACAAACCGGATGTCAATACCGATGTCTCAACATCATGGGAACAGAAGCATGAACCAGAGAAAGAGAAAGTTCCAAAGGTGGAGGTGTCACTACTGTGGAAGATTTGGACATATAAAGCCTTTTTGCTTCAGGCTGTATGGATTTCCCAACCATACTCATCAAGTCAAACCCAAACAGGATACTCTTATCAAGAAACAACAATGGGTTGCTAAGGATGTTGCTCTAATAGCTCATACCTCTCTAAGGGTATCAGCCAAAGAAGACTGGTATTTTGATAGTGGCTGCTCAAAACATATGAATGGAATAAATAACTCATTGGTGGACATCAAACCTCATTCCACTAGTTATGTGACCTTTGGTGGTGGAGCTAAAGGGGAAATCAAAGGTGTTGGGAAACTAGACTGTCCTGGAGTTTCAGACCTAGATAATGTTTTGTTGGTGAAAGGACTGACTGCAAACCTTATTAGTATCAGTCAGCTATGTGATCAAGGATTCAATGTCAGATTCACTAAAGAAGAATGTGTTGTCACCAATGGAGAAAATGAGGAAGTCATGAGGGGATCTAGATCTAAAGACAATCGTTGCTTATGGGAGCCTAAAGTCTCAAATAACTCCATTGTTTGTTCTATGGCCAAAGAAAAAAAGTAGGTTAAACTGTGGCATCAAAAACTTGGACATCTTCATCTAAGAGGGATGAAAAATATCATATCCAAGGAAGAAGTGAGAGGAATTCCAATGCTAACAATTGATGAAGGAAAAGTTTGTGGTGAATGTCAGGTTGGCAAGCAAACCAAGATGTCACATCCAAGGATTGGACATCTTACAACTTCCAAAATTCTGGAACTGTTGCACATGGACTTTATGGGACCAATGCAGGTAGAAAGTCTTGGTGGGAAGAAGTATGCTTATGTGGTTGTTGATGACTACTCCAGATACACCTGGATAAGTTTCATCAGAGAAAAATCAGATGTGTTTGATGTTTTCAAAGATCTTTGTACAAGACTTCAAAGAGAAAAGGAAAGTGGTGTTGTCAGAATCAGAAGTGATCATGGAAAGGAGTTTGAAAATTCCAAGTTTGCTGAATTCTGCTCATCTGAAGGAATCAGCCATGAATTCTCTTCTCCTATTAATCCTTATCAAAATGGAGTAGTGGAAAGGAAAAACAGAACTATTCAAGAGTCTGCTAGAGCTATGATTCATACGAAGAAACTACCTAGGCACTTTTGGGCTGAGGCAATGAACACAGCCTGCTATGTTCACAACAGAGTTACCTTGAGAAAGGGAACCTCCTACACTCTATATGAAATATGGAAAGGAAGGAAACCTATTGTGAAGTATTTCCATGTTTTTGGAAGCAAATGCTACATTCTGACAGATCGTGAACAAAAAAGAAAAATGGATCCCAAAAGTGATGAAGGCATATTCCTGGGATACTCTACAAATAGCAGAGCATATAAAGTATTCAACTCCAGAACAAAAGTCTTGATGGAATCCATTAATGTTATTGTTGATGACCAGCATGAAGAAACTAATGTCATAGAGGATGTTGGAACATTCTTTGAAACTCATACTGATGTTGTTGTCAAAACTGAAGATCCTCATGTTATACCTCCAGATTCTGAGTCAAAAGCTCTCAACAAAGGACCTTCTATTAGAATCCAGAAAGATCATCCTAAAGATCTTATCATAGGAGATCCCAACAGTGGTGTAATTACTAGATCTAGAGAGATCATCTCAAGTTCATGTTTTGTATCCAAGATTGAACCAAAAAATGTGAAGGAAGCACTAACTGATGAATATTGGATCAATGCCATGCAAGATGAATTAGAACAGTTCAAAAGGAATGAAGTATGTGAATTGGGTCCAAGACCTGAAGGATCAAACATCATTGGTACCAAGTGGATCTACAAGAACAAATCTGATGAAAAAGGAGTAATAACTAGAAATAAGGCTAGATTGGTGGCACAAGGTTATACTAAAGTTGAAGGGATTGATTTTGATGAAACTTTTGCACATGTTGCAAGACTTGAGTCAATAAGGCTACTATTAGGAGTTGCTTGCATCCTAAAGTTCAAAGTATTTCAGATGGATGTGAAAAGTGCTTTTCTAAATGGTTACTTGAATGAGGAAGTATATGTGGAACAACCTAAAGGATTTGATGATCCTAACCTGCCAAATCATGTATACAAATTAAGGAAAGCTCTTTATGGATTGAAGCAAGCTCCTAGAGCTTGGTATGAGAGACTGACTGAGTTTCTCACTATTAATGGATATAGGAAATGAGGGATAAACAAGACTCTCTTTGTGAAGGATGAAGGTGGAAAAATCATGATTCCTCAAATCTATGTGGATGACATAGTTTTTGGTGGGATGTCAGATAGGATGGTTAAACATTTTGTCAATCAAATGCAATCTAAGTTTGAAACGAGCCTTGTTAGAGAATTAACATACTTTCTTGGGCTGCAAGTCAAGCAAATGGAAGAGTCCATTTTTCTCTCCCAAAGTAAATATGCCAAGAACATAGTCAAAAAATTTGGCATGGATAATGCTCGTCACAAAAGAACCCCTGCACCCACACATTTGAAGTTATCTAACTATGAAGGTGGTACTAGTGTTGATCAAAGCCTGTATAGAAGCATGATTGGAAGCTGGCTATATCTTGTTGCACCCCAAAATTTGACCAACCAGGTCCTACATCTGGTTTATGTTTCGACGCATTTTTGCATTCGCATTTGCATACTGCATACAACGCATTTTGCCGATCATATTGATTTTACCGGGATCACAACCCTCATCGTTTCAGGTGTTTTTTAATCAGTTCGGATAGGCGGAGTCGCATTTTTGGGAATTCGTGCTCTTCCCGGTGTTTTCAGCTCGCGCTGTTATTTTTGGGGATATTTCGGTCGTTCTGTTGCGATCCCGTCGGTCTATTTTTCGTTTTGTACTATTTTTGTTCCCTCTGGAATTATTAGGATTTTATTAGATATTATTAGCATTTTCTAGAATTTAAGTAGATTCTTTTAATATTTTTAATAGGTTTTTAGACATTATTTTTTAATAGATATTAGTATAGATTTAATATAGATTTTTTAGATTTTTTAGAATATATGGATTTAAATAGTCTTTTATTTTATTAGTATAGATTTTATTTTAGATTTTAATATGGATATTTGTAAATAGATAGTTTTAACATTTTAAGAGTCCACATTGTTTTTAGAGTATAATGGTTTGTTTAGATATATTAGATATTAAGTAGCTATTAATCAGTTTTTAGGATATTAGATTAATTAGGTTTGTATTAGTAATCCATTTTAATTCGTTTAGTCCGTTAATTAGTCTCTTTAATCAGTCATTAATTCATTAGCCATTTAATCTTTCCATTAACCATCATTAGTCCATTTCCAGTCCAATTAGCCAGTATTTTCGTTGGGCCCAGAGGTATTGGAGGCCCATTCCATTTCAGTCCGTTTTTGTCCAAATCCCATGCCACATGTCACTATATAAGCGTGACACGCGTGTCATCAAGGGAAGGCCACCTCATTTCCAGACTCTCCCATAATCTGACACTTCACCCTCCCACTACTACTCTCTACACCACGTGGCATACATACGCTAACTCTCTGCCACCTTACCCCGCCACTTGTCATCACCTGAGCTCCACCGGTTGCATGGCCGGCGGCCATGCAACCACCGCAACCTCCAATTTCCGGTCACCGTAACCAATTCCTAACCTACTCCGACCGCCGTCAAACTCACCGGAAAGCTTAAAAACCCAGAATTCTTCATCTTTCTCCTCCAAGATCTCCACCGTGTTCTTCGCGTTTTCCAGAAACCGGCAACGATCTTCGTCTTCTATTCATCACGCTCACGATCCACACAACATTCTCCAGATTTCTTCGAGGAATTTCAACCGTGTTCACGCCATCTTCATGAGCGTTTTTCAACAAGCTTCATCCAGAATAGTTTTCTAGATCTGTCTGATTCATCAAGAACTCTCAGACTCCTCAATATGCACGCATCAACAAAAACGATGGATCTCCATAGAACTATAACAGATCCATCATACTTTTGATCACTCAACCAGCAAGATCTCCGAACGTCATCTTAAGATCCTTCAACATCGCTTCAAGATTCATCAGAACTCAGTAATCATCGCTTTCCAGAACTTCATCAAAGCTTCAA
Organism: Lathyrus sativus; assembly: GCA_963859935.3. Lineage (NCBI taxonomy): Eukaryota > Viridiplantae > Streptophyta > Magnoliopsida > Fabales > Fabaceae > Lathyrus > Lathyrus sativus. Next base: position 422,418,105 of record OZ012739.1, read on the forward strand.
CATTATCGCGAGCCTTTCTTCAAACCACATCAAGATCTCCGTAACTCTCAGAACCTTCAATGTTCATCCGAATCTCCAACGATCGTCATCAAGAATGTTGAAGAGCATTCGTCACCGCTCGTTAGATCGCCTCCCGATTTTCTTGTTCTTCAACAACAGCGGTAGATCTTCATCGTAGATCTCCAGATGCTTCGTCGTTCTTCAGCTCCACTCATCTTCATCCAGATTTTTTTTCGAATGAGTCAGATCTTCTATGAATAGCTTCAATCAGTTTGGTTATCCAGTAGTTGACGTTGTTGTTGTTAATAGTTAAGGACGTTGTGATTTGAAGGAGTATGGTGGAGGAAGATCGTTGGGAGTGAAAGAGTTTGAGTCTGAGAGAAAGATTGAGAATCAGAGAGGGACGAAGAGAGTGAAACGGCGCCCCTGGGGTATGTGAACAGTGAATAACAAGAAGGAACTAGGGTTTTGTTTTGTTCTGAATATTGGACATGGATTGTTAGTGGGCCTCTCAAAGCCCAATGAAGTTTTTGGATTACACCCCCCGTTTCACTTACTGCGCCCCCTTCCCGTTTTTCTTTCTTTCTTATGTTTTTGTTGGGCTGAGCCCAATTCTGTTTGATTTTTTTTACTGATTGTAACCCCCTGTAACAGACTGTACCCCCCTCCCTTTTGTATTTTCTTTTATCATTTTTTCTTTTGTAATATTTTTATTAGTTTAGATAAAAAATATATGAGAAAAAGAGAAGAGGAAAAAGCATAAAAAAAAAGAGTATATTGAAAAAGAAAATATGGAGAAAAGAAAAGGAAAAATATATTGGAAAAGAAAATAGGAGAAAAAATATGTTGAGAAAGCATATATGAAAAAGAATATTGAGAAAAGAAATGAAAAATAATATAGAAAAAGAGAAAAGAAATATGGAAAAAATAAGAGTGTAGATTTTAATATGTTCTTTTTAGGATATATTTTCTCTTAGGACTTTTTTTACACTTTCGAGGATAGTTTTTAGAAGTCCACTTGTTAGGGGACTATTTTCCGTTTCTCAGGATAGATGGATAGGGTTTTTAGGAGTTTATTTTCCATATTCAATCATTGTAACCTTTTTTCAGAAGATTAATAAAACGAGATTTGAGTTGTGGTCCCGAAGTAGCTGAACTACAACTGCTCTGATTTCTTGTACCAGACAAGAATATGTAGGCATAGGATGCGATATCCTAGCGAGCACACTAACCACTAACTTCTGTTTTCTCTCGCTGCTTTGCGATCGAGACCTTCACACTAACAACTAACCTTTTGTTCTCTCGCTGCTGTGCGATCGAGACTTTCCCGCTGACGACTGATGTTATCCTTTTCTCTTGCCCGAGGGCATTTGAGACCAGACCGTAGCTTTAATTCCCATAGGTTCCCGTACCTTTAAAACCAGCTGAATATCTCACTCCTGTGTGAGAACACCCTGCTTAGCCGTAGTTAGCCTGAACTACGAAAGCTCTGATCTTCCATGCTGTGTGGAAGTACGTAGGCACAAGACGCGAAGTCTTGGCGAGCCAATTCCCTGTAGTTTCCCGAACTACGTTGACTCTGATTTTCTCTCTTGAGAATACGTAGGCATGGAGCGCGACGCTCTAGCGAGTCAGTTTCCTTCCGTTTAGATTTAGCAGCCATAGATAGATTGTTTTGCATCCTTTAGACAAACCAAGCAAGCGTGGATCCCGTCGAGTACGACGGACGTGAGGGGTGCTAATACCTTCCCCTTGCGTAACCGACTCCCGAACCCAGGTTTTGGTTGCGATGACCATTCCTTTCCCCGTTTTGCGGTAGGTTTACCTCGAGCGTTTCCTTTCCCTCCGTTGGGATAAATAACGCACGGTGGCGACTCTTCTGTTCAGCCGGCGCCGATTTTCGCAGTAGCGACAGCTGGCGACTCTGCTGGGGATCGCGATAGTTCCCTATGCATGTGGGATCCAACGTCCCCTAAGAGAGTCAATCCTAGCGCTTGTTTGCTTGTCTTTTGGGTGTTTATTTTTTTCATTGCTATTATCTGTTGCTGTCGTGCTGGGGAGGGTGATACTTTGAGTGATAAGCCGGACCTGGGCTTGAGTATGCATTTTAGACATAGTTGTGGAGATTAGTAGACGAACCTGTTTGTTGAGCAGACACAAGTTCCCTACGAAATCCGCGTTCAGACGAGATTCTCTCCGAGGTGCTTCTTTCCGGTCCTGAGGATCTGAGAGGAGTCCAGACGTGAGGATTGTCGACTCTGGGGACCGATCATTTGGAAGTCAGCTAAGTGAGGCCGCTTCATGAGACGCCGATGCCACACCTTCTGTGTATCGCATCATTCCTCATGAAAGTCTGTGACGCTGATGACCGCATAGGATGTCGTACCTTGTCAGATTAGGTCCATACCTGTGAGTGGGAGGGTTTTTGCAGGAAACTTAACCTCCAGACGACCCGGTTTTTTGGTTTTCGCTTCAGAGTGATTATCTCCGTCAGCAGTACAGCAGTATTCAGAGCATGTTGTGGGGGTTGTGATCCCGTGTTTGCTGCATTGCATTGCATTTGCATAAGCATCTTTGCATCATATTGCATAGCATTTCTCTAGCTGGCCAGAGCTCTTATCCAGCCTTTGTTTTGATTCAGAGGGTGATTCTCGGGGGATTGTTCGAGGCAAGTGTGGATTGTTAGAAGATGACCAAGGGGTTGAAACGGATCAAGCAGAATCAAGCAGTGCCGTCAGTTGAAAGTTGTTGATAGTCATGTCAGGAAACGACTTCCAGATTGCGGATGTCTTGTCAGGCTTTATTATGACGACCAATCCTTTGTATGATTCCACGTCTGACGAAGGCTTTCCGCAAGTGAATAACCTTACTGCAGCTCAACTTGTGCAGACTTCTGTTATAGGCCAAAATCTGCACCAACAGTTTGTCATCCCAAGTGAACGTTCTTCTTCTGATGCCGCGAATTATCAGAGTGTTATTCCTACTGGTTTGATCTCCCGAAGAGAAGTTCCGATAGTGAGGACTAATAATCCATTAGCTCTTGTGCAAGCTAAGAGGTTGCACGCATTGGAGAAACAAGTCAAAGCCCTGGAAGTTAAGAACGATATTGGTCTCAATGCTTCAGATATGTGCTTGGTTTCTGACCTAGTGTTACCTCCTAAATTCAGAGTGCCGAAGTTTGAAAAGTATAAAGGAGATAGTTGCCCGAGGCTACATTTGGTGATGTTCTGCAGAAAAATGACTTCGTTTGTGCAAAACGACAAGTTGATGATTTACTGTTTTCAGGACAGTTTGATTGGGGCATCTCTACGTTGGTATATGCAGTTAGAGAAGGATCAAATTCGATCATGGGTGGATTTAGCCAGAGCTTTCCTGAAGCGGTATGATTACAATATGGACATAGCTCCCATTCGCATGGAGTTGCAATCTTAGTCTATGGGGATCAATGAACCTTTCAAAAAGTATGCTCGGAGATGGAGGGATTTTGCTTCCAGAGTGGAACCACCGATCCCTGACCGAGAGTTAGCAGGCGTGTTCGTAGACTCCTTGCAAAACCCGTACTTTGAGAGATTGCTTGGAGTTTCGCTGAACTTCTCCGAATTACTGGGAGTTGGAGAACGTATTGAGAATGCTATAAAGATTGGAAAAATTCAGGTTGTCTCAAGCGGTCAGGCTAGTGAAACTAAATCTCTTTACGACTATTGGAAGGAAGAAGGAGTTGTGATCAATGCAGTCATGCCAGATGTTGGGTATCCTCGAGATGAATCGGTGAAATCTGTTGGATCAGTATCTTCTATGCCTTGTTATGCTGGACAGACCACTGTGCCTGGGGCACCGTATCAGGAACGTTATGTCGCTTCCCTTGCAAATCAGCGAACTCGTGGCCAAGGTTATCAGACTCAGCGTCAGAATCAGAACAGACCTCGTAACAACTTGGAACGAAGGAATGGTCCTTCCCACCCAGTTCCTGTGCCGTACAGTCAGCTTTTGCCACAGTTGGTTCAGAACGCTTTGGTGGAGCCGAAAGCTCTCAAGCCTGTGCCAGAACCTTACCCTCCTGGGTACAATCCCCAAGTTCAGTGTGGTTACCATGGCGGATCCCCAGGACATGCAACTGAAGATTGTAAAGCGTTTCAGGCGAAGGTACAGCAGTTGATCGACCAGGATTGCATTTCCTTTCGAGAAGGATTTCTGTTTGTTCATACTAACTTCTCAGCTGTCTAAGCTCGTAGACTCGGAAAGTATTCCCCAGCAAAAGCCAGTGGTCCAGATAGGCAGGCGCCCTCAGCATTGGCAGTCCTCAGACTTTATATCATTTGCATTTGTAGTTTTCTTTCTGTTAGTTACTACTTGCTGTAAACATTGTATGTTTCGAATGGTGATATTAATAAGGTGACTATGCATTTTTCTGAATTAATCATGTCGCTGTCGCTCATTTACTGCATTGCACTGACACTTGCATTTTATTCACTCCACTTTGTCACTGTGACTAGCAAAGATTGGAGGGAGGATGACGAAACTAAACTCATAACCGATGATCGTATGCTTTCAGATAAAACCTTGCCAATGACGTACAAGGCATTGTTTCAAATCCCCTAAACACTGGAGATATAAGGAGTTAGTCCCTTGTTAACCACTTCGAGCCAGGAAGTAGAAGTTTTTTCGGACTTTTAAACCCTCACATCTTAACCCGGGGCAGGGTAGTTGTCAGTTAGCTTGACCGAGCATTCAAGTCTTACAGAGGAGTGTTGTCTTTCGAGGACCAATCAGTTTATACCTTTCAAGAGGTCGCACCTCGTCGACCACAATGGGTAAACCTCACCAATCAGGAGTGAGACAGTTACAATCCTTTCGGAGCAATCAAGACAACCAGTGTCACACGACTTTGTTCCAAAAGAAAGAAAAAGAAAGCCCGCTAAGTAAAAAGAAAGGAAAAGCTGGAAAGCTAATACTTAGGCAAAAATCAGGGCATCCCGCTGGACTTCAAAAGAAAACGAAAAAACAAAAAGAACTCAAAAGGAGTCAGTCCAGGCGAAAATTAGGGAATCAAAAGAATGAAAGAGAAAGGACATCAATAGAAAAATCCCCAGTGAAGTCACAAAGTCGTGTACACAGACACCGAAAACGAAAAGGGGTAACTATCACTCCGGAAAAGCCCTGTGAGTTCCTTAATTGTGGTTCTTACCATTCAACATACCTCTCGAAGAGGCGAGCGCTTGTGCCAGGTTAACTGAACCTTAGGATCGGAGATCATCATGTAGAAGGGGTGGGTACAAATCAAAATTTGAGCCAAATATCCTTTGTTTCACGAACCGTGAACCCGACCATGATACAACCCTTAAAAGACCTAATTGAGGTAGGGTTTATTCTGAAAGCTCATTACGATAAGGTTGAGTAACCTGACTCCTTCGTGACTTGCTAGTCACATCCTTGTTGTGTTTTTCACTGACCACGTAAGCATTACGTTTGAACTCTGGTTCATTCGTCACTCACAATCATGACACGTAAATGAGTGACAGCACAAAAAATTTCAAAATCTGCATGAACACTGCATTAAAATTACTATTCGCGAATAAACGATTTTTACTTGCAGGCTAGTAGTTGACACGAAGGAAATTCCAACAGGGAATAATCGAACAGGACTGAAAAATACAGTAGTCTGAACCAGAATGGTGTATGTTGTGAAGACCTGTGAATCAGGAGCATTGATTTGCAATAAGTTCAGAATCAGTTAGTCTGAGGACAAGTCCCGAAGCATCAGTTGACCAGGGGCAGTTTGTTTGAGAAGCAGTTGATCAGAAATGAATCTTCTCGAGACCCAATCAGGGGCAATCATCCAGAATGCTGAGATTGGAGAGCAGAACCTTCCAGTGGGTAATCAGATCAGGTTAAGTCGCTTATACGCTCATTCAGGGGCAAAGTCACTTCAGAGATAGTGAAGACCAACTGGGTTGGCAGTTGGTTAAATGGAGATTGAATCCTGTTGTCGTATAGATACCGGGGCAAGTAATCTCGAGGTCGTCTCGTAGCAAGCTGTTCAGAGCAAGTATTCCCAGGAGTTAGATAGGGGCAAGTTGAGTGCACTGGGGCAAGTCATTCAAACCAGTTTGTTTATCCCCAGCCAGAGTTGAGTATCGGGGAATCGTGTCAATACCCTTATCAAAAACTTGAACCTTTCAAATAAAGAGAGCCGTGTTGTCGGTGGATTGTTATCCTACAGTTTAAATCTGTTATCTGTCAGAACTCCGTAACCAAGTCGTTTCCAAAGTCCAGGTCTCGCCTGGAAAACCGGTAACCAGTTCTCGTCTGGTACTGCCTTTCTTTTAACTAGTTATCATATTGTCGATCTTTTTCCGTAAATACCAGTTCTCGCCTGGTACTGCCTTTCTTTTAACCAATTATCGTATTGTCGATTTGCTTTCCGTAAACATCAGTTCTCGTCTGGTGTGGTTTATTGTTACATCAGTTCTCGTCTGGTGTATGTTATTGGTACCAGTTCTCGTCTGGTCACCGTTTCTTTAACCTATTGTTGTATCAGTTCTCGTCTGGTACATGTCAGCTTTCAGCCAGTTCTCGCCTGGTTGTCTTTTTCTTAGCCTATATCCAGTCAGCCCCGTCTGACGTTCAAAACACAAAAATCAATTTTCGTTCAATTTTCCTAATTTATTTTGCTATCAGTTCTCGCCTGGTAGTCTACCTCTGAATGCTAGTTCTCGTCTAGTATTTTCCATATCTTCCACTGTGTACATAATCCATGTTTATCCTAAACCAGAAAAACAAAGACCTAAGGGTATCTGACACAGTAATTCCCAATGACTCGCATGTTGTCATGTTCCCGAATACGAAGCTCAATTGATACCAGTTCTCCGATTAATGTTTGAATTCCTTGTGAATGTTGTTAAATCAGGATTACTCTTCTTCAGCAGATGGAAGCCACTTACTATCCCCGCAAGAGTTGAGATTGCATTTTACCCCGCATCAGAGTAGGATCAGGAGTATCCCCAACCGATTAAGATTGATATCCTTGACAGAAGGGGCAGTCTCCAGCAGTGAGCCGTTCACAATCAACCCCTATTGGGTTAATCCCCGCAGAATACAGTTTGGCAGTGGATAGAAAGACTATTGTCGAGATGATTATGTGATAACCGATTACCTTCAGTGGAATTGACTTTGCCTCCGGCATTTATTTTGCCAAAGCGGTTTGTAGACCTGGTGTTCTCTGGCAGCTCGAGCTTACATCAGCATTTGCATATATCGTCAGAACGCATAGCATTTCCATGCCGTATGGGACATTGCATCATTCTCAGACATACGCACTTCGAAACATAGACCAGGTTGGTTACCTCATGGCTTTCGAGTATGTTCCCTTGCAGAGTTGTTCGGTTAAGCTTCTCTTCTCCCCCAGCGGAGTGATTCTTCACATTTGGTTGTTACGTCGACACTGAAAAAAGATTGACATATATCAGATTTCCGAAGCTGCCTCCTGTTGACAGAATGGGTGTCGAGCAGTCGATTCAGAAGTTCCCCAGGAGAATTGTCTTCAAGTTCGCCGTGAACTGTGAGATGACAGGATTTAATCCCATAAGTAAGATGGGAATCAAGGTGTTTGCTGTCTGAAGCATTATTTCAATACTTGTGGCGTCACACAGGTGATTGATGTTTAAAAGGAGAGAAATTTTTATCAGATAATTGACCAGTTGTTGCCGTGACAACCAAACTTCAGTCCATTGGAGGCTATTCCTCAAGCAGTTTTGCAGTATATTCCCACGGTTGGCAAATTTTAGGGTTCTATTAGTATTCAACCGTCTTCTACCTTTGAATGTTTGAAAGCCGTTCGCTCTCCAACCATTCAGGTCCAAGTCGCTTGAATAGGGGCAACTGTTGCACCCCAAAATTTGACCAACCAGGTCCTACATCTGGTTTATGTTTCGACGCATTTTTGCATTCGCATTCGCATACTGCATACAGCGTATTTTGCCGATCATATTGATTTTACCGGGATCACAGCCCTCATCTCGCGTTTCAGGTGTTTTTTAATCAGTTCGGATAGGCGGAGTCGCATTTTTGGGAATTCGTGCTCTTCCCGGTGTTTTCAGCTTGCGCTGTTATTTTTGGGGATATTTCGGTCGTTCTGTTGCGATCCCGTCGGTCTATTTTTCGTTTTGTACTATTTTTGTTCCCTCTGAAATTATTAGGATTTTATTAGATATTATTAGCATTTTCTAGAATTTAAGTAGATTCTTTTAATATTTTTAATAGGTTTTTAGACATTATTTTTTAATAGATATTAGTATAGATTTAATATAGATTTTTTTAGATTTTTTAGAATATATGGATTTAAATAGTCTTTTATTTTATTAGTATAGATTTTATTTTAGATTTTAATATGGATATTTGTTAAATAGATAGTTTTAACATTTTAAGAGTCCACATTGTTTTTAGAGTATAATGGTTTGTTTAGATATATTAGATATTAAGTAGCTATTAATCAGTTTTTAGGATATTAGATTAATTAGGTTTGTATTAGTAATCCATTTTAATTCGTTTAGTCCGTTAATTAGTCTCTTTAATCAGTCATTAATTCATTAGCCATTTAATCTTTCCATTAACCATCATTAGTCCATTTCCAGTCCAATTAGCCAGTATTTTCGTTGGGCCCAGAGGTATTGGAGGCCCATTCCATTTCAGTCCGTTTTTGTCCAAATCCCATGCCACATGTCACTATATAAGCGTGACACGCGTGTCATCAAGGGAAGGCCACCTCATTTCCAGACTCTCCCATAATCTTACACTTCACCCTCCCACTACTACTCTCCACACCACGTGGCATACATACGCTAACTCTCTGCCACCTTACCCCGCCACTTGTCATCACCTGAGCTCCACCGGTTGCATGGCCGGCGGCCATGCAACCACCGCAACCTCTAGTTTCCGGCCACCGTAACCAATTCCTAACCTACTCCGACCGCCGTCAAACTCACCGGAAAGCTAAAAAACCCAGAATTCTTCATCTTTCTCCTCCAAGATCTCCACCGTGTTCTTCGTGTTTTCCAGAAACCGGCAACGATCTTCGTCTTCTATTCATCACGCTCACAATCCACACAACATTCTCCAGATTTCTTCGAGGAATTTCAACCGTGTTCACGCCATCTTCATGAGCGTTTTTCAACAAGCTTCATCCAGAATAGTTTTCTAGATCTGTCTGATTCATCAAGAACTCTCAGACTCCTCAATATGCACGCATCAACAAAAATGATGGATCTCCATAGAACTATAACGGATCCATCATACTTTTGATCACTCAACCAGCAAGATCTCTGAACGTCATCTTAAGATCCTTCAACATCGCTTCAAGATTCATCAGAACTCAGTAATCATCACTTTCCAGAACTTCATCAAAGCTTCAACATTATCGCGAGCCTTTCTTCAAATCACATCAAGATCTTCGTAACTCTCAGAACCTTCAATGTTCATCCGAATCTCCAACGATCGTCATCAAGAATGTTGAAGAGCATTCGTCACCGCTCGTTAGATCGCCTCCCGATTTTCTTGTTCTTCAACAACAGCGGTAGATCTTCATCGTAGATCTCCAGATGCTTCGTCGTTCTTCAGCTCCACTCATCTTCATCCAGATTTTTTTCGAATGAGTCATATCTTCTATGAATAGCTTCAATCAGTTTGGTTATCCAGTAGTTGGCGTTGTTGTTGTTAATAGTTAAGGACGTTGTGATTTGAAGGAGTATGGTGGAGGAAGATCGTTGGGAGTGTAAGAGTTTGAGTCTGAGAGAAAGATTGAGAATCAGAGAGGGACGAAGAGAGTGAAACGGCGCCCCTGGGGTATGTGAACAGTGAATAACAAGAAGGAACTAGGGTTTTGTTTTGTTCTGAATATTGGACATGGATTGTTAGTGGGCCTCTCAAAGCCCAATGAAGTTTTTGGATTACACCCCCCGTTTCACTTACTGCGCCCCCTTCCCGTTTTTTTCTTTCTTATGTTTTTGTTGGGCTGGGCCCAATTCTGTTTGATTTTTTTTACTGATTGTAACCCCCTGTAACAGACTGTACCCCCCTCCCTTTTGTATTTTCTTTTATCATTTTTTCTTTTGTAATATTTTTATTAGTTTAGATAAAAAATATATGAGAAAAAGAGAAGAGGAAAAAGCATAAAAAAAAGAGTATATTGAAAAAGAAAATATGGAGAAAAGAAAAGGAAAAATATATTGGAAAAGAAAATAGGAGAAAAAATATGTTGAGAAAGCATATATGAAAAAGAATATTGAGAAAAGAAATGAAAAATAATATAGAAAAAGAGAAAAGAAATATGGAAAAAATAAGAGTGTAGATTTTAATATGTTCTTTTTAGGATATATTTTCTCTTAGGACTTTTTTTACACTTTCGAGGATAGTTTTTAGAAGTCCACTTGTTAGGGGACTATTTTCCGTTTCTCAGGATAGATGGATAGGGTTTTTAGGAGTTTATTTTCCGTATTCAATCATTGTAACCTTTTTTCAGAAGATTAATAAAACGAGATTTGAGCTGTGGTCCCGAAGTAGCTGAACTACAACTGCTCTGATTTCTTGTACCAGACAAGAATATGTAGGCATAGGATGCGATATCCTAGCGAGCACACTAACCACTAACTTCTGTTTTCTCTCGCTGCTGTGCGATCGAGACCTTCACACTAACAACTAACCTTTTGTTCTCTCGCTGCTGTGCGATCGAGACTTTCCCGCTGACGACTGATGTTATCCTTTTCTCTTGCCCGAGGGCATTTGAGACCAGACCGTAGCTTTAATTCCCATAGGTTCCCGTACCTTTAAAACCAGCTGAATATCTCACTCCTGTGTGAGAACACCCTGCTTAGCCGTAGTTAGCATGAACTACGAAAGCTCTGATCTTCCATGCTGTGTGGAAGTACGTAGGCACAAGACGCAAAGTCTTGGCGAGCCAATTCCCTGTAGTTTCCCGAACTACGTTGACTCTGACTTTCTCTCTTGAGAATACGTAGGCATGGAGCGCGACGCTCTAGCGAGTCAGTTTCCTTCCGTTTATATTTAGCAGCCGTAGATAGATTGTTTTGCATCCTTTAGACAAACCAAGCAAGCGTGGATCCCGTCGAGTACGACGGACGTGAGGGGTGCTAATACCTTCCCCTTGCGTAACCGACTCCCGAACCCAGGTTTTGGTTGCGATGACCATTCCTTTCCCCGTTTTGCGGTAGGTTTACCTCGAGCGTTTACTTTCCCTCCGTTGGGATAAATAACGCACGGTGGCGACTCTTCTGTTCAGCCGGCGCCGATTTTCGCAGTAGCGACATATCTAACAACTAGTAGACCTGATATTGCCTTTGCAGTTGGTGTGTGTGCAAGATATCAAGCAGATCCCAAAGTGAGTCACATAAATCAAGTCAAGAGGATTCTCAAATATGTGAATGGAACTTGTGATTATGGTATGCTTTATTCTCATGGGTGTAACCCTATTCTATCTGGGTATCGTGATGCTGATTGGGCTGGAAGTGCTGATGATAGAAAAAGCACATCTGGTGGATGTTTCTTCTTAGGGAACAACCTCATATCATGGTTCAACAAGAAGCAAAATTGTGTCTCCTTATCCACTGCTGAAGCTGAATACATAGCAGCTGGTAGCAGCTGTTCCCAACTGGTCTGGATGAAGCAAATGTTAACTGAATACAATGTCACTCAGGATGTCATGACATTATATTGTGACAATCTTAGTGCCATCAATATTTCCAAGAACCCAATTCAACATAGCAGAACTAAGCATATTGATATCAGACATCACTTCATAAGAGAGCTTGTGGAAGACAAAGTGATTACCCTGGAGCATGTGGCCACTGAACTACAACTTGCTGACATTTTTAAAAAAGCTCTAGATGCTACTCAATTTGAGAATTTAAGAAGCAAGTTGGGAATTTGAATTTATGAGGACTTATAGCAATTAATTTCAAAAGGGAGTTTTGAGTTTAAAAGAAGTTTTACTGGACAAAACACGGTCCAACCTCTGACTTTAATGCATTTCACGCCATTGACCACTAAAACTCCTTATCCCACACAAACCTGTTATCTCATTGCACCAACAATTCCCCCGTTCCACCCTACTCTTCAGAATACCTCTCAGTCATTCAATTGTTCCTCTTTCAACAAAAATGGCTTCCAAATGAGATGCTTCCCAAACTAATGCCCATACCAACCCCTTCGAAGATGCTCCTGATGCTACATCCTCTCAAGCTGACAAATCCAAACAATACTCCACAGGTAAATCTTCTGATCCCTCTGCTGACAACATTACTAGAATGTTGAACAAGGAAGGCTCTACATATGTTGACAGATCCTTTAGGGAAATTGTCACTAAGATTCTCCAGAAAGGTCGTATTGTGCATGGTATTTCCACCCCTCTTGCTCGCATTGATCCATTCCCCAGATCTGATAATGTTAATGGACAAAATAGTGAGGTTGTGTCAGGGGAAGAATCTGAAGATGTTTCAACTGATGCTGAGGAGGTTGGCTCAAGTTCTTCTGAGGATGAAGATTAAGTTGTCTGCTTTGGTGGTTTACTATTTGGATTGGGCTGATGGCCTGCTGTTGGTTTGGCTAGTTGTGTTTGTTTGTCTTGGTTGATTTGTTGTTTTTTTTTCATCTTGGGTTGTAATATTGGGGTTTCCATACCCTTAGCATATTTGTTTCTGACTATTCTGATCAATACTATTCCATTAGTTTTTTTCATCTTAAATTTATGGCTAAAAAGGGGGAGAAGATTGGTTGTATACTAGCATACAGTTTAGTATATGTCCCTAACATGTGGAAGTAAGAAGATGATAGTAGTTGTGTTACGATGTTGCTCTGATTGTATATCTTATTCTGGGTTATTTTGCTGGTGTGTTGAGCAAGTGTGAAGATGGTAGTTGCTGCTACTGCTCTTTTGTTGTTAATAGGATGTTGATCCTGTTAGATGTTTGGTTGTTAACAGGATGATGTTCTTGTTAGTTGTGTGCTTGGTTTATTTTTGAACTTTGAGTATCCTAGGTGGGGTGTGATGATGTGCTCTACAGGTTGGGCTGTTTTGAATCTGTTGAGGGGGAGTTTGTGTTTACTCTCCTTGTTTTGAAGTTTTTCTGATATGGTAGTACATCAGGTTTTGTATGATGGTAGTGTATTAGCTATTCTGCATGATTGGTTGTGTGTTATGCTCTTTTCTGCTGCATGTGTTCTCTGATATGGTGACAAGTTGTTTTAGCCAAAAATTTGCCAAAGGGGGAGTTTGTAGATGTTCTTGATTGGCTGCATTTTATGGTAAAACATTGTTATGTGTGTAGATGTCTTGACTGATGTCGTGACATACTTGTGTAGTTGTCTGCAGGATATGTTTGGTTAGCTAATACAAAGTTTACTGGATGTCTCGCTGAATGTTGTGACATCAGGTATCTGCCAGCATGGGCGCTGGTTTGTTTTCTGTTAGGTTTCCTACTTTATCTTAGGCTATATTCTAGGAAACGCCTATGGCCTATCTTTTAGCACCTTGAATTGTGGAAATTCGATTAACTTGGTTAAACCTAATTTATGCTACCTAGGCCCAAGTCCCAAGCGATGCATATAAAGAAGAGTGGCAATCCTTACTAAAGACTCAGAGATTTTGGTGTGAAGAATTCTATTTGGGTGTTTATATCTTCACGTGTGTTTTTGTCTTAGGTTTTCTTGTGAGCCAAGCAATTATCATCTTGATGATTACATTGGACTAGTGTGGTTTTTGAGTGGTATTTTGGTTGTGTCACTCTAAGCTCTTAAGCAAGATTGCTATGTCTCTTGATTGAAGCTTTTAAGCAAGATCAAGATTTGTTTGAAGTGTGTCTTCCTTTTGAATCTGTTTGTTATTTGATTGATATCACTGCTGTGATTGAGGGGGAGTGAGTAAGATCTCAGGTCTAGAGTTAAATTGAAATTGCATTGGGTAGGTCTTAAGTGAAGAGTGCAAACTGGTTGTTTAGCTCTGAATTAACACTGCTTATAGTGGATTTCCTCCCTGGCTTGGTAGCCTCCAGAGTATGTGTGATTTGCACCGATCTGGGTAAACAATTTCCTGTGTTCTGTACTGCTTTCGTTACTTGGTTATTACTAAGTTTAATAATATGTTCAGAAGCGGATGTCATAACATCCGATATGACATCTCCTGTCTGTTACTAGAATTTCATGGCTTATAATGTAGAAGAAGATCCAATAAATCTTCAAGAAGCCTTGTCATCTCTAGATGCAAATTTATGGCAAGAAGCTATAAATGATGAGATAGAATCTCTAGATTCTAACAAGACCTGGAACTTAGTAGACTTGTCTCCTCAATGCAAACCAACCAGTTGTAAATGGGTTTTGAAAAAGAAACTAAAACCTGATGGAACTATTGATAAATACAAGGATCGCCTTGTAGCCAAGGGTTTTAGACAAAAAGAAAATATAGAATTCTTCAACACTTTTTCTCTAGTCACTAGAATTACATCCATTAGGGTACTTATTTCAATAGTTGTTATTTATAACTTAATAGTACACCAGATGGATGTTAAAACAACTTTTTTAAATGGTGACTTAGAAGAAGAAATCTATATGGAACAACTGGAAGGGTTTGTGATCCATGGACAAGAAAACAAGGTTTGTAAGTTAGACAAGTCTCTATATAGACTAAAACAAGCTCCTAATCAATGGCATGAAAGTTTTGATAACTTAATGATATAAAATGGGTACAACGTGAATGAAAGTGACAAATGCATTTATTACAAATCTGAAAACCACATTTGCACTATCATATGTCTCTATGTAGACGATCTACTCCTATTTGGATCAAACATTCAGACCATTAATGATGTGAAATCAATATTGTGCAACAACTTTGATATGAAAGATCTTGAAGAAGCATTTGTGATCCTTGGTATCAAGATCACAAGATCAGAACAAGAAATTTCTTTGGATCAATCACACTATGAGAAGAAGATCTTACAGAAATATAAATACTTTGATTGTAAACCTACGTGCACACCATATGATCCAAGTGTGAAACTGTTTAAGAACATCAGTGAAAGTGTCAGACAAACATAATATGTGAGCATCATTGGCAGTCTTAGGTATGCCATCGATTGTACTAGACCCGAGATTGCATGTGTCGTAGGATTGTTGTGTAGGCTTACGAGTATACTGAGAAACAGGAACTTGTAAGCTATTGAGTGAGTCATGATGTACCCTAAAAGGACCATGGATCTCAGCCTACATTACCAGAAATTTCATGTTGTATTAGAAGGATATAATGATGCTGATTGGAACATTTTATCAGATGATTCCAAAGCTACTATTAGCTATATATTTAGTATAGCTGGAGGAGATGTATCTTAAAAATCAAAGAAACAAACTATCCTTGCTCAGTCCACAAAGGAGTCTGAGATGATAGCACTAGCCATAGCTAGTGAAGAAGCAAGTTGGTTAAGATGCTTGCTAGCAGAGCTCCCTCTGTGGGAGAAACCTATGCCAGTTGTGTTGATCCACTATGATGGTACCGCGACTATTGCAAAAATTGAGAACTATTATTATAATAGTAAAAGACGTCAAATTAGAAGAAAGCACAACATTGTTAGAGATGGTATCTCTAAAGGAGCTGTAAGAGTGGATCATGTATGCACTGATGAAAACTTAGCAGATTCTTTGGCGAAAGGATTAGCTAGAGAGAAAGTTCATAATACATCTAAGAAAATGGGACTAATTCCTATAAAGAAATGAGTTGGTCATGATGGTAACCCGACCTAGATGACTGGAGATCCCAAAAAATAGGTTTAATGAGTAATAACAAGTCGTGAGCAATATGAGATGACCATGCAAGTGAAGCATGAATCCTGAAGTAATAAGAGGATGAGATAATAAAAACTCTTAATGAGATATATACTCTGTATGAGGGAGTATCTAGGCTACAAGAATACTCTTCATAGATTCACCTTTGTGATTGTGGAACTTAGGTCGGTTCCTATGGAATTTTGAGGCAGAATTCCTAGAGCCTTCACTAAACCATGATACACTTGCAGGGCCATTAAAGCACGGGCTATTAGAATACACCTTAAGAAAAGGTTGTGTGTGAGTTTGATGTCTGAGATAGAGTTCAAGATAATGGTGTCACTCTTGCTGAATCGGAATCATACATGCTACACAGAGGTTCAAATTGTAGACACCTTTGTTTATGCACAACCTTAGAAACGTTTGACATTACTTCTAAAATACTTTTCAAAATTCAAGTGGGGGATTGTTGGAACATTATTTCAATATTCAAATATAGGGAGATGAATTTGAAAAAGCTCTTTAACTCAAGTCTCACTTAGTGTGTTAGTTGAAAAACCTCCTTAGTCCCACATTGCTTAGGTGAGATATATTTCCTCACTCACTTCATTATATAAGGAA
The DNA here is from genome assembly GCA_963859935.3 of Lathyrus sativus. Classification (NCBI taxonomy): domain Eukaryota; kingdom Viridiplantae; phylum Streptophyta; class Magnoliopsida; order Fabales; family Fabaceae; genus Lathyrus; species Lathyrus sativus. The sequence continues at coordinate 422,434,545 of OZ012739.1, forward strand.
ATTTTCTATTTCATTCCAAAATACAACAAAAAAACTAATTTTGAGTTTTTTCCTTCCTCACTCTTATAACTCTGCATCTTTCAAATTATCGAAACGCCAATTTTTCCCCTTTCTTTCTACTCGTTGAATTTTCCGAGTATTTTCTTGGATTCTCTTTAGAGAATTATGTTACTTTCTCCTTGTTCGAGTTGAGAAATTATCAAGTATAATTTTTTGGATTCTCTTTAGAGAATGATTCAAATTTCTCTTTGTTTGAGAAATTATTTTGAGTGGTTAAATGACCATTATTAAATTCTTTTTGGAGAATTATTGAAATTTCTCTTGATTTGAGAAATTATTACGACTAGTTATTATACCAGATACTACGAGTGGTATTAACCATATTCGAATGGTCCTTGTACCATCAGAGCGTGTATTTCTAGACCGATTATCTACCATGCAAGTAGTAATCGTACATTATAGAACTGAGATGTTTTATCATGGAGGCATCATGGTAGTTTGACTGCTTTGCATAACTTTGGGAAGTGCCACGAAACATCTTAAAGAGAGCGACCCAGTTCGCGACTCGACCCGATAATTTCTTCTGTGGTAAATTTTCAAAATCGTGAAACAACAACTATTATAACCTGAAATTGCAAAGACCGAGTATATAAGTTTTTCTCAACATCGTACTTGGTAATCATGGTAATTAATAAACAAAATCAAGTCTTGCTAAAATTAAAAGATAAATATAGGTCCATTGAAGATAATGATATCAAGTCTTGCTAGAACAAAATACAAATATAGGCTCATTATAGATAATGACTCTCTTCTTTAAGTATTCCACAGAACCTGTAAAAATACATAAAATAAATTACGCTAAACTTCATTCATTAAAAAATACATAAAAGTGATAAATAAATATGTTATCATTAACCAAAATGATAGTCTGGAACAATGAGATGTAACATTTTCTTGCGCTTATCAATCACAATTCCATTAAAAGCTTTCAATGCGTCAATATTCTTAACAAGGTACAACGTCAATATTCTCTACAAGAGGCAAAGAACTTTGTTCAACGTCAATCTCGACCAATTTGGACCAATTGTCTATTCCTTGCGCTTTTTCAATTGCATGTTTCTAGACTTTTGAGTTTCCTTGACCTCTTTAAATTCGCTTACATGTCTATTACTAAAAAATACAATGAAAATGTAACATTTTGTGTGCAAATTCAAATGTAAAGATTTGGAACACTAAAATTCAATCCGCGGATTACAAATAAAAAATTCCACCCATAAATTACAAATATAAAATTCAATCCAAACAAAATTCTTCAAAACATCGTTCATAAGAGCAACAATTCATTAAGAATATTTTTAATAATCTAGCCATGTAGAACCAACAACGTTATCTCTAATTGGTCCTCCACTAATCATATCATCATTTTCTTCTCTTTGGTCTAGATGACCCTCTTGAAAACCTCTTTCATTTTCAAGCCCATCTTGCATCTCATCTATTAGAGTTTGATTGGGGTCTTCACCCATCAAATAATTATGTAAAATGAAACAAGCAATGATAATTTTATTTTGAGTTTTAATACCAAATGTAGGCTTTGTTGCAGTTTGTAAAATTGGAAATCTTTTCTTCAACACTCCAAATGCACATTCAATTGAAATTCTTAGTGAGGGATGTCAATGGTTGAATAATTCATGAGGGGTTTGAGGTGGATTTCTAGAGTACTCTTGTAAGTGGTATCGTTCTCCCCTATGATAACTAATTTTAATTTTTCTCTATACAATGTAAATCCAATTTTTATAGCACTATAAACCCAATTTTTATAGCAAGTATTTTACTGTTAAGTTGTAGTCGGTGGCTGAAAAAATGTGGTTTTTTTTGGAGGTTTTGCTGAGAAAGTATGATATTTTTTGTTTGGTTGATGAGGAAGTGCGATTTTATTGAGGTTTGTTTGATTAAAAAATATGACTTATTTTAGTTTGATTGATGTGCAATTACATATTCTTGTTTTTGTTAGGTGGCTACAAAAATATGATTTTATAGTACTAACTAGAATGTAAATCATGAAGAAAAACAGCCCATGAACAGTAACGGTAGAAAAAGACACGCAACAATAGAAAAGCACACAAGAGTATCATACCTAATTTCTAAAACTTGAAATACTCATGAATATGAAAATAAATCATTAGAACACACATATAAATAGGTGAAAAAATAAGAAGAAATATGATATACCTTTTTAGGGTAAAAGAAGAAGAAGGTCTGAATAGAAGGAGAAGAGTTGTAATAAATGAATAGAAAAATATCACGTGAAATGAAAAATAAGATCGATTAATAAAATTGAAACTTTAGAGGATAAAATTGTAATTATGTTATTAATTGATTCCATTCCATCATATACACTCCAATTTGGGAGAATGAAAAATGGTTTAAAATAATGGTATTGGATGGAATTAGTTCCATCACACTCCATTCCATTTCATTAATTTTTTGCAAAACCAAACAGTGAAATATAACTCCATTCCATTTCATCCCTTTCCATTGATACAAACAAACCCTTAGTGTATAGGAATTCTTGTTCGAATATGCAACATTCCACTTTTCATTACTATTAAGATGAATTTCAACCATTAAACTTCTTAAAAAATTATATTGAGAAAATGAGATGGTTCAATTCAATTTTCTTTTAAATAATTCATTCACCTATAAAATCATTGGAGTAAGTATTTTTACTTAATGAGTACTATGATAATTATTATAAACAATATTATTTTTTAAAAATTTATTGAATAATTAATGTATATAATTTATATTTAGATCATATATATAAGTTATTAAATAAATTTGAAAATATAATTTTTACTTTATAATAGTGATCGGGGATCTAAGATTCAAGGTATAAGATCTAATTTTTTAAATATAAACTTTACAACGTACCAATCATTTTCTTTGACTAAACAAAATGGAAAGAGGAGAGGAGAGAGATGGGTGGCATACGACCACCAATAAGAAACGACGTACCTAACATAAACCTTATTGGGATAATGCTAACTTTAGAGGAAGAGGAAATTTGAAATCTAGGGTGAGAACTTCATCATTTTTCTTCATGCTTTTTCCATATGGGTTAAAGGCACAAGACCTTTATGACATATTCCAACCATACAACAAGATTGTCGAAGTGATTATACTATTTAGAAGAGATTATAGAGGAATACACTTTGGCTTTGTCAAGTTTTTTATTGTTGCAGACGAGAGGGATCTCGCTATTAAGTTGGATAACAATTTTGTGGATAACTAGAAATAACATGTGAATGTATTGCATTTTCAAAGATCAAAGAGGATGGGAAAAGGCAGGGTGGAGAGAAACATGAGAGAGATTGTGAAAGAGAGAAAGGATAAACCCACACTGAAGGTTAGTGGCGAGAATAAAGGTAGGAGAGGATTGAGATCTCATGCTCAGGTCATAAAAAATGCTGATTTTGCTATTTCGAGTGGTTCTGCACAACCATGTTTGGAGTTTGTTGCAGAAGATTTGAATGTGTGAAGCAGATTCAATAGAGCCTTTATTTTTATAATGGAAAATGCAGACTTATCAGTTAACTTTCAAGATATCTTTGACTCAGAAGGATATTTTGGGATCAACGTTACTTCTATGGGAGCTAATATTTGTCTTCTTGAAAATAGAGAAGAATGAGAGTTAGAAGAGTAGGTGAATGCCAACAAATCGTGGCTTCAAAAATGGTTAAAAGAGGTGATTCCTTGGAAGCCAAGCTTGGTAGATACTGAGAGATTTACCTGGATTCATTTGCCTGGGCTACCTTATCACGCGTGGAATTTCGGTTTCTTTGAGTTTATTACCAAGTCGATGAGGGTGCTTATTCGCTAAAATGATAACACTAAAAAGATACTTAAGTTGGATGTTGCAAGGTTATTGATTAGGACTTTGCATACAGGAAACATCAATGAAGTTTTTAGTATCAAGATCACTGAAATGTTGTTCATAGATAAAATGGTTGAGGAATCGTTTGGTTCTTCAGGCTTTCCTCCGTCATTTGGTTTTTCAAGTTTAGTTCTTCAATTCTTCAGAAAGTGAAGATGGGGATGAGCTGGCTGGGGAAGATGATGCTTTCATGGAGTCTAAGGGAGATTTTAATGGTGATGTGTCAAAGGTTAGAGAAACTTGTTTAGAGGTGGATGAAGGTGTTCCCTACGGAGACTTCGAATTTTGTTAATGTTCCATTGGTCCCTGCGGAGACTCATAAACTTTTTGATGTTCCATTGGTCGAGGTTCAGAACATAACAATGGTGTCGTACCTCAAAAAATAAAATCCTTCACGAAGCTAGCATATATTGCACACTCGTGGAAAATAGTTTGAACAAATTCGCCACCAAACTTTATTTATTCCAATGAAGGAAAGGGGAAATATCGATAAAATCGCTAAAAAGGAAAATGGTTGTCGCTACCAAATTTTGGTTCAGGAGTCGATTACGCAAGGGGAAGGTATTAGTGCCTCTCACGTCTATTGCACTCAACAGGAACTTTTTAGTTAGATTTGCAATTTGAATGTTAGCTTATGCCGTTTGTTTTCTTCGAGTTGTTAAAAGTATAAAGAGAAAAGAGAAGGGATCTCAAAAGGTTTTTTATTAATGTGTATGAAGAGATTGCGGGTCCCGCTCATACGTATCTCCGGGTGCGATGGAGAACTCAAGGCTATGTAGTTATGGGTAGAAAATGTTTTTGTTTATTGGTCAATTTTAGCGAAAGTTATTTTGTCTCCATCGATGAAAAAACATTGCTTGCTACCAAAATAAGTAAGCTACCAAAACAAGCGAGGAGCGGGTGTTTGCATCATATTGAATGGATTTCTACATATTAACATTTACTGAAAATATCACTTATCTCAACTCACATGATTTCAGACGAAGCATTTTTTTGCATCGTCTTGAGACGAAACATCTTTCAATTAAAAGAGTTTGATTTGTTGAAGGTTTTATAAGTGAATGACGTGCGCTTGATGAGAACAAGACATAAGTCTCAGGATCAATCATTCAGGGTTCCACTGGATTGCTAGACTCCAATGGTCCTTTTTCATTTAAATTATTTTTTAAAAAAATGGTTTGATGGACAATGAATGCTCAATATTGACAAGATATATGCTTTGGAATTGATTGTTCGAGGATTCCATCAGAGTGCTAGACTCCAACAGTCCGTTTTTGTCCAAGTCTATTAAGTGTTTTAGGAACAAAGAAAGAATGAACATGTAACCCAAGACGTGTGCCTCGAGACTAATCATTTGAGGTTTCCATCGGAATGCTAGACTTCAATGGTCCTCTTCTTTCGCGTTTGTTAAGAAAAAGGATTTGATATTACGTTTGATTTAGGAAGAGTCACTCAATGTTAATAGAGGTTTGATTCGAAAGGATGAGACATGATTTGAGAATGGTGAGATTTTGAAAACTAACTTAATGTTGATCAAGTGTTACTTCTTGTTTGAAAGGTTGATTTTATAGTTTGTCTGTTGTTTATTTAATTCATCTTAACTAACTGAGAGCAATGGAAATAAAAAAAAGTGAGAAAATAAATACAAATTACAAACAAAGGACGGGAGTACATTTGTCTTTTTTTAGGGAATAATGCAAATAAATATAAAACAAATAATAACAAATAATAACAACAATGTACAAACCTAATAAAGGTAAAAAGGAAATTTATTATTTACATGTGAAATATGAACATGGATAGAAATTACTTAATTAAAATGATTAAAATATTTAAATCAATTAATCAAATAATTTACTCAACAAAAAAAGTAGTTAAACTAATTAAGATCTAATCAACTAATTAATTAAAAAATAATCAATTACTAAATTAGATAATTAGATAATTAAACTAATTATGGAAAAAAAATATAGAAAAGAAAATACAAAAATAAACAATACAAGAGGGTACAACTATTAGAGAGGTGCAAAAATCAACATGGGCCAAAAGCCCAATCTAATAAATAAAACTCTAAATTTAATAAAATAATAATAATAATAAAACAAAGAAGAAAATAATAATAATAATAATAATAATAATAATAATAATAATAATAATAATAATAATAATAATAATAATAATAATAATAATAATAATAATAATAATAATAATAATAATAATAATAATAATAATAAGGGTTAAACAATTTTTTGGTCATCATAAATATTATCATTTTCACTTTTAGTCCTTCAAAAAAATTTCTTCAAAGAATGACCCTCCTAATATTTTCCATCCAAACTTTTGGTCCCTCTTGTCCTTAATTTCCCATTTCTCACTTAACGTCTAAGCTTTGCTCATTTCTTTTTTTGGAGATCGTCGAATCAAATGATATATTTTTTCCAATTTTTGCCTCTTCTTCTCCCTGGCAATGCTACTTTTCTTTGCCATGATGATGATGATTCATTTCCTATTAGTATCAATGATAGAAATAAGTCGGATCCTAGATGTAGAAATAGAAGAAGCACCTTCTTCATACAAAGAGATTCATACACCTATCACCTTAAGGTTTTGGGTGAGTATGTGGTTTGTCTCTCACAAAGGTTGCTCTAAAAAAAGTCCCACTATGTTCAATGCTCCCTAGTTGAAAGTCTAACAGTGGTATCAGAGCCTGATTCGAATAAAGTGAACGACTTACTTGTATCGAAAGTATCCCCATAGGTTGTAGGTTGAGTGTCTCATTGAAGAATGTCAACGGCGGTACAAGGGTGCAATTGCACGGAAGTTTCCGCTTAAGGGAGAGCATTGGGATAAACTCACACTTGAGGGAGAGTGTTAAGTATTAACAAGTGTGAGTAGGGTGGATAATAGTCCCACATTGGATAGAAATGTGGTGACTTGAGCATTTATAAGTGAGAGAACCCATACACCTATCACCTTAAGGTTTTGGGTGAGTATGTGGTGTGTCTCTCACAAAGGTTGCTCTAAAAAAAGTCCCACTATGTTCAATGCTCCCTAGTTGAAAGTCTAACAAAACGTCTATTAATAGAAGCTGGTGTGACGCGCTACACGGTTTTGTGACTGCGCATACACATGGTTGTGTCAGCGTGAGAATATGCTAACTTGTCATACCACATAGCTAAAGTCAACATTGTTCATGAATCCAAAAAAATCGTAGCTAATCTGTAACAAATACATTACAAGAATTATGGTTCTAAAAAAATAGAGTTTGTTGATAGAGGGAAAGCTTTCAATAAATATTTTCTTTTTAGTTTATATTTTTGATATATATATATATATATATATATATATATATATATATATATATATATATATATATATATATATATATATATATATATATATATATATATATATATATATATATATATATATATATATATATATATATATATATATATATATATATATATATATATATATATATATATAGTGGGGAGAGCTATAAGAAAGGACAAGTAGAACAAGTCGGATTCAATATTCAAAACTCACTCTACCAAGCTGCAAATCGTCCAAATTCTTGCAATGTATGTATTTGCTACATATTAGCTACGACTTTTACTACTGATTAGCTACAAAAAAAATTGGGTTCATGAACAATGTTGACTTTAGCCATGTGGTATGCCACGTCAGCATCTTGTCATGCTGACACTGCCATGTGTATTCCAGTCACAAATAAAACTTCCACGTCGGCTTCTGTTAGCGGACGTTGACAGGAGGGATCAAAAGTGTGGATGGAAAATATTATAAGGATCATTCTTTGAAGAAATTTTTTTGAGACTAAAAGTGAAAATGACAATATTTATGAGGATCTAAACTTATTTAACCCTAATAATAATAATAATAATAATAATAATAATAATAATAATAATAATAATAATAATAATAATAATAATAATAATAATAAAAAAAATAAAGTAATTTAAAAAACATATAAGGGAGGCGCTGGTATTGCAAAGAGAGAGACATGATTTTCTCCTCTTTTTTTACAAAATCAAAATCCTCCAACCACATCTTGACATGTGTTAAGCATGTAGAGGAAAAATCAAAATACCAAGCACAACATGTCTCTCACGATTCAAAATCTGCTAACATGACTTTTCACCAAAAGAGACCCCTTCCCCGTATGGTACTATTCGTCTCACATAGTAGTATACCTCATGATGGTAACACAAGACAGACAAGGAAAGGAAAAAAATATTCAAACCGACGGCGAACCGTAAATGAGTGTTGTTCGCAGACTTTGTAGAGGTGATAGCGAAATACGTGTTGCTATGCGAAAGAGAAAATGATATATGAAAGGTGGAGTTTCACACAGGTTGGTGAGAGGATTGAAGTTTGGTTCGCCGGAGAGGGTTCGGTTTTATTGTGGAAAATGAAAATGAAGTGGAATTTATTTGAGAAGATGATTTAGTTTGGTGTATGGAAGTGATATATTGAGGAAAGGTAAGCTTTTAATGCATGGAAGAAAAGTTAGTTGAGTTGAAAATGAAGAGTGGAAAATAAATATTGTTGGTGGTCCTGAGCACAGGCTTGCGGGGCGGGAGCCCAAGACACTATAATTTGAGGGGAACCAATATATATATATATATATATATATATATATATATATATATATATATATATATATATATATATATATATATATATATATATATATATATATATATATATATATATATATATATATATATATTAAAAGAGAATTTTCTATTATGAATATACTTGCTATATTATTTTTTTGAAAATATTGGCTAACAAAATTATAGGGGCAGTACAAAGTCAAAATTAATAAATGAATGTAATTTTCCTAAAATAAAATATATAGTAGAATAAAATCAATTAAATCCCCTAAAATTAAATCAATTAATATATCCATAATTTTAGCAACTAGAATCTAATTGAGACACTAAAATTAAAATAATGATATAGGGAATATGAATCATTGAAAAATCATATTTCTAACTTTTTATTAAGACTCAAAAGTCACAGAACGTTACCCTAGTTTATGAATTTGTGTTTTTTCTAATTATCAAATCTCAATCTAATTATAATCTGCCCATCTCTCTAGAAAAGCATAAGTGTCGACCATCAATTCAACAAGAAAATTGGAAAAGCATAAGTGTCTATCGTAAGTGCCAAGCCAAATAACCAATGAATCAATATGTGTGTGTGTGTGTGTGCGCGCGTGCATGTGTGTGTATGCGCGCATGGATCTTGTCAGAGTATATCTGGCACTTATGGCAAGTTCGGGCGTGATGATAACAATCAACCTTCAAGGTAACCTAATAATAGCTTGTTCTCAATATATTTTTTGCCGTTGTATGCCCATTTGTGTGGGTTCCAAAACAACTCTCATGAATATCTTTCAGAATCTGCTCATCATCATGCTTTTCCACACATCTGATTAGAACAATGTCATGATTACGCTTGTATAGTACATTCCCATTGAGAAAGAAATTTGATGCCAACCTGCGCAAAGTTCTCTTATCGACATCCAAAGTACCCTATGAATATTCTTATTTTTTAGATAGCGTTTGATGTCATAGAACCATGGCTTTTCATCTGACCCTTCATCGACAATCAAGTAGTGAATAGGCTCTTCAAAGTGCTGGAGATTAATAGACGACCAATGGTTGGGCCATATCAATTTATACATGGAAGCAAGGGTTTCCAGCGTATCCGCTATTTGATTTTCCTCTTTGGGTACATGGGTAAAAGTGATATCATCGAACCTGGGGAGTAACTTAGCCATATAATCTCGATATGGAACTAAGTTGGCATGTTTGGTCTCCCAATCACCTATAATTTGGTGTATCACTAGGACAAAATCTCCAAAGACATTGAGGGTTTTGATCCTCAAGTTGATGGCCTCTTCCAACCCTAATATATAAGCTTCGTACTCAGTCATATTATTAGTACATGTAAAGCAAAACTTAGCTATAAATGGCAGGTGAAAGTTCTTAGGAGATGTAATGACTCCCCCAATTCCATGTCCATGAGTATTTGAAGCACCATCGAACATGAGAGTTCATTGCTTCCCTGGTTCGGGACATTCATCTGGTTCTAGATCTTCATAATCTTTCAGTATCATGATATCCTTGTTTGGAAAATCGAACTTTAAGGGATGGTAATCATCCACTGGTTGATGGGCAAGATGGTCCACTAGCACGCTACCTTTGATGGTTTTTTGAGTGACATATTGAATGTCGTACTCAGATAGAAGCATTTTCCATCGGTCAATTCTTCCGATGAGAGCAGTTTTCTCAAAGATGTACTTAATGGGATCCATCTTGGGAATCATATAAGTAACGTGGGTTAACATATACTTCCTGAGACATTTGGCAGCCCATGCGAGTGCACATAAAGTCTTCTCGAGTAAGGAATACCTTGTCTCACAGTCATTGAACTTCTAGGTGAGGTAATAAATGGCATGCTCTTTCTTGTCAGTCTCATCTTGTTGTCCCAACACACAGCCCATACTTTCGTCAAGCACAATCAGGTACATAATAAGTGGCCTTTCAGGAACAGACGATATCAGGATTGGTGGTTCTTGTAAATATTCTTTAATTTTGTCGAATGCCCTTTGGAAGTCATCATCCCACACAATCGAATGGTCCTTTCTTAGCAGCTTAAGAATTGGTTTGCAAGTGGCGGTGAGATGTGAAATAAATTTGGCAATATAGTTCAATCTCCCTAAGAAGCCATGAACCTCTTTCTCTGTTCTAGGTGCAAGCATACTCTGAGTTGCCCTTACCTTATCAAAATCCACTTTAATCCTCTTCTAACTCACGATGAAGCCCAACAATTTTCCAGATCGCACCCCAAACATACACTTGTTAAGGTTGAGTCTCAATCTGAACTTTCTCAATCGGGAAAACAACTTTTGTAGATTGATCAAGTGTTCTTCCTCAGTTTGAGACTTGGCAATCATATCATTGAATTATACTTCAATCTCTTTATGAATCATGTCATGAAAGAGAGTCACCATCATGCGCTGATATGTTGCCCCAACATTTTTCAGTTTGAAAGGCATTACCTTGTAGCAGAAGGTGCCCCATGGTGTGATAAAGGTGGTCTTCTCCATGTCATTTGGATCCATTTTAATTTGATTGTATCCAGAAAATCCATCTATGAAGGAGAATACTGAGAATTGAGCTGTGTTATCAACCAATACATCAATGTGAGGTAATGGGAAATCATCTTTAGGGCTGGCTCTGTTAAAATCACGATAATCCATACACATGCGGACCTTTATGTTAGAACACATATTGGTTATTAATAATATCTCTATGTTTTGATGATAACTATTATGAAATTTTGCATTAAAGAATTATATACTCTAAAATTTGTTTGAGAATGTTTGCTGCAGATGTTAAAGTGAATATTACTCCAGAAGCAAACTAGATCTGAACATAAGAAATATGCAAGGCTCTGAAGCGTCAGAAGCATCTCTTAGAAGATTCTGAATGCTGTCTCCAGAAGATTCTGAGCGCTGCCTCCAGAAGAATCTGAAGCAGGAGCTACAGAAGAATCTGAAGCAGAAGCTACAGAAGAATCTGAAGCAGAAGCCAGAAGCATCTGAAGCAATGAAGAATTCTGTATGAAGAGTTTCAAGCACAGTTACTTCAGAAGACTCTGATAGTACTAACGCTGCCAGTACTGAGGATCTGATCCAAAACTCTGCTATGAACATTTACACGCTGAAAGCACACTTGCTGCAAAGACTCTGATTCAGCAAACTCTGATGAGCATCAGAAGGCTCTGACCAATCTAGACTCTGATGATTCTTGCTGAAAATTGTTGAAGAAGAATTCAAAGTTATGTCCGTTGGAATAACCAAATGACTCTTCACTTATTTATGCTAGACACAAGAACACAGACAAAAAGGATTTCTCTGTGCATTTTTCTCCTAGGAAAGGTCATATGATGTGAAGACAAAAAGACTCAGACCTTTTTGGTACACTGTTCTCAACGTGAAAGACTTCATGGACCTCTGTGCCTATAAAAGCAAGACTACATTCATCTTCTTCAGTTGACGAAATACTTGAAAAAATTCATTACAAGCTCTCATACAACTTATACATACTTGCTGAATTTATTTCATTGTTCTTCATCTTAAGTGAAAAATCACAGTTGTGATAAAGCTTTATTAGAAGCATTTTTAACACCTGTATTATTATTACATTTGATTGTAAGAGAACCTTAAGAAGATCCAGTTAGGATCAGTAGTTCTTGAGAAGACTTTGAACAGTTGTTCTTAGTGCTTACTATTGTAATCAGTTGATTAAATAGTGGATTAAGTCCTTGTTTGAGAAAGGCAAATCACTCTTGTTAGGGTGGACTGAAGTAGTTGACATCAGAGCTCTGGTTCTGTGTGTGCTACCACTTCACAGTGACAGAAAAGATCCAGTGAGAAAAACTTTGATATATAAATTTGGTTGTTATTATGGCTGATGCTTCAACATCCAACATATATGAAGAAAGAGACAGAATCAGTACAAAACCCCCTATGTTTGATGTGGAGAAATTTGATTATTGGAAAGACAGGATTGAAAGTTTTTCCTTGGTTATGATGCTGATCTGTGGGACTTGGTCATAGATGGGTATATTCATCCCACTGATGGGAATGACAAGAAAGTAGACAGAAAATCTATAACAGAAGCCCAAAAGAAGGAGTTTAGAAATCACCACAAGGCTAGAACAATATTATTAAATGCAATATCTCACACTGAGTATAAAAAGATCACAAATAGAGAAACTGCATTTAACATGTTTGAGTCTTTGAAAATGACTCATGAAGGAAACCTTCAAGTAAAAGAGACCAAGGCTCTGGCGTTAATACAAAAGTATGAAGCATTCAAGATGGAAGAATATGAGTCCATAGAAGTTATGTTCTCTAGATTCCATATTCTTACAGCTGGTCTAAAAGTTCTGGACAAAGGCTACTCAACTGCTGATCATGTGAAGAAGATCATCAGAAGCTTGTCTATCAGATGGAGACCTATGGTCACTGCTCTGAAGCTTGCCAAGGATCTGAACAAGATCACTTTGGAGGAGTTAATCAGCTCACTAAGGAGTCATGAAATTGAACTTAAGGAAGATGAGCCTCAAAAGAAAGGTAAGTCTATTGCCTTAAAATCTAACAAATCTGTGAAAGTTTTGCAGGTGTTAGAGGAAAGCTCTGAAGAATCTTCTTCTGAAGAAGAAGATGAACTATCCTTGTTGTCCATAAGAATCAACAGACTCTGGAAGCACAAGCAAAGGAAGTTCAAGAACTTCAAAAGACCAGATCAGTGCAAGGAGTCCTCTGGACCAAAAAGATCTGGAAAGAAGGAAGTTGTCTGCTTTGAATGCAAAGAACCTGGCCATTACAAGAGTGAATGTCCAAAGCTTCTTAAAGAAAAGCCAAAGAGAAAGTTTGACAAAAAGAAGAAGGTTCTAATGGCAACTTGGGATGACTCTGATGAATCTGGATCCTCATCAGAATCTGAAGATGAATGCGCCAACATGGCTCTGATGGCAGGCATTGAAGATCAAAATGAAGAATCATATGGATCTGAGTCTGATTCTGAATCTGACTCAGAAGAGGTACTTTCTGATCTCACTAGGGAAGAGCTTATTAAAGTCTTATCTGAAGTCCTAAAAAATTATAATCAGATTAAGCTCAAATGCAAGAAGCTTAAGTGCAATCTTGGCTCTGAGAATAATATGTTAAAATCAGAAATTGCTGAGCTAAAAGAAAACAAATTAAAAATGAAATCTGATTTTGAAATAGCTCAACAAAACTCTGAATCTGAAAGTAAGTCTAAATGCAAAAACATTTTAGAAGAATATGACTTTAGCTTTCAGAAATTTCTTGCTAAAAGCATAGACAGAAGCAAGATGGCTTCTATGATCTATGGGGTTAGCATAAATAACAGGAAAGGAATTGGATATGAATCCTCCTCTGGAAAGGATTTAAATCCAATTCCTGTTGATAAACTTGTTATCAAGAAAACTCCCTTGTACTCTCATTTCAAGTTTGGTCATCTGAATGACATTAAACACACACGTTCTGATCAGAACATTCCCGTGTTTAAGCCAAAAGTAAGTCAGAACAATACTGTTGTAAAAAGACAGAAGTTCAGACCAACTTTCAAGGCAGCTAACCAAAAAGGACCCAAAAAGATCTGGGTACCTAAGGATAAGATTATCCCTGTTGCAGATGTTTTTAGCAGAAAAGTCAAGACGCCAGTCATGGTACCTGGACTCTGGCTGCTCATGTCACATGACGAGAGAAAGGTTTATGTTCCAAAGCCTGGAGCTTAAATCTGGAGGAGAAGTGAAGTTTGGAGGGAATCAGAAGGGCAAGATCATTGGCTCTGGTACTATTGGTAATGGTAACCTTCCCTCTATATCTAATGTTCTTCTTGTAGAAGGATTAAAGCATAACCTATTATCCATAAGTCAATTAAGTGACAATGGTTATGATATAATCTTTAATCAACAATGTTGTAAAACTGTTAGTCAGAAGGATGGCTCAATCCTATTCAATGGAAAGAGGAAGAACAACATTTACAAAATAAATCTTTCAGAACTTAAAGTTCAAAATGTTAAATGCCTCTTGTCTGTTAATGATGAGCAATGGGTCTGGCACAGAAGATTGAGGCATATTAATATGAGACGTATATCTCAGATTAATAAACTCAATCTGGTCAGAGGACTTCCTAAGCTGAAGTTCAACTCAGATGCTCTTTGTGAAGCATGTCAAAAGGGAAAGTTTTCAAAATCTTCCTTTAAATCTAAAAATGTTGTTTCAACCTCAAGACCATTAGAATTACTTCACATTGATCTATTTGGACCAGTGAAAACTGCATCCATCAGAGGCAAGAAGTATGGATTATTCATTGTTGATGACTACAGCAGATGGACATGGGTAAAGTTCCTAAAACACAAGGATGAGTCACATTCTGTGTTCTTTGACTTCTGTAAACAAGTCCAGAATGAAAAAGATTTCAAAATTATTAAAGTCATAAGTGATCATGGTGGTGAATTTGAAAACAAATATTTTAATGAAAGTGGCATTGCTCATGATTTTTCCTGTTCTAGAACTCCACAACAGAATGGGGTTGTAGAGAGGAAAAATAGAACTCTGCAAGAAATGGCCAGAACCATGATCAATGAGACTAATCTGGCAAAACATTTTTGGGCAGAAGCAATAAACACAGCATGTTACATTCAGAACAAAGTGTCTGTAAGACCTCTTCTGGAAAAGACTCCCTATGAATTGTGGAGGAACAGAAAGCCCAACATTTCATATTTTCATCCTTTTAGATGTATTTGTTATATGCTGAATACTAAAGAGAATCTTAACAAGTTTGATTCTAAAGCACAGAAGTGTTTCATGCTTGGGTATTCTGAACGCTCTAAAGGCTACAAAGTATACAATACTGAAACACAGATTGTGGAAGAATCTATTCATGTTAGATTTGATGATAAGCTTGACATTGAAAATCCAAAGCAGTTTGAAAGTTCTGCAGATAGAGAAGTAATTCTCACAGACTCTGAAGGCTCAGAGGCAGACAAAGCTCAAGTGAAGGAACCTGAAGCAACGCCAAATGCAATTCCTTTAACTTCTCAGATGAACAACTTGAACATTTCTGAAGAGTCAACTGTTAAAGGATCATCTTCCAGAATCAAAGCCTCTCATCTAGAGAATATAATCATTGGAAAGAAGGATGACCCCATCAGAACAAGATCTTTCCTCAGATCATCTAAAGCATCATTATTTGGGTTGGTGTCAGTAATTAAACCAACTTCTATGGATGAAGCTCTGCAAGACAATGACTGGATTATTGCCATGTAAGAGGAGCTCAATCAATTCACAAGAAATGATGTATGGGATTTAGTTCCAAGACCAAAATGATTCAACATAATTGGAACTAAATGGGTATTCAGAAACAAGCTTAATGAGAAAGGAGAAGTTGAAAGAAATAAGGCAAGGCTAGTTGCTCAAGGTTACAGCCAGCAAGAAGGAATTGATTATATAGAGACTTATGCTCCTGTAGCAAGGTTAGAGTCTATTCGTTTACTCATTTCTTTTGCTGCACAGTATAACATCACCCTATATCAGATGGATGTTAAAAGTGCCTTTCTAAATGGTATTATAGAAGAAGAAGTTTATGTTCACCAACCTCCTGGGTTTGAAAGTGAACATTTTCCAGAACATGTTTTCAAACTAAAGAAATCTATTTATGGTTTAAAACAAGCTCCCAGAGCTTGGTATGAGAGATTAAGCAATTTTCTTCTGGAGAAAAATTTCATCAGAGGCAAAGTGGACACAACACTCTTTTGTAAAACATTTAAGAAAGATCTTCTAATTTGTCAAATATATGTGGATGATATTATATTTGGATCTACCAATGTTATGCTGGGAAAGGAGTTTGCTCAATGTATGCAGACAGAATTTGAAATAAGCATGATGGGAGAATTGAGATTCTTTCTGGGAATTCAAGTCAACCAAACTCTAGAGTGCACTTACATTCATCAGACCAAATATGTTAAAGAGCTTCTGAAGAAGTTTAACATGATTGATAGTAAGTTGGCAAAGACTCCCATGCATCCAACTAGTACACTTGGTAAGGAAGAGGTAAGTAAGAAAGTAGATCAGAAACTCTACAGAGGTATGATAGGATCTCTTCTCTACTTAACTGCTTCTAGACCTGACATTTTGTTCAGTGTATGCTTGTGTGCAAGATTCCAATCAGATCCTAGAAAATCACACTTAACAATTGTTAAGAGGATTCTAAGGTATCTGAAAGGTACTTCTATGTGGGTTTGTGTTACAGAAAATCTGATGATTTCAAATTAGTTGGATTCTGTGATGCTGATTACGCTGGAGACAGAGTGGAAAGAAAAAGTACTTCTGGAAGTTGTCAATTTCTAGGAAGAAATCTAATCTCTTGGTACAGCAAGAAGCAACCCACAATTGCACTGTCAACTACAGAGGCAGAATATATTGTTGCTGCTGGATGTAGCACGCAGATGCTCTGGATGAAAAGTCAGCTAGAAGACTATCAGATTTTTGAAAGTAATATTTCTATATTCTGTGATAATACTTCTGCTATATGTTTGTCTAAAAACCCCATTTTACACTCTAAGGCAAAACATATAGAAATTAAACATCATTTCATCAGAGACTATGTTCAGAAGGGAATTATAAACTTAGCCTTTGTTGATACAGATCATCAATGGGCAGATATTTTCACAAAACCCCTTGCTGAAGATAGGTTCAAATTTATTCTAAAAAATATTGGTATGGATTTTTGTCCAGAATGATATTTATCAGAAGCATATTTCTCAGATGCAAAATGTTTAAAACTCTGAAGTATTTCATCTTTTATTTATTTGATTTATTCAATTATTATTATTTGTGTGTATCTGAACTAATCAATCTTAGAGGATCTGAACGTTGGCTAACGTTTCATTTCTCAAGAGAATTCAGAAGCACATGCAAGCAAACACGTGTCACTCTGAATCTGAAAAGATAGCGTGTACACTACTGAAGAGACATTTGAGGTATGGTTTGAATAGTGGAAATCTAGATTTTCCCCCCAATTTGTCAGAATCAATTAATGTTTGAAATGATTTTTATTCTCTTTCATTAATTGTCATTTAATGCTATGTGAGAACGTGCTATGTGTGTCTGTTGATTGCCCTAATTGTTTTCTCTATAAATACCACATTTCACACCAATTTCACACTTTTCACATCACAAACAAGTTTATGCATTTCTGTCTTCTCTTCTCTCTTCACAAAAACCCTAAACCTTTGTCCAAATCATCTTCATCCTCTTCAATGGCAACTTCATCTTCTACAGTAGCTCAATTTCAATCAACTATGGCTGCAGTTACTTCTGCAAATATGGGTGTGACTCCATTCACAGTATCTAAGAGGACATTGTTAACTCCTGTGGATAAACTTGAAGTTCTCTGTGAATCAATGGTGGAATTTGATTCCTTAGCTGAAAATGGATTTGAATTTTGTTCTATAATTGATGCACAAGGCTGGGTTAAATATTTTGACAGATTATTTGGACCAGTTTACCCTCATCTGGTGAAGGAATTCTGGATACATGCTTCTGTTTATCCAAAATTCTGGGAAAGGAGATCATTATAACTGAAGATCTCATCAAGAAACTCATAGGGTATGAGGAGACTGATGGAGTATGTCATATGCCATCTGGGCGTGTGGACATGGAAGAAGTTTATGAGGAAGTCATCACTTCTGGACAGGCCTCTAACAAATTTAAGGATCTGAAGCATGACTACAAAATCTGGGCAAAGATTTTTCTGGGATGCATCCATCACAGAAAATCTACAAATTCTCCAGATTATGTGAAGAATGAACAACTCTACTTCATGTACTATTTGAATCAGAGTACAAAGGTAGATCTTCCTTACATTCTCTTTATGCATCTGTGGAACCATATCAATGCTTCAAGAGAGTCTGTAAAGGATAAGGGTCAGAAGATCAAGACATGGATTCCCTTTGGAAGGTTGATTTCAGACATTCTGACAGAGAATGGTCTGGTGACTGCTCTGTATGAAGCTGGAGTTAAGGATGAACTTGAATCTATTGTTGGAAAACCTCTGGATGCAAAGAGTCTTCAGAGACTAAAAATTGTAGAGGAACTCACAGCTGCACCCAAGAAATTGAATATTTCTGAAATCAGTCAGGAGAGAATTCCTGTTGATAATTTCCCACTGTTTGGTGCTGAAGAACTGAGGGATATCATTGTGAGGTATATTGATTCATGCAAAGTAGATGGAACGCCCATTCCTGCAGATATTCTAAAAAGAGCAAGAGAACCAATGCCAGATGTATACAATGAGAACACGCGGAAAAGAAGTCAATCAGAGGCAGAAGAAATTGCTGGTCAGAAGAAGCCAAAAGTTGCTGACAAGCCACAGAAGCAGATCAAGAGAAAAGCTTCTGGAGAAGTTCCCTATGTTCTCACCAAGTGTATCAAGACTAAAGGTACTAAAACATTTGTATCTTCTTTCTCCAAAACCCCCTCCCACTCAAAAACAATCTATTCCTGCTCCATCTCAAAAATCTGAACCATCAAAAATTCCTTCCCCACAAAAATCATCTGATCCAATTTCCACTACTCCACTAAAAACTTCTGTTACTCCACCATCTGAACCAACAACAACAACACCACCAAACCAAATTCCACCACCTATAACAAAACCAACAGAACAACCTACATCACAACAATAACCAGAAAAACAACAATCAGATCCTGTTGCATCTGAACCCATACAATCTGATCCAATTGTATCTGATCCTGTTGCATCTGAACAAGTTGTTTCTGAACCACCTATCTCTGAACCACTTGTATCTGAACCTCCATCAAAACCTTTTGAGAATCAACCAGAACCAACCAATCCTCCTGAAACAAATATACCTGAAACAGAGGTTCTAAACGTTACACCTCTCAAGACTGTATTTGAAGTGTCTTCTACGTCCTGTACCCCAACCACATCCTCAAACTCATCTAAATCTGATATCCATCCAGATTTCATTTCACCTCCCTCTCTTAGAGTATTTGAAGCCAACCAACCAGAACCACCCATTTCTTCTGAAACTACCAATCCTGAACCCATTCCTGAACCAAAAACATCTGAATTTGTTTTAGTTGTTTCTGCTAAACCTTTTCCATCTGATCCCCTTCCATCTGGACTTGACATTGACAACTTTTTTGATCAACCACCTCAATCATCTTTTATTCCTTTTCTTATTAAGGAAAAACAATCTGCATTTGTTCCCTATTTTAACAATCCAAAGGCTGTGATACCTTCCATTCGCAAAATCAAACCATTCTTTCGTATCATGCCAGCCCAGAAGAAACCAGCATATCCTAGCCCTCTAATTATTATTCCTGAATTTACCATTTTACCACCATCTCAACCTAAGCCTTTCACTTTGGAAACCCTTCTGAAACCAAAATCTAGGCTGAATGTTGATAATTTATTTACAAGTTTTATGAAAGAAATAAAGATGCATTTAGGCTCTGTTTGGAAGAAGTTCTTATCAACAATGGATGCAAATGAATCTGATGATATCTGGAATAGCTTCATCAACAGATTCAATACTGTAGCCTCAAATATGAAGAATGTATGTTCTGATGATGCGAAGCTCAGATTTGCTGAGACTGCTAGAAGCTTGCTCTGGACTGTTAAAAGATCTGAATCATTGCTTCTTGAAGATGTTCCTTCATCCTCTGAAGTATGTGATACAGAAGTGACTGCTGAATCCGCATCTGAAGAAAACCCTCTGGCTATGACTCTTGTGGAACATCCCTCTGGATCTGTTGCTCCTGACTCTGTATCTCCTATGGAAATTGACTCTGTTCCTGCTTCAGACTCTGCCCCACCTTCTTCATCTGAGGTCAAGAAAGAGTATCCAGATCTTGAAGATAAGATTGCAGTTCTGGAAGCCGGTCAATATGAGATTAAGTCATGGATGGCCAAGCAAGATCAGAAGTCTGAAGACATGGCTCAATGGATGTCCAAACAAGATCAGAAGAATGAAAACATGGCTAAGTGGATGTCAAAGCAAGGACAGTCCTCATCTGAGATCACTAACCTGTTGAAGATGATTCTGTCCAAACAAACTTAGTTTATTTTTTTCTGCATCTGATATTTGTGCACATGTACTTGTTTTTTATCTGATGTTTTGTATTTTTTTGCTCTGAATGATTGAATGACTCAGTGTGTTCTCTGTATGATTTATCTTTTCTGTATATCCTTTTATTTGTCTTTTAAAGTTTTTACTTTTTGATTATGACAAAAAAGGGGGAGAAAATGGATCTGACTATTCAAATAAACTCTACCTAAATGAAACTTCATACATGTCAATTCTAACTAACATAAACTCTTAGTGTTTCAGAACGTTTGATAACTCTGACATATTCGTTAAAAGAAACTCTGGCATAACTCTAAGACTCCCAGATAATATTTTACCTATCAGACTCTGACTCTGAAACATGCAAGATCTAATGATTGGAACATTCTAGCTCTGATTCTGAAAAGAATACTCATGCAAAAATGGAAGTTTCTATTTCTTCTTAGTATTCAATTCAGGGGGAGATTCATCATCTCAGGGGGAGTTATAATTATATGATTTATTGAACAAAATTTCTTATGTTTTTGTCATCATCAAAAAGGGGGAGATTGTTAGAACACATATTGGTTATTAATAATATCTCTATGTTTTGATGATAACTATTATGAAATTTTGTATTAAAGAATTATATACTCTAAAATTTGTTTGAGAATGTTTGCTGCAGATGTTAAAGTGAATATTACTCCATAAGCAAACTAGATCTGAACATAAGAAATATGCAAGGCTCTGAAGCGTCAGAAGCATCTCTTAGAAGATTCTGAACGCTGTCTCCAGAAGATTCTGAGCGCTGCCTCCAGAAGAATCTGAAGCAGGAGCTACAGAAGAATCTGAAGCAGAAGCTACAGAAGAATCTGAAGCAGAAGCCAGAAGCATCTGAAGCAATGAAAAATTCTGTATGAAGAGTTTCAAGCACAGTTACTTCAGAAGACTCTGATAGTACTAACGCTGCCAGTACTGAGGATCTGATCTAAAACTCTGCTATGAACATTTACACGCTGAAAGCACACTTGCTGCAAAGACTCTGATTCAGCAAACTCTGATGAGCATCAGAAGGCTCTGACCAATCTAGACTCTGATGATTCTTGCTGAAAATTGTTGAAGAAGAATTCAAAGTTATGTCCGTTGGAATAACCAAATGACTCTTCACTTATTTATGCTAGACACAAGAACACAGACAAAAAGGATTTCTCTGTGCATTTTTCTCCTAGGAAAGGTCATATGATGTGAAGACAAAAAGACTCAGACCTTTTTGGTACACTGTTCTCAACGTGAAAGACTTCATGGACCTCTGTGCCTATAAAAGCAAGACTACATTCATCTTCTTCAGTTGACGAAATACTTGAAAAAATTCATTACAATCTCTCATACAACTTATACATACTTGCTGAATTTATTTCATTGTTCTTCATCTTAAGTGAAAAATCACAGTTGTGATAAAGCTTTATTAGAAGCATTTTTAACACTTGTATTATTATTACATTTGATTGTAAGAGAACCTTAAGAAGATCCAGTTAGGATCAGTAGTTCTTGAGAAGACTTTGAACAGTTGTTCTTAGTGCTTACTATTGTAATCAGTTGATTAAATAGTGGATTAAGTCCTTGTTTGAGAAAGGCAAATCACTCTTGTTAGGGTGGACTGGAGTAGTTGAGTTCAACGAACCAGGATAAAAATCGTTGAGCTTTTATTTCTAAGTTTTATCTTCATACTTATTCAACCCCCCTTCTAAGTATTTTCTCACCTTCACTTTCCATCTTTTTTCGGTACCAGCACAATGTTGGCAACCCATTGTGGGTACTTTGCTACTATTAGGAATCCAGCATCAAATTGCTTTCGGACTTCTTCATGAATCTTGAGAGCCATGTCAGGATGGGTCCTCCTCAACTTCTGCTTGACAGCAAGACATTCCTCCTTGAGTGGTAACTTGTGTACAATAATGTCAACATGGCAAATACGCCAGTGTACTCATGGAGGAGTTCTATAAACTTGGTATTGACCTCAACTTGAAGAGATGCTCTTATCTTCACCTCTATTTTATCTTCTTCAGTGCCCAGGTTGATGACTTTGACGTCTTCTTTGTGTGGCAGAATGACTTTCTCTTCTTGCTTGAGCAACCTTGCTAACTCATCGGGAGTTCACAATCTTCCTCTTCATCTTGGTAGATTGGGAAATCAAAGTCATATAGGCCCATAACAGCGTCGTTGTCAAGGACCTCGGTAGTGTTTCTGCCTGTAATGATTTATGCAGTTTATTTAGGAAGTGCCTACATGAAAATATTGCCATTTATTGTAAAACTAAAAGAAAAAGAGAAAACAATTGAATGAAAACTAGTATTTATTAATGATAATTATAGTTTAAAAATAACAGGTGGCCCATACAATGCTCTACTACACCTTGGGCAGAGTGTAGGGTTTTTGATAAACAGTAAAATTATGTTTGGTGCGGGAAGAATTAGGGGACTTCAATGGTCTTCCAATTTTGGAGTTTTTCCCCAGGCCTTGCTTGTCGGATCTTGCTTGCAGAAGCCTCATCATTACCAATGTTCTCTTCAATAATCATCGCTGCTGTGCGACCGAGGATATGTCCAGCACTTGTGAAAATTTCCCCCATAGGAGGGATCTTCTATTTGTTGTACGAGATCATTGTTGTACTAGAAGACGGCTGATACCCTAACCCAAACTTATCAAACTTCTCTGTAACCTCAACCAACTTGCCCTATCCTTGGGCACTTCCTACTTCAATCAATGTCTTAGCTTCTTCATATGAGACCATTGATGATCTCATCTCTTGACATTTTGGCGCTTGTTGGATAGCTAGCGTACTCACCACTTCGAAGGACAGGAAGCATGTTTCAACCATTTCGCCTTCAACATCAATATAGCAAAAAGAGGTTAGGTGGCTTACTAGAATGTATTTTTCCCCTCCAATCACAACCATTTCATTATTCATGATGAATTTCAACTTTCGGTGGAGAGTAGAGGTAACTGCCCCTGTAGAATGAATTCAAGGTCTTCCCAATAGGCAACTGTATCCAGGGTAAATGTCCATTAATTAAAAATTAATGGTAAAAATAGTCGGTCCTATCTTGATTGGTAAGTCCACTTCACCTATTACTACTCGCGTTGAGCCATTGAATGCCTTTACTATCAGAGTGCTTGGCTTCATGCTAACCCCTCTTATCAACACCTTTTCTAGAGTTGTATTAGGGAGCACGTTCAAGGAGGAACTTGTGTCCACTAGGAATCTTGATAACAATGTGCCTTCACATCTTATGGAAATATGAAGAGTCTTATTGTGATTTTTCTTCTCAGCAGACAAATCATCATCATTAAATCTAAGAAAGTTGCCATTGGTCACACTAGCTATCACGTCGTCAAATTGAGCCACTGTGATATCCTTGGTAATGTGTGTAGCGCTTAACACCTTCATCAAAGATGATCTATGTGCCTCAAAATGATCAATAAGGCGAACATAGATATTTTGGCAAGAATTTGATTTAGTTGGTCGACTAACTTGTAGTTGCTTTTCTTAATGATCTTCAAAGACTCTTCAGCCTCCTTCTGTGGTTCAGCATTTGGAATTACAACTGGCGTAGCAACTGCCTTCCCTTTAGAATTAGTTGGCACATCAATAAGTTTTGGCACAAACACTCAACCACTACAGGTTATTCCACTTGGCCCCACCACAACATCAGACTTAGCTCCATCATATTCAATGATTATCTTCTTTGGCCCTTGTTTATAAACTTCAAGCTTAAAAACAGTACCAGGATACTCAATGGCTATCAGAGAGGGACGCACTTGCCTTTGTTTACTAATTTCAGTCTCATCATACTGAATAACTATCGGAGCAGGACGAGCTTGTCTTTGTGGACGAACTTCGGTTTCATCATACTGAATAACTATCAGAGTAGCACGACTTGTCTTTGTGGACGAACTTCGGTCTCATCATACTAGAGTTCAATAACAACCAAACTTTGATCTCCTCTATCACAACATTCTACCTGGATCACACCCTGATCCAAAAACTTTTGCAGGTGTTTTTTAACCACTTCATAGGTCAAATAAACAATTTCATCTGAAGGAATCATTCCACATTTCTTCAACTGTTCCCCTATTATCGCCATAAGGGTACTGATATTTTCAACCCTTTTAATCAGTCTTCTCTCATTGCTTTCTTCCACAACATTAATAGACGGACCTCCATGCGCGGACATGGGGTTGGTTTTAACATTTGAGCCTCGGGGGGGGGGGGGGGGGGGGTAAAAGTAAGATCCTTGGACTCGATCAAGTCTTGAACTCGGTTCTTGAATACCTAAAAATTATCTATTGAATGTCTAGGAGCCCTCTTGTGAAACTCACAACGAGCGTTGGCATCGTATCCTAGAGGATAAGGGAAGGTTGCTGGCCTCAAATCTATGAGTGTCAGATGTTCACTCTGATATAATTGAGAGAAAATTTGGCTAAATGGCATCGGTACAGGATCAATATGTCTCTTTAGAGCTCTTTGTATTTGTTACTGTTGGGATGGGCCGTGTTGTTGATACTTGACACTGTGGCGGAGGAACATTTTGATAATTTGGTTGCTGATATGCCTGTTGTTGGGCAGGCTGTTGACGTGGAGCTTGTGTAACCGCAACCACTTGTCGATATGGGATATTCAATGGGACTTTATCCCTTCTTCCCCTCATAACGGCAATATTCTCTTCCTCCTTTCTCTTCACAAAGGGCTTCTTTCATCTACTTATAGTTGTTGCACCCCAAAATTTTCCTAACCTTTTTCTTTACCTAGCTTATGTTTCATTGCATTCATTCTAGCATTATCATCTGCATTGCATTGACATGTGGGCAGGGATCAAGAGCTATGACTACCAACAAAAGTCTACCAAGGTCATGAAGCTATCTAAGAGTCTTCATTCAAGTATTCAAGGGTTGTTATCCTCGTCAAAGAAGTCAAAGATCCCCAGAGGAGTGGCTGAAGCCAAATGTGCATATTTCCTAACTTGATGGTTGTAGGAGAGCATCAGATGATTTTGAATCCATGGTTATGGATGTCAAGCATAGAGAGAGTCCATATGGTGTCTTGATAGTCATCATGGAGCTTGGACCAGTCATTATGCAAGGTATAAGAAGCTGCAACCAAGATTGGTGCAATCAGGGTTTCCACCTGGTCAACCCTAAGTCAACAGGTGAATTGGAAGAGGTTGAGACCTAGTTTCAAGGCCATGTGATCATGGAATGATGTTTTGAGACACTCAAGGGATGATTCCAAGACCAACTCATCAAGGATTAAGAGTGTGAGAAGTTCTTAGGCTAGGGTTTCTAAGTTTGACAGTGTAAAATCCCCTAGTTTAGTGTCTAACTTCAAGACCACATAACTCAAGATGCAAGTTTCACCTTATCTTGACATCCACATGAGACTTGTAGGGCATGATCTTACCTTTAATTTGAGTACTACAAGTCTTTGATAGGGTTTATAGAACTCAAGTTATGAGGCAGACAAGTTACAGATCATCAGATGAATGTGATTTTGGTACTTGAAAGTCAACCAACTTCCATACCATGTTTGACGTAGAAGGAAGCTTCTCCTCAACTTTAGGTGAACATGAATGTTCTTCCTTATCTTCTTAGCTTTCCAAAGAGTACTATAAGTCCTTGATTGGATTTGTAGAACTCAGGATATGGAGCTTGCAAGGCAAGGGCATTTTGGGAAAGTAAGATTATAAGTCATTTTGGATTATAGGTCCATTTCACCCCTTTCCATGCCTCAAATGCAAATTTTTCCAACTTGAAAGTTTCTCAAAACGGGGTTATTTAGTCAATCAAACACCAAGGATTCATTGATATGGATTGGAATGAGGATTGGTTGAAGAAAATTTCACAAAAAGAACTTTAAAGGCATTAAAATAGCAAAAATTCAAATAAATTCATATGGGATGATTCCAAAGTATGTTTATGCATTTTTTGATTGCAAAAGATATTCTAAGAACATTGGCATTAAGGGTTTTGAGAATTGAAGTCATTTACATGGTCTTTCTTCATGTTTCTTAAGATTGAAGTAACACATTCCACATCCACCATGGATCAAAATCAAGGCTTCAATCTCAGCCATCCACACTCCTCACATTACCAGCAAGGGATTTGAGCCATTTTGGAAGCAAATTGAAGCCATTTTCGTACACATTGCAATGCTTCAAAGTGATGAAAGTTGAAATTTGGATTGGGCTGTTTGGACCTCCATTGGGCCTGAAATGTATCCAAATCATTTCTATATAAGGATTAGAGCGTTTTCAGATGAAGGTTGGATGGTTTTGGTGCAAGAACAGGTAAGAAGCAGTTAAGAAAAGTGAGCTTGAGAGTGAAAATAGAGTTCCAAGATTCAGGCCGTTTCAAGCAAATTCAAGCATCAAGAAAGCTTCATCATCAATCATAGAACGTTTCTGGTTTGATCTGAGCAAGGTTCATCACAAGATCGTGCCTCTGTTGAAGCTTCTTTTCAGGTTTCTTCCTTTCTATTTTTTGCTTAAATTATGAAGAATTAGAACCTATTATGCATGCTGTTAGGATCCCTGAGACTCCTAGTTGGATTTAGGTTAGAATTGGAAGCTTTTCATGAGAATTTTTGCCATGGCACAAGATTAAGATGGATTCGGTTTGAGCTATTCCTAGGTTAAAAATGAGTTTTAATCATGAATTAAGAACATACATAACATGAGGATTTGATTAGTGTAAAGAAATCTGGATTTGGTGATAGTTGTGAGCAGATCACAAGAATTAGATGGATTTGGTTTGGATGATTCCATGGATAAAAACACGTTTTGATGTTGGATTAATGATCTAGGAAGTGTAAGGATTCATTTGATGTAAAGATTTTGAGATTTCATGGTGTTTGATGACAGAGCTACTGTAGCTCTCGCCGGAGAAGACGACCGGAGTCTTCTCCGGCCACCACTGCACATTCCCTCCATTTCTCAGTTTGAATTAAAGAAGATGACTCAGTCATCGTTCGATCTCATGACTTTCTTGACCTGGTAACCTCATCCAACGCGTGAGAATTATTTCAGCTAGGGTTTGACCTTTTTAAATGACGTGGCGCAGTGATATGCGTTAGATCTGAATACTTATTGAACCAACACGCGTGATTAAGACCTACGGTGGTCTTGTGTTGACTGAACGCATGTGATCATGTGAAATTCCTGATGGACCTGGGCTTTATTTTGCTACGCGCACCCCCTTTCTGAGCCCAATA
This sequence comes from Lathyrus sativus, assembly GCA_963859935.3. Taxonomy (NCBI): domain Eukaryota; kingdom Viridiplantae; phylum Streptophyta; class Magnoliopsida; order Fabales; family Fabaceae; genus Lathyrus; species Lathyrus sativus. The sequence goes on from OZ012739.1 coordinate 422,462,456, forward strand.
CCTTTTTGAACTTAGCTGGGTTGCTATTTACCACGCACTTTTAATTATTTTTCATTCTTTTCCTTATTTTTTTATGGTTGTTATGCATGATTGTTTAATTCCATAAAAAATAGTAAAATGACTCATAAATTCATGATTTTTTGATATGTTGAACATTGACATGTTATCTGATTTTAGGAACTGGTAGAATAAGTTTAGGATTATTTTCCATTTTATTTTGATTTTTCTATTTTTAGTGATTATTAAAATGTGAAAAGCATGTACCCTTAGATTAGGAATTTTATTGAGGTATCAAAACAACTTATAATTGTCTAATTTTTTTTGATGATATTGTGCACTTATTGAATGACGTATAGGAATTTTCCCCTGATTTTTAGATGCTTTTATACATAGGTTTGAATTAGATCTTTATAACCTTCCCAATTTGAGCTTTCCCTAGCATACCTTTAGGTTTAGCATTAGGTTAGTGCCCTTAAACTTAGATTTTTGATCTCAAATTTTTACCATAACTTCATAACATCCTTAGGGACCTCTGGATTTTTTATTGAAATTTTTAGGATAGATTTCCTAGTTTTACCTTATTTTACATTCTGACTAGCATTAATGTAGCCTTATGGAATCCTTCCACCTAGCTTTCCCATTTAGTGAACTTTGTTGCAAACTTTAGGTACCTAATCTCCACTTTATACCTTAGTTTATAGGTTGATACATCTTTAAGGGGATTCTCAAACACTTAGCATGCCATTAAGCTCCCTTAGGTTGGATTTCCTTAGAGCTAAACATTGAAGGTTTTCTTTAGAAATTTTAGGTGAGTGATTTCTCCTCTTTAGGTGTTTTGCTTTGCTTTGCTTGCATTCATCCCTCCACTTCTTATCCTATGATTTAAGGTCCCTTGTGGGAGCCAAGTCCTTCCTTTGGAAGGACTAAAGGCATACCGTGAAGGTAAAACCTTTGAGGATATCATCAAGATTTTGGTTGAGTGCCATGGAGGATACCTTTGGTATACTTCATGCTTCCCATCATCCTTTCAAGCCTCTCTGTCCATTGATCTGAGGATCTCTCTTGTGAGAGCCTGGACTTTCCTTTGGGAAGTCTAATGTGCATTACACAAAGAGATTGAGCCTCAGAGGACTCTTGTGTTGATACACAATAAACCTCAAACCCTAGTTGTTTATTAGGTTCCACCTTTCAAATCATCTCTGTCCATTGATCTGAGGATCTCTATTGTGAAAGCATGGACTTCCCTTTGGGAAGTCTAATGTTCATTCCACAAAGAGATTGAGCCTCAGAGGAATCTTGTGTTGATACACAATGAGCCAGATACCTTAGATTGACATCTAGGTTCTACCATTCTCATCTCAACCTGATGTAGCCTTGGGATGATTCCCTTGCTGCTCTTCTTGGTTGCTTCTCTCCTGATGGAGTATTTTCTTTTTGCTTGCCTGATGGACTGCTTGATTGATTTCCTGATTGCTGTGATGCATTAGGATAGATTGGCATGAGTAGAGACTCTTGTTTAGGTGCATGTTTGCATTAAAGGTTGGGCTAGTTTCCCTTTGCTTGATTGCATTAAAAGTTGAGGTGGTCCTCCCTTTGCTTGGTTGTTTAACTGCTTTCATACTTGCCCTTGCTTGTTTGCATTGAAGGTTGAGGTGATCCTCCCTTGCTTGTGTGTTTCTTTTTCTTTTATGCTTGTCATGTTTGCATTAGAAGTTAAGGTTTCCTTCTTCTGCTTGTGCTTATGCATTGCATATCCATACATGTCTTTATTTCAGTAGCTTGATAGTTGTATTCATCTGCTTAATGATTTTTGCTAGTGTTTACCTTTGACATGTTCCCTTAGGGCTCTCACTTCCTTTGATAAGGATAATGATGATAGAACTTTAGAATGAATCCATGCATGATAACAGTAGGGTGGATTCCCCATTTAAACTCAATCATAGGGCCATTTTGTATGACAACAGTAGGATGCTTGATAGTTTCCCCTGTAGAGTCCTTTCTGTTTCTCATCTCAAAACAACATTAAAAGACATAATAAAGGCAAGTTTGTACAGTACGTTACAAGCCTTAAGCCACTTAGGAAATGGTTATTGGAGGGTTTCCTTTCAGTAATCAGGATGTTTAGTGTGGTACCCTTTGGGTGACATGCGACGCATTCACTCCTAAGTCATAGTCTCTAGTGCAGTACGAATTACAAACATTCATAAAAGACACTTCTTCTCGTAAAAGACTCAAAAACAAATTCAAACCTTTTTCTTTCGGGATTAATAAAACTTCCTTTTCTAATGAAAAAAGTGCTGTTAAGCTTCGGTTCTACCGCAAACAGGCGTTGTCCCTAACTGCTAGAACTATAGTTTAACTTTACTTGGGTAAAAACAAATGAATCAACCTGTGTTCCGTTTTATCCCGAACTACGTTCGCTCTGATATTTCATACCAGACGAAAGTACATAGGCACAAGACGTGATGTCTTGGCGAGCAACCTTCCCCCATCACCCATAGTTAGCCGAACTACGTTGACTCTGACTTTCCCATTGCACGAGGGAGTACGTAGGCCCAGAGCAGCGACGCTCTGTCGAGTCACTTTTTTCTCGTCTTTATTTTTCTTTTGAGCCAGCCTTGATAGGTAGATAGATAAACAACCCGTCAGATAAACACAACAAGTATGGATCCCGTTGAGTACAATGGACGTGACGGGTGCTAATACCTTCCCCTTGCATAACTGAATCCCGAACCCAGAGATTTGGTTGCGATGACCGATCTTATCCCTTTTCGCTAGGTTTGTTCTGATCGTTTCCTTTCCCTTCCTGTGGGATAAATAACGAAAGGTGGAGACTCTTCTGTCTTTGTCGGCACATTTTTTTTCGCAGTAGCGACAATAGTAGCAATAAAAGCTTTGGTTTTCTTCAGCTGACTCTCAATTCTTTCATCCACGGACATAATCTCAGCAAAATTAGGGAAGCTAGATCCCTACATACGATCCAAATATTGAGACTGCAGAGTCCCCATAAACATGTCCATCAACTCCTTGTCCAATAAAGGTGGTTGAACACGGGCAGCCAACTCCCTCCACCTTTGAGCATATTTCTTAAATGACTCATTGTTGTGTTGAGTCATGTCTTATAGTTGAGTGTGGTTTAGCGCCAGATCAGTGTTGTACTGATAATGTTTGAGGAACGCCTCAGCAAGATCTCTCCAAGTGTTGGCCTGCCCCTTTTCTAGTTGCATATACCACTCCAACAATTCCCCACTGAGGCTATCTTAGAAGTAATGAATCAGGAGTAGGTTGTTGTCAATATGAGCGGCCATCTTATGAAAGTATGCCCTCAGGTGAGTTTTGGGACAACTGATTCCCTTGTACTTATCAAAATCTGGGACTTTGAACTTTTTAATGATCACAAGTCTAGGAACTAAGCACATATCCACATCATCCAAGCATGGAGTAGTTTGAACCTCCAGAGACTTGAATTTTTCTTCCAATGTGCACAATCTATCAGCAAATGGGTCAGATACAACTCCCACAGCAGGTTGAGGAGGTGGTGGCTGGAAGAAAGCATCAAATTATTAGTCTATATCCATTACAGATCCATAATGAGCAGTTGCATCAGAGTTCTCTGACGAATCCATATGATGTATATGTAAATAATTATGAATGCATGATGTTGGATCCTGGTTATCACAAGTATCCCCCAACCCTCCTAACAGGTAGGCTTTAAGGATAATTCTAGACTCTTACCCATAAACCCACTCACAAGATAACTCCTGATGGATAAGGTTCCTAGGGTCACGGACATTAATCGCATCAATGTCATGTAATAGGCTAGGTGCATTATGATGGTAATACAAAAAGTTCTCTCTTGAACGAAGTCCTCATGCTAGGCCCACGAGGAGCGGGTCCTCGGAGACTAACACTACACGACCACCAAGATAGGAATTGGTTCTAAGAGTGGTTCCCAGAGTCACAGACTCTTCATGAATTAATTTGTGTGACAGGTTAGTTGTGTTACAATAAGATCTACGAAAAGGTCTCCTCTAGGGGAAGCTTTCATGCTAAGCATACAAGGAGGGAGTCCTTAGGGACTAACACTAATTTCTTCCAAAATCTAAACTAGATGTTCCCTCTTCTTTTTCCAAGACTCAAGAATAAATCCTTACTTGTGATATAATCCCAGAATCCAACAGACAAATATGATAAAGAACATATAAAAGAGAAAGCAATAAAAAGAAAATAAATAAGCAGTAGGAGAAAACGAACAAGAATAAAATGACCAAGAAAAGCTAACTCTCGCGAATCGAATCAAGTTAGGTTTGATTCTCTCTAGCATAGGGCAATGCCAATTCCCCAGCAGAGTCTCCATCTGTCGTACCTCGAAAAATACGATCCTCGCGATGGACGTGGAAAAAAACGTTTGAACAGAGTCTCCACCAAACTTTATTCATTCCAAGGAAGGAATAAAAAAATATCGATAAGACCTTTAAAGGATAAGAAAATTGTCATCGCAACCAAATTCTAGGTTCGGGATTCGATTATGCAAAGGGAAGGTATTAAGACCCTCTACGTCCGTTGTATCCAACAGGAACCTCTTGATTCGATTCGTGAGAAAATTTAGCTAGGTTTGTTTGTTTTATTCTAAGGGAATAACGAGTAAATGATGTATCTCTAAGGGGGAAATAAGTGGTTTTTATTAGGGTGCTCGCCAAGGATTGAGGCCCTTGTGCCTATGTATTCCCTCGTGGGATTATGACTTGTTGGTTTGTGTTTTTTTAAGTGAATGAGTGTTTAGGTCACATTCTAACTGCAAAACGTTAGCTTATCTTCTCGCTAGGGGAGGCTGAAGCACTAGTTTATATGCACGGAAGAAGGGACTAAACAATGTTCTTTTGAAAAAAGTTGTTTGAATTGATTAAAGTGTATTAGGGATTTTAATCGAGAAAAAGAGTTTGATTTGAATGGGTGTTCGGGTTTTGATCAAAATAAAACGTCGGCCTCACAATCAATTAATCGTGGCATTACTGGGATGTTAGATTCTAACGACATCTTTTTCATTCAATTAATTACAAAATCGTGTTTGTTGGACAACAAACATCTTTGTCAAAATAATGACCCACAACCCAAGGTGTGCGCCCCAATAGCAGTCACTCAAGAACCCAAAGAATGTGAGACTCCAAGAATACAGTTCTTTCGTAATTTAATTAGAAAAAGATTTGATTTGATATGGGTACTTTGATTAGATACCTTAGGTATTTAATCGGATTGAGTATTTTAGAAATGAAAGACGAAACAAACATAATCCAAAGGGTGTGCCTCGAGAGCGATCGTTCAAGGATACAAGGAGTGCTAGACCCCAAGAACCCACCTCTATTATTTAATTAAGAAAAAGTTTTAGAAGAACGATTTTAATTTAGTTAAGAAAGTATTTGTAAAGGTTAAGTATTTTAATCATTTTAAGTGAAGATTAATCGTTTTTTAGAAATGAAAGACGGAATTAACACAACCTAAGGTGTGTGCCTCAAGAGCGTTCACTCAAAGACCCAAGAGGTGCTAGACCCCAAGTGTAATACCCCGAATTTAATCGGAATATTTTAATTAAGTATTTAATTAAGAATGTTCAATTTCATTGATTTTGAGTTAATTAATGAAGTATTGGAAATAATGTACATTTTGGAGTGTTTATTTAGATTAATAGCATATAATATTAATTTATTAGTATTATTATTAATTAAAATGAAAATAAGGAGAATAAGGGTAAAATGGGCATTATGAAGAGTTAGTAAGGGTAATGAGGGAAAAACCCAATGTGTAAGGCCTAAAGTTAGATTTGACAAAACTGAGTTCTGAAAGGAAAAGGAAATTCATTTTGTGTTAACCGTGGAATTGTGGCCAGAGCTCTGAAGAAAGGTCGGAAGCAGAAATCCCAAGTGATCGTGAAAAGCTGCAGATTCGACTAAGGTATGGGGACTATTGCTTTTCATAGTTTTCTATGTATGACTTTCGGTGTGTTTATGGTTGATTTAAGATTTAAGGTATTTTGGGTTGCTTGTGGGGAAATAGGGAAAATAATGCTTTGAGGTTATGGTTAATGGTATGTAACACTGAATATTGATATGAGAAAGGAAACCTTAGGCCTTTGTGGCCAAAACCTTAGATCGTTATATGTCTGCCCATATGGGATAGAATATTTGATATTTGAAATTACGATGCCTTCGGAGCAATTGTAAGGAAATTGACGGTAGAACTTAGAGGTTAGTGGTTAGTATTCTTGACCCTTTGAGTGTAGAGATGAGAAATAATGATTTTCGCCTTCGTGGCCAAAACCTTGGATTGTGATATGTTTGACCCTATAGGAATAAGAATATTCAAATGTGAGTAACTCTGAAATACTCAGAGTAATTGCAGGAAATAGTAGGCGTTGCAAATGTTGCCAAATGAGCCTAATAAACCATAGAAGTTGTGATGTTATTACCGTATAACCTTAGGAATATTTTAGTGATGTTTTGGGTACGTTGAGTGAGTGATTCGTAAGAATAATTGAGTAAAAATCAATTCCGGAGCGTAGCAGCGTCTTTCTGTCCGTCACGACTGTTCATGTTTTCGGTCGAAATTGTTTTGGACGTAACTTTGGATCCGTAAGTCCGTTTTGACCCCCGTTCGAAGTGTTGGAAAGCTAATGAACAGAGCTATAAAATAGAATAGATAATGGAATTGTTTTCCCAATATTTTTATATCTAATTATCTTTGAGAAGTCAATTGTGTATATGTTTTAGTAATGAATCATGTTCTAGTTCAATGATGTCTTGATGTTTTGATTCTGTGATTTCTGTGATGGGTTGCTGTGATTATGATGGTGGGTTTTGCGTGATATGTACATGATGTTAAGATGATTTCTATGATGTATTGATTGAATTAATATGATGAAATAATATGAGGAATGATGAACTATGTGATAGCATGATGAATGATGAATTATGTGATAATATGATGAATGATGATGCACCTTATGCTGTATTGTGAGGATTATTATTGTGATGTGTGCATCATACATTCATTTGCATCCAGACTTCGATTCAGGACCTCGATTATTATGACTTCAATCCCACTGTGTGGATGTGAAGTGTTGTGACGTGCTCCGATCCTATTGATGGGGATCTATGAAGGGTTGATGGCCTATTGTCCATCGAGCTGTGATGATAGGTACCATATGCATTGAGTAGTGTCGCATTGCATTTATGAGTCTTTTTGTATAAATTATGACGTTGTGGCCTTTGAGCATATTTGAGGAATATCAATGTGTTGAATATAAATATGACGCCGTTTATGCATTAATTGTTATACATTGATTATTATGAATTGTTTTACTCACCCTGCCTGTTTGAATGTTACCTCCACGTGGGTAACGTGCAGATGATGCAGTTTAGCTGTGGACGCCGTTGAGGAGTACTTTTGAAGTTTTTGAGTATTTTAGTCTTTTGGTCAGCCTAGAGGGTCTTGCTCTGATATGTAACATCGGGTTGGGTTCCTTGAGTTGATTTTATACCGTTGAAGTCATTTTGATTTAATTTCCCTTTTTAGGAAACTTTGATTTATGTTTTGAGTTCCGCTCTTTATGATGTTTTGATGTACTTTGAGAAAACCCGTATGTTATGAAGCAGTGACGTGTTTTGTTGACTTTGAGAAATGTTCGCCCTTTCGTGGCATTTTTAATGAGATTTATTTATTCACTCTGATTTTACGTGTTATTTTGCCTTATTATGTGTTGTGGTAGAAAGGGTGTTACATTAGTGGTATCAGAGCAGGTCGGTCCGTCCGGCCAATTGTTTATGTTGTTAGTCCCCTGTCAATCGATAGTGTGAGAACATTATTGATGAGTTGTTTCCTTCTAACTTTGTTGGTGGTTGTAGATGGAAGGAAGGAATGATCGTGCTATTGCTGATGCGCTGGAATCACTTGCCCAAGTGATGGCTCAGAATGGTGGACCTCCAGATGAGTTCCGCGCTTTGGGAAAGTTTCAGAGGAACAGTCCGCCGACTTTTATGGGTACTCATGTTCCTGAAGGTGTGCAGAAATGGCTGAAGGTGATTGAGAAGATTTTCCGAGTTATGGCATGCACTGATGCGCAACAAGTACAGTTTTGTACACATATGCTGGCAGAGGAAGCTGAGGACTGGTGGGATAACACTCGCCAGAGATTAGAAGATGCTAGCATGGTAGTGACTTGGGCTGTGTTTAAAGAAGAGTTTTTGAGAAAGTATTTTCCTGAAGATGTTCGGGGAAAGAAAGAGGTGGAGTTCCTTGAGCTGAAGCAAGGTAATATGACTGTGGCTGACTATGCGGCAAAGTTTCAGTCCTTGGTCAAGTTTTGTCCGCATTACAACCGTGATGATGCAGAGATGTCGAAGTGTCTCAAGTTTGAGAATGGATTGAGACCAGAGATTAAGCAGGGAATTGGGTATCAGCAGATTCGTCAGTTTTCAGAACTAGTGAACAAGAGCAGAATCTATGACGAAGATAGCCGAGCTCGATCTACTCACTATAAGCAGCTGAGTGAGAAGAAAGATAAAGGTCAGTTAAGAGGAAAACCGTATGCGACTTCTAGTGATAAAGGGAAGCAGGAGGCTTCTGATGGGAAAAAACCAAGTGGGGGAGCGGCTAACGCTCCAGGTAAGTGTTTTAAGTGTGGCGAGCAAGGCCATCATGCTGAGAATTGTAAGGCGCTGAGATGCCACCATTGTGGCAAGAGGGGTCATAAGGCTACTGATTGTAAAAACGAAGCTCCGACTTGTTTCTACTGTGGAGAGAAGGGTCACATCAGTACCCAGTGTCAGCAGCCGAAGAAGACTGCTACTGCTGCTCAGACAAGTGGCAGAGTGTTCGCCTTAAGCGGTGCAGAAAAAGCCAAGACAGATAACTTGATCAGAGGTGCTTGTTTTATTACTGATGTTGAATTGATTGCTATAGTTGATACTGGTGCTACCCATTCGTTTATTTCGCTTGAATGTGCTAAGAGATTGGATTTGAAATTGTCTTCTATGAATGGAAGTATGGTTATCGATACCCCGACCAATGGTTCTGTGACTACTGCGTTAGTCTGTTTGAGCTGCCCTTTGACTATTTATGATAGGAACTTTGTGATGGACTTGGTCTGTCTACCTTTACACCAAATTGATGTTATCCTTGGGATGAACTGGTTGGAGTACAACTATGTTCACATAGATTGTTTTAGCAAAACTGTGAGGTTCCCTGAGTTTGGTGATGGTGGGGAGCTGATGTTTGTATCTGCCAAGCAAGTAAGAGAACTCTTGGAAGATGAGGCCCAGATGTTTGCCTTGTTTGCGTCGGTTCAAGTTGATCGTGAAGTAGTGGGCGTAGAGCTACCGGTTGTTCGGGAATTTCCAGAGGTGTTTCCAAGCGATATGAGTGACTTACCTCCTAAGCGTGAGGTAGAGTTTACTATTGAGGTGATACCGGACACTAATCCTGTATCGATAGCTCCTTACCGGATGTCTGTATCTGAGTTAGGAAAATTGAAGAAACAGTTAGAAGACTTGCTTGAGAAGAAGTTTATTCGACCTAGTGTTTCTCCGTGGGGTGCTCCTGTGTTGTTGGTGAAGAAGAAAGATGGTAGCATGAGACTTTGTGTGGACTATCGGCAGTTGAATAAGGTGATTATTAAGAATAAGTATCCACTCCCGAGGATTGATGATTTGATGGATCAATTGGTGGGTGCCTATGTGTTTAGCAAGATTGATTTGAGGTCTAGTTATCATCAGATTCGAGTTCAGCCCGATGATATTCCGAAGACAGCTTTTAGAACGAGATATGGACACTATGAATATACTGTGATGCCGTTTGGAGTTTCGAATGCACCTGGCGTATTCATGGAGTATATGAATAGGATTTTCCATCCTTATTTGGATCAGTTTGTGGTGGTGTTTATTAATGATATTTTAATATATTCTAAGTCCGAGGAACAGCATGCGCGACACCTAAGAGTTGTATTGCAAGTTTTGAAGGACAAGAAGTTTTATGCCAAGTTGTCTAAGTGTGAGTTTTGGTTGAAGGAAGTGAGTTTCATTGGCCACGTGATTTCTAGTGGAGGAATTGTTGTTGACCCGTCGAAGATTGATGATGTGTTACAGTGGGAGACCCCAAAGTCCGCTACTGAGATTAGAAGTTTTCTTGGGTAGGCTGGTTATTATCGTAAGTTCATCGAAGGTTTTTCTAAGTTGGAATTGTCGTTGACTCAGTTGACCCGAAAGGGTCAAGCTTATGTGTGGGATGCTGCTTGTGAGCAGAGCTTTGTGGAACTTAAGAAGAAGTTGACGACTGCTCCAGTGTTGATTTTGCCGAGTCCGAGTGAGCCTTTTATGGTGTATTGCGATGCGTCGAAGATGGGTCTTGGGGGCGTATTGATGCAGAACGGCCAGGTTATTGCTTATGCTTCTAGACAACTGAAGATTCATGAGTGGAATTATCCTACGCATGATTTAGAGTTGGCCGTTGTGGTGTTTGTGTTGAAGATTTGGAGACATTATCTATTTGGGTCCAGATTCGAAGTGTTCAGTGATCACAAGAGTCTGAAGTATTTGTTTGATCAGAAGGAGTTGAACATGAGGCAGCGAAGATGGCTTGAACTTCTGAAGGATTATGATTTTGAACTGAGTTACCATCCGGGTAAGGCCAATGTTGTGGCTGACGCGTTGAGTAGAAAGTCCTTGCATATGTCGATGCTTATGGTTCGAGAGTTGGAACTAATCGAGCAATTCAGAGATATGAGTTTAATTTGTGAAGAGACTACTAACAGTGTGAAATTAGGTATGTTGAAGTTGACTAGCAGTATCCTTCAGGAGATCAGGGAATGTCAGAAGTCGGATTTGAACTTGGTGGATCGTCTCACGTTAATTAGTCAAGGTAACGGAGGTGATTTTCGGATTGATGAGAATGGTGTGATGAGGTTCAGAGATAGATGTGTATTCCCGATGTGCCAGAAATCAAGAAGAGTATTCTTGAAGAAGGTCATAGAAGCGGGTTGAGTATTCATCCTGGTGCTACAAAGATGTATCAAGACTTGAAGAGGTTGTTTTGGTGGCCCAGCATGAAGAAGGAAATTGCGGAATTTGTGTATGCTTGTTTGACTTGTCAGAAGTCGAAGATTGAACATCAGAGACCGTCAAGTCTGATGCAACCGTTGAGTATTCCAGAATGGAAGTGGGATAGCATTTCTATGGATTTTGTGACAAGTTTGCCGAAGACGTTGAAGGGGTATGATTCGATTTGGGTAATTGTTGATAGATTAACTAAATCGGCTCATTTTGTACCGATAAGGATCAATTATTCGTTGCAGAAACTTGCCGGATTGTACCTTGAGTAGATTGTGAAGTTACATGGTGTTCCGTCGAGTATTGTGTCAGATAGAGATCCGAGATTTACATCGAGGTTTTGGGAGAGTTTGCAGACGGCTTTGGGCACTAAGTTGAGGTTGAGTTCTGCCTATCATCCGCAGACGGATGGACAGACAGAGAGAACTATCCAGTCATTATAAGATTTATTGAGAGCCTGTGTTTTGGATCAAGGTGGATCTTGGGATAGTTATTTGCCGTTGATCGAGTTTACCTACAATAATAGTTACCATTCGAGTATCGGAATGGCACCGTATGAGGCTTTGTATGGTAGGAGGTGTAGGACTCCTTTGTGTTGGTATGAATCAGGCGAGAGTGTTGTGCTCGGACCTGAAATTGTACAAGAGACGACCGAAAAGATCAAGATGATTCGTGAAAGGATGAAAGCGTCGTAGTGTCGTCAAAAGAGTTACCATGATAAGAGGAGGAAAGCACTCGAATTCCAAGAGGGGGATCACGTGTTTTTGAGAGTTACGCCGGTAACTGGTGTTGGTCGAGCTTTGAAGTCTCGACAACTCACGTCATGTTTTATTGGTCCGTACCAGATTTCGCAGAGGGTGGGGGAAGTAGCCTATCGGATTTCTTTACCGCCATCACTTGCGAACTTGCATGATGTGTTTCATGTATCGCGGTTGAGGAAGTACATTCCAGATCCAACGCATGTGATTCAGATGGATGATGTACAAGTGCGAGATGATTTGACTGTTGAGGCGTTACCTGTTCAAATTGACGAACGAGAAGTAAAGAAGCTGCGAGGTAAAGAGATTGCCTTAGTGAAGGTAGTTTGGGGAGGACCAGCTGGAGAAAGTTAGACTTGGGAATGCGAAAGGCATATGAAGGATTCGTATCCGACTCTGTTTTCTTGAGGTAATTTTCGAAGACGAAAATTCTTTTAAGTAGGGGAGAGTTGTAACACCCCGAATTTAATCGGAATATTTTAATTAAGTATTTAATTAAGAATGTTCAATTTCAGTGATTTTGAGTTGATTAATGAAGTATTGGAAATAATGTGCATTTTGGAGTGTTTATTTTGATTAATAGCATATAATATTAATTTATTAGTATTATTATTAATTAAAATGAAAATAAGGAGAATAAGGGTAAAATGGGCATTATGAAGAGTTAGTAAGGGTAATGAGGGAAAAGCCTAATGTGTAAGGCCTAAAGTTAGATTTGACAAAACTGAGTTCTAAAAGGAAAAGGAAATTCATTTTGTGTTAACCGTGGAATTGTGGCCAGAGCTCTGAAGAAAGGTCGGAAGCAGAAATCTCAAGTGATCATGAAAAGCTGCAGATTCGACTAAGGTATGGGGAGTATTGCTTTTCATAGTTTTCTATGTATGACTTTCGGTGTGTTTATGGTTGATTTAAGATTTAAGGTATTTTGGGTTGGTTGTGGGAAAATAGGGAAAATAATGCTTTGAGGTTATAGTTAATGGTATGTAACACTGAATATTGATATGAGAAAGGAAACTTTAGGCCTTTGTGGCCAAAACCTTAGATCGTTATATGTCTGCCCATATGGGATAAAATATTTGATATTTGAAATTACGATGCCTTTGGAGCAATTGTAAGGAAATTGACGATAGACCCTAGAGGTTAGTGGTTAGTATTCTTGACCCTTTGAGTGTAGAGATGAGAAAAATTGATTTTTGCCTTCGTGGCCAAAACCTTGGATTGTGATATGTTTGACCCTATAGGAATAAGAATATTCAAATGTGAGTAACTCTGAAGTACTCAGAGTAATTGCAGGAAATAGTGTTTTAGGCGTTGCAAAAGTTGCTAGATGAGCCTAATAAATCATTGAAGTTGTGTTGTTATTTCCGTATAACATTAGGAATGTTTTAATGATGTTTTGGGTACGTTGAGTGAGTGATTCGTAAGAATAATTGAGTAAAAATTAGTTCCGGAGCGTAGCAGCGTCTTTCTGTCCGTCACGACTGTTCATATTTTCAGTCGAAATTGTTTTGGATGTAACTTTGGATCCGTAAGTCCGTTTTGACCCCCGTTCGAAGCGTTGGAAAACTAATGAACAGAACTATAAAATAGGATATATAATGGAATTATTTTTCCAATATTTTTATATCTAATTATGTTTGAGAAGTCAATTGTGTATATGTTTTAGTAACGAATCATGTTCTGGTTCAATGATGTCTTGATGTTTTGATTCTGTGATTTCTGTGATGGGTTGCTGTGATTATGACGGTAGGTTTTGCGTGAGATGCACATGATGTTAAGATGATGTATTGATTGAATTAATATGAGGAATGATGAACTATGTGATAGCATGATGAATGATGAATTATGTGATAATATGATGAATGATGATGCACCTTATGCTGTACTGTGAGGATTATTATCGTGATGTATACATCATACATTCATTTGCATCCGGACTTCGATTCAGGACCTCGATTATTATGACTTCAATCCCATTGTGTGGATGTGAAGTGTTGTGACGTGCTCCGATCCTATTGATGGGGATCTATGGAGGGTTGATGGCCTAGTGTCCATCGAGCTGTGATGATCGGTACCACATGCATTGAGTAGTGTCGCATTGCATTTATGAGTCTTTTTGTATAAATTATGACGTTGTGGACTTTGAGCATATTTGAGGAATATCAATGTGTTGAATATAAATATGACGTCGTTTATGCATTAATTGTTATACATTGATTATTATGAATTGTTTTACTCACCCTGCCTGTTTGAATGTTACCTCCACGTGGGTAACGTGCAGATGATGCAGTTTAGCTGTGGACGCCGTTAAGGAGTACTTTTGAAGTTTTTGAGTATTTTAATCTTTTGGTCAGCCTAGAGGGTCTTGCTCTGATATATAACATCGGGTTGGGTTCCTTGAGTTGATTTTATACCGTTGAAGTCATTTTGATTTAATTTCCCTTTTTAGGAAACTTTGATTTATGTTTTGAGTTCCGCTCTTTACGATGTTTTGATGTACTTTGAGAAAACCCGTATGTTACGGAGCAGTGACGTGTTTTGTTGACTTTGAGAAATGTTCGCCCTTTCGTGGCATTTTTAATGAGATTTATTTATTCACTATGATTTTACGTGTTATTTTGCCTTATTATGCGTTGGGGTAGAAAGGGGTTACACCAAGAGTCCACTCCTTTCATTGTTTATTTAGAAAAAAATAATTAATAAAATTTAATTAATTAAAAAGTGATTTAGTGGTTGGAGAATAAATTAAATTAGAAGAATTAATTGGATTTAAGAATACTTAGTACTAACACTACCTGTTCTATTTATTTAATTAACATGATTATTTATTAGCTAGTCTTGCAGTGAGCAAATAAACAAAACAAGTTTTTTAAGATCTTAAGATGACTATAATTTAAAACTAAACCATTATTCTATTCATTTCTAACATAAAACGAATAGCCCATTAATTTTGAACCAACATGGGCCCATCGGCCCTATATGTCGCACAAAAAAAGAAAACAACAAAGCTTAGTCTGCTAGTAATGTATTGACCACATGCATCAATGGTAACAATAAAAATAAAATCTAAAAGTTGCTAGCCGTCCACTTAATAGGGACACGCGCGGGACCCTTAGGAAGTTGTAATATTGATATCATTTACAGTATTTAATTATTCCATTAACTAATTATGAAATAAGTAATTATGAAATAAGTGATTATGAAATTAGTTGTTCTACTATTTCGATTTTCTAACTTATCATTGGTTAATATAATTTTCAATTCCCTAAGCGGATTTGACCCTATTCGATTATAATACCCACTGATAAGCGCAACTGGTATCATGTGATGTATGTTCCTATTATTCGAATTAAGAAAACAGATTTAAGCTCTTGTGAATTAAGCAAACGTGATTTAATCAAACACGATAATGAAAAAGATACACTAACGTGATTATACAGTTGGTTTTAATGAACTCTATCCTATAAGCAGCAATCGAAGTAAGCAAACAAAAGCAATCAAATTAAGAAAACAAGTTTATAAGAAGAATTGAAAAGAAATCAAAATTAAACTAAAATTTATAAAACCTCAAAGTATCAGCAGAAACCAATTACAGCAGATCAACTGTGCGGACTTTAATTCTCCATTAAAGCTGTATCCTAGCCTATAATTTTTGTTAATGCAGAATAATGTGATAATGAACAGTAGCAGTGGCTACTAGGTATAGGAAAAGCATAACATTCGAGTTTTAACCTAACCGGGTCAAAAAAAATAAAAAAAATTCGGCCGAAAACTAAATATTTTTTAAGTCTGTAGCTTCTATGAATTATTTGAGACTTCTGAACTCCGAATCAGCTCTTGGCTTCAACACTAAACTTGTAACTCTTTCTGTTAGCTTTCCAACTTCTATTAGAACACGTCAATCCAATTCTCTTAGATGAAGTTATGGTCTGCACAGTGAACAGGTATCAAATAACTGTTAATGTTGAAAATAAAATACGAATTTAAAATAAAGGGAAAAATAAACTTAAATCTAAAAACACAATAAAATAGTAAAATTAATAAAACAAAATAGAGAAATGTATAAGTATAATAGTAGAATAATGTGCATTAAAATTCACTGATCAAATTCCTCCATACTTGAAATTTTGCACCCCGAGCAAAATTATAAATTCAAAACAAAAACAAAACAGTGCATGCATTTCCAACGGTTTTCAAGATGGAAAAAGTGTAAGTAAAATCCATAGTCTAAACTTCATGATAAATGGTGTTAGTGAGTAACATTTTGTGGCAGTCAAAGCAGATAAGAGGACAGTTTACTGAAGAGTACATCATAAGTAGCAAGATTCTCACAAGATAAAATTCACTCAAGTCTCAAGTGTTTAGGTTAACTGTTTACACTTAAAACATAACATGAAAGTCATTACTACCATAAGCTTGAAAAAATATGACATCCACAATTGAAATACATGCACACAAAGATCAAATTGACTTTTATTCAGATTGTAACGCGACCAAGGTAAGGGTAAGATAAATCCTAAAGGGGACTAGGCTAAAATTCAAAGGGTCAAAAGAAAGTTGAAAGAAATTGGGGGAGTTGAACTACAAAATACTTAATTCACTTTCAAACAACTTTTTCTATTATTTTTCTTCTCTTTTCTCCTGTAATTATTTCTTTTTCTTTTTCAGAAGGAAAATGTATTGATATCCTTCTTTTCTTTTTCTTTTTTGTATTTTTTTTCTTTTTCAGTAATTTTTTTCTTTTTCTACCAACCTTTGAAACATCACAACTATATTCTTCAACCCCACCCAACTCCATACAAGACTCTTTCAACCCTTTGAATATGATGATAACATTGTTTTTTGTTTTTCAGCTTGTAATGAGTTTAAATATAAAAAATGGGATAACTAGGCTCAAAGGGGTTTCCAAACAAGGGATAATATTAATATTTGCAGGGTTGACTTTTGGCTAACTGGATAAAAATAAAACAAAATAACATGCCTTTATCATATCAGTATGCACAAGTAAACAAAAAGTTTCAACAAAGTCAATTCAAGTTCTAGAGAGTAACAAACATGAGTGAAACACAAAAGAAAGAAAAAGATGGATTTTTGAATGTTATTCGTTAAAAGGCTCAAAATCTCACAAGGTTAATGATCTACCACAAATGATACACAATCTAGAGTTTAATCATGCTTAACATGCCAAGAATGCACCCAAAAAATTCAATCATATCACACCACACTTCTTTAATCAATATAATAGAGAATTACTCACAGACAATTGCAACTTAAAAGCCAAAGAACAACATGCAATTATTATTATTATTATTTTTATTTAAGAAAACAAACAAAAGTAAAGAAAATGAATGAAATAAAACAAAGTAAATGGTTTCCTTCCCCCACACTTAAAACACATATTGTCCTCAATGAAAGAACCTATATATAAAATAAGAGTGAGGAGGGATAGAAAAAAGCACACCTGAGGAGTTAAGGCAGATAGATGATCGCATAAACAACATTTTCCAAAGAAAACTCTTCTACAATCTCTTATTTCAAGGTGGTGCTCTCATGGAGTAGCTTTGGGCAATGTCCATTGTTTTTGAAATTTTTAGTATTGCCTTCATCTTATATTCCAGGATCAAAGAAAGATCTTCGATAAGTAAAAGTGAATCAGGTGCAACAAGTTCTCTTAAGGTTCTTTGTTCATCATGTTATGGTAATGAAACTCAAAATCAGAATCAAACAAATTATGAGAGAACAAGAATCAGCAATGCAACAACAAATAGGAAAATAGCGATAATATCCCTAAACAGCAAAATAAATGGGAAACGCAAAAAAAAAAACGATAAATTTTTGTTTAAAAAAATATAAAAACACGAAATTTAATCTAACTAAGCCAAATAAAAAACAGCAAAATATTTATAAAAAATAGAAAAATGATGAATTTTGGATTTTTAGGGTAACGTCCATTATTTAGCTTCTAAATAGAGGCTTTTGATCACCAATTTTTTCTAATGAGTCGAAAAAGAATCAGACTAATCTGAGACGGTTTGTTAAAAAACCATATTTTTTACGCTAAAATGCTAAAAGGCCAACATGCAGGAACGCTAGGGCAAGAACTCTGAAATACAACACATATTAATCTAATTATATTAGTTGAGATCTACAATAGTCCCTAGAAATGGCGCCAATTTGATCCGCTGTCACACACGGGTCAAAAACGAGTTTAAAAGTGTAATTTAGGGTAGCGACACTCGAATGACGTATCACAAGGACTCTTGTCTTGATTTTTATCAACCGACTGAAATAAGGGAGGTTTTGATTTGATTGAGAATAAGTGATTATAAAGAGTGATTAAGAAATAAGTTGATCCACTGTTTCGGTTTCCTAACGTATCATTGGTTAATATAATTTTCAGTTCCCTAAGTGGATTTGAGCCTATTCAATTAAAATACCCACTGACAAGCGCAATTGATATTATGTGATGTATGTTCCTATCATCCGAATTAAGAAAACAGATTTAAGCTCTTGCGAATTAAGCAAACGTGATTTAATCAAACATGATAACGAAAAAGCTACACTAGCGTGATTATAGCTAAGGATCATGCAACAATCAAATTTAATCAACTATATCCTATATATAACAATTGAATTAAGCAAACGAAAGAAATCGAATTAAGAAAACAAGTTTATAAGAAGAATTGAAAAGAAATCAAAATTAAACTGAAATTTATAAAACCTCAAAGTATCGGCGGAAACCAATTACAGCAGATCAACCGTGTGAACTTTAGTTCTCCATGAAAGTCGTATCCTAGCCTCTAATTTTTTTTTAATGTAGAATAATGTGATAGTGAACATTAACAGCGGCTACTAGGTATAGGAAAAGCATAACATTCAGGTTCTAACCCAACCGAGTCGAAAAACATAAAAAAACACGGTCCAAAACCAAATATATATTTTTTAAATCTATAGCTTCTACGAATTATTTGAGACTTCTGAACTCCAAATCAGTTCTTGGCTTCAACACAAAACTTGTAGTTCTTTCTCTCAGCTTTCCAACTCTTATTTGAACGCGTCAATCTAATTCTCTTAACTCAAGTTATGGTCTACACAACAAATGAGTATCAAATAACTACTAATGCTGAAAATAAAATACAAATTTAAAACAAAGGCAAAAATGAAATTAAATCTAAAAACACAATAAAATAGTAAAATTAATAAAATAAACTAGAGAAATAATAATATGCATCAAAATGCACTGATCAGTAGCCCGAGCCTCCTCCGATACCAGGTGACTCTAATAATCAGCAAATAAGGGTGTTTGTGGATTTAGTTGGGTCTAATTTTATTAAATCTAATACCTAACCCGATAAATATTCTTTGGGTTGAGTTGAGTGTTCAACCCGTATTTTAAAGACTAAACCCAAACCAAATCAACATGTTCGTTAATGGGTTGGGTTGGGTTGAGTTCGTGGGTCATCCATTAAATATAATTTTCAAATTCTAAATAAAATATATCAATCTAATGTACACATTTATATTACAAAATCATTAAAAAATCATAAACTTTTAGTATTCAATTTGAATAAAATTTATTGGTTAATACCTACAAACTCTTTTATGATTCATATAAAGTTATAAAAATATACAAATGGTGTAAAATATAATTTAAAAGGTAAGATATATCTCTCTTTGAATAAATAAAGTTGATCTCTCAAATTTGAATTAGACTTAGGCTTCTACAATTAATAAAAACTATAATTATATATATATATATATATATATATATATATATATATATATATATATATATATATATATATATATATATATATATATATATATATATATATATATATATATATATATATATATATATATATATATATATATATATATATATATATATATATATATATATATATATATATATATATATATATATATATAAGAATTATGCTAAAAAATTTAAAAATAAAAAAAATAAAAATAGTGTGACATATCAATAAGTTGGGTTCGCGGGTTCGTGGATTTAAAACTTCAAACCCGTTACCCGAACCAAATACCAATTAGTATGAATGGTTTGGTTTGGGTTGGACCCATACATAATTAGGTTGGGTAAAAATAAGGGTTGGACTGGGTTGAGTGAATGGGTTCACGGGTTGGCACGTACCCATGAACACCCTTATCAGCAAACATCTCCACTATATGACTACAGACAAGGAAGAAAGAGAAAATACAATATGGTGCCTAGGGATGGTCTGGGTGTACCCGAACTACTGCATGATGCGCTCAGGCAGATGAGGAGCAGTGATACGTGATTTGTAGGCCAGCCATCCGGAGTATAGAGATATATCGTCAAATGGCTGCGTCTGACGGTGATCCACATAGTTATTGAAGTGGATGTCCTCAGCAGCCAAGCGGTCAAGGTAGACTCTGAAAAGCTCGAACGTATGGTTTCCTCTCAGCGGGATAAAAGCACAAGCACATGGCCAGTCCTCAGTGTACTCATCCATACTCGCCTAGCCAGAGATATGCGGGAAGTGCTAGAGGATCCAAGCCTGAAGTGAAAATAAAAATAAAAAGAGTTCAGGGATCAAGAATTATCGGTAATGGTTTTGCAATTATGAAATGAAAAAGATTAAAAAAAATCAAGGATAAAAAATTATTACCACCAGTAGTGTCGTGCTGCCTGTAACCTGCTTCGTCCTCCACCGACATCCATCTCTCAATTTCGAATACAGATAGGCCATAAACACAACCCTCTAGTTGTACTCATGGATCTGAGTGAGATCCAAGAAGTACCAGAGGTATGCAACGTCAGTATAGGTGGCACTCATGTCCACAAAAATGCAAGTGTCAACCAAAAAAAGAAAATATGTATTCAAAGCACGGGCCTTGTGTACCGCCACCTGCTCAAGATCACCATTAGCCACCTCTGCAGCAATGATTTCCTCATCATATATCTCCTTCAGGAACTCAAACCTAACATGAGCACTCCTGGTCCTATCGACCTTCTCAATCGCTTCCCCGGATCAGCCCCTAGATGCTCCACCGTCATCTTGACTGCCTCATCTTTGGTCATCCTACCATGATCGAGGAATCTCCTCCTTATCGAAAGATGCTACAAACACGAGACATCGTCTAATGTGATACACATCTCACCACGTGGGAGATGAAAAGAAGGCATCTCAGAATGTCATCTATTCACGAATGAATTAAGCATCCCGTGGTTGACCAGAGTGTAACCGATCATGCATAAGTCACTCAACCCAGATAAGGTCAGAACTGACTGAAACCACTCCTCATCTAGCTAAGGCAAGCCAACAATCTTTCTCCTATGGTTTATAAATTTCTAGGGATCATGCACTTGCGATTATCCACAAATAATCAATGTCACTGATACTCAATATTATAAATAATCAATGTCAGCAATTGAAATTCTGGCACGTAGTGGACAAGTGTCGGATATGATGTTAAGACGTCGTAACAACATAATTAACACAAGAACAATTTAAATAAAAATTGCATAAATTTAAATAACACATAGTAGTTATTAACCCAGTTCAGCGCAACGTCACATATATATGGGGCTATCAAACCAAGAAGGAAATTCACTATCAGTAGTATAAATTTGAAGCTAAATAATCTTAGTTTACAACTCCTCACTTAATCCCTACCCAGTGCAATTTCTACCTAGGAACTCTTAGATATGAGAACCCCTTTCACTCCCAAATTACCTCAGTGATATCAAACAATCACAATCCAAGTGACTGTTGTGAGGGCAAGGTTCCTTAGTCCTTGTTTTAATGATGTCAAAACTAGTATTATCTCGTACATGTACTTTGGACGGTGTCATCGCGTTTTAGATTGCATTCATTCTTTAATATGCATAATATATTCCATGTTCATGTGTATATGCATATAGGAGCATCTCATATATCATATTTGTCCACTTGATCATATTAGATCCTTTAGAGCTTCTAAAAAATTGTTTAGGTTGACCAAAATACTCACAAAAACTTGTTTTTGGCATTCTTGGGTCCTTGCGTTGACTCACAAACATGTGGAGGTTGACGCATGATGTTGATTAATCAATTTATTGCTCTCGGGTCTCCATACGTCGACCCATAGGTCAACTCATACTGTTGGAATACCAATTTGTTGTTGTGAGGTAACCTTGCATCGATGCATGACCCTATTCTGGTCAATGCATCGCTTGATATTTTGGATAGTTTTGGATTCAGGTGCATTCAAGTTAACCCACATAGATCTTTGGTCGACCTCTCGCTGTTGTATATCAACTTTTATAATCTTTTATGTTTCAAAATATTGTTATGTTAGTTATTGGGTCTTGGCATCATATATATTTACCTGTTTCATTATTGTACATAAGAGAACAAGAAAAGTGAAATATATACACTGATTCATTCTCACACTTGCATTCTTCAACAATTACACATAATCATTTTTGTTGATCTTGTGGATTGTCGAGGTGATAACTTCCAAATGTAGGATTGTATATCTAGTTTGGGTTGAGAATTCAGTGGATTTTTCTTGAATAAAACCTTTGGGGTTTTGTCCTCCAAGATATTAAGGATTTGGGGTTTTTTTTGCACAGATATTTGCTTCACAGATTCAGCCGAGTGAAAGGTTTGAAGAATTGTGGGTTCGTTCAAATAAGTAGCGATAACCAGAGGATTGTGAAGAAAGATTTGGGGCTAAACGTCTTGTGATCGAAATCATCCGAGCAAAAGGTTTGAAGAACGGAGGGTTCATTCAAACAAGTAGTGGTAACCAGAGGTTTGTTTGAAGCATTTGATGCACTTGATTCGACTTGAATCAAGGGGAGAGAAGGGAATAGTATCAACTTCAACAATTAGGCTTGAGTGTGTGGTAACTATTGCTTCTCTTGTATAAACTTTGGAACTTAATAATAAATATCTCAATTCTAGTTTTATAATTGGAGGCAGACGAACCCGAAGCAAGGACGATAAAGGGGAACTTTCTAAACAAATCCGATGTCATTCTCTCTTACTCTATCTCTTTATTTTGCGTTGATTACATTTGTTTGATATCAATTATTTGATAAATTTCCACTGTTCTGTAGTGCTAAAATTCTGTTTTAAAAAATCATTAGAATCACTTGGATTATAATAGTGAAAAATTCTGCACTATCATTTTATTGAAAATTCAACTTGGGGTGTTTTGCACACCAAGTGTTCAACGTATTGATCGCACACAAATTGTTTGTGAATTTGTCGAGTTAATAGTTACATTTTATAATTCATTGGAAATCGGTTGATACAAAGTGGTCATTGTTTGTATTGATTAATTGGCAATGTATTGACTCGTTTTCTCATTGAATTTAGTCTATTTGGCTACGCATATCCGATCTTACCAATAACGGTTTGTTTAGACGATTAAAATTCTCGGTAGCTTCCGCAGGTTTTTGAAACAACTTTTTTAAGCGCCGACTCTTGCTAAAAATTAGTGATCTATTCAACCCCCCTCTAGATCATTGCCATCATCTAACAACTGTATACAATACACCCCAACAAAATAGAAGATCACGCTTCCAAAACAGTACTTGGTTTTGCTTAAAAGTTTCAACCAAGAACAATACACTATTGCTTAAAAGTTTTAGAGTGGACAATGAACAATTAACACAATCCTACTTAGCTATCAAAAGACATAAGAAAGGAACACAAAGAACAACAAAAACCCTAGAAAAATCCTCACACCAAAAATATGGCACACACACACTTTCTAGGTTAAAAGCCTTTCTTATAAATAGCCTTTGAGAAGCATGGGCTTAGGCTTAAAAACAACAATAGATCCAAAACAGTAGCTGCAAATATTCTGCATAATCTTTTGGACAAAAATAGGAACTAAATAGAAAGTTTCCTAAAAAGGCTCAAGTATCCTTTTTACGAAAACTAACAAAAAATTTCATTACAGAAGTTCCCATAAAATACTCCCATGAAAAATGCACATGTCTGAATCAGAACACACTAAAAATACCAAAATAGTCATGCCCTAACTTTCTGGTTTGACATGTCCTTGAACATGTTACAACATCATGCTGGGCGTGATGTCTGACTGTCATGACAGAACATCTGGTGTAACATCTTGCTAACAACATGTTTTACCAAAATGTAGCCAATCCATAAATAGCATAACTTACAATCTCCCCCTTTGGCAAATTTTGGCTAAAAAAACCTTAGCACACATCATTGACATACCCAACGGAATCAAAACAAAAACACAAACAGCAAGAACCACAAACCCTAGCATAATGTTGTCAAAACAATAGATCACACCAGACAGCACAATATCACAATATCTAGTTTGACATCACAGATAAAATAGAATAACACAAGCTACATGATAACATGTAAGCTCTGTACAAACTGCAACTTTGCAGCTACAGATCAAACAGGTAGACAACTCCCCCTATCACACATAACCAGTACTCCCCCTGAAGGGGAAAATCAAAATCACAAGAAAAATGCACACGAACTCTTGCAAGTTCTTACAATAGAACCAAACAACAAAAACAAGCACACTTCCCCTGAACATCAGAACCAACTGCAGAGAATAATGCATTCTCCCCGACACAACATATGGTTCCACACCAGTAGCAGCAGTAGCGAGCATGACAAACTATCATGCTTCCCCTAAAAAGTTGCATTCAGCCAGCAAAAGCAATGAAAACTACTCTTACTAAGTAGTAGTAAAACACATGACATGAAGTCATGACATCTGATCCAACATCATAAACAACAAACATAATAACACTTTTATCTCCCTCTTTTTAGCCAAAAATTAACAAAAATAGAGTAAATGTAAACAAACATAAATGGAATCACAAATACTACTACCCCCCTTTAGACAAAATATTAACACACCAAGCAGTTATTCATCAAAGCAGAAGAAAGGTAGATCAAACTCAGAAGCAATAACCTTATACCAAGAAAACATACTAAAAACATTACTATGCTAGTAATCTAAACCTTCTACAATGAGCATGTTAGTAGACTGGTCCTTCTTCACACCATCACTTTCTTCTTTATCTTCTTTATCAGACAGATCTTTCTCCTCTTTAGCAAACATACTATTATCATCAGAATCATCTCTTTTACTACCAACAAAATCATCTTCATCGACATTCTCTTGGGATTTTTCAGGAGTCTCACTATGAAAATTTTCTTGTGTGGTTCCAACAAGATGATCAGGTTGGGCCAAGGACATTGTGACATCCGATACAACATCAGACTCAGGGTTAGTAACCAAGATCTTAGAGAGAGACATATGAGCACTTGTATCAACAATGTTATTAACAAAAACATTCAAATTAGAAGTATTAACACCATTAGGTTTCCACTCCTTTCTATTCTTAATCATTACATGACTAGCCCTAGGTTGTGTTGGACGTTTTGGATAAGCATATAGTCTATATGATTAGGGCTTTATATGATCATATTTAACACAATAATGACATTTCCAATGCTAGAACTTGGCTTTAGTCTGAGTTTTTTAAAGTATGGCAGGATGTTGCAACATTTGGTCAGACATCATGAGCTCATGTTTTACTTCAGCAGGAACAAACTTTGTCACAGGGGTTTTTCATTGATTATTTAAAGAATGATAACTAAACCTTATACCAGTAAATATTTTACCTCCTTTCCGAACTTGAATAATCTCATCTAATAAATCATATCCATTATTCAACATTCTTACAAATTTGGTCATGTTTTCAAGTTTAGAATTCAAAAGGGTTACCTCACCTTGAAGACCAGAGGCAATAGATAAAAGATTCTCTTTTTCAGCATGCAATTGATCTATGATTCTATTATGGTTTTCTCCTATCTTACACACCTCTTCACTTTTGACACAAAGCTCTCTGTATGAAATATCCAATTCTGATCACAAGAATCTTCATCAGGTTCACATCTGCCAGTGAAGGCTGCAACATGCTTAGTAGTTTCAACATCAAGTTCACTTTTAGAATCATCATCAGACCCAAAAATAGGCATGCCCTTCTTTTGTTTCTTGAGGTACGTGGGGCATTCTAATCTAATGTGACCAAAACCCTCACATTCATGACACGGGCTACCTTTTCCTTGATTGAGTTTCTCCTATGTTCTTGTTTTTCTCTGAAAATCATTGTTCTTCCTGATGTCAAATGACATGTTATTGACATTTGGTCTTGACTTCCTATCCATACTCTTCAGCACCTTATTCAATTGCCTCATAAGAAGCACAATATGATTAGAAATTTCTTCATCAGTCTCCATGTCACATTAAACCTCTTCATCATTAGTGTTGGAGATAAAAGTTATGCTCTTGTTCTTCTTTTTAGATCTTTCATATATAGCCAATTCAGAAGTTTGAAGTGACCCAACAAGCTCCTCCACTTTCATGTTGCTGATGTCTTGGGCTTCTTCAATCGTTGTGACTTTCATGTCAAACTTCTTAGGCAACGACCTAAGAATCTTTCTAACCAGCTTCACCTCTGACATCTTATTTCCCAAGGCACTAGATGTATTGGCAATATCAAGAATATTCATGTGAAAATCATGAATGGACTCGTCATCTTTTATTATGAGATTATCAAATTTGGCGGTGAGAAGTTGAAGTCTTGACATCTTTACTTTTAATGTGCCTTCATGAGTGATTCTAAGGATTTCCCATGCATCTTTGGCCACGGTACAAGTATTTATCAGCTAGAAAATATTTTTATCAACTCCACTGAATAAGGCATTCAAGGCTTTGGAGTTTCCAAGAGCAAGATCATCTTCTTCCTTAGACCAGTCCTCTTCTGGCTTCAATTCAGTTGTGTTCTTCCCATCTTTGCTCTTCACAACAGGGTGTTCCTAACCTTTGATAACTGCTTTCCAGGTTTTACTATCCATATATTTTAGAGAAGTCACCATACGCGCCTTCTAGTGATCAAGTTGGTGTCATCCAAAATAGGTGGTCTGTTGACAAATCCTAGTTCCATGTCTCTAGTACCAGAAATTATCTCTCTGGATCTCACCCAAAACAGAAAAGGGTGCCTGCTCTGATGCCAATTAAGATTACGCAGTAGATAGATGTCAGATATTGATCGCGACTTTCTATGTCTAATACAACTAACTGCAAGTGCACAGTCTATCGCGTAGTAATAATAGATATCGATCCCACAGGGACTCGTAATCAAACTAGTGTTCTTGGGAGTTACTATGTTTAGCTAGGTAGAATATGTTTAAGGGAATAAGATTGTCACTAACAGGGAACTAAGATTACTATTTAGATTATAATTAATTAAATCGATACGTAGTAATTGTGTTCTTCAGGGATTTGATAAGTTACTGGTGTATGAAATAATTTTCAAAGTTTATTTAAGCAGAAAATGGAGATTTGAAGACTCTCGCCTCACGATGGTTATTGACGCTAATCATAATCCTAAGGGCCAAACGTATACTTTCGTATTCGTTCGGGGTTAAAATTATTTTTTGGAAATCTCTAAGTTCTAATTCATTTTAAAGTGCTTTCGCTGTTATTAAAACAAATGCCTAGTGTTTACTATCTGACCTTACCGCAACTTTCGCTTGTTGGTTCGTATCTTAATTAATTTCCCACTTTCGTGGCAAAACTACTTTTAAATAAGTTCTCGCTTTCGCGACGAAGTTTATTCAGTGAATCAATTTTAAACACTCAGACCATAGATTACTTTTGTGAAAAGAAAGTTTTCAAACCAGTGGTTATCAAATCCCATTAGAATTATTACTACATATCGATTACCTAAGTTTAGCTAGACATGGAATTGGGAAAAACAAAATATAAATAAGAATAATAAATAATAATTTGCATTATAATAAAACTGAAGTCGATCAAAATGAAAACCTGTAAATATGCCAATTGGCCTTTGGGCAGATCCTCCACAGATGTTGGCAGGATTCTGGTCTTTAGTGCCAATTTGATCGTACGGTACAATAGAAATAACAGAAGAGCGGAAATGGGAATAAGGAAATGCAAAGAGAAATGAATACAAATAAAACTGGAAAGTAATTGCTTTGGAAAGTAAATTTGGCAGCACTTCGTGGTATGAATTCCGCTCCCTTTCTGAAGTCCTCTGCTTCCCTTTTTATAGAAGTGGAATCCCAACGGTTATCTCTGAAGATGGTGGACCTTGAGGCAGATAATTTAGGGAGTAGTGGTCCACTCTGTGGGAATTGGAACTGCTCTTTTGACGTGTAATCTGAGTGGGGCGTTTTTGCCTGCATGACGGTCGTCACAAGGTGTGACGGTCGTCACCCGTGTGACGGTCGTCATGAAGCTGTGACGGTCGTCACATCAGCAAAAACTGCTTGCTGCGCTTTTCATTGTGTTTTCACTCCTTTTTCGTCCATATTTCATCTGAGATTGCTTCTTTTCTTCATGTTGCCTTGTTTAGACGTGATCATTGAATACCTGCAAAAACATCAGACAAATACACGGAAATAACCCGAAATCGGATCGAAAACGGTTAGACTTTAGTTGAATTATGCATGAAAATATCTATATGATTTCGTGTTATCAAACTCCCCTAAGCTTGAATCTTTGCTTGTCCTCAAGTAAAACATGGAAGAGTCGGCAAGCACGAGGCAGCTTCTTCGTTCGCAGAGTTTGGAAAAACCGAGATTCTTGGTAGGAACAAGACGAGTATCATGACGACACTGGACTATAAGTCTTCGGAGGTCTCCTTTTTATGCAAATCGGTCTCAGTCATGCTACTGTAGCTTGGTGTCATGGTTCTCGCGGCAAGTTCACCCTGTTTGTTCTAGCGCAATCACATTAAGCCCGTTGTCCGTACACTTTCATGGCAAGTCGACCTGTTAGTGAATATGATCTCATTTCTGTTTTTGATCTTCTTCATTGATCATAGTTTTATGTCATCGATTTTCGATGAGTTTTTCGTGCCGTTGGGCTAAATGCTCGGGTGAGGAGCACCTAACTTAGAAGGAAACGTATCTTATATTTTTGGGCTTTTTAGCTCTCTTTTCATGATTTTCATCTTTTTGGAGATCATACACTTATTTGCATCGGTCGCTCGCTTAGAAGTGTTTTTAGGATGGTGCTGACTGCTAGTATAAACTACTTGGGGTTGAGTTTGCGCAGACACTTGAGACTTTGGTACACGTAGGTGGTGAAACCGACTCGCATAAACTAGAGATCTAAGGTGTCTGGACGATACTGGTTTTGTTAGAACTGTCGTTTCCTCGGAGTTTCAAAACTTGTTTTGAACTCAGGTGCATTCTCGTGATGCTTTTGCTTTTGAGGAACAAATGAAAGTTTTTTTTGTTTACGTTGAATAATGTGGGGATTGTTTGCGTAACGTGAAAAATATATAGACGAGCTTTATTTGCTAGAAATAGAAAGTGTAAAAATAGAAATTACGAGAATTCAAAGTGCAGTGAAATGGAAATAAAGGGAAATTCAGAGTACAGTGGAATGGAAATAAGGCTCCGCTCCCACACTATCTCGATCAGTGTCCTCACTGATCCTTGAAGCATGCGAGAGGGAGATACAACTGGAAATGAAAATACAAATAAATAAAATATAGTAAACAATGAAGGAAAAAAAATGAAAATCTAGTCACGGCCTCTGTCACGTCCGCGCATGCGTCCTCTGGCTCTAGCAAGGGCTACTCTGTCCTCATAGCTCATGGCTCCGGTGTGGTAGACGGTGTCCCGGAGTCCTTCGACCTGCAGGGTCAGATTCGCTAGGCTCTCAGTGATCGTAGCTTGGCCGGTGTGAAGTTGTTGCATTTGAGTCCGGTGCCAAGCTTCGAACTGGTCAGCTCGCTGATTCTGCTGCTGCAGCATCGTGAGTATCTGTGCCTGCTGGTCTAGGGAGCGACGGAGGTCCTCTTCGGTGTAGTCTGGCACGAGATGATGACGGCGGCGGCGAGAGGATGTACCTATGGGAGGAGGAGGCTGCGATGCCTCTGGCTGCTCGGACCTGTCCAACTCAGCTTGGATTTCATCGTCGGAACCGTGAGTGGGATCCTGAGTAGGAACAGCGGCAGCAGGAGGGGCAGTGAGGTCGAACAACCAGTTGGTACGGTCCTCTGGATGGATGCGGGTGCGGGACGGAAGGATGATGCTTCGGACGGTCTTGCCACGCACAACCGGATGGTATTTGTCGTCAGCTCGGGAGCGGATGAGATGAGAGGCTCTGCAGTGGTCGGTGTCAAGGAACACCGAGGGGATGGAATGGAGGTGTTGGAGGCGGTCGCCAAGGTTCAGCCCAAGTACAATAGCCGTGACAATCCCGCCAAAGTAGAATGGCTTCGAGCCACGGTTGCAATTGGCCTGAATGTGAGCCAGCAGAAACGGGGCAGCGTTGACGGGTTCATTGTTGAAGACGCAATGAAGAAAGAAGAGCTACTTGGAGTTCACTTTGTGGTTGCTGTCTCTGGCGAAGATAGTGTTACTCAACGCTCTGTGAAAGTACCTGATGGTTGGGTTATGGATGTGAGTGGCGTGCAGGGAGTCCCAACCATCGGCGTTGAGGCCGGTCAACTGATACCACAGCGCGAAGGCTTCGTGCTGGAACTGATCGGTGATGCGGCGATGAGCGTTGTCGCCGCGGGGTAGCTGTAGGATGCCGACAATCTGGTTTTGGTGCATCTGATAGTTGACGCCAAACATCCGGAAGCAAGCGGCACCTGAATGCTGGTTAAGTTCGCCGCTGCCTGTGACGTAAGTGAACGAACTCAAGAACTCAAGAGTGAGTTGTTCGTAGGTTGGCTGTGGGTTGGTGCAGAGGTTCCAGATGCCTGCTCTTTGAAGCATCCAGGTTACACCTTCAAGGAGTCCGAGCTCCGTAAGCGATGGAAGGTGCGGGTAGTGAGTCGGCTGGACTGACCTCTGATGAAATGCAATGTAGTGGGCTCGTTGTCTTTCGCCTAACTCGCCCTCAGGGAAGGTAATGTTGCTGACATCTGGGGTTTCTGCATTCCTTGCCATTGTTGGAAGATGGAGAGGTTGCTGAGGTTTTGGGATTTTTCTGCAGAGAGGGAAAAATGACAGAACGGTGGTTTGGAGGTTGAATTTGGAGTTGAAGTTTATAGTTCAATGTGGGGAGGACGAAAATTCGTAGTGGGGTAGGAGTTAGGATGTTTGAAAGTGATAATGGGGGGAAGTGGAAGGGAACACGAACCCTGTTTTATCAGATAGCAGTTCTGGACTGCGTGACGGTCGTCACCCGCGTGATGCTCGTCATGTGGCTGTGACGGTCGTCACAGCAGCAAAATCTGCAGAATGCAGAATTTTGCTCTGAGGGCGTACTCGTAGAGATTTTAAGGCTCAGTATTGATACGGTGATGTAATATAACAGCCAACAAACAACAATTAATGCGAAAACAGAGTAATTGAATAAAACTAGAATTGAAATAACATAAAATTGAAACAATTGTATGTAGTACATAATGAAAACGAACAATGCGAAAAATCCAAATGATTAAATGAAACTAAACTAGACTATACTAAACTGAAACTACTGCTACGAGCGAATAACTAATCTTTTCGTGCCTTTAAATCATCGAATTTCTGTGAATAGTAGTCGAGTTGGTCGCAGACTAGATCCATGAAGCCTACCAGTTCGCTGTGCATGCCTGCGATATCAGCTTTTACATTAGTCAGAGCTTTATCAATGTCGTCCAATCTGAGTAACACGGTATCCATTTTGTCGGTGGTCTCCTCAGGGATAGGCTCAGGATAAGTATTGTAGTGCGGAGGAGTCATAGGGTCTACTTCAGTTTCAGAGGCAGCGTCCTCATAGTACATATAGTCGTGTGCCTCAGAGATGTGGTCACTGTCATACATATAGTTCTGTGGTGTTGACTATGGTGAAGGAGGTCCCATAGGCTCATCCAATTCGTAGAGCCAGTTATCCTTGTTGTGGATGCTTGTCATCAGATGATCAGGCAGTGTGAATAGCTGTACTGGTTTTTCGTTAATAAGGTACTCATACGGTCCAGGTCCCATAGTCCCTAAGATGCGCCTATTAAAGCAGAATTGTATGTTCATGGGTCTGATGGTACCAAAACGAGTGCTGGCATTTAGATGGAATCTAAGGCCAAGCTCGTGGGAAATCATTGTTACTAGGCCTCCTATAAGAATAGGTGTCTGAGGTTCCAGCGTGAGGCGTTTGAAAGATCTCATCATGAAAGGCACTGCATTTACTGTCCGTCCCTGAGAAGCACAGAACATGATGAATAACTCCTCCTTAGACACTGTAGTAATATTTTCTTCTTTTCCAAACAAGGTGTGAGCTAGTATCTTATGGAAGTATCTGAAGGTCGGGTTATGAATGTCATCATTGTGCATTCTGGCTGGTTCAGGGTGATAATCGCCTGTGATTCTACCCCAGAAGTGATCGAGTTGCAAATCCATATCGTCATCTTCTGCACTGATGAACACATGCGGTCCGCTAGGGAATCCTAGGAGGTTAGCTAGTGACATCCGGCTATGGGTTTGGTCCATTCCAAACAATCGGAAGGTAATCAGCTCTGTGTTGGATCCAAAGCCATAGTTGGGTGTTGTTGCGGTGGAAATAGGATCACAAACTATTAATGAGTTTGAATCGCAATTCAATTCACAACCGCTCTTTGATTTATCCGAAGGAAAAGGTCAAAAGAGGGAAAACCTATTTTTGCATCGTAAACACAATGCGGGGAAAGATCTAGGGTTCGGGGGTTGGTTAAATTTAGGGAAGGTATTAGCACCCTAAACTTCTGTAGTACTCTACAGGAACCTTTTGTTCAGATGTTTACTATTTGCTTTATTTATTTGCTTAAGGTATATGTACAAAGATTAAAAGTGAGAAAAGGGACCTAAGGGGTTAATTCTAAGTTTACTCGGCAAGACATCGCATCTTGTGCCTACGTATCCTTACGGGAGTGGAATCAGAGTAATCGTAGTTCCCCTCAAAAGGGAGGTTAGAAACTTCTTGACTGTGGTCAAGGTCTCAAGGGGAATAAACGCATCTTAAGGACACGCTTACATGGAGTGTAGAAACTCCAAATCTCTACGTTGAATTGTTAAGTTGTAATTAGGGTTAAATTAGGGATAGGTTAGGGATTCCGCGGCGGGAAACCCTAAAATGAGCGCGGCGGCTCTTTGACCTAATGCTAGGGGTAAAATTGTAATCTTGCCTGCGGCGAGGCATTTGTGAAAATTAGGGTTTGTGAGGTCGCAAGGGTTTGAAGTTGAGGACTACTGACACGGCGGTCAAACGGCTAGACCTAATTCCTTCGGAGGAGTGAAATTATTGGTAAAGACGCGATAAACATACAATGGCAGAACATAAAGTGCGGAAAGATAAATGCGACAATTGTCTCGCAAAATTACACCCCATAAGCAGTTACAAATATGATAATTGAATATTTAAACTGAAAATAAAATCAATTGAACTTAGTTAGCTGCAAAAAACCAAAACAAACCGAGACTGTTATTATACGGGGTTAGACAAAAAATTAGACGGGAATGTTAGGAATTTAAGTAGAAAATTATAATTAACGAAACAAGAAAAAAGTTAGAAATTTGGATCTTAAAAATGAGGATGTTAGCGAAAAATTAATAAACAATGAAAATTGATATGCAATGAAGATGATGATAATATACAAGTGATAATGGAATATGAAATAGCAACGATGATGTCCGATTATGTACAAATATAAAAATAAATACAAAAATAAATAAATAAATATTAGTGAACAGGTTCATGGATAATCAAGAATACTGTTAGGAATGAAGGATGAAAATTGGAATTGACAATAATTAGAAGTTAAGTGATGAACGTTTTGAGACGATGAGAATTTAGGTAATAAGAAAAGAGTTAGAATGGAATTAGGTTTTTTTTGTGAGATTTGGAAAAGTTAGAGTTTTTAATGTGATTAAGAAAAAAAAATAGATTAAAAGTTAGAATTAAAAGTTAGCAAAAAAATTAGAACTTCGAAATTTGGTTTTTAAAAAAAAGGTTAGAAAATAAAAATAAAAGTTTGAAAATAAAAGAGAAAAGGTTAGAATTTTAATAAAAAAAAGAGTTAGAATGTTAGAATTTTAATTAAGAAAAAATGGTAGAAATTTTGAAAAAAAGATATAAAAAAGATTAGAAATTAAAAAAAAGAAGAGTTAGTTACTTTTGATGAAGACTGTAAGAGTTTTTGATGCTTGTCGATCCCCCCGTTTTGTTGCTTCTGAGGGTCCTTTTATACTTGATTTTTAAATCTTTTTCAATCTCAGATTTGATTTGAATATCTCAATCTTTTTCAATCTCTGATTTGATTTGAATGAATTTTTATGATGATTTCAGATTTGATTCAATGATGGTGATGTTGATATTTAGATCTGATTTTCTTATGATGATGATATGATCTGATTGATTTGATTTTGCTCCATCTGTGATTTATTGTGATTGGATTTGATAAAAAAATGTTGGGATTTAAATTTAAAAAGTTAGCAAAGAAAATAAGAGTTTCAAGTTAAATAAAAACTAGAGTTTTAAAAACAAATGAGTTAGAATTTTAAAATAAAAAACATTTGAATGTTGATTTTAAAAAATGATAGAATTATTTTAAAAACTGTTAGAATTTAATTTTAAAAGGAATTTAGATCTTAATTTTAAAAAAGAAAATAAAATGGCATTAGAATTTAATTTTAAAAGGAATTTAGAATTTTAATTTGAAAAAGGATGGTGTCAAAAAGATTTAGATTTAATTTAAAAAAAAAGGATAGATTTAATTTATAAAAAAAAAGGTTAGATTTAATTTTTAAAATAGTTAGAAAAAAAGATTTAATTTTATAAAAGTTAGAAAAAAAGATTTAATTTTTTTAAAAAAGTTAGAAAAAAAGATTTAACTTTATAAAAGTTAGAAAAAAGATTTAATTTTAAAAAGAAGTTAGAAAAAAATATTTAACTTTAAAAAAGTTAGAAAAAAAAGATTTAGTTTTAAAAAAAGTTAGAAAAAAATATTTAACTTTAAAAAAGTTAGAAAAAAGATTTAACTTTAAAAGGGAGTTAGAAAAAAGATTTAATTTTAAAAAGAAGTTAGAAAAAAATATTTAACTTTAAAAAAGTTAGAAAAAAAGATTTAGCTTTAAAAAGAAGTTAGATTTTTATTTTAAAAAAGGTATTAGAATTTGATTAAAAAAATGTGTTAGAAATTAATTAAAAAAGGTTATAAAAAATTTACTCTTGAAGAAAAGAAAAAAAAAGTTAAATTTTAATCTAAATCCTAAAAGTTAGTAAGAAGAGTTTAAAATGATTTAAATAAATAAACTAAATAGAAAAAAAAAGTTAATAAAAAACATTAGTAAAGTTATAAAAAAAATTTAATTAAATTATTATTAGTTAAAAAAAACAAGATTTAAAAAAAAAGGTTAATTTATTAAGTTAATCAGAATTTAAAATAAAAATAAAAAAGAAAGGGTAAAATTTGGGGTACTACAGTTGCCCCGATTTAAATAGCTACACCGGATGATTTGAGTGACGGAGACTCGAGGAATCATGGTGGAGGGATTTAAATATAGATAACCGAAAATTTTGCCCTTATATGTGGCGATATGCAATGTTATAGACAAAACAAGAACAGACTAATGCAGACAATGCCATGAATATGATATGATGCGTATGTTGAAATGATGAATGCGAAAATGCTGACGAATACGACGACACAGGGACAGACGCTACGAGAAGAACACACTGGGGAAAACGACGCGCTGGGGCACAGTACAACACTGGGGAATTCTAAATGATGGTCAACTGGTGCGAACACGACCAATTGTCATTTTTAGAACGGGAACGAGATTCTCAAATGGAGATGGCACCTGCGAGACGGCCTCCACTGGGAATCTAAAAGTAAATCTGGATCACGTACGATTGCAAAATCGATCACAGAATGCATGGAGCATTGAGCAAAGAATAACATCCAAGCTTCTGTAAACTATCTCTCGTGACACGATCAAACGGACTTTTCGGGAATCCGTAGAAAATATACAGGGTAAAAACCGGCTGTATGCCAAAATAAATGGACTTTAGGAATAAGATCCTTAAATGGAGATGGCACCTATGAGATGACCTCCACTAGGGAATGTCTAATAATAAAACTGGACCTACACGATTGCAAGATCGATTACAGAATGCTGGAGCATTGAGCAAAGAATAACATCCAAGCTTCTATAAACTATCCTTTGTGATGGGATCGAACGGACTTTTCGGAAATCCGTATCAAATATACAGGGTAAAGACCGGCTGTATGCCAAAATAAATGGACTTTAATGGGAAATGCCCTGATAAGCTTCTCGAGGGAGAACTGTCACTTATCGTTGGAAGGGACTTATGTGCCAAAATGGATAAGCACTCAAATAAAGAGGCTGCTGCTTATCTGATATATAAATTTTCTCATATTTAAGGTCGGCGCCTGGAATACGATTCTGATTCTTCTCTTACTGAAGGATAAATAAACTTCTTCATGCTTCAAGATCGTGCTCTCCTGAACATGAAAAGGGTAAACTGAACTTCCTCATACTTCAGAATCGTGCTCTCCTGAATATGATTCGGCTTTTTCGGGTAAATGAAATTCTTCATACTTCAGAATCGTGCTCTCCTGAATATGAAAAGGGCTAACCGAACTTCCTCATACTTCAGAATCGTGCTCTCCTGAATATGATTCTGCTCTTTCGGGTAAATGAAATTATTCATACTTCAGAATCGTGCTCTCCTGAATATGAAAAGGGTGAACTGAACTTCCTCATACTTCAGAATCGTGCTCTCCTGAATATGACTCGGCTCTTTCGGGTAAATGAAATTCTTCATACTTCAGAATCGTGCTCTCCTGAATATGAAAAGGCTAACTGAACTTCCTCATACTTCAGAATCGTGCTCTCCTGAATATGATTCGGCTCTTTCTTGTAAATGAAATTCTTCATACCTCAGAATCGTGCTCTCCTGAATATGAAAAGGGCTAACTGAACTTCCTCATACTTCAGAATCGTGCTCTCCTGAATATGATTCGGCTCTTTCTTGTAAATGAAATTCTTCATACTTCAGAATCGTGCTCTCCTGAATATGAAAAGGGCTAACTGAACTTCCTCATACTTCAGAATCGTGCTCTCCTGAATATGATTCGGCTCTTTCTTGTAAATGAAATTCTTCATACTTCAGAATCGTGCTCTCCTGAATATGAAAAGGGCTAACTGAACTTCCTCATACTTCAGAATCGTGCTCTCCTGAATACGATTTGGTTCAAACCTCCCCATACTTCAAGACGACAGGGAAAATGGAAGCCCAACTGCTCCATGGAGATGGCCATTTGCTGTGAGTCATAACGAAGATAGGATCGGCTTCTTAGGTGAGAAATGTTGCATACCGATGTTGTAAGATGTAAAGTGTTGTACCAATGTTGTAAATGTAGGATTGTAAAGTGTTGTACTGATAGATTTTCCAGGCGTGAACTGGCGTGTATCTGTAAAGGATTGTAGTTGGTTTTCTTGAAAGATAGTGCCAAAATAAATGCACGTCCGGGTACAGTGATAAACTTCTCAAGCAAGATAGTCGCGTATCTGTCGTGGTATGGTGAAAACCTTCAGAAGGTGCAAAATAAATGCACGTCCGGTTGGGCTCGACGACCGACATGACTGAGATTCAATCTAGGATCGAGCTAGAAAGAAGACTGGTAATCAAGACTCCATCGAGGGAATGATCTCGGAGGGTAAATATCTTATCCTGGTGAGGAAAGATAGCTGAAGTAACCGTCATCCACGAGGATCGAGCTCTGTGGGGAAACTGGAAACAAGTAAGTATTTTATGCTTAGGGCTGACAATCTATTTGGAGAGAATGGACGAACCCAGTTACTCGGCGGTAACAACCAAATGATGGTGAAACACAATGAACCTGTGAATGCTAATGCATATGTTAATGCATATGTTAATGTGAATGTATGTTAATGTCTATGTATGTTAATGTTTATGTATGCAAGATGTTATGAAATGAGTATGTAATGAGTATGTAATGAATATGTAATGAATATGTAATGAAATAGGCATGTGATGCTTATGCCCTTGCGTATGCTGACGAAACAGACTAGAGACGAGACGAGAGATGAAATAAACATCTCGACGGAAATACCCTGCGTTCTCTGCAACCAATACGTCAATCATGGGAGGGAATGGTAGGACCAAATCTGGTTTCAAAATTCTGAATTCTCTGGGGAGAAAGTAAATTGCTTAGGTGCACAGTATCATGTCTTCACATGGGGAGAAGAAAACTTGAGGGACACTTTTGAGTTACCCAAGAAAAAGTTGTCAGCTTATAGTCTCTCTGGGGACTATCACTGGGAGCATGTCGGTGGAATCTTTGATGTCTTAGGGACCACCGACTCCATCCAAAGTATTGTCAGCTTAAAGTCTCGCTGGGGACTATGATGAGGCAATAGTTTAAGAGCCTGTTGCCACACTGAGCTTTACTGGGGGATGAAAGCCGCTGTGAGTAAAATCCATCGGGTGCATGAAGAAAAGTTGTGAAACCACATGGTTTTGATCTTGAAGGACCTTATAGCAGTCGCCATTTGTTTCCTTTAAAACACGGTGCCCCAGGATATTTGTGTTGTGAGGTATGGTCATCTCAAGAGGATTTTATAGAGAACACGGAGTCTGGTTGCCCCACTGTTTTCAAACTCTTTGAGAGATTCGTCAGGTCTGGACGTAACTGGCACAAATTAATCGTGTTACGACGAAATCTTTGGGAAATAGCTCTTAAGAATGTCAGACTCGCGTTGGTAAGCGAATTGGGAAACTGCATGCCCCTGTTCAGCAGGATCTTCAAGTTCCACGGGTTATGTTCATATGTAAATCTCTAAGATATCAAGCAAAGTTGTCATGCCTGAAATGCCTATCCTGAGCTTGTCAATGTACACATATATTTGTCCTGAATTTTTGTTTTGAAAAAAGATATCGCGATAACTTGTGACCGAAATCACTAGTCAGGATATAAGTTTTAATTATAATGCCAACATGAATTTTTTCCTGAGCATAGCTCGTAGGAGTCAGGAAACGTGATCTTGTCAAGTATGCTTTCAACCGAAGTCCTACTTCAATTAGGTCTTTTAAAGGTTGTATCGTGGCTCGGTTCACGGTTTAAGAAACAAAGGATAAAGGCTCAAAGTTATATTTGTACCCACCCATTCTTCGTGATGTTCTCCAATCCTAATTCAGTTAACCGGATACGAACGCTCATATCTCAAGCGGATTTGCTATGGTCGAGAACTTATCAAGGCTTTGGACATGGCAGTCACTCACCTATTTCTTTTGGCAATTGGTCACACGACCTTGTTCTTTATAGGGGTTCTAAAAACTACTGGTTTGTTGTTCTTATTCCCTAACTTTTGCCTGGACAACGTCTTTTGATTTGACTTTGGAGTCCAGCGGGATGCCCCAGTTTTGCCTAAGTCTCCTTCATAGGTTTTGACTTAGCGGGCTTTTATTATTTTTTTGAATATTCTTTTATGCACAAGTCGTGTAAATCTTTCGAAAGGCTCGTGACTGCCCCACTCCTTAGGTAACCGAGGGATAGCCATTGTATTGGACTTCTTAAGATGCTAAGGATAAATTCTCGAAGGTTGGCTCTTCCTTTTTAAGAGTCTAAGCGCTCGATCGGTTTAACTGAAACCTACCCTGCCCCAGGTTAGGATGAAGGTTCTTAAAAAGAAAGAAAAAACTCCTACTTCAAGGCTCAAAGAGGTTAACGAGGGATTAACATCCTTATATCTCCAGTGTTTGGGATTTGAAACAATGCCTTACATCATCAGCGGGCTTCAATCGAAAGCATATGACAAGAAATCTGACGTTTTGGGTTCGTCATCCTCCCCCCAATTCTCCATCAGCACAAGAGATCGGGTAAAGTTGGCATTATGATTTATGAAAACGTTTTTTTTTTTTGAATGAGTGAAACGAATGGATTTATTCAAGACAAACATATGCGTTGCATTAATTAATCGAAGATAAACAAGTTCATACATGCTAAATATGCTTAATCAAAGAGAAATGCATATAAATAAACAAATGAACTGTCGGAAAAATCCTTCTAAATGTTTATGAAATCTAAGAGCAACAGTTTCCTTTGGCGGAGCCTCAATGGAAAGAACGTCTGGTTTACGATCACTGTGAGTCGTCATGGCTTGCCCCAGTTACGCTGGTCACATCTTCAACAGTTTTCAGTCGTTGCTTCAAAATAACTTTCCCAGATTCTTTATTGATCCCGGTCATATCATCTTGAGGGTTACTGAAATGAAACGAGCTAGGCCTTCGAATAATTACTGGATCCGGCTGATTTGCCACAGGAGTAGCATGCTTTGCAGAATTCGAACCCGACAAGTGAGGGACCCCGAGAGGAGTCTCGATCTTCGGCTGAGCATTGCTAAAAGACAACTTTTTCTTTTCTAGCAAATCTCTGACAACTTTCTTAAGAGCATAGCAGTTCTCTAGATCATGGCCGGGCGCACCCTCATGAAATAAACAATGAGCGGTAGCGTTGTAACTTGCAGGTAATGGATTAGGTGGAGGACCCAAAGCACTGGTGGTAATCAGACCTTGTTGTACCAAATGGGGGTATAACTCAGTGAAAGTCATCGGAATTGGAGGACAAGGCTTATACTGACTCTTACGGGGATAAGGAACCTGATCCTGTGATTGCTGGTGAATAGGAGCGTTGGGCACTCGTTGACTGTCGACAGGAACTTGCATAGGCGAATAACCGGAAGGTTGTTGATAAACTGGTGCCTGATATACCGGAGCTGACTGTACAGGCTGGCGTGCAGGAAACTGTTGATCGAAAGGAGGTGCAACAGTAGCTACATAGGGTTGTTGAACACATAGAAACGGATAACCTTGAACATAACTCTGCTGATATTGTAAAGGTTGAGGAGTAGCCTTTTGCGGTTCTTTGAACGTGTAGGTCCTTTACCATGGTCGGAGTTAGGAGTTTTGCACTTTGGAGGGGTAGCTCGTCGAACTGGTTGAGCACTGGGAGGCACCAAACCGGATTGAAGACCGTGAGGAGGTACATTCTCGACAGTAACAGCTGGTTGAGGTTCCATAACGGTATTAGTCTTAGAAACAACAGTAGACTGAGCATCCACCTTCACACTAAGAGCTCGTAACATCTCCAAAATCTGCCCTACACTTCCTCGAAGATCTTCGAATTCATGGCTGACACGGTTGATCTCTTGGTTTTGATCTTCCATTCTTTTGAAGGGTCGTATTGATGCAGAGAACTCAGGGTGACAAAACTGGAGGGTGAGAGAACCGAGTATGAGAAATCGGGAGACACATGCAATGCAAAAGTATGATGCTAAAATGTGAATGCAAAAGAAGATTTCATGGAATTCAAACATTTACGAATGTCGTGGGGTACCAAAGAAATCTTTTTCTTGTTTTTTTCATTTTTTTTTTATTTATGGTATCCCGCGATATCCATAAATGATATTTGAACTCCATGAAATACAATGCAATGAGATGCTTTATGGATGCAATGCATGAAAACACACAAAGTCCTAGGTTAAAGGAACGTGAGCGGAGTCAAGGTCTACCCATCCCAAAAGGAGTGTACTATAGGTTAGTCGTACCTGCCGAACAAGGTTCTACAAAGTGCCCAAAGTCATCAGCCCATCTTTTGGATATTAATAACCTTCCAACTGACTCGGGGGTGAATAATATTCTCAAGAGAACCTCTTTTGAGTGTAGTATCGCGTAGCAGCCGTTGTAGGATTACTCCCACATAGCTCCCGCACTACGTCCTAAATAAGGCCGAGGTGGTGTTAAGGTACTACGGTCCTCAATATCACAGACTCCAATCGACCATGGAAAAAGTTTTCAACGATTACTCGTTCAACCGAACCATTTTCGAAAAGGTCTCAACTGAGCGGTGATTCTCGAATCAGCTTGGTCGGGATTCACTCCCTATAAGCCTCATCGAATATATCCCCATCCTATAATAATGTCACTAGTCCGGGCGTAGGACTTTATCTCACAACACGAGGAACAGTCCCAAAATCAAAGCACAAATATATACATGCAAATGAATAATAACACAAATAGTAATAAATATGAACAAGTTAGGGATAACCCTCAAAAGTTTAGGAGGTCCCCAGTGAAGTCGCCATTTTCTGTTGCGGTGGAAATAGGATCACAAACTATTAATGAGTTTGAATCGCAATTCAATTCACAACCGCTCTTTGATTTATCCGAAGGAAAAGGTCAAAAGAGGGAAAACCTATTTTTGCATCGTAAACACAATGCGGGGAAAGATCTAGGGTTCGGGGGTTGGTTAAATTTAGGGAAGGTATTAGCACCCTAAACTTCTGTAGTACTCTACAGGAACCTTTTGTTCAGATGTTTACTATTTGCTTTATTTATTTGCTTAAGGTATATGTACAAAGATTAAAAGTGAGAAAAGGGACCTAAGGGGTTAATTCTAAGTTTACTCGGCAAGACATCGCATCTTGTGCCTACGTATCCTTACGGGAGTGGAATCAGAGTAATCGTAGTTCCCCTCAAAAGGGAGGTTAGAAACTTCTTGACTGTGGTCAAGGTCTCAAGGGGAATAAACGCATCTTAAGGACACGCTTACGTGGAGTGTAGAAACTCCAAATCTCTACGTTAAATTGTTAAGTTGTAATTAGGGTTAAATTAGGGATAGGTTAGGGATTCCGCGGCGGGAAACCCTAAAATGAGCGCGGCGGCTCTTTGACCTAATGCTAGGGGTAAAATTGTAATCTTGCCTGCGGCGAGGCATTTGTGAAAATTAGGGTTTGTGAGGTCGC
Source organism: Lathyrus sativus (assembly GCA_963859935.3). Classification (NCBI taxonomy): domain Eukaryota; kingdom Viridiplantae; phylum Streptophyta; class Magnoliopsida; order Fabales; family Fabaceae; genus Lathyrus; species Lathyrus sativus. The sequence continues at coordinate 422,505,143 of OZ012739.1, forward strand.
AAGGGTTTGAAGTTGAGGACTACTGACACGGCGGTCAAACGGCTAGACCTAATTCCTTCGGAGGAGTGAAATTATTGGTAAAGACGCGATAAACATACAATGGCAGAACATAAAGTGCGGAAAGATAAATGCGACAATTGTCTCGCAAAATTACACCCCATAAGCAGTTACAAATATGATAATTGAATATTTAAACTGAAAATAAAATCAATTGAACTTAGTTAGCTGCAAAAAACCAAAACAAACCGAGACTGTTATTATACGGGGTTAGACAAAAAATTAGACGGGAATGTTAGGAATTTAAGTAGAAAATTATAATTAACGAAACAAGAAAAAAGTTAGAAATTTGGATCTTAAAAATGAGGATGTTAGCGAAAAATTAATAAACAATGAAAATTGATATGCAATGAAGATGATGATAATATACAAGTGATAATGGAATATGAAATAGCAACGATGATGTCCGATTATGTACAAATATAAAAATAAATACAAAAATAAATAAATAAATATTAGTGAACAGGTTCATGGATAATCAAGAATACTGTTAGGAATGAAGGATGAAAATTGGAATTGACAATAATTAGAAGTTAAGTGATGAACGTTTTGAGACGATGAGAATTTAGGTAATAAGAAAAGAGTTAGAATGGAATTAGGTTTTTTTTGTGAGATTTGGAAAAGTTAGAGTTTTTAATGTGATTAAGAAAAAAAAAATAGATTAAAAGTTAGAATTAAAAGTTAGCAAAAAAATTAGAACTTCGAAATTTGGTTTTTAAAAAAAAGGTTAGAAAATAAAAATAAAAGTTTGAAAATAAAAGAGAAAAGGTTAGAATTTTAATAAAAAAAAGAGTTAGAATGTTAGAATTTTAATTAAGAAAAAATGGTAGAAATTTTGAAAAAAAGATATAAAAAAGATTAGAAATTAAAAAAAAGAAGAGTTAGTTACTTTTGATGAAGACTGTAAGAGTTTTTGATGCTTGTCGATCCCCCCGTTTTGTTGCTTCTGAGGGTCCTTTTATACTTGATTTTTAAATCTTTTTCAATCTCAGATTTGATTTGAATATCTCAATCTTTTTCAATCTCTGATTTGATTTGAATGAATTTTTATGATGATTTCAGATTTGATTCAATGATGGTGATGTTGATATTTAGATCTGATTTTCTTATGATGATGATATGATCTGATTGATTTGATTTTGCTCCATCTGTGATTTATTGTGATTGGATTTGATAAAAAAATGTTGGGATTTAAATTTAAAAAGTTAGCAAAGAAAATAAGAGTTTCAAGTTAAATAAAAACTAGAGTTTTAAAAACAAATGAGTTAGAATTTTAAAATAAAAAACATTTGAATGTTGATTTTAAAAAATGATAGAATTATTTTAAAAACTGTTAGAATTTAATTTTAAAAGGAATTTAGATCTTAATTTTAAAAAAGAAAATAAAATGGCATTAGAATTTAATTTTAAAAGGAATTTAGAATTTTAATTTGAAAAAGGATGGTGTCAAAAAGATTTAGATTTAATTTAAAAAAAAAGGATAGATTTAATTTATAAAAAAAAGGTTAGATTTAATTTTTAAAATAGTTAGAAAAAAAGATTTAATTTTATAAAAGTTAGAAAAAAAGATTTAATTTTTTTAAAAAAGTTAGAAAAAAAGATTTAACTTTATAAAAGTTAGAAAAAAGATTTAATTTTAAAAAGAAGTTAGAAAAAAATATTTAACTTTAAAAAAGTTAGAAAAAAAAGATTTAGTTTTAAAAAAAGTTAGAAAAAAATATTTAACTTTAAAAAAGTTAGAAAAAAGATTTAACTTTAAAAGGGAGTTAGAAAAAAGATTTAATTTTAAAAAGAAGTTAGAAAAAAATATTTAACTTTAAAAAAGTTAGAAAAAAAGATTTAGCTTTAAAAAGAAGTTAGATTTTTATTTTAAAAAAGGTATTAGAATTTGATTAAAAAAATGTGTTAGAAATTAATTAAAAAAGGTTATAAAAAATTTACTCTTGAAGAAAAGAAAAAAAAAGTTAAATTTTAATCTAAATCCTAAAAGTTAGTAAGAAGAGTTTAAAATGATTTAAATAAATAAACTAAATAGAAAAAAAAAGTTAATAAAAAACATTAGTAAAGTTATAAAAAAAATTTAATTAAATTATTATTAGTTAAAAAAAACAAGATTTAAAAAAAAAGGTTAATTTATTAAGTTAATCAGAATTTAAAATAAAAATAAAAAAGAAAGGGTAAAATTTGGGGTACTACAGGTGTGTATCTGAAAGAACTAAGGAATTCATAGGTAAGATCCTTGTAGGTAGCGAAACGTGTTTTTAGAGCAGTGTTCTCCCAACCCAGTTGATTGAACAGGTATTGAATGCTATCTGTGATCCCTAGTTTATCCATAGTAGCCTTATCATAATACAGCGTTAAGGCGAATTCTCTTTCGGTCAGTGCTGCAAATCTTACCTTTTGAGCGAGTCCTTGGAAGTGAACCTTTGTGAAGTCGTACTCGACCATATTCGCAGGTAATTCGGAGAAAACAGAAAGAATGTTTTGAAGACTTTAAAAATCCTGAAAAGTTTGAAACAAGAAATTGAAGTCAGGATTTTTAGAAATGAAAAGTGGTAGAAACAAAAGACAAAAGAGAGAAAATAAAATAAGAATAAAAGTACGAAAATGAACGAAAGTAGAAAGTAGTAGTAATTTTAGAATTTTTATTTGGATTTTTCAAAGTAGAATTTTTAAAGAAAAATGAAATGCAATGACGAGGGAAATTTGGGTTGCCTCCCAATAAGCGCTGTTTTTAACGTCTAAAGCCTGACGATAGCTTGGTGAGAAGCTATGCGGGTGTCTGAGCTGGAAGCTCAAGCAATGTTATATTGCTGACTTGAGGACTGTTGTCGTTCTTATTGTAATGTTTTAGACGTTGCCCGTTTACGATAAATGGTGCATTTGTCTTATTGGTAATTTCGACAGCTCCACTCTGAAGTACTTTAGTCACTTCATAGGGTCCAGACCACCTAGATTTTAGTTTACCTGGGAAGAGTTTTAATCGTGAATTAAAGAGTAATACGATGTCTCCCACACTGAATTGTTTCCTGATTGAACGTTTATCATGCCACTTTTTAGTTCGTTCTTTGTAGATACGGGCATTTTCGTAAGCGTCTAATCGAAGTTCTTCCAACTCGTGTAAGTTCAAGATTCGCTTTTCTCCTGCCTCGGTGTAGTTGAAGTTGAGTGTCTTAATGGCCCAAAAGGCCTTATGCTCTAACTCTACAGGGAGATGGCAGGATTTACCGTAAACTAATTTATAGGGGGTAGTACCTATTGGTGTCTTAAATGCGGTCCTATAAGCCCATAAAGCTTCTTGTAGCTTTGACGACCAATCTTTCCTTGAGGTAGCGACAGTCTTTTCCAAGATCTGTTTTATTTCTCTGTTCGAGACCTCTACTTGTCCGCTAGTTTGCGGATGATAGGGTGTAGCTACTCGGTGCCGGACTCCATATCTAGAGAGAAGTTTATCGAATATTCGTGATATGAAGTGAGATCCTCCGTCACTAATGACGAGTCTGGGTACACCGAATCTAGGAAAGATTGTGTTTTTGAAGAGTTTGATTACTACTCGTGCGTCGTTTGTGGGAGCAGCTATGGCTTCTATCCATTTAGACACGTAATCGACAGCGACGAGTATGTAGTTATTTTTGAAAGAAGGTAGGAAAGGTCCCATGAAATCTATTCCCCAGACGTCGAAGCTTTCTACCTCTAAGATTCCTTTCTGAGGCATTTCATCGCGTCGTGAGATGTTGCCAGTTCGTTGGCATCTATCGCACTTTTGTACAGCGATGTGAACGTCTTTCCAGAGATTAGGCCAGAATAGGCCGGCTTGGAGAATCTTAGCGCACGTCTTGGACGTACTAGCATGACCACCATATGGTGCTGAGTGGCATTGGGAAATAATATTCTCTATTTCTTCCTCTGGGACACAGCGACGATATATGTTGTCGGCCCCTCTCTTGAAGAGTAGGGGTTCGTCCTAATAATAGTGTTTCAGATCGTGGAAGAATTTCTTCTTTTGCTGATAAGTAAGATCTGGTGGAAGCACGCCCGCAGCGAGGTAATTAACGATGTCAGCATACCAAGGTAATGTGACTTGGGCATAGACGGCTTCTACGGCTTTTTTGAATTCTGGATCTTCCGAGATTGAATTGGGCGTGTCACTTTCTAATTTGGCTATCAGATGTTCGTACGAGAAATCGTCATTTATCGGTACTGGTTCATGTCTGATGCCCTCTATTCGGGATAAGTGATCCGCAACAACGTTCTCGGTTCCTTTCTTATCTTTGATTTCTAAGTCAAACTCTTGTAGTAACAGGATCCATCTCAATAGTCTTGGTTTGGCATCCTTTTTGCTTATTAGGTACCTTATGGCAGCGTGGTCTGTGTATATTATAATTTTTGCTCCTACTAAGTAGGAACGGAATTTGTCAAGCGCAAATATAACTGCTAGAAGTTCCTTTTCTGTGGTAGCGTAGTTCATTTGGGCAGGATCTAAGGTTCTACTGGCATAGTAGATGGCATGGAGTTTCTTGTCCTTCCTTTGTCCTAGAACTGCGCCTATAGCGTAATCACTCGCGTCGCACATGATTTCAAACGGTAGTCTCCAATCGGGTGGTTGCATGATTGGTGCGGTGATAAGGGCTGATTTCAATGTTTCGAATGCTTTTAAACAGTCGTCGTTGAAGACGAACTCAGCATCTTTCATTAACAGGCCGGTCAAAGGTTTTGTGATTTTCGAGAAATCTTTTATAAATCTTCTGTAGAAACCGGCATGTCCTAGAAAACTCCGTATTTCTCGTACGGATTTTGGAGGTTGGAGATCCTTTATAATCTCTATTTTAGCTTTGTCTACCTCAATACCTCTATCTGATATGACATGTCCTAGAACTATTCCTTGTCGGACCATAAAATGGCATTTCTCCCAATTTAGGACGAGGTTTACTTTTACGCAACGTTCTAGTACCATTTCTAAGTTTTGTAAGCATCCTTCGAAACTTTGTCCACATACCGAGAAATCGTCCATAAACACTTCCATAATGTCGTCTATGAAATCTGCAAAGATTGCCATCATGCATCTTTGGAAGGTTGCTGGAGCGTTACAGAGTCCGAACGGCATTCGGCGGTAAGCAAAAGTACCGTAAGGACAGGTGAATGTAGTCTTTTCTTGGTCATCAGGATGGATGGGAATTTGGAAGAATCCTGGGTAACCATCTAGATAGCAGAAATATGAATGTTTGGCTAGTCTTTCCAACATTTGGTCTATGAAGGGTAACGGGAAGTGATCTTTGCGCGTAGCCTTGTTAAGCTTCCTATAATCAATACACATCCTGCTTCCAGTCACGACTCTTTTTGTTATTGATTCGCCTTTTTCGTTTTTAACTACTGTGACTCCTCCTTTCTTTGGTACGACATGAACTGGGCTAACCCATTCACTGTCGGAGATCGGATAGATGATTCCTGCATCTAGCAATTTCTTTACTTCATCTCTGACTACAGTGCTCAGGATGGGGTTTAGTCTTCTCTGATACTCTCGAGAAGTTTTAGAGTCTTCCTCTATTGTAATTCGATGCATACAGATTGAAGGGCTTATACCTTTTAAATCGCTTATGTTATAGCCTAACACGGTGGGGTACTTCTTTAGGACTTCTAATAGCTTTTCGGTTTCGGGTTGTCCTAAGTCGGCGTTGACTATCACTGGTCTTTTTAGTTCATTGTCTAGAAATTCATATCTGAGGTTTTTGGGTAGTGTTTTGAGTTCTAAAGATGGGTTCTTTGGACCTGGCATATGATTTGGGGTCAGTGCTAAGCTTTCGCTTAGGCTGTCGTCTTTGTACGGTTTACGCCAATTGTCGTCTTCAGAAATGTCGGGTATTTGAATCTTTATTATTTCTGAATACGTGGTCTCTTCATTTTCAAGTTCTCTTATGCATTCGTCAATTTCGTCTACTAAATAGCAGGTATCGTCTATTGCTGGTGCTTGTAAGAACTTGGTGAGAATGAACTCTATCTTTTCTTCTCCTACTTCGAATGTTAGCCTTCCTTTCTTCACGTCTATAATCGCTCCGGCTGTAGCTAGGAACGGTCTTCCTAGGATAATTGGGGTTACAGTGTCCTCCTTGATGTCCATGATTATGAAGTCGGTTGGAATGTAGAATTGTCCTATGCGTACTGGAACGTTTTTCAGTATTCCGACGGGGTATTTTACTGATCTGTCAGCTAATTGTACGGACATTTTGGTTGGCCTGAGGTCTCCCATATTCAGCTTTTTGCATATAGATAAGGGCATAACACTGATACTGGCTCCTAAATCGCATAGAACTTTGACTATTACGAACTTTCCTATGACGCAGGGTATGGAGAAACTACCTGGGTCTTTTAATTTAGGAGGCGTGCGGTTCTGAATAATAGCGCTACACTCTGCAGTAAGTGTAACTGTTTCATTATCCTCGATCTTTCTCTTATTCGACAGGATCTCTTTGAGAAATTTAGCGTATGACGGTATTTGAGTTATCGCTTCTGTAAAAGGAATAGTAATATTCAGCTGTTTAAGGAGCTCTACAAATTTCTTAAACTGTCCTGAAGTTTTAGAGTTTATTAGTCTTTGTGGATAAGGAATAGGTGGTTTATATGGCGCTGGAGGTGCTTGAGTTTTTTCACTTGCGGTATCCTCCTTCTCGTTGTCCTCCTTCTTCTCTAACTCAGATTCCTTTTCTGCTTGTTCAGTTGGTTTTTGTTGCATGGCTGAGTTTTCGGTCCTCGGATCGATCGGTTCGTCCAATTCTTTTCCACTTCTTAGTATTACAGCATTTGCTTGGCCTTTGGGATTCTGTTCGGGTTGTCCAGGAAATGTGCCAGCAGGTGCGGCAGCAGATGCTTGCTGTTGAGCCACTTGTGATATCTGAGTTTCTAGCATTTTGTTGTGGGTGGCTAAAGCGTCTACTTTTCCTGTCAATTGTTTAATTTGCTCGCTAGTGTGTATGTTTTGATTTAGGAACTCTTTGTTTGTCTGAGCTTGAGTAGCTATGAACTTTTCCATCATCAATTCGAGGTTTGATTTCCTAGGTGCATTCTGAGCAGCTGGTTTCTGATATCCTCGCGGAGCAGTAGGCATTTGCAATGCATTTTCGCTTTTGTAAGAAAAGTTTGGATGATTTCGCCAACCTGGGTTGTAGGTATTTGCGTAGGGATTTCCTTGAGCATAATTTACCTGGTCTGGCGGGATTCCGGCTAGCAATGAGCATTCGGGTGCATTATGAGTGGTGCTTCCGCATAACTCCCAATTTGGAGTTACTGCAGCGACAGTTGCAGTGGGGTTAACGGTCAGACTATCAATCTTCTGTGCTAGAGCATCTACTTTAGCATTGAACTTTTCAAGGCTTCTGATTTCGTACATCCCACCTTTCGCTGTGGTTTTCTCAGTTGGAGTGCGTTCACCTCCCCATTGACAATGGTTTTGTGACATGTTTTCTATTAATTGATAGGCTTCATCGTATGGCTTATCCATAAGTGCACCGCCCGCGGCAGCGTCTATTGTCAATCTAGTATTGTATAGAAGCCCATTATAGAAGGTATGGATTGTCACCCAGTCTTCTAGACCATGGTGAGGACATGTTCTCATCATATCTTTGAATCGTTCCCATGCTTCGTAGAGAGATTCAGTATCTTTCTGTCGAAATCCGTTGATTTGAGCTCTAAGCATAGCAGTTTTGCTTGGCGGAAAATATCTCGCTAAGAAGACGTTCTTCAATTGCTCCCACGTCGTAACGGAGTTGGATGGTAACGATTGTAACCATGTCCATGCTCTGTCTCTAAGAGAGAATGGGAAAAGACGAAGTCTTATCGCGTCTGGAGTTACTCCATTTGCTTTCACTGTGTCTGCGTATTGTACAAACTTCGTTAGATGTTCGTTCGGATCCTCAGTTGAGTTTCCTAAGAATTGGTTTTGTTGTACAGCCGACAACAATGATGGTTTCAGCTCAAAATCATTTCGGGTAATAGCTGGGGCAGCAATGCTACTTCTAGGCTCCATCTGAGATGGTGTAGCGTATGCCTTCAGCGGTTTGTTCGGAGGTCCTTCAGCCATCTCTGGTTCTTCTTCTTCTGATTTGGGAATGGGGGTGAGAGGTTCGGGAGTGTTATGTTTGAGTTGTTTGAGTTGGTACTCAATGATTCTACTTCTTAAATGTAAGAAGCGTTCTAGTTCTGCGACTGAAGATTTTACGATATCGCTTTGCGGGCGATTTCTTGGCATACAATCGACAGAACTAGTAAAGGAAAAATGAAAATTGTTTACCTAGTCTATACGGTGTAACAGAAGGTTACACTATTGACTAAACGAGTCCCCGGCAACGGCGCCAAAAACTTGATCGCGACTTTCTATGTCTAATACAACTAACTGCAAGTGCACAGTCTATCGCGTAGTAATAATAGATATCGATCCCACAGGGACTCGTAATCAAACTAGTGTTCTCGGGAGTTACTATGTTTAGCTAGGTAGAATATGTTTAAGGGAATAAGATTGTCACTAAAAGGGAACTAAGATTACTATTTAGATTATAATTAATTAAATCGATACGTAGTAATTGTGTTCTTCAGGGATTTGATAAGTTACTGGTGTATGAAATAATTTTCAAAGTTTATTTAAGCAGAAAATGGAGATTTGAAGACTCTCGCCTCACGATGGTTATTGACGCTAATCATAATCCTAAGGGCCAAACGTATACTTTCGTATTCGTTCGGGGTTAAAATTATTTTTTGGAAATCTCTAAGTTCTAATTCATTTTAAAGTGCTTTCGCTGTTATTAAAACAAATGCCTAGTGTTTACTATCTGACCTTACCGCAGCTTTCGCTTGTTGGTTCGTATCTTAATTAATTTCCCACTTTCGTGGCAAAACTACTTTTAAATAAGTTCTCGCTTCCGCGACGAAGTTTATTCAGTGAATCAATTTTAAACACTCAGACCATAGATTACTTTTGTGAAAAGAAAGTTTTCAAACCAGTGGTTATCAAATCCCATTAGAATTATTACTACATATCGATTACCTAAGTTTAGCTAGACATGGAATTGGGAAAAACAAAATATAAATAAGAATAATAAATAATAATTTGCATTATAATAAAACTGAAGTCGATCAAAATGAAAACCTGTAAATATGCCAATTGGCCTTTGGGCAGATCCTCCACAGATGTTGGCAGGATTCTGGTCTTTAGTGCCAATTTGATCGTACGGTACAATAGAAATAACAGAAGAGCGGAAATGGGAATAAGGAAATGCAAAGAGAAATGAATACAAATAAAACTGGAAAGTAATTGCTTTGGAAAGTGAATTTGGCAGCACTTCGTGGTATGAATGTCGCTCCCTTTCTGAAGTCCTCTGCTTCCCTTTTTATAGAAGTGGAATCCCAACGGTTATCTCTGAAGATGGTGGACCTTGAGGCAGATAATTTAGGGAGTAGTGGTCCACTCTGTGGGAATAGGAACTGCTCTTTTAACGTGTAATCTGAGTGGGGCGTCTTTGCCTGCATGACGGTCGTCACAAGGTGTGACGGTCGTCACCCGTGAGACGATCGTCATGAAGCTGTGACGGTCGTCACATCAGCAAAAACTGCTTGCTGCGCTTTTCATTGTGTTTTCACTCCTTTTTCGTCCATATTTCATCTGAGATTGCTTCTTTTCTTCATGTTGCCTTGTTTAGACGTGACCGTTGAATACCTGCAAAAACATCAGACAAATACACGGAAATAACCCGAAATCGGATCGAAAACGGTTAGACTTTAGTTGAATTATGCATGAAAATATCTATATGATTTCGTGTTATCAGATATGATGTCAGAATGTCGTAACATTAGAATTAACACAAAAACAATTTAAAGAAAAATTGCATAAATTTAAATAACACACAGTAGTTGTTATCCCAGTTCGGTGCAACATCACCTACATCTGGGGGCTACCAAGCCAGGAAGGAAATTCACTATAAGTAGTATCAATTCGAAGCTAAACAAATGTAGTTTACAACTCCTCACTTAATCCCTACTCAATGCAATTTCTACCTAGGAACTCCTAGATATGAGAACCTCTCTCACTCCCAAATCACCTCAGTGATATCAAACAATTACAATCCCAGTGACTGTATACAAAACACCCCAACAAAATAGAAGATCACACTTCCAAAATAATACTCGATTTTGCTTAAAAGTTTCAACCAAGAACAATACACTCTTGCTTAAAAGCTTTAGAGTGGATAATGAACAATTTATACAATCCTACTCAGATGTCAAAAGACATAAGAGAGGAACACAAAGAACAACAAAACCCTAGAAAAATCCTCACACCAAAAATACAGCACACACACACTTTCTAGGTTAAAAGCCTTTCTTATAAATAACCTTTGAGAAGCATGGGCCTAGGCTTAAAAGTAGCAACAAATCCAAAATAGCAGCTACAAATATTCTGCATAATCTTCTGCACAAAAATAGGAACTAAATATAAAGTTTCCTAAAAAGGCTCAAGTATCCTTTTTATGAAAACTAACAGAATCTGTCATTACAAAAATTCCCACAAAATACTCCCATGAAAAACGTACATGTCTGAATCAGAACACACTAAAAATACCAAAATAGTCATGCCCTAACTTTCTGGTATAACATGTCCCAGAACATGTCACAACATCATGCTGGACATGATGCCTGACTTTCATGATAGAACATCTGGTGTAACATCTTGCTAACAACATGTTGTTTTACCAAAATGTATTCAATCCATAAATCACAGAACTTACAGCAATTTTAATTAATGTAAATAATAAATCAAAAATCCAACTAATTCTCCCTCTCAGTCCCACCCTCTAGAGGTGGCACTAGATCAGTAGGATCATCAGCAGGAGATGGACTGCTACATCTTAACACCTATAGGGACATATCAGATGGACCTCCTCCGAATCCCTCTGGCACAACATCCTCAACAATCCCACCCTTTAGAGGTGGCACTAGATCAGTAGGATCATCAGCAGGAGATGGACTACTACATCTTAACACCTGTGGAAGGATGGTGTAAGTGACACGTCAATTGGTGAATCTCTTCTCCTACGGGAAGCACTACAAAGACATCATTTTTTCCCAAAAGTGTTGCTAAAAGTTTTTAAAAAAAACAAGGGAACAAAGCGCTGCTAAAGTATAACTTTAGAAAGCGCTTCTGAAAAGCGCTACTAAAGGCCATACCTAGGCTACACAATAGAAAGCGTTGCTAAGGCCTGCATTAGAAAGCGCTTTACAAAAGCGTTGTTATAGGTCCTGTCTAACTCACACCTTATACAGTGCTTTCCAAAAGAGTTGTTATAGGTCTAGGATACGAAAACGCTTTGTAAGCAAAAGCGTTGCTATAGGTATATGATAAAAAAGCTTTTTCAAGAGCGCTGTTGTAGGTAATTAAATTCTAAAAACAAAACATAATTTTTATGTTTTAGAAACCCATCCATTCTCTCTCTCTCTCTCTCTCTCTCTCTCTCTCTCTCTCTCTCTCTCTCTCTCTCTCTCTCTCTCTCTCTCTCTCTCTCTCTCTCTCTCTCTCTCTCTCTCTCTCTCTCTCTCTCTCAACTACGTACTATCTCTGTTCGTAACCCTATCAGAGCTACTCCCTCAGCCGTATCTCCCTCTGACCGGTCATCTTCTCTCTCGCGATTACTCTCTTTGCCATAGCACCCTCCGACCGACTCCAATTTTGTCCTTCTCCCTTTGTTCGCGTTCAGCCGCGCTCCACCATTTTTAAGGTATTTCTTCATTTTCTTCATTTTCAAGGTTATTTGCAAGGTATTTCTTCATTTTCTTTTTTTGGATTCGCAAACCATGAAATACATTGTGATGTTGTTGTTATTTGAATTCAATGGAAGCTTGAATGACATTGTTGGTGAATTAGTGTTGAAGATGTGAAAGCAATAATATTAAATGTTGGAATGAATTAATGAGTTTGTTTGTTATAGAAATAATTGAAATGAGACATTTAAAGTGTTGATATGGATGTTGTTTGAATTTGATTTCGAAATTTTATTGTAGTAAGGTTGAAGATGATGAATATTAATATTTGTGGTGAATTTATTTTGAGATTTGATGTTAATTTTGTAAGTTAATGTTGAATGTTAGTGATGAAGTTGTTGAAAATAATTGACGATAATAACATTATTGATGGATAATTGTTGAATGTTAGTGATTACTTTGTTTTGATCTAAATGTTGATTGAAAATGTTAATTAGTGATTACTTTGTTTTGATCGAAATGTTGATTGAAAATGATAATGAAATTAATTGTTAACTGTTAAGATTGAAGATGATGAATAGTGATGACATTATGAATTTATTTTTGATAGTCATTGGTGATGTTGTTGATTGAAACTGGAATGAATAACATTCGTGAATTAATTATTGAATATTGTGATGTTGTTGATTGTTTGAACTTAAGTGATGAAGTTGTTATATTTGGTAATTTAAATGTAGATTTGATGATTTTGGTGATTAATTTATGCTCGAATTGATGATTTTTTGTGACTTACTTGAGTTGAAACATTAAGTGTGATTGAATTTGCGTGTCGATGCCATGTTGCTTAATTGGAGGAAGTGTTGATGTTTAACAAATTTGATTCTTGAGACTTTGACTTGTTTCTCCGATATATCTTGTTTGTCCTATTATATACTAAATTTGCCCTGTTATATTTGGTACACCATCAGTTACTAACTTAGTGAATTTTCTATATAGGTGTTACTTGTGAAGAGTAAGATTGTGATCGTTTCCAAGAATCTTACATTGTATGGTTCTAGAAGTTGTTGACTTCTCTACAGGTAATTAGTTGTTTGTTTGCTATAGTTGCATGAATAATTAGTGTTTTTGTTTAGCTTACTTAGTAAAAACCATGGATAAAAAATGGATGTCTTCTAATTGATTGCCAAAAGAGTACCAGAATGGGGTATTAGAATTCGTTAAGTTTACTGTTGAACACGCCAAAGACCCTAGTCGGATCACATGTCCTTGCTTAGATTGTTCTTATGGGCGTCAGATTGACGCAGTTCAGTTGGAATCACATTTAAATAGGCATGGAATTGATCGAATTTATACATGTTAGATATTACATGGTGAGATAAGTAACGAGAATTTTGAACCGGAGGATAATACGACATATTCTTCAAACGACAATGGCACAGATACATACGAATGTGATCGAGTCGAAGAGATTGCAGAAGCACTTGAAGAAGATCTTTAGGATTATTCCAAAATGTTTGAGAGGTTGGTAAGCGATGCAGAGAAACGGTTGTATAAAGGTTGCACTAAATTCACAAGATTGTCTGTGGTATTAAATTTGTACAACTTAAAGGCGGACAATGGATGGTTAGATAAAAGTTTCACAGAGTTATCAGTCCTTATGAAAGAGATGATTACAGAGGATAATGTTCTTCTCAATTGAACCTATGAGGCCAAAAAAAGGTTGTGCTCTATTGGCATGAGCTATGATAAGATACATGCCTGTCCAAATGATTGCATTTTGTTTCGAAATAAATATGCATTGTTAAATGAGTACCCTAAATGCGGTGTCTCTCGATATAAGAAAAAATTGTCTCCAGCAAAAGTCTTATGGTATTTTCCTATAATTCCAAGATTTAGACGCATGTTTTATAGTGAAACAGATGCAAAACACTTGACTTGGCATGTAGATGAAAGAATTATAGATGGAAATTTTTGATATCCGGCAAATTCACCATAGTGGATGAAAGTTGATAATGATTATCTTGATTTTGGAGAAGAAGCAAGAAACCTTCGCTTGGCATTATCTACTAATGGAATGAACCCACATGGTTTGCATAGTTTCTCACGTTCCACAGGGCCTGTGATTATTATGATTTATAACCTACCTCTATGACTATGTATGAAGCGCAAGTACATGATGTTATCTATGTTATATTCTGGGCCTAAACAACCAGGGAATGACATAGACGTATACTTGACACCTTTAATCGAAGACTTAAAGATTTTGGGGTAGAGCATTGTGGAGGTTTATAATGGATATAGGAAAGAAAGTTTCAATTTGAGGGTGATGTTATTTGGCACAGTTAATGATTTTCCAGCATACAAAAATCTATCAAGGTATAACATTAAAGGTTAATGTGCGTGTCCTATTTGTGAAAAAAACACAGATTGGATGCAATTGGAGTTTTATCAAAAGAATGTCTTTCTCGGTCACCGTAGATTCTTAAATTCTAATCATCACTATCGTGGATGAAGAAAAACATTCAATGGAAATCTAGAACAAGGTAGAGCTCTACCTACATTGACAGGTGACCAAATTTTTAAAAAGGTGAAAGATGTGAGTACTCAGTTTGACAAGCCTTTTGTGCATACGTTTGTCACACGTGGGTGGAAGAAGAGGTCAATTTTTTTTTTGAATTGCTATATTGGAAGTCGTTGTATGTAAGACATTTTCTTGATGTTATGCATATTGAAAAAAATTTATTTGAAAGTGTTATTGGTACGTTACTCAATATATAAGGAAAGTCTAAGGATGATCTTAAAGAAAGAAAGGACTTGCTAGCGATGGGAATAAGAAATGAATTAGGACCCTTGAAGAAAGGAAAACGAACATATCTACCACCTGCTGCTTATACTCTATCTAGAAAGAAGAAAAAGATATTGTGTAAATTTCTAAGTGAAGTTAAAGTTCCAGAAGGATACTCTTCAGATATTAGAAGACTTGTGTCTATGAAAGAACTCAAGTTAAAGAATTTAAAGACACATGATTGCCATGTTATAATGGAACATTTTCTACCAATAGGTATACATTCTATTTTTCCAAAAAAAGTAAGAAGCGCAATAACTAAATTGTGTTTTTTCTTCAGGTCAATTTGTAGTAAGGTGATCGATCCTGCGATCTTACCAACATTGCAAAAAGAAATAGTTATTAATTTATGTGAGCTTGAAATGTACTTTCCTCCCTCATTTTTTGACATAATGGTAGATCTAGTTGTTCATCTTGTGAAAGAGACACAATTGTGTGGACCAGCTTATATGAGATGGTTGTACCCTGTTGAACGTTATATGAAAATATTAAAAAGGTATATGAAAAACCAAAGTCGACCAGAGGGATGTATTGTTGAACGATACATTGTTGAAGAAGAGATTAAGTTTTGTACTGAATATTTGTCCAATGTTCAATCCATTGAACTCCTCAAATCTCATGTTGTCAAAAAAAAGAAGGAAAACAATTAATTAGAAATAAAATTGTGAAAATATCAAGGGATGAACGGGAGCAAGTGCATTTGTATGTTCTGCACAATGAAAATGAGGTTGAGCCGTATGTTGAAATGTACAAGGATGTTCTCCGAGGTTTAAATCCGAATAGAAATGAAAATTGGATAGTACGAGAGTACAATCGAAGTTTTATACCATGGTTCAAGGATCATATTTATTCAAAGTTTTATTCAGATCTCACTTCAATAACATAAAGGTTGAGATATTTAGCATATGGTCTAAGTTCGCATGTGTTTTCTTATAGCGCATACACAATTAATGGATACACATTTTATACCAAAGAACAAGATGATAAAAGTACTATGCAAAATAGTGGTGTCATCGTGGTAGCTGAAGCAATGCATATTTCAAGTGTGAAGGACTTAAACCCTAAACATGCAAATCCTTCATATTTTGGGGTTATCGAGCGCATTTGGGTGTTTGATTATGAGAAGTTTCAGATTCCTATCTTTGGTTGCAAGTGGGTTGAAAATAATAGTGGCATACAAATGGATAAGTCAAGATTTTTGCAAGTGGATCTTAATAGGGTGGGGTACAAAGATGAGCCTTTTATTCTACCACGCAAGCTAAACAAGTGTTCTATGTCACTGATTCGACAAGTACGAAATGGTCTATAGTGCTTTATCTAACAAAGTAATTGATGATAACATTGGAGATCAAGGTGATATTGATGTTGAGAATGAATCGTATATTATAAATGATCAAGATGAGAATATTAGAGCGAATGAATCATATATTATAAATGATCATAATGAGGGAATTTGGATCAATCCATTCGTCCGTGTTGTTAAGAGACAATTAAACTATATTCCAACCAAGAAAAGAAAGAGATGTTAGTGAAAAAGGTACTAGTAAAATTATATATTCTATCATTCAATAAAATTATATATTTGTCATTCAATGAAATTGTATATTTGTCATTTTATATATTCAATGGATTATGGATCTTGATATTTGTCATTTCATATTTATATTTTTCTTTATTACAGGTGAAATGGCTAGTGTCGCTACTGCGAAAATCGGCGCCGGCTGACAGAAGAGTCGCCATCGTGCGTTATTTATCCCAACGGAGGGAAAGGAAACGCTCGAAGTAAACCTCGCAAAAAACGGGAAAATGTATGGTCATCGCAACCAAAACCTGGGTTCGGGAGTCGGTTACGCAAGGGGAAGGTATTAGCACCCCTCACGTCCGTCGTACTCGACGGGATCCACGCTTGCTTGGGTTGTCTAAAGGATGCAAAAACAATCTATCTACGGCTGCTAAATCTAAACGGAAGGGAATTGACTCGATAGAGCGTCGCACTCTATGCCTACGTATTCTCGAGAGAGAAAGTCAGAGTCAACGTAGTTCGGGACTACAGGGAAAATTGGCTCGCCAAGACCTCGCGTCTTGTGCCTACGTACTTCCACACTGCATGGAAGATCAGAGCTTTACGTAGTTCAGGCTAACTACGGCTAAACAAGGGAGTTCTCACACAGCAGCGAGAAAATAAACTGGCTCAAAGGTACGGGAACCTATGGGCAAAAACTATGGCTTGGTCTCAAATGCACTCGGGCAAGAGAGAAAAAGGGTAACAATTAATCGTCAGCGGGAAAGTCTCGATCGCAGAGCAGCGAGAGAATAGAAAGTCAGTTGTTAGTATGCTCGCTAGGATATCGCATCCTATGCCTACATATTCTCGTCTGGAACGAGAAATCAGAGCAGCTGTAGTTCGGCTACTATCGGGACCACAGCTCAAATCTCGTTTTATTAACATTCTGAAAAATGGTTACAATGAGTGAATACTGAAAAATAAATCTCCTAGGAAATACTATCCTATCCTATCCTGAAAAATCAAATGAAAAAGTCCCCTAACAAGTGGACTTCTAAAATTACCTCTAAAACAAATAAATCCTAAAAAATATTACATCTAATATTTTTTTGCTATTTTCCAACTATTTTCTTCTTTTTTCTTTCAAAATATTTTTCCATATTTTTCTATGTATTTTTTCATATTTCTTCAATATATTTTTCTCTTTCTTTTTTTCCAATATATTTTTCATACTTTTCTCTATTTTTTCTCTTTTCAATATTTTTTCAAATATTTTTCTCCTTCTTTATTTTTCTCAAAGATTTTCTTTTCTTTTCAAGGTTTCTTTTCTTTTTCTATTTTTTCTTTCAATATTATTTTCCTATTTTTTTTCTACAAACTAAACAAAATGGAATAATAAGAAAATAAAGAAAAGATAAATGGGGGGGTACATAGCCCAGATGGGGGTGTGCCAAGCAGAGAAAAAAAAACAAAAACAATTGAGATTGGGCCCAGCCCAATTAATAACACAGGAAAACGGAGGGGGGTGTAGATGAGTGAACTGGGGTGTTAGCTAGCAGCAACAATCCCTTGGGCCCAAGCCCAGAATCTATCCACACAGAGGGGGTGTTTGCCAAAAAACGGAGGGGGTGAATCCAAAAACTGATTGGGCCTGGCCAATCTCTAGCCCAATCTCTTCCTCCCTCCTTTCACCTTCTGAAACCCTAGGTTTCAACACTTCCCTTCTCCTTCAACCTAGCGCCGTCGTAAACCCTCTGAACTCCCCTCTCTTCGTTCATCATCTCTTCTCTCCGATCCAACCTCCATCTCATTTCTTCTCCTCCCAACCTCCCTCAAACTTAACTTCATCCCAACTTCCCTCGATTCATCCACTCAAACCAACTCGAACGCTGGAATTCTTGATGAACAATCATGCTGAAGATGGGAAATGTATATTGCTCGCTGATAGAAACATCCACAAAGAAAATCAACCCAAAGCTGAGGATGCGTACTCTTCATAGATCCAGGTGATGATGAAGGCGATGAAGATTGGATGAAGATTCATGGAAAAAACTGGAGAAAACTGATGGAAGATTGAAGGTTTGGATGAGTTTTCCGATGACTGTTATAATTTCCGACGAGGTTTTGGCCGTGAGAAGCTTGAATCATAGGTTGTTGAAGTTATGGACACAGATGAGTTCACGATTGAAGGTTTACGAGCAAAGATGAAGGACCTAGATGTTCTTGATGAATCTGGAAAACGCTCATGTGTTAATGCAGATCTTGAAAGAAGTTACGAACATCTTGATGAATGCTGATGATTTCTAGAGATACGTTCGAAGAAAGTGATGAAGCTCCTTGCGAAGGAGATGAAGATCCATGGAGTTTTGGCGGTTGTTTATGATAAAGACCTGGAAAACGATACACTCTGATGGATCTTGGAGAAGGAGTATGAACACTGACGAAAAACTGGCGGAGTTCTGGGAGATCTATACGAAGGTGATGAAGATCTCCGAAGATCCTTGAAGATCTTGAAGACATCCGATGAACGTGGAGGCGTATTTCTGGAAAACGATTCATGATGACTGATGAACTGGTGATGAATGTCTTCTGGAAATGATGAAGGTTTGAATCTTGGAAGAAGGTGGTTGAATCATATGAAGATTCTGAAATGATATTGATGATCGGAAACTGGCGAACATTAGTGGTGATGTAGGTTGATCGGAGGTTTCTGGGTTGTATTGGTCATGGCTGATGATGGATCGGAGAAGATGAGAGGATATTTGATGATTCTAGGTTTTTTGTATTTTCGGTGAGATTGATGGTGGCCGGAAGTGGTTGTTGGGCAGTTACGGTGGTCGCCGGCCATGCACGCCGGCCGGTGAAGGGGACGGTGAGGTGGTCACCGGACTTTGCATGCAGTCCGGTGAGGGAGGAGGTGGCGCCACGTGGTCGCGTTAGTGGGGGAAGACGGACTGCATGCTGGACGCGTGTCCCACGCGTGGCAGAGAGAGGGGAGGTCTGAAGGGTGAGGTGGCGTGGCAGTGTGGAATAACGTGGGGTCCTCTTGGCTTCACACGTGGCTACGAAGCTTATATAGGACTGAGAATTTCTGGATTGTTCTAGAATTAACTGGAAAATTCTGGTGGAACTTGGCTGCATTGGGCTTTGCATTGAACTGGGCCTACACGAAAATGACATCAAAAAATCCAAAAACTGAAATGAATTAAACTAAAAAGAAAAAACTAATTAAAATTTGATAAAATGGAAAATGATTAAGACTAATTACTAATTAACTAAAGGAATTAAAATTCTGATTAACCTAAAGCTAATTAAATTCTAAACTATTCAATTAACCTAATAAGGAGAATTATCCTAACAATTCTATTAATTCTAATTAACTCCTAAACTAGTAATACTCTAAAAATTCCACTAATTACACTCTATTAAATTTCTAATAAAACTATATTATTTATTTAAAAGAGAATCTATGATTAATAAAAGAAAAACTATATTATTCTATTATCAAAAAAAACTATATTCCTCTATTTTATTCTAAAAACAATTTAAATCTATTAAAAAGAATTAAAACTATTAAAAATCCTATTAATATTCTATATCTAAAAATATATTCAAAAATTCAATTAATATTCTAAAAGAAAAAATCTATTAATATTCTATAAAATTCTATATTATCCTAAAATGATTAAAAATCTATTTAAAAAGAATTAAAACTATTAAAAATCCTATTAATATTCTAAAAATGATTTAAAAGCTATTAAAAATCTAAAAATGGTCAATAAAATCCAAAAAAATCACAATAATTCCCAGAGGAACAAAATAAGCACCGAACAACACATAACACCGCGAGAGCGCACCAAAATAGCCGGTAAAAATAAACGGGCATCGAAATATCCCAAAAATACGGTTCTACCTATCTGAACTGATTAAAAAAACACCTGAGACGCGAGACGAGAGCTGTGATCCCGATAAAATCAAAACAAATGAGAAATGCGTTGTATGCGATATGCAGATGCGAATGCGGTTATGCGTCGAAACATCGGGCCAGATACGAGACCCGGTTGGTCAAATTTTGGGGTGCAACAGCTGCCCCTATTCAAGCGGCTTGGACCTGAATGGTTGAAGAGCGCTCAGCCTTCAAACATTCAAGGTAGATGACGGTTGAATACAAATGAAACCCTGAAATTTGCCAACCGCAAGAATATACTGCAAACTGCTTGAGGAAAAGCTTCCAATAAACTGAAGTTTGGTTGTCACGGCAACAACTAGTCAATTTTCTGATAAATTTTCTTCTCCTTGCCAATCACCTGTGTGACGCCACAAGTATTGGAATAATGCTTCAAAAAGCAAACACCTTGACTCCCATCTCTCTCATGGGATCAAATCCGGTCAACTCACAGTTCACTGCGAACTTGAGGACAATTCTCCTGGGGAATTCTGAATGGAACTGCCTGGCACCTATTTTGACGAAGGCGGCAGCTTCAGAAGTTTGATATGTGTCAATCTTTGTTGTTTTTTTCGATGCTGACGTAACAACCAAATATGAAGAATCACTCCGCTGGGGAAGACGAGAAGCTTAACCACACAACTCTGCAGGTGAACAAATTCGAAATCCAATAGGTAACCATCCTGGTCCATGTTTCGACATGCGTATGCTTGAAATGATGCAATGACTATATATACCCTGTATGACATGGGAATGTTATGCGTTCTGTTTGAAAATGCGATGCCCAGACGGCATGGATATGTGATATGTTTGTACAAATGCAATGACTACATATGCAAATGCTAATGCAGGCTCGAGCTGCCAGAGAACACCAGGTCTGAAAACCACTTGGCAAAATAAATGCCAAAGGTAACGTCAACTCTACTGGGGATGAACCGAAGTCACAGGACCATCTTAGCAAAATAAATGTTGGAAACGGGAAATCAAATCCGCTGGGAATAACTGTCCTGCTGGAGAAATGGAAAGGCAACCCTGCTTGGCGACTTCACTGAGGAAAGAAAACAACTCTGCTTGGGGATACTCCCTTCAAACCATTGGCAACTGATTGTGCTCTGCGGGGATTGACCCGAACTGAGGTTGACTGCGCGCGACACGCTGCTAGAAATGCCCCTACTATCAAGGATATCAATCTTAATCTGCTGAGGATACTTCTGATCCTACTCTGATGCGGGGTAAAATGCAATCTCGACTCTTCCGGGGATAATAAGCAACTTTCATCAGCTGAAGAGTAGCAATTCTGATTTAACAACCTCCACGAGGAATTCAAACATTACTCAGAGCACTGGTATCTGTCGAGCTTCGTATCGGGAAACATGACAACATGCGAGTCATTGGGAATTACGGTGTCAGATACCTTTAGGTTTTTGTTTTCTGGTTTAGGATAAACATGGACTATGTACACAGTGGAAGATATGGAAAATACTAGACGAGAACTAGCATTCAAGGTAGACTACCAGACGAGAACTGATAGCAAAATCGATTAAGAAAATTGAACGAAAATTGATTTTTGTATTTTGAACGTCAGACGGGTCTGACTGGAATAACAGACTGAGGCATAGACAACCAGGCGAGAACTGGCTGAAAGCTGACGTACACCAGACACATAGGTTAAAACACACAATGATCAGACGAGAACTGATTACGCGATGACATGTACCAGGCGAGAACTGATACAACTTTGGAAGAAATGGCGACCAGACGAGAACTGGTTGCAATAAACTGCACCAGACGGGAACTAATGCTTACGATAAACTGCACCAGACGGGAACTGATGCTTACGGAAGAGTGGGCCAGACGAGAACTGGTTACCGGTTTTCCAGGCGAGAACTGGACTTTGGAACGACTGGTTACTGACACGCAACAGGTTTAAACCGTAGGATAATGATCCAACGACAGCAAGGCTCTTCTTGAAATGCTAAGGTTTTTGATAAGGGTATTGACATGATTCCCCGATACTCAACTCTTGCTGGGGATAAACAAACTGGTTTGAACAACTTGCTCCAGTACACTCAGCTGGGGATAACAAGACTGGCTTGAACATCTTGCCCCAGTACACTCAACTTGCCCCAATCTAACTCTTGGGAATACCTGCTCTGAACAGCTTGCTACGAGACAACCTCGAGATTACTTGCCCCGGTATCTGTAC
This sequence comes from Lathyrus sativus, assembly GCA_963859935.3. NCBI lineage: Eukaryota > Viridiplantae > Streptophyta > Magnoliopsida > Fabales > Fabaceae > Lathyrus > Lathyrus sativus. The sequence goes on from OZ012739.1 coordinate 422,527,437, forward strand.
GATAACAGAATTCAATCTCCATTAAAACAATTATCAACCCAACTGATTTCAACACTCTCTGCGATGACTTGCCCCTGAATGAGCGTTCTAGCGACTTAACCCGATCTGATTATCCACCTGAAGTATCTGCTTTCAAATCTCCACGCTCTGCGTAACTGCCCCTAATTGGTTCTCGAGAAGACTCACTTCTGATCAACTGTTTCTCAAATAAACTGCCCCTGATCCACTGAAGCTTCGGGACTTGTCCTCAGGCTAACTGATTCTGAACTTACTGGAAGATAATGCCCCTGATTCATAGGTCTTCACAACATACACCATTCTGGTTCAAACTGCTGGATTACTCAGTCCTGCTCGATTATTCCCTGATGGAATTTCTCTCCTGCCAACTACTAACCTGCAATTAGAATCGTCTGTTTACGAATGGTAATCTTAATGCAATGGTTATGCAGATTTTGAAAAAAAATTGAGCTGTCACTCATTTACATGCATATGATTGTGAGTGACGAATGAACCCAAGTTCAAACGTGGTGCTTACGTGATCAGTGAAAAATACAGCAAGGATGTGACTAACAAGTCAAGAAGGAGTCAGGTTACTCAACCTTATCGTAATGCGCTTTCAGAATAACCCTACCTCAATTAGGTCTTTTAAGGGTTGTATCGTGGTCGCGTTCACGGTTCGTGAAACAAAGGATATTTGGCTCAAATTTTGCTTTGTACCCACCCCTTCTACGTGTCGATCTCCGATCCTACGGTTCAGTTAACCTGGCACAAGCGCTCGCCTCTTCAAGAAGTATGTTGAATGGTAAGACCCACAGTTAAGGAACTCATAAAGCTTTTCTTCTAGAGTGATAGTTACTCCTTCTTCGCTTTCGGTGTCTGTGTACACGACTTTGTGACTTGCTGGGGAAAAATTTCTATCCCTCTTTTTCATTCTTTTGATTCCCTAATTTTTGCCTGGACTGACTCATTTTGAGTTCTTTTCGTTTTTTTTCATTTTCTTTTGAAGTCCAGCGGGATGCCCTGATTTTTGCCTAAGTATTAGCTTTCCAGCTTTTTCTTTCTTTTTACTTAGCGGGCTTTCTTTCTTTCTTTTGGAACAAAGTCGTGTGACACTGGTTGTCTTGATTGCTCCGAAAGGATTGTAACTGTCTCACTCCTGATTGGTGAGGTTTGACCTCTTGAAAGGTATAAACTGATATTGGTCCTCGAAAGACAACACTCCTCTGCAAGATTTGAATGCTCGGTCAAGCTAACTGACAACTACCCTACCCCGGGTTAAGATGTGAGGGTTTAACAGTCCGAAAAAACTTCTACTTCCTGGCTCGAAGTGGTTAACAAGGGACTAACTCCTTATATCTCCAGTGTTTAGGGGATTTGAAACAATGCCTTGTACGTCATTGGTACGGTCTTATCTGAAAGCATACGATCATCGGTTATGAGTTTATTTTCGTCATCCTCCCTCCAATCTCTGCTAGTCACAGTGATAAAGTGGAGTGAATAAAATGCAAGTGTCAGTGCAATGCAGTAAATGAGCGACAGCGACATGATTAATTCAGAAAAATGCATAGTCACTTTATTAACATCCCCATTCGAAACATACAATGTTTAAAAGCAGGTAGTAACTAACAGAAAAGAAACTACAAATGCAAATGATATAAGAGCCTGAGGACTGCCAATGCTGAGGGCGTCTGCCTGTCTGAACCACTGGCTTTTGCTGGGAAATACTTTCCGAGTCTACGAGCTTAGACAGCTGAGCGGTTGGGATGAACAAACAGAAATCCTTCTCGAAAGGAAATGCGATCCTGGTCGATCAACTGCTGTACCTTCGCCTGAAATGCTTTATAATCTTCCGTCGAATGCCCCGGAGAGCCACCATGGTAACCACACTGAACATGGGGATTATACCCAGGAGGGTAAGGTTCTGGAATTGGCTTAAGAGCTTTAGGTTCCACCAAAGACTTTTGGATCAAAGATGGTAGCAACTGGCTATACGGCATAGGCACTGGGTAAGAAGGAGCTTTCCTTCGTTCCAAGTTGTTGCAAGGTCGGTTCTGATTCTGACGCTGATTCTGATAACCTCGATCATGAGCTCGCTGCTTTGTAATGGAAGCGACATAAGATTCCTGATATGGTGCCCCCGGCACGGCTGTCTGTTCAGTATAACAAGCCACAGGAGGTACTGATCTCTGATAAGATGAAGAACCGACAAAATTCACTGATTCGCTTCGAGGATATTCAACCTTTGGCACGACTGCATTGATCACAAATCCTTCTTCACTTTGATAGTCACAAGGATATTCAGTTTCATCAGCTCGATCATCGGAAGTAATCTGAATTTTCCCAATTCTTATGGCATACTCAAGGCGTTCTCCTAATGCTATCACATCAGAGAAACTTATTGGAAGTCCGAGCAATCTTTTGAAGTACGGATCTTGTAGGGAATCTACAAACATGCTTGCTAGCTCTTGGTCTAACATCGGTGGACGCACTCTAGCAGCAAATTCTCTCCATCTCTGAGCATACTTCCTGATAGGTTCATTGTTCTCTTGAGACAACTCTTGCAAATGCATGCGATAGGGAGCTCTGTCCATATTGTAATCATACTGCTTTAGAAAAGCTCTGGCTAAATCCATCCATGACTGAATCTGATTTCTCTCTAACTGCATATACCACCTCAGAGATGCCCCAGTCAGACTATCTTGAAAGCAATGGATCATTAATTTGTCATCTCGCGCAAACGCAGTCATTCTTCGACAGAACATCATCAAATGCAGCTTCGGACAGCTATCTCCCGTGTACTTTTCAAACTTCGGCACTTTGAACTTATAAGGCAACACCAGGTCAGGAACCAAACACATGCCTACAGCATCCAGGTTAACAACATCTTTGGCTTTCAAAGCTTTCAATCCTTCTTCCAACGCTCGGAGTCTTCTATCCTTTTCAAGAGCTCTTGGATCTACCATCTCGGCCATTGGAATATCTCTTCGGTAATTCATCACAGGGAAAGCAACACCTTGATTGTTAACAGGAGGACGCTCATTTCGGGCAACAAACTGCTCATGTCGACCTCGGTTCTCAACAGAAGGTTGTACAACTTGGTCTGCAGTAACGTTGTTCACTTGCGGGAAGTCTTCCATGGAATCATACAGAGGGTTGGACGCCATAGTGAACCCCGTCAAGGTGTTGGGAGACTGGAAATTGCCTTCAGACATGGCTACCAATAGTCTTCAGCTGACTTCAATGCTCGATTCTGCTCAAATCTACTCAACCCCTAGGTCGGTCTTCTGACAATCAACAGCTGCTCAATCCAAACTCCGGGTAATCACCTTCAGGAAACAAAGGCTGGATCAGAACTCTGGCTAACTGGAGGATGATATGCAATATGATGCAACACTGATATGCACATGATATGCAAGATGCAGCAAACAACGGGACCACAGCCCCCACACAATCTCTGAATACTGCTGCACTGCTGACGGAGACGGTTGCTCTGAAGAGAGGACCAAAATAACGGGTAGGTTGGAAGTCAAGTTTCCTGCACAAACCCCCCCCCCCCCCCACTCACAGGTATGGACCTATATCTGACAAGGTACGGCATCCTATGCGGTCGTCAGCGTCACAGACTTTCAAAACTGACGATACGATTCCCAGAAGGAGTGGCATCATCGAGTCCTGAAGAGGCCTCACTTAGCTAACTTCCAAATGATCGGTTCCCAGAGTCGACAATCCTCACGTCTGGACTCCCCTCAGATCCTCAGGACCGGAAAGGAGCACCTCTGCGAGAACCTCGTCTGAGCGCAGATTTTCGTAGGGAACTGTGCCTGCTCAGCAGACAGGTTCGTCTACTACTTCTCTGCAACTATATCTAGGTGTATACTCAAGCTCAGGTCCGGCTTCTCACTCAATCATAGAACACCCGTAACACCCCAACAACAACAGATAATATCGATAAATAAACACCCAATGGACAAGCAAACAAGCGCTAGGATTGACTCTCTCTGAGGGGACGTTGGATCCCACATGCGTAAGGATTATCGCAGTCCTTAGCAGCCAGGGGACGTTGGATCCCCAGCAGAGTCGCCAGCTGTCGCTACTGCGAAAATCGGCGCCGGCTGACAGAAGAGTTGTAACACCCATTTTAATTATTTAGTCATTTTATTATTATTTTAAATATTATATGTTGATGTGCCCTTTGGTAGGGTGTATTTGATGATGTTTGGTGGGTGTCCCTGAGATGGGAGATCATTGGTGGTAATTTGGTGAGTTTATAATAATATAAGAAATAATAGTAATATTGGTGGTGGTATTAATATTATTATTATTATTATTATTATTATTATTATTATTATTATTATTATTATTATTATTATTATTACTATTATGTTATTTTTATTAGTTATTATTATTATTATTATTATTATATTATTTCTATTAGTTATTATTATTATTGGGATAGGAAATAAAAAGGAAAATAGAATATGAAGGGATGGGGGAAGTATTAGAGAAAATAACACGATAGAAAGATGGAAGAGAGAAAGAGCGATAGAAAGAGAGAAGAGGAAAGAACGAAGGAAAAAGGGAACGAAGAACGGAAAGAAAAGAGGAGGCCAAGAGACCAAATCCAGGAAGAATTTCATCGATCAACCGATTAACAAGGTAAGGGGGGAGAAACTTGATTGGGAATGGTATATACATGTATAGGGTAGTGGGGATTCCTTAACCCCGTAGGAATGTATCGTTGATGAAGTTTTATATTGACATGCTATTGATTGTTGAGTTATGTTGATGTTGGTGGATTGAAATATGTTGAGTGTTGGTGAATTGTTGTTTTTGGTTAATTTGGCGTATAGGTTGGGTTTACGGTTTTAGGGAAGTTCTGTGTGACCTTTTTGATGTGTCGATAGATTGTTTAAGTGATGACTTTGGAATAATATGTATATGATGATGTACGGATGTTTGATGTTGCCATTGTTGATTGACTGTTGGTGTTGGTTTGGTTTGAGTAAGGTTCAGAGTAACTCTAAAGTGTCGGTAGTGTGCCGTAATGTTGATCTGGAGTAGAATTATAGGAAGATTGATAAGCCTAATATGCATTGGTCGTAATACGGATAGTATAGGAAGTGGATGTTATAGAATAGGCTTGAATCAGAGAAGAGTGAGAATTCTGAACTGTGAGAACTTGAGAAGTCGCAGGCAACTCGCTAGCACTTCGCTTAGCGAGAAGGCAGCGAGCGTTTGCTAGGTGCTCGCCTAGCGAGTGAGGTAGCGAGTGAGTCTAGTAGGTTCTGTTTGCCTTCGCGAGGAGGTTCGCTAAGCGAACAGGTAGCGAGCATTTGCTGGGAGCTCGCCTAGCGAGGGTGTAGCGAGCGTAGCAGAATGGGGTTTTTTCTATGATGTTATACTGTGTGCGCTAAGAGTGTAGTGCCCTTGGACTTTGTTGATTATAGGGGAGATGATTGAGTGTTATAGAGTGAGTACTCGGTGATAGTATGTGATTTCCGTTACTAATTATTTAAATGGATAATTAGTTGGTGTAAGAATCATGCGGAGCATGGTGTAGTGATCAGTAGGATCGTGTATTCCCGAGTGGTGGGACGTGTTTATATCTTGGTGATAAAGTATGAACTTGTTTACTTGGTGATGGTACTCGTTTTCCTTGATATTGTTGGTGAACAATTGGTTAACGTATATGTATGTAGTGATCAGTAGGATCGTGTGTTCCCGGGTGTTGGGATGTGGTTATATATGGTGTTATAGTATGAATTTATTTACTATCTGATTGATTTATATGGTGTTGGTGTAATATATCTACACATATATGCATTGATGTATGATGATATGATCAGGAGGATCGTGTGCACTTAGTGTGCCTAAATATGATAGTTATGCATTGGTGTGTGCATATCATGGTGTTTTGGTGGGATGAATCATGTCTCAGGAGGAGCGTAAGTGATTCATCCGTACTCCTTGGTGGAGAATGGTGGGGGATAGATCATGTCTCAGGAGGAGCGTAAGTGATCTATCCAGGTTCGATTGAATGAACCAATGAGTCGGTACCGCATGCATGGTGTTGAGTTGCATATTTGCATTATAATATGTTATATTGTAATTTGAACAGTAGGTTCGTTATATGGAGTTGTTGGGGTGAATATTGGTGTGTTGGTATGTTTTACTACCTTGTTTACATGTATTACATTACCAATATATTTTTGATCATGTTTTCTCACCCCTTGGTTGTTGTTGTGTCTGTGCTTCTCCGGAAGTACAGATAATCCAGGTACTTAGATAGCTTGGATGGTGGTGTGCCAGTCGAGTCTAGGATGCTCTGATACGTAACACGGGATATGGGTGTTTTAATTGTTTTATGTCAAACTTGTTGTAATCCTGTGACGTATCATTTTTTTTTGTGAATTATAATAATAAAGATTTTACGAAATTTGGCGGATGGCCGAGAATGTTGGAATAATGTTTTCCGCTGTATTATTTTTGAGAATAATTAATAAAGTATTTTTATAAAAATTTGGTGATGTGATATCCCACTATTTTGGGGAAAACTCTGATGTTTATTTATAATGTTTATATTTTATTTAATTTGGGAAGTGGGGTGTTACAATTGGTATCAGAGCAGGTCGGTCCGTCCGGCCAATGTTGTCTAGTGTTATTGTTTCCTGGTATGCGACATGTGTGTAAAAACACTGTCGGTACATGTTGTTGGTTAACTTCATTGGTAGAAGTGGAATGATTCCAGTGGGGGAGAAGTTGTATTTCTCCGAAAAGCTACAGTGTGGTGGCTTAGTGTGTTGAGGAGTGATATTATAGTTTGGTAAAGATGGTTTGTACCCCATCATGATTTCGGTTGTCTATTAACAAATTGAGGAACTGATCACCCTTAATCTCTTGTTAATAGTGGACGGGATTGTGTTGGATGGGATAGACGTATCTTGCAAGCTTGGGTGGCGTGAGTAGTGTATAGTCTTGAGTTAAGCTAAGTGCTTAAGGGATTATTTTGAGGAATTTGGCGTAAGACGGTGTTGAAGTGTCTATTTTGACTGAAACTTGGAATGAGAAGGAAAGTGAGAAAATTTGGGATTTGTCAATTAATTGCGATTGCCGGAGGTTTCCGGATGAGGTAGGTGATTTACTATCGGAGTGTGAAGTAAAGCTCACACGTTGACTTTGTTGTTGGAATGAGTCAGATATTAGTGACTCCATATGGTGTGTTTTCGTTGGGATTGGAGAAGTTGAAGAGTCAACTTGAAGACCTTCTAGGAGAGAGGTTCTTTTGTTTGAGTGTGCTACCGTAATGTGCACCAATTTTGTTGGTTAGACATATAGAAGGTTTTGTGAAGCTTTGGGTGAACTATAGATAAGTGAACAGGGTGACTATCAAGGATAGGTGTTCGCTTCCAAGAGTTAATGATTTGATGGAACAATTGATCGAGGGATGTGAGTCCCTTGGTCATGTGATCTCGAGTAGAGTTCTTGTGGTGGATGGGACGAAGGTCAAAATTTCTATCGTATTAGGAGGCTCAAAGATCTGCTGTTGAGATTGGAAGTAATTGAGTTTTAAATTATTCATAGATTTAAAATGTGTTGGATGGCTTCCTAAGTATAAAATTGTTGTTGTACGTTAAATTCCGAGATCGCAACTTTTTACGGAATCGAAATCGGACACTCGGAAGTCGGGTAACGGTCGAAAAGAGGATTTTGGGACTGTCATGTTCGCCTGGCGAGCATACTGACGAACGTCCATATTCGCTGCGGTGTTCGCCTGGCGAAGGGGTCCTGGGCAGAAAATGTTATTCTGGTGTTTTTGCCGTAACGGGAGAACCGTAACTCGGAATGACGTGCGGTTCGAAGCGTTGGAAAGCTATTCAAATTATCTATGAGATGGTGAAGTATTGACATAGATTTAAGCTATTTATTGATGAAGTGTGTTTGAATTTTGTGGTAAGGACGGGCGGTACGGTATGTGTTCCCGCTATAACTCACAACTTGTTTGTCCACTTGGCATGGGATCTTCTTTAATTATTTATATAAGGCAATGGTTGTGTTAATAAATGATATTTTAAGGTATTCGAAGCGTATAGAGGATTATGTTGAGCATAAGGAACTGGAGTTATCAGTGTTGGAAAAAGAGCAGTGATATACTTCCGTAAGGAAAGTTCTGCCGAATCCGATAGAACTAATTGTGGTGTTTGTGATGCTTGTTGATATAATTAGGGGATTTGCTAAAGACAACTTCAGCGAGTTTCAATTATGCAAAAGGAAACTTGAAGTGTATAAGAGAAATCATCCGACCAGTGATTTAGAGTTGGTTACTATTGTGATTGTACTGGAGTCGGAGTCTTCAAAAGTTCAGACTGAGATCGGAGATGTTTGGTGATCTTAAGAGTTTAAGGTGTTTGTTTAATTTGAATAAGACAAATATGAGGCATAGGAAATAATTGGGACTTCGAAAAGAGTACGACTTCGAGTTGAATTACCATTCGGGTAAAGCGGACATGGTAGATGATGCAGTGAGTTAGAAATATTTGCATATACCGAAGATGATGGTGAAAAGAGTTAGAACTGATTGAGAAATTTCATAATATGCGTTTTGTGAGTAAGGATACTTCTTATGGAGTTAAACTTTTATTATTAAGATCTGACTAGTGATATCCTTGAGAAGAATCGAGAAAGTCAGAAATCTGGGTTGAATAGTGAATTAGTTGAAATTGATAAATTAGAGTCGAAGAGTAGATTGTCGGGTTTGTGGAAATAATACCACGAGGTGTTATGATAGAGTATGTATATCAGATGTTGTTGAAGGGAGTAGGAGTACTCGTGAAGAAATACATTGAGGTAGATGGAGTATCCATCTCGGTGCTATGAAGAAGTAACCGAACTTGAGTAGATTGTTTTTGAGACCATGGATAAGGAGAGGTGGAATATGCTAGTTAGAATTGTCGGAATTCGAAGAGTGAACATCAGAGACTGTTGAGTCTGATGTAGTCGTTAAATATTCTAGAGTGGAAATCAGGTAGTATTTTCACGAAATTGGTGTTGAGATTTCCAAAGAATTTGTAAAGACATAATTTTAATTTGAATTGTTAGGAGTGGATTAACTATTCCGTGTTGAGGATATACGAGATGCATATTGAGAAAGTGGTGAAGTTGGATGAGATACTGACGAATATTGTGTCAGATGGAAATTTGAGGTTTATATTGAGATTTTGGAGGGGCTTACAGGAAGCTTCGGGTACTAAGTTGAAGCTGAGTTCGACCTATCATCCGCAAACTGATGGTCAGTCAGAGAGGACTATTGAGTCTGTAGAGAATTGGTGAGAGCTTGGGTGTCGGATCAAGGTGGAGCGTGGGATGATTAATTATCGTTGATTGAGTTACCTATAATAACGGTTACCATTCTAGTGTCGGAATGGCACTATATGTGGCTTGGTGAGATAGGGAGTGTAGGACTCTCCTGTGTTGAAATAAATCGAGTGAGAGTGTTGTACTCAGACTTGAAGATTATGCTTGAGATGGCTGAGAAGATCGAGAGGATCCGAGGCAATATGTATTTTGAGGGTCACGCCGGTGACTGGTGTTGGTCGAGCTTCGAAATCTCAGAAGTTCGCACGTGTTCTGTAGTTGTATCAGAGTGGCGCAGCGGAGGCATGATATGTTTTTCTGTTGTCGCTGTGAATTGGCATGATATATTTCATGTGTCTTAGTCGAGAAAGTACATTGAACCAGGTGGATGATGTACAAGTGAAAAATATTCCGATTGTTGGGGCATTGCTAGTTCGTTTTGGCGAGCGAGGAACAACTCCGAAGGGAGGAGATATCTTTGGTGAAAGTAGTATGGGGAGGTGCTGCAGAAGGCAGTGTGACCTGAGAATTGGAATAAAAGATGCGGAGAGCGTATCCGGAATTATTTCCATCAGATAATTTTCGAGGACGAAAATAATTAAAGTGGGGGAGAGTTGTAACACCCATTTTAATTATTTAGTCATTTTATTATTATTTTAAATATTATATGTTGATGTGCCCTTTGGTAGGGTGTATTTGATGATGTTTGGTGGGTGTCCCTGAGATGGGAGATCATTGGTGGTAATTTGGTGAGTTTATAATAATATAAGAAATAATAGTAATATTGGTGGTGGTATTAATATTATTATTATTATTATTATTATTATTATTATTATTATTATTATTATTATTATTATTATTATTATTACTATTATGTTATTTTTATTAGTTATTATTATTATTATTATTATTATTATTATATTATTTCTATTAGTTATTATTATTATTGGGATAGGAAATAAAAAGGAAAATAGAATATGAAGGGATGGGGGAAGTATTAGAGAAAATAACACGATAGAAAGATGGAAGAGAGAAAGAGCGATAGAAAGAGAGAAGAGGAAAGAACGAAGGAAAAAGGGAACGAAGAACGGAAAGAAAAGAGGAGGCCAAGAGACCAAATCCAGGAAGAATTTCATCGATCAACCGATTAACAAGGTAAGGGGGGAGAAACTTGATTGAGAATGGTATATACATGTATAGGGTAGTGGGGATTCCTTAACCCCGTAGGAATGTATCGTTGATGAAGTTTTATATTGACATGCTATTGATTGTTGAGTTATGTTGATGTTGGTGGATTGAAATATGTTGAGTGTTGGTGAATTGTTGTTTTTGGTTAATTTGGCGTATAGGTTGGATTTACGGTTTTAGGGAAGTTCTGTGTGACCTTTTTGATGTGTCGATAGATTGTTTAAGTGATGACTTTGGAATAATATGTATATGATGATGTACGGATGTTTGATGTTGCCATTGTTGATTGACTGTTGGTGTTGGTTTGGTTTGAGTAAGGTTCAGAGTAACTCTAAAGTGTCGGTAGTGTGCCGTAATGTTGATCTGGAGTAGAATTATAGGAAGATTGATAAGCCTAATATGCATTGGTCGTAATACGGATAGTATAGGAAGTGGATGTTATAGAATAGGCTTGAATCAGAGAAGAGTGAGAATTCTGAACTGTGAGAACTTGAGAAGTCGCAGGCAACTCGCTAGCACTTCGCTTAGCGAGAAGGCAGCGAGCGTTTGCTAGGTGCTCGCCTAGCGAGTGAGGTAGCGAGTGAGTCTAGTAGGTTCTGTTTGCCTTCGCGAGGAGGTTCGCTAAGCGAACAGGTAGCGAGCATTTGCTGGGAGCTCGCCTAGCGAGGGTGTAGCGAGCGTAGCAGAATGGGGTTTTTTCTATGATGTTATACTGTGTGCGCTAAGAGTGTAGTGCCCTTGGACTTTGTTGATTATAGGGGAGATGATTGAGTGTTATAGAGTGAGTACTCGGTGATAGTATGTGATTTCCGTTACTAATTATTTAAATGGATAATTAGTTGGTGTAAGAATCATGCGGAGCATGGTGTAGTGATCAGTAGGATCGTGTATTCCCGAGTGGTGGGACGTGTTTATATCTTGGTGATAAAGTATGAACTTGTTTACTTGGTGATGGTACTCGTTTTCCTTGATATTGTTGGTGAACAATTGGTTAACGTATATGTATGTAGTGATCAGTAGGATCGTGTGTTCCCGGGTGTTGGGATGTGGTTATATATGGTGTTATAGTATGAATTTATTTACTATCTGATTGATTTATATGGTGTTGGTGTAATATATCTACACATATATGCATTGATGTATGATGATATGATCAGGAGGATTGTGTGCACTTAGTGTGCCTAAATATGATAGTTATGCATTGGTGTGTGCATATCATGGTGTTTTGGTGGGATGAATCATGTCTCAGGAGGAGCGTAAGTGATTCATCCGTACTCCTTGGTGGAGAATGGTGGGGGATAGATCATGTCTCAGGAGGAGCGTAAGTGATCTATCCAGGTTCGATTGAATGAACCAATGAGTCGGTACCGCATGCATGGTGTTGAGTTGCATATTTGCATTATAATATGTTATATTGTAATTTGAACAGTAGGTTCGTTATATGGAGTTGTTGGGGTGAATATTGGTGTGTTGGTATGTTTTACTACCTTGTTTACATGTATTACATTACCAATATATTTTTGATCATGTTTTCTCACCCCTTGGTTGTTGTTGTGTCTGTGCTTCTCCGGAAGTACAGATAATCCAGGTACTTAGATAGCTTGGATGGTGGTGTGCCAGTCGAGTCTAGGATGCTCTGATACGTAACACGGGATATGGGTGTTTTAATTGTTTTATGTCAAACTTGTTGTAATCCTGTGACGTATCATTTTTTTTTTGTGAATTATAATAATAAAGATTTTACGAAATTTGGCGGATGGCCGAGAATGTTGGAATAATGTTTTCCGCTGTATTATTTTTGAGAATAATTAATAAAGTATTTTTATAAAAATTTGGTGATGTGATATCCCACTATTTTGGGGAAAACTCTGATGTTTATTTATAATGTTTATATTTTATTTAATTTGGGAAGTGGGGTGTTACAAGAGTCGCCACCGTGCGTTATTTATCCCAACGGAGGGAAAGGAAACGCTCGAAGTAAACCTCGCAAAAAACGGGAAAAGGTATGGTCATCGCAACCAAAACCTGGGTTCGGGAGTCGGTTACGCAAGGGGAAGGTATTAGCACCCCTCACGTCCGTCGTACTCGACGGGATCCACGCTTGCTTGGGTTGTCTAAAGGATGCAAAAACAATCTATCTACGGCTGCTAAATCTAAACGGAAGGGAATTGACTCGATAGAGCGTCACACTCTATGCCTACGTATTCTCGAGAGAGAAAGTCAGAGTCAACGTAGTTCGGGACTACAGGGAAAATTGGCTCGCCAAGACCTCGTGTCTTGTGCCTACGTACTTCCACACTGCATGGAAGATCAGAGCTTTACGTAGTTCAGGCTAACTACGGCTAAACAAGGGAGTTCTCACACAATAGTGAGAAAATAAACTGGCTCAAAGGTACGGGAACCTATGGGCAAAAACTATGGCTTGGTCTCAAATGCACTCGGGCAAGAGAGGAAAAGGGTAACAATTAATCGTCAGCGGGAAAGTCTCGATCGCACAGCAGCGAGAGAACAGAAAGTCAGTTGTTAGTGTGCTCGCTAGGATATCGCATCCTATGCCTACATATTCTCGTCTGGAACGAGAAATCAGAGCAGCTGTAGTTCGGCTACTATCGGGACCACAGCTCAAATCTCGTTTTATTAACATTCTGAAAAATGGTTACAATGAGTGAATACTGAAAAATAAATCTCCTAGGAAATACTATCCTATCCTATCCTGAAAAATCAAATGAAAAAGTCCCCTAACAAGTGGACTTCTAAAATTACCTTTAAAACAAATAAATCCTAAAAAATATTACATCTAATATTTTTTTGCTATTTTCCAACTATTTTCTTCTTTTTTCTTTCAAAATATTTTTCCATATTTTTCTATGTATTTTTTCATATTTCTTCAATATATTTTTCTCTTTCTTTTTTTCCAATATATTTTTCATACTTTTCTCTATTTTTTCTCTTTTCAATATTTTTTCAAATATTTTTCTCCTTCTTTATTTTTCTCAAAGATTTTCTTTTCTTTTCAAGGTTTCTTTTCTTTTTCTATTTTTTCTTTCAATATTATTTTCCTATTTTTCTACAAACTAAACAAAATGGAATAATAAGAAAATAAAGAAAAGATAAATGGGGGGGTACATAGCCCAGCTGGGGGTGTGCCAAGCAGAGAAAAAAAAACAAAAACAACTGAGATTGGGCCCAACCCAATTAATAACACAGGAAAACGGAGGGGTGTGTAGATGAGTGAACTGGGGTGTTAGCTAGCAGCAACAATCCCGTGGGCCCAAGCCCAGAATCTATCCACACAGAGGGGGTGTTTGCCAAAAAACGGAGGGGGTGAATCCAAAAACTGATTGGGCCTGGCCAATCTCTAGCCCAATCTCTTCCTCCCTCCTTTCACCTTCTGAAACCCTAGGTTTCAACACTTCCCTTATCCTTCAACCTAGCGCCGCCGTAAACCCTCCGAACTCCCCTCTCTTCGTTCATCATCTCTTCTCTCCGATCCAACCTCCATCTCATTTCTTCTCCTCCCAACCTCCCTCAAACTTAACTTCATCCCAACTTCCCTCGATTCATCCACTCAAACCAACTCGAACGCTGGAATTCTTGATGAACAATCATGCTGAAGATGGGAAATGTATATTGCTCGCTGATAGAAACATCCACAAAGAAAATCAACCCAAAGCTGAGGATGCGTACTCTTCATAGATCCAGGTGATGATGAAGGCGATGAAGATTGGATGAAGATTCATGGAAAAAACTGGAGAAAACTGATGGAAGATTGAAGGTTTTGATGAGTTTTCCGATGACTGTTATAATTTCCGACAAGGTTTTGGCCGTGAGAAGCTTGAATCATAGGTTGTTGAAGTTATGGACACAGATGAGTTCACGATTGAAGGTTTACGAGCAAAGATGAAGGACCTAGATGTTCTTGATGAATCTGGAAAACGCTCATGTGTTAATGCAGATCTTGAAAGAAGTTACGAACATCTTGATGAATGCTGATGATTTCTGGAGATACGTTCGAAGAAAGTGATGAAGCTCCTTGTGAAGGAGATGAAGATCCATGGAGTTTTGGCGGTTGTTTATGATAAAGACCTGGAAAACGATACACTCTGATGGATCTTGGAGAAGGAGTATGAACACTGACGAAAAACTGGCGGAGTTCTGGGAGATCTATACGAAGGTGATGAAGATCTCCGAAGATCCTTGAAGATCTTGAAGACATCCGATGAACGTGGAGGCGTATTTCTGGAAAACGATTCATGATGACTGATGAACTGGTGATGAATGTCTTCTGGAAATGATGAAGGTTTGAATCTTGGAAGAAGGTGGTTGAATCATATGAAGATTCTGAAATGATATTGATGATCGGAAACTGGCGAACATTAGTGGTGATGTAGGTTGATCGGAGGTTTCTGGGTTGTATTGGTCATGGCTGATGATGGATCGGAGAAGATGAGAGGAGATTTGATGATTCTAGGTTTTTTGTATTTTCGGTGAGATTGATGGTGGCCGGAAGTGGTTGTTGGGCAGTTACGGTGGTCGCCGGCCATGCACGCCGGCCGGTGAAGGGGACGGTGAGGTGGTCACCGGACTTTGCATGCAGTCCGGTGAGGGAGGAGGTGGCGCCACGTGGTCGCGTTAGTGGGGGAAGACGGACTGCATGCTGGACGCGTGTCCCACGCGTGGCAGAGAGAGGGGAGGTCTGAAGGGTGAGGTGGCGTGGCAGTGTGGAATAACGTGGGGTCCTCTTGGCTTCACACGTGGCTACGAAGCTTATATAGGACTGAGAATTTCTGGATTGTTCTAGAATTAACTGGAAAATTCTGGTGGAACTTGGCTGCATTGGGCTTTGCATTGAACTGGGCCTACACGAAAATGACATCAAAAAATCCAAAAACTGAAATGAATTAAACTAAAAAGAAAAAACTAATTAAAATCTGATAAAATGGAAAATGATTAAGACTAATTACTAATTAACTAAAGGAATTAAAATTCTGATTAACCTAAAGCTAATTAAATTCTAAACTATTCAATTAACCTAATAAGGAGAATTATCCTAACAATTCTATTAATTCTAATTAACTCCTAAACTAGTAATACTCTAAAAATTCCACTAATTACACTCTATTAAATTTCTAATAAAACTATATTATTTATTTAAAAGAGAATCTATGATTAATAAAAGAAAAACTATATTATTCTATTATAAAAAAAAACTATATTCCTCTATTTTATTCTAAAAACAATTTAAATCTATTAAAAAGAATTAAAACTATTAAAAATCCTATTAATATTCTATATCTAAAAATATATTCAAAAATTCAATTAATACTCTAAAAGAAAAAATCTATTAATATTCTATAAAATTCTATATTATCCTAAAATGATTAAAAATCTATTTAAAAAGAATTAAAACTATTAAAAATCCTATTAATATTCTAAAAATGATTTAAAAGCTATTAAAAATCTAAAAATGGTCAATAAAATCCAGAAAAATCACAATAATTCCCAGAGGAACAAAATAAGCACCGAACGACACATAACACCGCGAGAGCGCACCAAAATAGCCGGTAAAAATAAACGGGCACCGAAATATCCCAAAAATACGGTTCTACCTATCTGAACTGATTAAAAAAACACCTGAGACGCGAGACGAGAGCTGTGATCCCGATAAAATCAAAACAAATGAGAAATGTGTTGTATGCGATATGCAGATGCGAATGCGGTTATGCGTCGAAACATCGGGCCAGATACGAGACCCGGTTGGTCAAATTTTGGGGTGCAACAGCTAGCAACGAGGAAAAATTACATGATACTTCTAAAAATGATGGAAAGAAATTAGTACATGATGTGGAAGGAGATATTAAACGAGGAATAATGATTATGAAGGGAATTATTCGTGCAAGAGATAAAGGTATAAAGTATGACGTACATTAGAATGAAACATACCAATTAGTTGAGCCTAACGGTGCAATGTTGATAAGTTACATTGGGGAACTTGTTCGTTCGCAAGTTCCAATAACTTGTGATAATTGGAGAACTCCATCGTTGAAACCCGCTAAAGAAAAAATATGGAGTGAGATACAGGTATCATATGTGATGTTATTTATTTTTGTTGACGATTATGTCTTTAAATTACTTATACTAACACACTCTATGTATGTTAATTTGTTTGCAGAGGTCTTTTAACATTGGTGACGACCAAAAAAAATATTGTCTTCAATTGGCCGGAAAAAGATTCAGAGGGTTTCAAGTATTTTTAACGAACAAGTTTCTTAAGGATTCTCATGGAAATTTTGTTGAATCAGAACGTCCAAAGAAGTGTGCAGATTTGATTTCACCTGAAGAATGAGAAACTTTTATTTCCAAACGAAGAATCCAAGTGATCTGGTGTGATCAGAATAGACCGTCTTGGCCTTTACTGTAAGGAATCAATAGAGGTTGTAGGATAGGAGGGGGTGTACCTGCAAGGTACTCCGATTCTAAAGTAAGTGTTTGGGCTAGAGAAAACGCAAGTACAAGTGTTTATGTATAAGTAAGAAGGACTAGAGTACCTGACCCTCTCAAGAAAGAGGGTATTTATAAGATTTCCCCTAGCGCGGGACCAAGGTCCCCCGTGTGACCGAAATATCTGGTCAGTCAATGGGGGACTTCCAGGTGGTAGATCTAGCGCATGATCTTTGACCTGGTCCAACTGCCTCTGTGACTTTCGGAGGGGCAGTTGGTCACGTGAACTGTCAAGCGCGTGAGGGCGTGTCCCCAACGACTATTTTGTTTCCAACAGCTATATTGTTCCCAACAACTATATTGTGCCCAACGACTATATTGTGCCTCATGGTTATAATTGGCCTTGCCCAATTGTGGGGGCAGGTGTCAGTCCAGTTTAGAACAGGATCCCCTAAGTCGTTGCTTCGAGGTGAGGATTAATGACTTAAGTTAGCCTAGCTGTTCGACCAAGGGGCAGGAACCATATCGCGGGGAGGTCTTTGAGATCACCACTAATTGAGCGAAAAACTTCAGGGACGTGCAGGTGCATTACATATGATTTGTATAGTCGACTGTGGGTCGCGCGTGACCTCCTCGGAGATGAAAGTTTCATTTTGTATCGACCATACTTGTTCTTAAGATGAAGAGAACATCGACGAGGCTCCTGCTCGAATATTGATCTGTTGACGTCGTCGAGGAGAACATGCCCGTAGGGGAGTTGAAGAGACTTGTTTTTCACAAGCATGTAACGGGTCAGTTTTAAGAATTCCAACTGGCAGCTTCTTTGTGCCATGTAGGAAGGCGTAATAAATTTTGTTAAGGCCTAGGAGGCTAGGCAATGATGGTGTTTTGCCCTTTGCGTTTCCCCATGCGAGCATGGGATTCTATATAAATGGGGGAAGAAGATTCATTTTCACTTCATGAAAATTTCTCTCCTCCTTATCTTTTGCTCTGCAAGAAACGTTTGTCACCGGAGATTCTTTCGCCGTCGTCCGCTGCTCCTGCCTTCCCAAGATCTTCATCTTCAACCTCTGAATCCAAGTAAGTTCTTCAACCTTCTTGTGAAAATGCATGAATTTCTGGAAATTATTCTTGAGTTCATCGGTGGTTCATGAAGTTTCCGGTTGAAGTTCATGTGTTTCTTGAAGAACACATGAGTCGGGGAGGCATCCTTGCACTTAATCTTTGCCCTTTCACTTGATTTGTGGTGGAAGGGTGGATTTGATCTTCGTTGAATTCACTATTGCTTCCTCTGCTTTTCGGGTGAAATGGTTGATTGCAACGAGGGAACCATCCCCGACGTTGGGGCAAATATTAACAAAGATGCGCCTCCATCCGAGTATGCCAACGTGCAGGTGGCCGAGGGGGATCTTAATTGGATTGCCCAGGATCCCCTCGTGACGAAGTCAACATTTACTGAGGAGGAGGTCAGTAGCTTTGATCTCCTCAAATATAGGGTCGAAGACGCGCCCATGAGTTGGAGGGAGATTGGCCCGATAGAGAACGAGCATATATGCTCGGTGTATTTGGGGAGGAGATTTCCTATGTATGAGTTTTCCTTTAGGGAAGCAGGGTATCGTCTGCCCTTCACGGACTTCCAAGGGGCAATATTCTGCCATCTTTAACTGTGTCCTACCCAACTCCACCTAAATGCTCTGGTGTTCATTCGGGCATTCGAGTTAGTGTGTCGTTATCTCTGGATAGGGGTTACCGTAGAACTCTTCTTTTACATCTTTCAGCTGCAGAGGAGCACCTCTGAATCGAAGCAGAGTTGGGTGTCTTTCAAGCAGCAGAACAGGTTGTTTTGGCCCTATTCGGAGTCTGTCCAAAATTTCAAGCATAGATTTCTGGTCGTAAAACCCCTTTATGAGGCAGCAAAAAGCTCCCTTGTCATGATGGAGACGATAAAGGAGGATGGTCAGGAGGTGGTGCATCCCATGTCAAAGTTTCCCTTGGAGTAGATGTATTCCCATTTTTGGTATAGGACATACCAATTACTTGTGAAGCACGATCAACTGTGCTCTGAGGATAAGAAATCTCTTCGAGCGTTGACAGCATTCGTGGAGAGTTTTATCCCCGCCATTATGGTGGACAAGGATGGAAATCTGCTCTGTTCTAAAAATGGGGAGCCTGCCCAGGAAGCTCGTTACATAAATACCAAAGCTCTTCTTGACTGCAAAACTGAGGTCGAGACCTTTGAGCTTCTAGGTATAGATGATGTGCTCGACTTGTTTCTTGGTGTTTTAATGTCATACTGACTCTTGTCTCTTCTTTGCAGGAAAGATGTCGAATTTACTTGAGCGCTTGGTCAAGTCTATCGCGGCCAAGAATGTCAAAGAGGTTTCAACCTCGAGGGCGGATGCGGTCAGACAGCAGGTGACCCTAGAATAGTTCGTTGGTCCTTCGCCTTCTCTGGGCAATACCTCCAATCCTTCTACCCCGGATCCTCAGAAGAAGAGGAAACGACACAACATCGGTTCATCTTCGGCTAAAGGCTCAGGTTTTTCTCGGGGAAAATTCACCCTGCCCCCCTTCTTTTTTCAAGACAAAATTTTTGACGGGGAAGGATCTGTGCTAGTCCCCGATCTAGAGGCGTCGGCCATCTTGGTTCCTGATCCGAAGGTGAGGAGGGCGCTCGTAAAGCTGCTGCAATAATGAGGGTGTTGTAAATGGCTCTGGCCCTGGGAGATGCAAAGACAGTTCCGCTCAAAGAGTTCAAAAAAGCACAGGCCATGGAGGTTGAACTTAAGTTGGAGGCAGCTGATATATTCAACCAGTTGTCCACCCTTCAAGGCGACTACAAGGCCAAGGTAGTGCTCCTCAAGGACATGAACAAGATGGCCGATGAAATGAAGAAAATTAAGAAGGAGAATGCCAACTTGAAGAATAGGGTCACAGAGCTGGAGGGCTCCTCAGCGGCAGGGCCAAATGAGACTGGAGAGGAAAAATCTCTGAAGACCCGACGAGAGATGATCGAGAAAATACGTATCCTCGAGCATGACGCCCTCGGAGCTGCTGTGTTTAGGTTTTTTGTTGTTGTGGAGCAGGTGAAGGCCTTAAATCCCGACCTCCAACTGGTTACTGAGGGAATGAGCGTTATGCATCAGGTGATCGATGGAAAGGTGGTTCCTCTAGAGATTCCTACTGATGATGAATTATTATTATGTGACTTAGTGTATTTTGGCCTGCGTGCCAGCTTTTTGTAATTTTGATTGTCGGCTCTACCCGACATTTATGTAATATTTAAACACTTTTCCGACCATGTGGTCGGGTCTATTTATGGATGTTTATTTGACATTGTATGCCTTGTTAGTTTTCTTGTGGATTGTTTTTAGAATTTTCTCAACTAGTTGTGTTGCTCGATAGTTTAGGGAACTTGTCGAGGTGGCAGAGTAATCTTGCCAGTTGTGGGACTAGGATATTGGTTGAGATCCTAATCGCACAAGGCTTGGAATTTCCCCATTGCAAGTTGGGTGTCGTGCCTCGCTGGTACGGCGATGAAGAAGCTCGATTGAGTTATCCCCGTCGGGCACAGAATTTGCTCTTTCCATGAGCGAAAACTTGCCTTCGTTATGTTTGAGGATTGTGCTTGCACCAGGGCACGCTCCTTTGGTCAGACGATCCCCTTCGTTGGGGAGTGGAGTCGTCAACCGTTAGTTCTAATTGCATTAGTGCTTGTTGTAATATTGTTTGAGATTTTTAGCATTCCAGGGTCGAGAAAATGGTTCTCCGTTCAGGTGTTCGAGGTAATAGGCTCTAGTACCTGTTTTTTATCTTACCCGGTAAGGGCCTTCCCAATTTGTAGCCAGCTTGCCCTCGTGTGAATCTTTTTTATTTCGGCACAGGACAAGGTTGCCCACTTGGAAGTCGCGCTTTATGACCTTGGAGTCGCGGCACAGCGCTATTTTTTGTTTCAGCGAAGCTTTGCGGAGGGCCGCCTCTGATCAGATTTCATCGACCAGGTCGAGCTCTTATCTTAAAGCTTCGTCGTTCAGCTCCTCATCTAAAGAGGGCTCTGTTCGTCTAGAGGGTTCTTTGATTTCCATTAGGATTACTGCCTCGGTTTCATATGCTAGTCAGAAGGGAGTTTCCCCGGTGGTGGAGTCTGGAGTTGTTCTGTATGCCTAGAGCACATTGTGTAGCTCCTCGAACCACCTTTTATTGGCATCGCGCAACCTTTGTTTTAGTCTGTAGAGGATCACCCTATTCATGGCTTCTGCATGTCCGTTGGTCTAGGGTGTTCGAAGGACGTGAAATGTTGCTTAGTACCTAGTTTGACAACGAAATCTTAAAATTTCCTGTTCGTGAACTGTGTTCCATTGTTGGTCACGAGAGCATAGGGCATCCCAAATCGTGCGAGGAAGTTTCTTTTGTAAAATCGAAGCATGTTAAATGTCGTGATTTTGGCGAGGGCCTCAGCTTCAATCCATTTTATGAAGTAGTCGACGGCCACGATCAGAAATTTGTTCTGATAGGATCCCATGGTGAAGGGGCCGAGTAAGTCCATCCTCCACCAGGTGAAAGACCACGTGGAATACATGGTCTTTAATTCGTTGGGTGTGCTAAGTGTATATCTCCATGGCGTTGGCATCTATTGCATTTCTTGACATGTTTCTTCGTGTCATGCTGCATAGTTGGCCAATAGTATCCTGCTCGAAGGGCTTTTTGCGCCAATGATCTTCCTCCTAAGTGTTGTGCATTGATCCCGTCGTGAATTTCTTGGAGAATGTATGGGACCTTATTCTCCTCCACATATTTTAGGAGGGGAATGGATAGTCCTCGCCAGTAGAGCTTGCCTTTGACCAGGACGTAGGAGCATGCCCTTCGCTTAGTTACGTTGGCCATCTTATTATCTTTGGGCAGCTTCCTCGTGGTGAGATAGTCATGCACCGGAGTCATCCAGTAATCGCTATCGCCGATGGTATTAATGTCGAACAGTCTTGTCAATTTTTTGATGCTTGGATGGGGAAGTGTCTCTTGTATGACGGACTTATTTCCATCTTTCCTCCTTGTGCTAGTTAACTTCGACAGAATGTCTACCTGGTTGTTTCTTTGGCGGGGGATGTTTTGGACTTCCCATGCTTCAAAATTGGATATCTTCTCTTGCACAAGTGTTAGATATTTGACAAGGTGATCATCTTTGGCCTGGTATTCTCCTCCTACCTGGGAAGCCATGAGTTGGGAGTCCGTGAAAATTATTATTTCTTTTGCGCCCAGGTACTCAGTCAGTCGTAAGCCTGTGAGGAAAGCTTTGTATTCGGCTTGATTGTTCGAGGTTGGAAAGGACAAGACTAACGACATTTAGATCAGGATCCCTTCTTGGTTCTCGAGGATGATGCCCGCCCCACTGCCCGTGGAACTGGAGGCTCCGTCGACGAAAATTGTCCACCTGTGCGCCCCGCTGAAAGGGGATGCTAGGGTTGTCATTTTTGCCACGAAATTGGCCAGGACCTGTGCCTTAAGGGATTTCTTTCTTTCGTAATGGATATCAAATACCTACAGTTCCAGAGACCATTTGAGCATCCTACCGACCATATCTGTTCGGTCGAGTAGTTGCCTAATGGGTTGGTCTCCTGAACTATTATCGTGTGGGCAAGGAAGTAATGCCTTAATCTTCTCGCAGCATTAATGAGGGTCAGGGAGACCTTCTCGATCTGTTGGTATCTGAGTTCTGGCCCTTGTAGGGCTTTGCTTGTGAAGTATATTAGCTTTTATCTGTTGAGGGTTTCTCGAATGAGGGAGGTGCTGATGGCTTCATTAGTGACAGAGAGATAAAGGTAAAGTGTTTCCCTGCTGTCTGGTCGTGATAAAATAGGTGGTTCGGACAAGGATTGCTTGAGGTGGCATACAGTCTGCTCGTAGTCCTCCGTCTATTTGAATGTTGCCTCTTTCTAGAGGAGCTTGAAGAAGGGCAGGATGTGTTGGGCGAATTTGGCCACAAAGCAAGATAGCGAGGTGAGCATCCCGCTGAGGGATTGTATGGATTTCTTTAACTTAGGTGTGGAAAATTCAGAAGACGCTCGACATTTGTCAGGGTTGGCCTCGATCTCCCTCTCGGTGAGGTAGAATCCGAGGAACTTTCCTGCTTCTACGCTAAAGGTGCATTTTTCTGGGTTGAATTCCATTTTAAACTCCCTAGCTTGGCCGAAGACCTTTTGCAGGTGAAGTGTATGACCCTATTCATCTTGGGACTTCACGACCATGTCATTCATATATACCTCGAGCATGTCTCTGATCTGTGATCGAAAGACTTTGTTCATCATTCGCTGGTACGTGGCCCCATCGTTTTTCAGACCGAAGAGCATTACATTGTAGTAATAGTTTCCCGACGAGGTCATGAAAGCGGTGTACCTCTTGTCCTTTTCTGCCATGGGAATCTGGTTATATCCCGAGTAGGCATCCATGAAGGACAAAAGTTTGAAACAGGCGAAGTTATCGACTAACTTACCAATGCTAGGCAAAGGATAAGCATCCTTCGGGAAAGCCTAGTTGAGATCGGTGTAATCAATACACATTCTTCACTTTCCATTATGCTTTTTGACTAATACAATGTTGGACAACCAAGTTGTATACCTGGCTTCCGAGATAAAGTTGGCATCTAAGAGGTCTTTTACAAGTTTGTTTTTTGCTTCAGTCTTCTCGTCGGATTGCTTGTATCGGCGATGTGCTACCTCCCGAGCAGATGGGTCGATGGTGAGCTGATGGCAAGCGATCTCTTGGTCAAGGCCGGACATATCCACGGTGCTTCAGGAAAACAAGTTAGCATTGTTCTTCAAGCAAGTCTTTAGTTGTTCCTTCACCTCGTCTGGTAGTCACATGCCGATCCACACTCCTCGGTTTAGGTTGTCCCCGAAGGTAATTACTTCGAATTCGCCATCTGGTGTTGGTCGCATAATGGTTGTAGAGGATGAGCTCCCCATTGAAATTAGAGTGTCTTCTTCGCCTTTTTCTGGGATCCGGATGTCAAGGTCGATGGTATGAACTTGGAGTGCTGGCTTCTTTCCGGGCTAGCTTTTTTGGCTGGGAAGATCTTCGTCTCGTGCCCGTTTCACGATCTGTGGTGCTGCGATGATTGAACTCTGGCCTTTGGTAGTCGCTTCAAAGCATCGTCTTGCAGCCTCAATGCCCCCACGTAGAGTGGCGACATGCCTCTTTTCAGTATAATACTTCATCTTAAGATGAACTGTGGAAGAGAAAACAATTAGTTCAGAAAGTGTCGGTCTCCCCAGGATGCATTGGTATAATGAGGGGAAGTCTGTGACTAAGAACTGAGTCTTAATTGTCTTGGAAACATCTTCCTCTCTGAACGTAACTCGGAGCTCTACTTATCCCCAGGGTCTAGCCGTGGTTTCGTTGAATCCTTGCAAATATGAACCTACAAATGAGGACAGGTTCTTCTGGTCGAGTTTGAGAGCACGGAATAGGCTGGTGTACATGATATCCACCGAACATCCCTGATCGACTAGGATCCGATGGACGTCAGTATTGGTTAACCTGACTTTGATGAGAAGAGGGATGTGAGAGTTAGGGGAGCCTTCAGGGAGCTCTTCATGATAGAAAGTGAATGGTTGGGATTGTCCTTGGAGTTTTTCGAGCGTTGACAGACGACCCAAACTACAGTTGATTAGTTGGTCAGATTTTCTATATACTGACCCTACTGTGAGTTTGTTGTACCTGCAGCAGAAGATGACCATTTTCTTGGGGAAGGACTCTCAGGGGCTGTGCGCAGAAAAGTATGCGAGATCTTCGATACTGTTGGGGATGAAAAAGTCCTCTGGCTAGGAGATAGACATAACGACCAGCGGGGGAGGGCTAGAAGTAGAAGCCCTCACATCTGCTTTCTTGGAATCAGACGTTTCTCCTTGGGAGGCTTCCTATTTATTCATATACTACTTTAGGTGGCCCTCTTTGATGAGGATTTCAATGGCGTCTTTCAAGTGGATGCAATCTTCTGTCACGTGGTCGTGGCTACGGTGGAAATGACAGTATTTACTTCGTTCGGTGTTGCTCTTCAAAGTTGTTGGCTTGGGGAACCAGATGCCTCCTTGCTTGAATTCAGAATTGATACATTCAGACAGAATACGCTCGCAGGGAGCGGTTAATAAGGTGTATTCGGTGAATCGACCTACAGGCCCTTTGTGATCTCGGGGACAGTTGTCTCGTCGCCTGTCTGTGTCGCGCTTGGAAGTTTATGCTTCGTCTTTCTTTAACGCTCTAGAACTTTCTTGGTCCCACGAGTCTTTCGCCTTATACGCAGCTTCATTTTCTTCATATTGAATATAGGATTGTGCCCGGTGGAGAATTTCATCTAGAGACTGAGGAGGATCGATTCCTACTGTCTTGCAGAAGTCGCTTTTCGGCCTCAATCCCTTTTCTAGCAGATATTTTTTCATGTGATCAGTTGTACGGATTTCAACCGCTTCCTTAGTGAATCTGTCAACATAATCGCGAAGAGGTTTGTCCCTGCCCTAGATGATACCCTCAAGCGTAGCTTCAGATTTTGAATGGCGCCTGGAGGCAGTAAAGTTTCGGGAAAATTGCTCCTTAAGACTCCTCTGTGACGTGATCGACCCCCAAGGAAGGGTCTTGTACCAAGCCATAACCCATTTCCTGAGGGTGATGGGGAATAGCCTGCATTTGATTTCCCCAATGACATTGTGGTAGTGCAACATGGCCTCAATATTTTCTATGTGGTCACAAGGGTCGGTGGTACCATCATTGAGAGACAGAGGGAGAGGTTTCTCCAGCCCACAAGGAATGCGGGTGTCTATGATTTCCTGCGATAGGGGACCGCGTGCATTGTCTTTGTCGCTCGTGCTTCGCGACCTGCTGAATGAATAACTGCGCCCTCGGCTTTTGTTGTGTCGAGGAGAACGTTCATGTCGATTTCGGTGCTCTTTGCGAGTCTTTCCAAAAGGCCTGGTCCTTTTGGGTGCTAAAGAGTACATCGACCTCCGGGGATGTGTACAATCGCGTCTTCTGGTGATCTCTTGCCCATACTTCTCCAGTTTGGACCGTTCTTTGACAGAGGAGATGCTTCTAAATTTGTCTCGGCGACGCTTTTGAAAAGGGGAACGAGATCGACGAGACAGGCTGAGGGATCGCCACGGAGGAGGTCGTTCTCTGATGGTGTTCTCCAGCATGTGGATTTTTTCTCCTTGTTGGAAGAGAAGATAATTGAATTTGTTGAGGGCGGCAATGAAGGTCGCGATGCAGGGGTCAGCATCTTGTAAGATGGTGATCGGTTTGTATGCATGGTCGAAACTTTGGACACGAGGCTTCATGTTATCAGGAGATGTCGATTTTTCGTCCTTATGATCAGTTTCTCCGATAGCAGCTCCGGGAATGGGGGTTTCACCGCAATCCAGAATGGCGATGATGGAATCTTGTTGGACATCATTATGGTGGGAGGCTATGGTGATGAAGGTTCAGAGAGGTAGCTTTGGTCTTTTGTTGGGAATATTGGGGAATATTGAGGAATCTTGGTTGAGAAAGACGGGGGAGCTGGTGTTTCCCACAGAAGGCGCTGCTGATCTAGTGTGATCAGAATGGATCGTCTTGGCCTTCAATGTAGGGCAGCAGTAGAGGTTGTAGGAGAAGAGAGGGTGTGTCTGCAAGATACTCTGATGCCAAAGTGAGTGTTTGGGCTAGAGAAAACGCAAGTACAAGTGTTTAGGTATGAGTAAGAATGATTAGAATACCTAACCCTCTCAAGAGAGAGGGTATTTATAATATTCCCCCCAACGCGGGGCCAAGGTCCCCCGTGTGACCGAAATATCTGGTCGTCCAATAAGGGACTTCCAGATGGAAGATCTAGCATGTGATCTTTGACCTGGTCCAACTGCCTCCGTGACTTTCGGAGGGGCATTTGGTCGCGTGAACTGTCAAGCGCGTGAGGGGCATGTCCCCAACGGCTATATTGTGCCCAACGACTATATTGTGTCCAACGGCTATATTGTGTTCAACGGCTATATTGTGCCCCATTTTCATATTGAGCCTGGCCTTAAGCTAGACTAGATTGGGCCTTGCCCAGCTGTGGGGAAGGTGTCAGTCCAGTCCAGAACACCAAGAATTCCATGTAATTTTAACTTATCATGAACATTGTATAATATATATACTTGTTCCACATGTGTTCTGATATGACTTAAACTTGTTTATCTAGGTTGTGAGTGACATAAATCGCCAACGAGCATCAAAACCCGTGTATCCATACAAAAAACGGTGTTTGGGATATGCACACTTACAACAAAGAATAGTAAGTATATATAAATGTTTTACAATGATATAGTTAGAAAAGGAGAAAAGTGAAGAAACATCTCTTCCGGAACATGTATGTTATAATTGATCTTATTATTTGTCTTTATGTGTAGTTAGAAGAGGAGAAAAGTGAAGAAACATCTCTTCCGGAATATGTTTTGTGGAAGACTGCTCGTATGGATAAGGATGGAGTTGTTCAGGAAGATGTTTAACAAGTTTTTAAGCAATGTGTAAGTATAACATTATTTCTTTAATAAAATCAAAAGTTTATTAACATATAATATTTATGCTTTTTAATCCCCACTAATCTTTTTCTATATGCATATGAATTTCAGGAGAATCTATCTCAGTCTTTAACTCTAGCTGAAGACCATGATTGCAGCAGCATACTAAGTCGAGTATTAAATGCTTCTGAGTATCCTAGTCGTGTGAGGGGTAAGGGATTTGGGGTCACTCCAACAACATTGTATAAGCATCCAAAGAGTAAAAGTCCTAGCAATAAACAAGTAATGGAATCGTTGGAAAAATTAAAAGCTCAAATTTGTGAATTGCAAAAGGATAAAGAAAGATATATGTCAGAAAGGCGTAGTCCAGAGTTTAAAGATACTAGCGACAAAGATAGTATCAATTGTAATTTTCAACAGAAACTTCCCGAGATAATTATATATATTACCTTGAAATTAATTTAGCACAACTTTTTTAATTGACATATATACACATTAATCATATTTATTATTGGTTTAGGGCATTTCACCTTGTCAGCTCTATTTATCGTCACCGACTTATCACATGGTTGGCAAGGGAAAAGTGCATAACACTTGGGAGACTTACTTCACCATAAATCGCTCCCTGCTAGATTTTTGAAAGTATCGATTGATATTGCTTTAGAGGGGGATGTGTTATTACCTATACCAGACGATGTTTCAAATACAACATTGGTGGGAGACGCAATAGGATCGCATGTTGCATGGCCGTCAAACCTCATTTTCATAGATGATGATGTATGTTGAACACCGTTAATATGAACCTTTTAGTATTCAAATGTTTTACGAGCCATGCATGTATGTTATTCTTACATTTACGTACCTTTTATTTTCATGGTAATCTTAGACTCGTACAAAATCCAAACCAAAAGATAAGGAGATTGTGTGGTACACCGAGTCAGCTGCATCAAAAAAACAGGTACATTTGTATATATGCATAGAAAATGTCAATTATATTCTCCGAATTCAAAAGCTTCATGATCTTATACATTAATTACCTAACTTATATGATTTTTAGATTCATGCTCAAGAGTTGCAACTAGTCAGCAAGAATAAGATGTCTAAATTTAGCAATGTGTCTAACAAAAAAAAGGATCTTGCGAAGACCGAGCCTAAAAAAGCATTTGTTCCTAGATTTAGGTTGTGCCTTGAAACATATGTAGGAACAACATATGTGATGGAAGGTGGTATTCGTGAAATACCTATGGAGGAAGATATTTTCGGTTTTGCTTATACCAAAACAATTGCTAAAGAGGATTTGGATTAGGTTTTTCAACATTCTTAATTAGACATCGGTGTTATGAATTCATAGATCAGGTACTCCGATCAATTTTATTTAAATAATTGAACAATTTATTCACTCATTTCAATGAATATTCTAATGTTGATTATGTTTTTATTTAAGATTCTTGTATGAAAAATTGATGCACCTGCGTCAATTGACAAAAAGATTCTCATTCTTATCTTCCAGCTGTATCAACACGCGGTTGATCGATCAAAGTCCAAATACAGTCAAAAATCACTTAGTCGATACATTTATGGCCAACAGAGATACAAAAAAGTTGTATTTTTTGCCATATGATATTGATCATGGGTTAGATTTTATTCTAATTTCATTTATTATAATTATTCGTTTTTTGACGTTGTATAGAAAATTTTCATCTAAAATTTTGTCTTATTTTATCGTGGACACTGGTTGTTGGTTGCGATTAATCCGATAAAAGAAATAGTATATTATCTGGATTTGTTAGATGGTGATCAAACAAAATACCCAGATATAAAGAAGATGGTCGATACGTAAGTGATGAGATTGTTCTGAATATTCGTGTGTATATTTATTTATTATGTGAAATTGTTCTAAATATTCGTTTATATTATGTTAGAGCTATACAAATATTCCAATCACAAAGACAAGCTCGAGTACCAAGGAGTAAAGCAAACAACATTAAATGGATCAGAGTGCAGGTATATTTTCACAATTTTGATTATAATAGTGATGCTACTTGATAAAACAAATTAAACTATATATCATGATATATATATATATATATATATATATATATATATATATATATATATATATATATATATATATATATATATATATATATATATATATATATATATTCGTATTTTTTTCTATGTGTAGTGTCCTCGTGAGCGTAATGGTATAGATTGCGGTTATTTTGTATTGAGATTTATGAAGGAAACTATTCATTTAGGTCAAATAGAGATTCCAAACATGGTATGAATTTATAAGTTAGGATTTATTTTAATATTTAACGGATATTTCATCTAATTAATTAGTTTTAACTAAATCATGCATATTATGTTATATTATGTAGTACTTTGATGAGTTCAAGTGTGCTACTTACTCGAAAGATAAACTGGAAGAAATTCAGGGGAAATTGTGTCAACACATTCTTGAGATGAGAATTATATAAGGTATACTGTCTTTCTTTCTTTTGTGTGAAGTTTATGGTCTTTAGATATTTTTGTTGTTGTGATGTTCTGTACTACTGGATAGGAATAGTTCTGGAAGTTCTTGTATAGTTTTGCAAATTATTGTATATATACTTCTAGAATTTGTTGTGAGGATTGATGGAATTTGTAATTATGTATAGTGAATATTTATAAGTTAAAGATTTTGGAAATGAATATGTTTTATTAGAATTATGGAGGTTTGTGTTGAATTAAGTAGGTTTATGTGTTGAATTATAATGGTATATAAAACCTATGTGTTAAAATAAAGGCTTGTGTTGAATTATAATGGTTATAAGCAGGTTAATGTGTTGAATTATAATGGTATATAAGGCTTATGTGTTGAAATAAAGACATGTGTTGAATTATAATGGTTATAAGCAAGTTTATGTGTTGAATTATAATAGTTATAAGCAGGTTTATGTGTTGAATTATAATGGTATATAAGGCCTATGTGTTGAAATATTATATTAAATGGTTTGTGCTTTCGTTTTATAAGTAAAAAATAAGACTTATGCCAGCGCTTTTAACAAAAAACGCTTCCTAAAAAATGCACAATAGATAATGCTTATAACAAAAAAACGCTTCCTAAAAACGTGCTTTTTAAAAAAGTGCTTTTGAAAATATCCAATGACGTGTAGAAAAGAAAGCGCTGCCTAAAGTGGACTTAAGGCAGCGCTTTTATAAAAAGCGCTGCCTAAAATCTAAAGAAAATATACATTAGAAAGCACTTAAAAGAACGCTGCCAAAAGGGGGAGAAAAGAGAGCGCTTTTCATGAAAACGCGCTGCCAAAAATCTGAAGAAATTATACATTAGAAAGCACTTTCAAAAGCGCTGCCTAAAGGGGGAAAAAGAGAGCGCTTTTCTTGAAAAAACGCCGCCAAAAATCTGAAGAAAATATACATAAGAAAGTGCTTTCAAAAGCGTTGCCTAAAGGGGAGAAAAGAGAGCGCTTTTCATGAAAAAGCGCTGCCTAAAGGTGATATTAGAGAGCGTTTTTAAATAGAAGCGCTGCCTAAAGGTGATATTAGATAGCGTTTTTAAACAGAAGCGCTGCCTAAAGAAGACCTAAGGCAGCGATTTTGCCTTAAAAAAAGCGCTACCTTTACCTACAGCAGCGCCACTTTAGGCAACGCTTTTAAGCGCTGCTAAAGGTCTTTTATGGTATAGTGAAGAAGAAAAATATGGAGTGACTTAAGATGAAGGTGGAATGACGTGTCATGAAGGTGGAGTGGCCTGAGGTGAAGGTTGAGCCATAGAAGTAGACTGCGCCCTTGAAGTCGACGCCTCTGCCTAATTAGATGTACTTGCTGTCTCCGAAACTTGTTGGCTTCGCTTCGCCGAACGGATGCGTGTTGGGCAACCCGGACATGTCTCAGTCTATCGATTCTGTCAGTCATAATACATGTAAGGTAAATTATATCGTATCATTAGCTGAGACAACACAAACAAACAAGAAAAAAAATAGACTACGGGACATTCCGGAGATACATCTCCGAAAACACCTTAAATCTTTTTACTTTGAATACTTCCGGAGATACATCTCTGAAATATACTAGAGTATATGAAACGCTGAACAATTCATGAGATGTATCTCCGAAATATTCTGTAACTCAGAGATCGCGACAATGGCGCCCTATGCTACTTGCATTATGAAAAATAAACATTTGATTATCCATTTGAGCCAACAAATAATGCATATACTAACTCTAAACTATGTTACATATGATTTCTACACATTTTTACTCCTAACAATTAATTCCTACTCGTTTACACTATAACTCTAATATTTACCGAAAACTCAAAAAACATACATGAAATTTATGATTTGGATGTTGTTGAATGATGAAATGGACGATGTTTGTTGTTTCCTTGAGTCTCCTATTGATGAAATTTGATTTGGTAAAGTTGGAAAATATTGAGAATGAGAAGAGTTGAAGAGTTGTGTTTGACGAAAAATAAAAAGTGTGGGAGGAGAAAAGTCTGACGCGATATTGACTTCCAAAATGTTTCGAAAATACATTTTTAAAGTATTTTAACGTTCACTTAATTTTAATGCGTCCGAAGATATATTTTTGAAATTAAAAAAATATTATTGAAATTTAAGATAATGTGATAGAAATACATAAAATAAAAAGAGAAATTCTCTTAAAATTTCTTAACTCTTCCGCTACCAAACAGACCCAAGTTCTTAGGAGTCATATTTCAAACTTCTTGGCTTTTGTCTCACCTCATACTTATCAACCAAAATGTTCATAGTCTGTTGTGACATTTTCATTGGAACGGCTCCTAAAACAGTAGTCCGTGGTTAGAAAGAAAATGAGTTTATGGGCTTTGATGAGATGGGTAATAGAAGTAAAGGGATGAATAACAGGACATTAATTATTAGATAGGTGGTGGACAAGTATTCCACGCGTTACTTAGAGTCCATTTGTTTTGAACTTTTTTTAAAATAATTTTTACTGTGTAACATAATTTTATATAAAAAAAAATTTCCAGAAAAACTTTTCAATATTAACTTCAATAAAAATTTCTTTTAAATAGTTATTTTTAAAATATTATTTTATATATTTTATTATTTTATTAAAACTTTTTTTAAATATCAAAATTTAAAAATCACTTAATTTTAAAACTATTTTAAAT
The DNA here is from genome assembly GCA_963859935.3 of Lathyrus sativus. Classification (NCBI taxonomy): domain Eukaryota; kingdom Viridiplantae; phylum Streptophyta; class Magnoliopsida; order Fabales; family Fabaceae; genus Lathyrus; species Lathyrus sativus. Next base: position 422,560,101 of record OZ012739.1, read on the forward strand.
AAATTTTTATAAAAATCATTTTTGAGATTTAACTTTTTGAAAAGATTGCAGTTTTGACTATCTTTTAATCTTCAATAATATATGTTTTTGTTACAGGATGTCAAAATTAGCCTTTCATTTAAAAAAAAAACAAATATAAAAAAATTTATAATATTTAAAAACCAATTTTTTAAAACTTATTTTTGAAAATACAAAAAAAAAAATCCATTTTTTTAAAGCTGAAACATAAGATAGCAACATTTCTACAATCTCTTTCATTTGATATGATAACTGTTTTTTCACTTCCTCCTGGTTCAGCCTTTAAAACACGAAATCTCAGTGTCTGCTCTCTGCATTTTTTAACATGACTGACAGATTGAGTTACCATTCTGGTCATGAAAATATCAGAGACTACAAAGAAGACAACATTTTCATACATTCTAGCAATGCATAATTTACCTATTATGATCCGAGTATCCCAAAACAAGTTCTAAACCTTTTTCTTTTATTGAAAAATAAATAAATCAACCAAGCAATCAAACGTACTAGGATCGGTTCATAGAGTGCAAAGTCTCATGTTTGAGTACATTCACTAAGACACGTAATAAGGTGATCTAGGAATTAGCTAATAAAAATACAATTTTGAGCAATGGGTATACAGTCTATGATCTTCAATAGAACCCCTTCCCCTAATGTGTAAGCACAAACAATTATTTCTCAATCTATTCAAAACATTTACCAATATGCCTATATAAATGCCGCATAATTAAATCTTCAATAGCAGGAAAATGCTGGATCACTTAATGTCATGAAAAGATGGCAGGACGGCAAGTATGTGATCTCCATAACCAAGAGAATCTGAAAACCATAGAGCACAAAATAGTAAGCTTACGAAAATAAATTAAAGACAACTTACGGCCATATTCTAAGTTAATGTCATAAATTAAACTCAAATAAGTTTTTTTCAATTGCCCGCTTAAATCAATAATCAACAATAGTTAGAAAACCCATTCGAACTAAATATATTGTTAGTTTTTCCACTTGCCATATATTGTTAAATAAGATGAACTAAATTAATTTATCATGAATATCCCATGCTTTTATATTATTCAGAAAATGCACATAAATAAAAAGTATACAACAGTGGTATGGAAATGGAATAAAAGACGGTATCTTTTATGTGAGATGTGAGATTCCCTTTGTTTGGCATGACACATAACACTATTCTTAATATTGGAGGCACACAACCACTTTACTTGAGTCACATATCAAAAAACCCAGACATATTTTATTAATAGGTCACAAACATCATACCTCCATCATCAACAAGTAGCTTTAGCACTTCTCCAGCTACATTTGACTGCAACATTTCAAAATAAAACTACTAAGGAGAAGTAGATATTTTCTGTAGGAACCACATTTAAAGAAATAGAGGCTAAATCACCTTAATAGGATGTGAAGTACCAAACTGATTCATATACCCTATGACTTGTCCTTCTCTGATTACATCACCCTATGTTGAAATTGAAAATAGATAATTGAGTGATAGAAAATATGTCAATAATAACCCCAGTACAGACAGAAATATCGACCAACCTACATCATACTGGCAAAGATTATATAATTTGCTTCTACATATGTTTCTATTTGTTAAAATGTAGTGATAGCATCTGCCAATTGTTTGCAGACATTCATAGATTAAGATTACAATCAACAACTTTAGTTACTGAAGCAGACAAAAAATTGATTAAATTGAATACGGCACAAAATTGAAAATATATATTCTAAAGTTCAACTAAAAAGTTGACTATCCTTTCTGTGATAGATCATAATGTTTATTCATTCACATATTTTAAAAATAATAATGGTAGTATTGTTTTAAATAAAAAATATTGAGAAGTAATATAGTAATTAAAATGATTTATTTAAACGATATAAGTTCAGACTTTCTTTTTTTAGTTATTGTCACTGTTTCCTTTTTTCATACCATATTCAGTTGATTAGTTAAATATATTTCAAAAGTTAACATGTGCATGTTAGCAAGGTCCTATTAGGTGTTTGCAGTATGACATGACACAGCTCAAATGCTACAGGTTGAACCCTAAACAGCAGACATTTACTGTGACCTAGAGAATCTTAGTGTGCAACAAGAACATATACATATGCACCTAAATCCAAGGGTTCACCATGAGAAGCCAGGTGGAGGGGGCATCCACTGAATCATGTGATCTACTATATTATAATAAGCAGATGACTTAAAAACACTGGAGGTTAGGCAGTGACTAGCACATCAAGTTACCTCTTTACAGTTAGGAGGAAGCTTTCGCCCTTTAATTACTCTACCTCTTTGGAATAGACCAACCTGAAGAGAGGGAGAGATAAGTGATAGCAAACTGTACATAATTCAAGTCAGAGATAACTAATGAAATCAGAGATTATTAGATACATAAATAGGTGACATACCATAGGAGCTGATATTAACTCGTATGTACTGGTACCAGAAGCCTCCAATGCTGTCAACTTTGATGACTTTTGTGGTGAAACAGTTGCAAATGGATTGTTTTTTTCCGGAGATGATGTTGGTGGCAATGGCTGTGGAGTAGCTGGTGCTGTTTCGTCCATAGGTTTACTTGGAATAGGTGGTGGTATAGTTGATGAAATGTTGGACAATGGAGCTTTTGCTGCTCCAATGTTTCGCTTAAGATGCATCTCAAACTCACCGACCTGTCAAAATATAAATTAAATAAGGCCATATACAGTGTCATTCATCTAAAGCGTTCTTCTTTCGATGAACCAAAATAAATTACAGATTTTCCGTTAGATAAAGTTAATAGGACGTTAGGCACAAGATAAAGTTACTAGGACAGTTAGCAATCAAATTTGAATTACAAGATAAAACTATATACTCAGTTAGGACGTTAGGCACAAAAGTAACTCAACCTCTAGCTTGTAATGCAACGTGCTACAATTTTAACAAAAGTACCATTACCTCATTTTCTATAAACCATGGCATATAGTGCATCTAGAGTAAATCAAATTCACTGCTTTGACATAAGTTTCAACACACAGCATATCACAGGGCTATAGAAATGTCGAGCTAAGTAGCAAACTAACGTGTGCACGTGCGCGGTTGAATTATGATAACTGAAAACCATACCATCTCTATAGCCTCGAGCTTTAAAGAATACATTAAAGTTTCTTTCACCCTTGTTACAATTCTATTATTACTATACTTCAAATTTTAGAAAGCACTAATACTAAAGAGAGAGAATATCACCTTTAATTTCAGTTCAGCGATTTCAGTCTCATCACATACCTCCAATACCAAAGCCTGATCACAAGCAAACCAGACATAGTTAGGGGTTTATCAGATTCACAGTAAACATGACCTTTGATAAATACAACTGTGAAGTCTAGGGCAAAATTCAATAGTCAATTAGCAAAAAAATAGTATTGTGTTTGTTTCATCTAATAGCCCACATAAATTATTTTGATTCGTTGGCATACTAATTCTAATCTCACCAAAGTATCGTTTTTCAACAATAAGAAATATGATAGTGCATATAAATAAAAGGAAAGCATAGCTATAAACCTCAAATCCATTAGGAAAAGTAGCAGTTTGCAATGGCTTTTTCTCTAATGAGTTTTGCAGAGTGCTGTCTGAAGAAGCTGTAACATCATAAATAATTGTCAGGTCAAGGAATAAAAATGTCATAGGAACATGGAATATTATTGAGAAAAACTAAGGGAATATATCATACCATATTTTCCTAAATCTCCTGTTCTGTCCTATTCCTAATAATCCTACTTCCAAAGATTCTATTATAGAATGCTTATTTCCTAACTACTATATTTAATGATATCTACTTCTAATAACTCTGGTCCAGAACTATTTTCTCCTAATTGCTATATCAATATCTTTGACCATTGTAGCATTGCCTCATCCTTATTTCATCTTTTATATATTTTCCTAATTGGGGGTCTGATAATACTAAACTCCTAATTTGCAGACACCAAACAGAATAACATGAAAGATTATTTTTTTTAAAAAAAACAACAAACCTTTTAAAAATAGAAACCTACAGATCAATATTTTTGCAAATGATTAGTGTCTTCGATTCTTAATGATGGAAACAACCGTATGAGAGTTATCTCATTCAAATAGCATCGAAAAATAAGCAAAGTACATAATTCATTTTATAATCAATAAAACCTACCATCAGACTTGGTTGTGTTGATAGGTTCAACTGTTTTTGTACATGCAACCAGTGTCTTCTTACCCCTGCTGTGAGAGTAGACGCACTTCTCGCCATTTGTCAAATGCTGAAAAAGCCCATTACTAGAGTTCCGTCTGACTTTATGGCAGGAAACTACAGCTGCCCTATCAATTGAGGATCGCACATGGGATATAATGCCTATGGGATCTGAAATCCAACAGTAATGATTAAGGATTCGGTAGCAATGGTTTACTTTTAACCGTCTATGCAATTAGCAAGAGGGATTATGATATAGGTATATGATGACAATGATAATACATCCATATCCACTTAATCAAATATGTTTATATCAAAGTTAGGATACGGAAGTAAATACGCCCAAATGATGCCAGTGCAAGTAAGCTAAGACCCTTAAAACACCCAAATTACATCACTACAAGATAAAATATTTGGTGTCTGGTATCTTTGTGGAACTATCCTTGAAATATTCAACAACAACAACCAAGCCTTATCCCACTAAGTGGGGTCGGCTACATGTATCAATTTTCACCATAATATTCTATTCAGGACCATGTTTTTATTCAACTTGTAAGGTGAGAAGTGTCACTCTATGTAAACTATTTTCAAGCTCTATCTCTTACCAATGTCAGACTTTGTGATTTTTCCAATAAAGACCAAATAAATAAAATAATATAATGTAGAACAAATTCGCAACTAAAATTATCCTCGAGCATAACTATTCACTATCTAATACAACTCTTAAACCCTAATTTCATAAAGCTAATTTGCAGCAATTTTTCAAATACAAGAAAACTGTTTATCTACCTTAAATCATTTGAATTTTTGCTCGCATAGAACATAAAGTAGAGCAAATTAAACAGAACAAAAACAACACAGCGAGATCAGAAATAGAAAATGCAGATCGAATTCAGTTCCAAAGAAATTATAACAGAAATGCAGAGAGAAAGAGAGATACGGTGAAAGGATCGAATGGCAGCAGATGAGTCCATGAGGGAGAACGCCAAAGGGAGTGCAGAGGATGGAATTGGAAGAGAAGAGATTTGTTGGGAGAATGAAATTGGGCTAAACGAAAAAGAAGATAAATTAATTGAAGTGTTTCTTTGAGATATCCGCCACTTTCATTAGTTTCTCCGTTACCGTATTGAAGGTTAAGTTTCTAACGTACGCTGGGTTGTAACTAGTGCTTACTTTGTTTAACGTGGACCCTCACCTTACGGGAAAGTAGCTCTTTGTAATTAAGAGATTTGAGTCTAGGCTATACCATTTGAATTAATAGAAGAATGTAACACGATGGAATGGAGTGAAATTACTCATATTTTATTATGTTGTTTGTGTATTTTTCATAATTTGAAGGAAAAAAAAACTAAGTTAGTTAATTCTATTGTATACATTCCAAATTAAATGGAATGAGAATTGAATAATTTAATAAAATATGATAGAATGGATTCCATCATGTTCTATTATGTTTCATCTATTATTTATAAATTCAAAAATATAATCTAATTAAATATCATTTCATTTAATTCTATCACATTCCATCAAACTAAACATTACCTTAAAGTATCATTGAATTGGTGGTATGAGATGGAGTGACAACTAATGAGATTTCATTATTTGAATTTGTAAATAAGGACTGCAATGAAAGGGAACATGATGGAATACATTTCATTATATTCCATCAAATTCTCTATTTTTTGTATTCATCTAATTTAGAGTGTATGTGATGGAATGAGAAATTTAAAAAAAAAAATAACCAAAGGATGGAGTGGGATCTACATCTCATTCCGCTGCTCCATCAATTCAAATATAGCCTTAAGGGCATAAGTCCCTAGATGATGCAGCATAACCTAAAGTCTATGCAACCCCTGAAGCCCAGGAAGAAGTCGATGTTGATGCCTCTTTAGAGAGTTATCCAAGAGGCCCATTGGACACATCCTTACTTCATCTCTATGCAGACCATGCTGCTAGGCACATCTAAGAAGGATATGTATATTTATTTTCTTTTGTAATACATATGTTTTTAACTAATTAAATCGACATTGATGGGATATTTTCTTTTTACATGAGTGTACATGTTTGAAATCGATAAAGCACAAAAAGATATTAGAGTTGGGTCAACCCACTGCTGATTGGTTTCAATATGTTATTTGTTATTTCGGTCTTGTCGATTTATGTTTTGTTGTGTACATGACTATAAACCATGGCATACAGACAACTTTTGCGGAGAGGTGACATTCAGAGACATCATTTTTCCACCTTCTTGTAAGTGAGATGACCATTACCTTGGATGAAGTCTCATGTTTCTTGCATCTTCCCATGAGGGGAAATTACTATACCACAAAAGGATCAGTCGAGAGGAAGTCGTCGAGATGATGGCCCCCATTTAGGGGTTGACCCAGCTAAAGCCTCAAAGGAGGCAACTGACACAAGAGGAGCTCTTGCAAGATTTAGCTTGTTTGGAAAAGCTTTATAAAGACCATCTACAGTGGGCTAAGGATGCTGAAGGAGATGATCTACAGGTTGACTACCATCGAACTTGCATATTGAGATGTTACCTCTTGTTTTTGGTTGGCATGTCCATGTTTGTGGATAAAAGTGAAACCTATGTTGATGTACTTTACCTTCAATACTCTATTGACTTGATTATGATTCACGAGTACAATTAGGGAGTCGCCTATTTTGTCTACCTGTACTCGAAGTTGGGCGAGGGTTATCTTTGGAAGACAAAGCAGAAGACAGGGAGTTGCATGTTGCTTACGGTACTATTACTAGTATTTTCATAATTCATTTGTTACACTTGTTATTGATATTATATTTGGACTATTTTCAGGGATGGATCATCTCCCACTTCCATAACATCGTTGTGTGGGAAGATGTGTCTACCTATAGTGAAGATTGGCCATGTGTTTCCGCATTTCTTCTGTATATGGGGAATAATATGGTCAAGCCATTTAGAATTTATCTTGACTGTCATGTACCAGATGAAGCTACTTTTTGCCCATACAAGGGTCACTGCGAGACGCGTCAGCTCGACGTCATTTCCTTATACTATGTATGGTTGGCATGTGGGTCATCTTTTATGTATCTTTATCTTCCTGAGTAAGTGATGGGACATTTTTCTATTTGCAAATTATTCTGAGACCCCATATGAGTCCTCTCCTTCCACTGTCTGCCATAGAGATCTTAATGTGATACTTAAAGATCTTGAGAGTCATTTGGTACCAGAGGAGCATAGCATGGTGCTAGCTCTTGTATATTAGGCCTACGCAGACGACTACATGATGTGGATCTATAGAGTGTCACACCTTATCATGACATCATACGTTCCTGGAAGACCACCTAGGCCAGCTAATCAGGCGGTACTTAAGGCTATAGAGAATCACACCAAAGACGTGTCGACGGTTTGTCATTGTGTTATGGAGATGGGTAGAGCACACATGGCGACGAGACTTTTTGAAGATCACAATCCCTAGTTGGACCTCGTGGAAAACATGATTGTCGAGTTACATAATAATGTGTAGTGCAAGAGGAGTAGAAGGCATGGGGATAGACATATCCAGTAGTTTAAGTTTGGATGTACTATTTTTTTTTTTGTATTTTTGAACAAGTGTTATGTATGGTCTTGACTTTTTACATTTACTTTGATTAATGTATGACTTTTTACTTTCATTTCACTTTAATATAACTTGAGTTTACTTTAGTATAACTTGGCCTAATAAATTACAATGTTTGGACAACGGTGCTGCTCTAAAATCATTTAGGGGACATCTCGAAGATGCATCTCCAGAAACCCCCTAAAACTTTACGGAGATGCATCTCCGAACCATATTTTTTTCAAAATGGGATGGATCTCAGAATAGGGCATTCTAGTATAATTTTAGATGCATCAGAATATGCTTCGGGATGCCTAAAATGCATTTTTGGGTTTCCAAAGGCGTGGGGGCGCACCCTTAAGGGTGGAAAGAGCATCCCCTGTTTATTATAGATAAAAAAAGATTGGATTGTTAAAAATAGTTTTATTTTGAACAAGGAATTCATTCAAATCATAAATTGAGTGTCAATTCCAACTTAGTTTGGGCTTGAATACATTTCAGGTTCTCTTTAATTTACACAAAATCATTTGAATGTTTTGCATTTTATCCTTGGTTTTGAGCAATTGGGTTATTGATGTGTCGTACATGAGAAACCCTAACTCTTATCAGCTTCGACATCTTCTTCCTTATCATCTTCCCAACCATACCCTAAACTTTTATGGGGATATCATTATCCGCTATCATACGAGGTAAGTTCAAATTATCTATTTCGAAATGGATGTCAAGGAAAAAGTGCTCCACACTACATCGATGGCTTATGTGTCATAATCTCAACAAGCATGAGGTTTTTTGTCACCATTGATGAAGAAAGTGCTCACCGCCATAGTTTATTTGCTCTCATTTCCAAAAAATCACCCCCAATCTTGACCTACCTTTCAAATCTAAGCAAGTGCCAATGTTGCAATTCATCCATCCCTTATTTGGAGGATTCCGCTTTGCACATGTGTGTGACTTGGTATGTTGCATTCTAATGGAGATTTTGCAACGATCTTTGGGAGGTCCACTCTGCATGTTGTTCCATTTCTCATGTAAATCCTTTATTTGCATTTTATCCCTCTCATCAGAATAAAAATTACTTTTACCGATGTTTCTAATTTTCCCATTTACTTTACTTTTAGAGATGTCATGGTGGAGCTTGTTTTTGCCTTCATGCTCATTGATCTGATTATTGTGAGATTGGGTCTACATGTATTTCAAAATTTTAGGTGGAGTTTTCATTTGATTCTTCCTTTTCTCAGCAATATTTTTTCCTTCATATATGTTATTTCTAATATTTTCTTTTCTTTTTGTTCTGTGAGCTATCAAGGGGACTTTGGATAATTATATATTTTATGACATGATCTTCTAAGGTTATCAAGCTTTTTGTTATTTCTTTCCTCAAGTCTATCTTTTCTTTGGGTGTTCATGTTATTTGTGACATAGCTAATATCCTTAAAGTTATTGTTTATTTTATCCTTGTTCTTGTTTTGAATGATATCAGGTTGTGATTGATTGATGTCTTCGCCGGAGTTTTAGTTGTTATTGTTGGGTGAGTATATGTTGAGCATTCTTCCTTTATCCTTTCTCATCTCTTCATACATTTGGTTTATGATGGATCCCTGGTTATTTCTTTTGATAACATTAATATCATTATTTTTGTTGATATGATCATGAGAATTGAAGTTCTTATAGATATGAATGTGATCTTTGTAATGATTATCCCATATGTTAGAAGTTTCCTTATTAGTTACTTAGTTATGATGGTGTGTGAGTTATTGTTGGAACAAGATTGGTTTGTCCCATATCCCTTGGTTTCGATGATAACAAAGTATTTAAAGAACAATAGGGTATACTAATGTTTGTTCAAGTGCACAGGACCATAAGACTAAAATTCATATTAAATCCTAGTATTGATTCTGACTTTGAATATCCAAAGAGAAGCCTGAAGAGCACTTTCTGATGTATCGGAAGCTGAAGAACTGACTATGAAGAAGTCATATTCTAAAGAGATCAACATTGAAAGATCAGACTCTAAAGGAGAGAGCCTTTATAAACCAGACTGTGGAGAAGTCTGCTTCTGATCAGAACCTGAGTTAGTCAAAGAGCAAGAACCAAGATGACACTGATAGGCCATGTTCATCTCTGAACACACTTTATCACATGATGACATATGTTCTAGTTTCTTCATATAGTCCACTGGGATACAACTATTAATTTCTTTTGTAGCAAAGATTTTTCAAATTAGGTTTCACATAACCTGACAGTTTGGTGAAACATCTCAACATCTCCCAATGTCTCTTTTGAAGCTTTTCAAAGGACTCTATTGTTGCATCTCATTGCCTCCCAACGTCTCTTTTGAAGAAAAAGTGTGTGTGAGTGCAACAACAACAACAATGAAAGGAATAAAAGATAAATATGCTAATATACAATGATTGACAAAAAAAAGAGAAGCTACTTTGTCAAATTTTTAGCACAGTCTAAACTTAGGATTTCCTATCCATGATTATCTTAGAAATCCTTAAATATTAAAATAGTCTTACTGTGTTATATTATTATACACTTGTATATTAATTATATTCATCCAATAATCATATATATAATAGGTAGATTGTTAGAAGTCTCTTACTAGGTGTTTGAGCAAGGAAGTCTTAAGCATGTGTGTTTGAGAAATGAAGTCTCAGACAATTTTTGAGCATAGAAGTCTCGAGCCGATGTGTTTGAGCAATGAAGTCTCATACTTATGTGTGTGAGCAAAGAAAACTGCTTCTTGTGTTCTTGAGCAAATTGTAATCTTGTTTGATTATAGTGAAAATCTCTTGTAAGTACAAGGGCACTGGACTACTCTCAGTTTGTGAGAGGAACCAAGATAACCCTGTGTGTTATTATTCTTTCTTGCATTTTATGTTCGTTGCCTGTCTCTATAAATTAAGAGTTCTAAAAATAAATAAATATCCAACACAATTCATCCCCCATTTCTTGTGTTTTCCTCACCTTTAGTTAGTATCAGAGCTCGATTTGTGTTTAACACTTAATATTGGTACATAAAAGATCCTGAGAAAAACATATTGAAACATGTTTGGTGTTTCTGGATCATAAAATGGTACTTCTACTTCATGTACTACTATAAACCATGATTATAGCAATCCAAAAAAGAACAACAATACAACTAAACCTCCAACCTTCAATGGATATTCTATCGAGTTTGAATGGTGGAAGAGAAATATGTATACTCATATCATAGGCCTTGATGATGAGTTGTGGGACATTTTAGAAGATGGAATTGATATTACAGTCAATGGAGTTGGAATGGTGTATGATAGAAAAGCTCGCACACCAGCTCAGAAAAAGGTCTATAGAAAACATCAAAGAGTTATAGGCATCTTGTTTGACGCTCTACCGCATTCATAGTACATCAAAATCATTGATAAATCTACTGCTAAGAACATTTTCAATTCCTTATGTGCTATTTATGAAGGGAATCAACAAGTTCAAGAAGCTAAAACTATCCTTATGGTTCAACATTATGAGCTATTCAGAATGAAGGGGAATGAAGACATTGAAACCATGTTCTCTAGGTTTCAAGTTCTTGTATCTGAACTTCAGGTTTTGAACAAGAGTTATGCTATGTATGATCATGTAAAGAATATTCTTAGGAGTCTTACTTCTAGATACAGACCCAAAGTGGCACTTATTTAGAAGCCTAAAGACTTAAATACATTAAGTCTTGAGAGTCTCATCAGTAATCTTCATAACTATGAGATGGAGCTCAATGAAGATGAACCTGTCAGAAAGTAAAATCCTCTTGCTTTGAAATTTTTTTCTAAAACTACAAAGGCTCCTCAAGTCTGAAAGTATGAAGAAACTTCTCACGAATAATATTTCAGCATCTGGCCAGGAAGAAATTTTCTGGCAGAAACAGTAGCTTCAGAGGATCTGGCTCCGGAGAAAAAAATGATGTTTCAACTAAAAAAAACTTGGTCACTTCATTGCTGAATGTCATGAGATACAAAAGGAGAACCCAAAGAAGGGGAACTTTCATAAGAATAACTTTAAGAACAGATTCAAGAAAAGTCTCATGGAAATATGGGATGAACTTGACAACGGAGAAGACTCTGAAAAGGATAGAGAGTAAGCCAACCTTTCATTGAAGGCTCTTACATCTTGAGAAGCAAAATCTGACTCAGATTTTAGCTCAAAGTTTGAGGAAGAGGATCATGTATTTTATAAACTATGTTGTTTTGTTTTAATTACTTCTGTTCAGGAGCTTGTGGGGAGATGTCAAGAGAAAGCCAAACACATGAAAACACTGAAGAAGCAATATGATCTTTTGAAAGATAAGCTAAAGTCTGCTCCAAACAAAAATGAAGCTCTATAGAAAGAACATATTGCTATACTAAAGGAAGTGTATGATAAATCTCTTGATGAGCATGAAATGACTCTTCAAGAATTTATTATAAATGTCTTAAATAGAACTAAACTTGCTTCCATGATCTATGGAGTAAGTAGAAGCAAAGGGGAAGGCCTGGGTTACTAAAAAAACGCTTAACCCAAGGGTTGAAACCTTGACTAAACCAACAGACCCTTCCTCTTTAACCTCTACTCAGAAAGGGCTTGACTCTTATTTTGCACATGTTGTTGAAAATGCAAAGGTTCTGATTCAGGAGAATCTAAAGTTGTCGAATCAAGGGTTCTGAAAAAATCAAAACTTAAGACTCTAAAGTAAAAGAGAAATTAAGGTTCTGAAAGACTCAGAATCTAAGGCTAAGATTCATCCAAGACAACAAAATTTTAAATCAAAAGTCTTGAATAATCCTAAACCTTATCATATGAAAGCAAAGATAGAAAACAAGAGGAAACCTGTCGGAACTAACCATAAAGGACCCATAAGATTATGGGTACTTAAATCATAAATTGTCTTTGTTGCAAATATGTTTCAAGGGAGAAGTAAAGCAACATCAATGGTACCTAGACAGTGGATGCTCACAACATATGACAGGAGAAATGCTTATGTTCTGAACCCTAACTTTGAAAGAGGGAGGAACTGTGGGATTTGGAGCTAACCAGAAAGGAAAGATCACTGGCATGGATAATATTAGTAACTCCAATTTTTCTATTAATCATGTTTGGCTTGTAGGTGGACTTAAACATAACCTACTGAGAATTAGTCAATTTTGTAGAGTTGTCAAAATGGGCTAGCCCATATGGACCGGCCCGCCAGGCTCGAAAAATCATAGGGTTTAGGCCTTAAAATTAGGGCCCATATTTTTCAGGGTTTTTTTAGCCCAGCCCTAAAAAGCCCGCTACCCATTAGGGCTAGCCCATATGGGCAGTGGGTAGCCCATTAGGCGCATATCGCTATATATTTTAAAAAACTATATTAGTACTTATATTGTCTTACTCCAAAATAACACATTGATTTTTCTCACCTCACTAAATTCTATCGCTATTCTATTCAACCTTTCTCTTTTAAATATTATACATTAATATAATCAACACTCTTTTCTTGTATTCTATTAGTTTCTCTTATATTAAATATTTGAGTATTATTTTATACAATTTAGACATTTATTGTATTTAAAAACACATTATATTATTTATAAAAGATATTATAGTACTTAAAAATGTATTATGTTTAAAATAATATAATTTTTTATTTTATTTATAATAAATATTATGACATTTTTATTTTTATTTTTAGTAAAAAAAAGCCCGTTTAGGGTTGGGTAGTGTCGCTACTGCGAAAATCGGCGCCGGCTAAACAGAAGAGTCGCCACCGTGCGTTATTTATCCCAAAGGAGGGAAAGGAAACGCTCGAAGTAAACCTACCGCAAAGACGGGAAAGGAATGGTCATCGCAACCAAATCCTGGATTCGGGAGTCGGTTACGCAAGGGGAAGGTATTAGCACCCCTCACGTCCGTCGTACTCGACGGGATCCACACTTGTTTTCTGGTACGAATTGTTATTCTATCTACTCTAAGGGTCAAGGGTTAAAAGAAAATAAAATGACTCGGCAAAGTATCGCACTTTATGCCTACGTATTCCCGTCTGGAACGAGAAATCAGAGTCAACGTAGTTTGCCTACCTACGGGAAAGGAGGGGAAGGTTGCTCGCTAGGATACGACATCCTATGCCTACGTACTTTCATACATCATGAAAGATCAGAGCACACGTAGTTCGGGCCACGGAAGACACAGATTTGTCTGACTGTTTTTTATCTTTCTGAAAAGGTTTTCTTCTGACTAAGAGTCCAAGCGGACAAAAATGACACTTTGATGTTTGTTTCAGTCTTTTACGAAAGAAGTGTTTTTTTAGGGGGTTTGCAATCTCTGGCGCACTAGAGACTATGATTTGAGAGTGACTACGTCGTATGTCACCCTAAGGGTAACACATAAGCAGTCAGATTACTGAAGAGTGACCCTCCAAAAATCCTCTCTCAAATAGCTTAAGGCTCGTAGCGTACGACGTCAATCGTCCTTATTACTGTGTTTTGAATGGTTTTGAGATAGAAGAGAAAGAAATTCTAAAAAAACCTAGGATTTGAAATGGGAATCAAAACTACCCTAATGTTGTCATGCATGGATTACAACATAATGTCTGTCATAATTCCCTCCTGCATAGAGGAAATCAGAGATCCTAGGGGATAAACAGCAAAAGAAACAAATATATACAGTAAACAGTAAAATGCATGAGATGCAGCAATACAAGCGAGGCAAGGGATTTCCACTCAACCTCGAACCTGGGAAAACAATAGGCAAAGTGAAACAGCTTCACTTCAAACCTAAGGGGTAAGCTGAACAAGCCAACAGACAATACAGAAAAAGAAATAAAACCCAACACCAGCTCTGACAGCAACATTAGCTCCTACAGTAAGCAGCTCAAACAGCAACAGCTCTGACAGCTACAACTCAAACAGCAAAAAGGGTTGACAGTAACACCTTCAAGTAAGACCCATCTTCAATCTTCAATGATCCCCAAGCTTTAGATAAGCTCTTATCTTCAAGAATCTCCAAACTCTGGCAAGCAATGAACCCCAACAAGTAGACAACTTCAATCAACAGCAAAACCCTAGTTTCAACAGATATCCAGCTTTGACAGGCACAGGCTTTATCTTCACCAATCTTCAATGAACTTTATCTTCAATGCCACCACTCCAGAAGAGAATCAATTAATGATAGATGAAGTTGAGATGTTAAGAGGCTCAGTGACAACCCAGGGAAATCACTAAGATATTAACACAGCAAGTAAAAAGTATCCTCAAGGTTCTACCCAGCCAAAGCTTGCTCTACATCCCTCCTAAGGAGAGATGGAACTTCTTTGGGGGACCTTGTGTCATGGGATAGAATAGAGGCACAAGAAGCTCTCTATGTTTGGAAGAAGAAACCAGTCTACTCTAAAGCTCTCCCTATATCTCCTATCTCCTAAGTCTTCAAAAGCAACCTTCAAAGATAAGAATCTCATGCATCAAGCTCCATCCTTTGTCTCCAATAATCTCCAATGTCTTAATGAGCTCCAACAAGAAAAACTCAAGCCCCAAGCTCAACTAGAATAGCCCAAATCAAGCAAACAAGCCAAATGCCCAAAGGGGAAACACACAAACATCACCCAATTTGCAAAAATCAGATAAAATAGTAATACTCATCATAAAATCCTAGATTAATTTCTAAGGGACCCTAACTATATACCCTATACCCCACATAAACCCCAAGGCCTAAATCAAACCCTAAGTCTCCAAACTATGCCCTAAACTACACCTAAGTGTTATAAAACCCTAATCCTAGCATCCTAAATTTCATTATTCAAAACTAACCTAAATTTCATCATAAAAATATGAGAAAAATCACAAAGGGAGCATGCTTCCCTAACCTAATCAACCTCACAAGAATCAATCAAAAATCATGCACCAATTTCTCATACTAAATTCAGAAAAATAAGGTATCAAACAAATGCAAAGTAAAATCAATAAAATTGTAAAATGTATCAAAAAATGAAAAATGCATGAATTAATGTTTTTATTGTTTTATTATTTTCTAGAGGTCCTAATGAAAATAGGGAAAAAAATTTCCATCCAAAAATGTTTATTTTTCAATTAGTTATGAATTTTCTAATTAACCTAAATGAAATGTGAAAATAAAAGGAAAATAAAAGAAAATGGAAAAGAGGCGTGTCAAATAGCAATGATATCCAATACAAATTCCAGGATGGGCCCAGGGTGGGTGTGAATAAGAAACGTGCGCTAGGCCCAATTCACTTCAGAAAATAAAATGAAAAAATCAAATGAAAAAGAAAAAGGTTCGTGTGAATAGCAAGTCTTTTACGTGTAAATTCCATTGGGCCTGGGACAAGGGGTGTACATAGCATGTTCTACTTAAGCCCACCCCAAGAATGTTTAGTTAAACGGTGCGTTTTGGTCCTCTCAGACTCCTTCACAAATTTTCCACGCATCTGGGCCGTTGGATGATTATTTGGTCAAAAGTCCTCTCATGATCCTAGGGTTACCAGACCTCCTTCAACCTTTTGAATGCTGGGAGGGAAAGATGCCATGGATGAACAGAGCTCCACCATCTTATTCTCCAAACCTCAGCTCCACTAATCCTCACCAAAATTCAACCCTAATAACATCATCTGGCTCGTTTTTTCACAAGGAATTCACTCATGCTATCTATTGACATTGAATCACTCTCCTTCTCAAAACCTGATGATCACACCAGAAAATGCTCATGATCCAAACTCCACCAAACCTAAAATTGATAAGCCTAGACTCATCACCATGCTACACTGAGTCAATTCCACTATCTAACTAAGTTTAAACCTCCAAGAACTGCAAGATACGATCCTCACAAGAAATCTGGTCCATCCTAATTTGGTCTCTAAATCGTGCAAATTGTTACCAGAATCCACCTAGCCATGTTCTACACCACATCTAACTATCTAAAACCTAATAATTTTACATGAATCGAGCCATAGAATGAAGTTTACATACCTGCAAATCTTGGATGAATAGAGCAAGCAAACCTTCGAATCAAGCTTCAAGATCTTCCAGACACGTTCTATGATCAATTACCAAGCTTCTGTATGCATCAATTGGAGTTGAATCTTCTTGAATTGCCAAATCCGATTCTGACTTGCAAGATGAAAACTCAAAGTGCTATCTCACGATTCTTCATAGTTCTTGATCAGCAATCTATCTGGAATCAATCACCAACACATGATCAAGCTTCTGAGTGCAAAAATTTGGATTGAAACCTCTCCAATTTGTGTAACCGATTTGGATTTGCAAGATGAAAACTCCAAACTCTATCTCTCCAGTCTCTCTCAATTTGCACCAACCAATGCCTTGAACCTCTTCTAATACTTATATAGAAGGTGAATGAAAGCTCTAGAAACTTCTGGATTGATCCAATGAGAAGTTCAATATCTCATGCCATGGAAATCTCATCTCATGCTATTCTCATGATAGTCCCCATAACAGCTTGTGTTTGCACTTGATTTTGATCCAAATTCTCACCACATGACATATTGAATGTGTTAGGATTGATTAGAGCCTTGTAGCTGATCCAAGGAATGCGTTTGCATATGTTACTTAAGTGTGAAGCTATCAAATGCAACCCTTTGAATTTGAACTCAAATGGAAAACGTAATATTGCCATTGTCTTTAAAACCTCATTTCTGATCAAAATGATATATCACATGCCCTATCTTGGCCTTAGAACAAAAAATCACAAAATTGACTTTTTAATGAACTTTAATTCTTCCTTTTCTTAGGCCATTTTTGCAATTTTTTGATAAAAGCCATTCCAAGCTCTCATGACTTCTTACCTAGCCTAAAAACACCATTCTAAACACATCTCATGTTGAACATTTTTTCATTTGAGGAGTGGAAGATAGAGATTTTGACCTATGTTGGAAAATGACCTATAATCATCAATACCCAAAATACCCCTGGATTGCTAAGACCATAACTTGAGTTCCACAAGTCTTCTTGAGGACTTCTAGTACTCAAATTAAAGCTAAGATCAATCCCCTACAATTCTTATGTTGGCCAAGAATCCATTTGAAAACTTCTTGATGGGCAAAAGTTGCTTGGAAGTCAAGTGACTTTCACAGATAAATTTCAGTGCCCTCTGGTGACCCATAACTTGCAAGAACCATAACTTGAGTTCCACAAATCTCTTTTAAGACTTCTAGTACTAAAATTAAATCTATTGAGAAGCTCTACAAGTTTCATGTTAGCCAAGAATCCATTTGAAACTTTCATTTTGACTTATCTAGCTTGTAAGTTAGGCCTAAATTAGGGGATTTTACACTAAAACCCTAATTTGGCAACTCCTCCCACTCTTGATTCTCTTTGATTTATCCTTGGCACAACACCACACATGTATCAACATATCCATTCATGAATCCCACAACCTCCAATTAAGCCTTGATTCTCTTCAATGACTCAGTTGACCTAGGGTTGACCCAGATGAAACCCTAGTTGACTACACTTCAACTGTGGCTCTTGTACTTGAATCAATGACTTGTCTTATCTTCAATATGACCCTCTAGGCATTTCATAAGCTTTGTACACATTCCATACCCTCAATTCATAGCTCATACCCCATTGATGACCTTCAATACACCTCAACTTAGGAGAGAAGTCCACTGGTTGACCCTCAAACTTCTCAAAGCTTCAAACATTTCTTGATGACTTGGATTGTCTTAAGCTTGAATAAAAACCCTTGATGTGCTTCTTTAGATAAGAATGGCACTTGATCCCTTGTTGGATGCCTTGCTATGCTATGTTATGCAAATGATTAGATTATGTACATGATTCACTCTGCAAATGATAATGCAATTGAAACATAAACCAGGTGAAATAGGTTGAGCAAATTTTAGGGTGCAACAGCTGCCCCTATTCAAACGACTTGGACCCGACTGGGTGAAGAGCGAACGGCCTTCAAACAATCGAGGTACGAGACAGTTGAATACCAAGAACCCGAAAATTTTCCAACCGCAGAAATAAGCTGCACAAACTGCTTGGAAAACAACATCTGCTGACTGGATCCGGTTGTTACGGCAACAAACTGATCCATTAGCGACCGTGCTGGAGATTATTTTCATCAGCCCGAAAAAAAAAATTCTATCATCACGGGGATAGAACTTTGTCCATGTTAGGATGCTCTATTCTGTCACCACAGAAAAAATCCCGACGACTTCGTCGGGGAAACATTTCTGTCTAGTCACAGGAAACTCCATCCGCCTATCCATACGAGCAGATCATCTGTCTAAACACAGGAAACTCTGCTGATCTCTGCAGCGGCTAACTCCGTTGGTCCCAACCCACAAACGACTTTGAGGAGGACTCTACTGGGGATAGTAACACGAGGAAATCACGGCGACTTCCTTGGGGAAAATACTTTGGTCAAATATCGGAACACAACTCACATACTCTGTCTATCACGGGAGAATTATCTATCTGGGTACCGGAAAATTCATCCGCCTGCTTCATACGGGAAAAGTCATCTGCCTGATACTTACAGGAAAGTTCATCCGCCTGATTCTTACGGGAAAACATAACACATCTGCCTGGTTCATACAGGAAAGTTCATCCGCCTGATTCTTACGGGAAAACATAACACATCTGCCTGGTTCATACAGGAAAGTTCATCCGCCTGATTCTTATGGGAAAACATAACACATCTATCGGGTTCATACAAGAAAGTTCATCCGCCTGATTCTTATGGGAAAACATAACACATCTGCCTGGTTCATACAGGAAAGTTCATCCGCCTGATTCTTACGGGAAAACATAACACATCTGCCTGGTTCATACAGGAAAGTTCATCCGCCTGTTTCATACGGGAAAACATAACACATCTGCCTGGTTCATACAGGAAAGTTCATCCACCTGTTTCATACGGGAAAACATAACACATCTGCCTGGTTCATACAGGAAAGTTCATCCGCCTGATTCTTACGGGAAAACATAACACATCTGCCTGGTTCATACAGGAAAGTTCATCCGCCTGATTCTTACGGGAAAACATAAACTTGGATATAGCTTCCTAGCCTGTTCGCGGTAGTAGCTAACTCCACTGGGGATATTCTGAAAATAACTGCCCGGCACTCGTCTCGGCAACAAGTGATCACTCCTGAAATTTTGATTTTATGAAACCCTGAAATGCTGCCGCGACAGCAAACCTGAAGAAAAACACTCCGCTGATCGGATATGGGAAATTTCAAACCGTAACTCTGTGGGGAATAATAACAAGAACTGTATCATCGCATGTCTCACAGCGAGACCTCGGTCGTCTGATAATAAATCTGAGCTGTAACTTCATACTCCTGCTGAGAAACACACCTGAAAGCAAAAGGTTAACCAACCTGATTTATGTTTCAAAATGCATATGTTTGGCAAGGGCGCAATGCTCCATACGGCATGGAAATGCTACGCGTTTTTGGGTAGATGCAAACATGATAATGTATGCAAATGCAAATGCAAGTTCAGGCTGCTGGGAAAACTCTGACAAGCTTGCTTCAACACGGCTGTTGAGAGCAAATACCACCCTGTTGGGGATGAATGGGTATCGCAAAGTATTCTGGTAAAATAAATGTCGGAAATACAACCAACTCTGTCGGCGAGAGATTACACCTCAATTTCCACTGGGAGGAAAGCATAACACCTGTTGGGAAGGTTAACTCAGCTGGGGGAAGAAACGACCCTTCTGGGAGACAACTGTCTGGGTACAATTTACAAACTCGGAACCACCACTCCGCTGGGGATGATCATCCTAACGAAGGCATGACAACCTGCGGGGAGAAAGAAAACCATCCTCGGTGGGGATAATCCTTCTGAACTTACTATCTTGGTTATGCGCCATGGAAATCCTCCCAGCTGGGGATTGAATGCGCACATCTTCGACTCTCTGGGGAGTATAGCCTCTGCATGGGACACTAATCTTGCCTTGCTGGGGATGTCCTGTGGACAACTTCCATGAGGATACTCTTCTGGGGAAAATAATCCTTCCTTCGGTAAGGGATAATCATCGTCTCAACTTCTGGGGATGAGGTGCGACCTGCTGGGAAATAAGGTCAGGTCCTTCTTCCATGGCCTCTGGCTGGGGCCACCCTTTTTTGATTGTCTGCTTCAAGGGCGAGGACCCTGCAAAACACAAACAAGACAAAACAAATCTATACAAACAAATCTATTCGGGTTAGCGTCTGTGACATTACTTCAGTCAATTCGAAGTTTTAGCAATTATTGGCAAGGGCCAGCAAAGTTATTCACATGCGAGTCCATCACAAACATCGGCGTTTTCCATATACAAAACAGTAAAGCACAAACATCAAATACTGAATAACAGGTTTTATTGATTGAGCCTGTAAATAGGCAAAGCTTTGTACATCGGATGCAACTCCTGAAAAGAGGAAGTTACGCACACACACGTACATATATGCACAAAAAGCATAAAAATACAAAACAATATTTGTATACATATCGGCAACGTAGTGCAGACAAACATCATGAGCTGATCCTCCTATGACCCGCCTGACTCTGGCGCTTTCCCGGTATTCAATTTTCGGAAGAGATTGTGTTGGATAAACGAACCCTCAGGTACTCCCAAACCACTAAGCACTGCTGTATCAAATCCGGACCGCAGTCATTTGCTTTTCCAATCCCTAACTTTTGCGTTAATCGCCCTTTGCGGGTTTTCGATTCACCGGGATACCCTTTTTTTGCCGAAGTCGCCCAATGCAGGTTTTCGACTTCGCGGGTGTACATCTTTTCAATTTTATCCCTAACTTTTACCCGAACCTTTTATTCATTTTTTATGGTTCGCCAGGATGCCCAATTTTTGCCTGGACTCTCTTTTTACTGTCCAGCGGGTCACTTTCAAGCAAAGTATTTTTTAACTGCATCCGAATTCACAGGAGACGAAAAGTCTTCACCATCCATGGTAGATAGTAGCAAGGCTCCTCCAGAGAAGACTTTTCTGACAACGTATGGACCTTTGTAATTAGGGGTCCACTTGCCCCTGTGATCTGTTTGTGGCAAGAGAATCCTCTTCAGCACAAGGTCGCCCGTCTGAAAGCTTCGTGGACATATCTTCTTATCATACGCTTTCTTCATCCGGCTTTGGTACAATCGACCGTATGCGAGAGAAGCTAGCCTCTTCTCATCCATTAAGCTGAGCTGATTCAGTCTATATTTAACCCATTCTGCCTCGTCAAGTTGGACATCTCGTAAAACCCTCAGGGAAGGAATCTCAACCTCCAACGGTAACACTGCCTCCATTCCGTATACCAATGAGAAAGGGGTTGCCCCGGTTGATGTGCGTACCGTCGTATGATAACCGTGCAAAGCGAAAGGTAGCATCTCGTGCCAGTCCTTATACGTCACAACCATCTTCTGGACAATCTTCTTTATATTCTTATTGGCCGCTTCGACATCGCCATTCATCTTGGGTCGGTAAGGGGAAGAGTTGTGATGTTTAATCTTGAAATTCTGGCACAGCTCTTTCATCATCTTGTTATTCAAATTTGAACCGTTGTCGGTGATAACTCGCTCAGGGATTCCATATCTGCAGATAATATCTTGTTTGATAAATCTGGCGACCACTTGTTTAGTGACATTGGCATATGACGCTGCTTCCACCCATTTGGTAAAGTAATCAATTGCCACCAAGATGAAGCGGTGTCCATTGGATGTCGTAGGCTCGATCTTCCCGATCATATCAATTCCCCACATCGAGAACGGCCACGGTGATGACATCACATTCAGAGGACTTGGGGGTACATGGACCTTGTCCGCATAAATTTGGCATTTATGACACCTCTTTGCAAACTTGAAACATTCTGTTTCCATAGTTAGCCAGTAATAACCTGCCCGCAACAGTTTTCTCGTCATAGCATGTCCACCAGCATGCGTACCAAACGTACCCTCATGTATCTCTTCCATGAGCAACTTTGCTTCTTTCTCATCTACACAGCGCAGCAACACCAAGTCGTGGTTTCTTTTGTATAGGACACCGTCAGGATTCAGATAGAAATTGCCATCCAATCTCCTGAGAGTCTTCTGATCTCGACTGGATGCCCCAGCCGGATACTCCTTGTTCTTCAGGAAATTCTGGATGTCAAAGTACCAGGGTTGACCATCGGGAGCCTCGTCAATGGCAAATATGAATGCAGGCCTATCGAGCCGAGAGATAACAATCCGGGGAGCCTCGTTCCAGAAGTTAACTTTATACATTGAAGACAATGTCTCCAGGGCGTCAACCATTTGATTTTCTTCTCGCGGCACATGATGCAATTCCACCTTGTCAAAGAAAGGCAACAATCTCCTTGCGTAATTCATATATGGTATCAAATTGGGCTGACGTGTCTCCCATTCTCCTTTAATCTGATTCACTACCAGAGCTGAGTCTCCGTATACATCCAGATGTTTGATTCGCAAATCAATGGATTCTTCCAGACCCATGATGCAAGCCTCATATTCAGCCTCATTATTGGTAATAGGAAAAGTCAATCGGGCAGTAAAGGGGATGTGCGACCCCTGAGGAGTAGTAATAATTGCACCTATTCCGCTACCATAGGAATTTACAGCTCCGTCAAATATTAACTGTCACTTGGAACCCAACTCTGGTCCTTCGTCTGGCAACGGTTCTTCACAATCTTTCATCTTTAGGTACATGATATCCTCGTTAGGAAAATCAAACCTCATCGATTGGTAGTCCTCAACAGGCTGCTCCGCAAGGTACTCAAACAGGACGCTACCTTTTATAGCCTTTTGCGAGACATACTGAATATCATATTCGGTTAACACCATCTGCCATCGGGCAATTCTTCTGGAGAGTGCTTGCTTCTCAAACACGTATTTGATTGGATCCATCTTTGAAATTAGCAGGGTTGTATGATTTAGCATGTATTGCCTCAAACGTTTGGCGGCTCAGGCTAGCGCGCAACACGTTTTCTCGAGCATTGAGTATCTGGACTCACAGTCGGTAAACTTCTTACTCAAATAGTAGATCGCATGCTCTTTACGCCCGGTCTCGTCGTGTTGACTGAGAACACAACCCATACTTTCCTCAAGAACCGTCAAATACATAATCAACGGTCTCCCGGCCACTGGGGGTATCAAAACAGGAGGTTCCTGTAAGTATTCTTTTATCTTGTCGAACGCCTTTTGACAATTTTCATTCCAGGTCACACCCTGGTCCTTTTTCAACAACTTGAATAACGGCTCATACGTCGCAGTTAGGTGAGAGATGAACCGAGCGATATAGTTCAACCTCCCTAAGAACCCACGCACTTCTTTTTCTGTTTTAGGCGTCGGCATTTCTTGTATTGCTTTTATTTTCGCAGGATCAACATCTATTCCTTTTTCGCTCACAATAAACCCCAGCAGTTTACCCGATCTCACCCCGAAGGTGCACTTATTAGGGTTCAGTCTCAACCTGAACTTCCTAAGCCTCTTGAACAGTTTCAGCAGATTAACCAAATGCTCCTCCTTCGTCTGGGATTTGGCAATCATATCATCAACATAAACCTCGATCTCTTTATGCATCATGTCATGAAAGAGAGTCGTCATAGCACGTTGATATGTTGCCCTAGCGTTCTTCAATCCGAAGGGCATCACTTTGTAACAAAATGTTCCCCAAGGAGTAATGAAAGTAGTCTTCTCCATGTCTTCTGGCGCCATTTTAATCTGATTATAGCCCGAGAAGCCATCCATGAAGGAGAATACGGAGAATTGAGCAGTATTATCGACCAGTACATCGATGTGAGGAAGTGGAAAGTCATCTTTCGGGCTCGCCCTATTCAAATCACGGTAGTCTACACACATTCGCACTTTACCGTCTTTCTTTGGCACTGGCACAATATTAGCGACCCATGAGGGATATTTTGTAACAGCTAGGAACCCAGCATCCCACTGTTTTTGAACTTCTTCCTTGATCTTTACAGCCATGTCCGGTCGGGTTCTTCAGAGCTTTTGCTTAATAGGCGAGCATTCCTCTCGCAGTGGCAGACGGTGAACAACCATATCCGTATCCAACCCTGGCATATCCTCGTACGACCAAGCAAATATATCACTATACTCTTTGAGCATCTCAACCAATCTTTGCTTGATTTCGCTCTGCAGCACAGCTCCTATACGGATGTTTCTCATAACCTCTTCTGACCCCAAATTGATAATCTCGATGACTTCCTCATGAGGCAGAATGATTCTTTCTTCTTGTTTCAATAACCAGGTCAAATCTTCTGGTACGTCGCCATCTTCCACAATCTCTTCCTCAGCCTGAAATACCGGGTGCTCGGAGTCGAAGTGAGTCATAGGCGGTTCATAGATGTCATCTGAAATAGTAATCCTGCAAAGGAAATGGTTAAATGCTTTAAAACGCATACAAAGCAAATAACCCAGTTGCCATTTTATTGTAAAAGATAAAAACAGGAAAAACAGGGATCACAACATTTGTATATGAAAACGCCTTTATTTCATGATTAAACAATGTAATGTACATAACCAAATGGCCCTAAGCAAAATCACTATGCCCCGGGTAGGATATAGGATTATTCAACAATCAAGAAAACAAATCATTACTGTTTAGTTGTCACGGGAACAGTTTCCTGGATAGACCAATTGCAGAGACTTTGTCCTGGCACGCTTGGCTTGATTCACGCGTCCATATCACAGTTGCTATCTCCTTCTTCAGAATCGGAAACAGCATTGATAGTCTCGAAGCTCACCCCGTTTGGTGTAATCGTGACTGGTCCCTTGAACCTGGGCGCTCCTGAAGAGGATGCTAATGACGAAGGAGGATATCCAAGCCCGAACCTGTCATTCTTCACGGGAATCTCCAACACCTGACCCCAGCCCTTGGTTTTGCCTGCCTGCACTAGAGCTTGAGCCTCTTTGTAGGATGACACGGCCACATCTGATATTCTACTTGGCACTGGAGCTTTGTCTTTACTTCGCAACCCCTCGAAGGCTTGACAGGGCGTTTCGTGTATTTCGCCGTCGACCTCCACATATTTGAACGAAGATAAATGGCTAACCAGAATATCTTCCTCTCCACAAACAGTGACGACACTATCCCCAACCATATACTTCAGCTTTTGGTGTAACATGGACGTGACTGCCCCGACAGCATGGATCCATGGGCGCCCAAGGAGACAACTATACGCTGGCTGGATGTCCATTATATAGAATTCAGTTTCAAATATTCCAGGCCCCAACTGCAACGATAATGTTATTGATCCGAAAACTGACCTCCTCGTTCCATCGAACGCTCTCACCACTAAGTCACTGGACGTGCAGATAATCCCCCTGATATCTAACTTCATCAAGGCTTTCTTCGGTAGCACATTCAGGGAAGATCCAGTGTCTACTAAAACATGGGACATGATCGTGCCCCGACATTCTACTAACACATGCAATGCCATATTGTGCTCTCGCCCTCTCGGAGTCAAATCAAAGTCTGTGAAGCCCAAACTGTGCCCCGCGTTGACATGCGCCATCACCCCTTCTAACTGATTAACAAAAACTTCTTGAGGAACGAATGACGTGTCTAGAATCTTCAACAAAGCGTTCCGATGGGCCTCGGAACATAACAGCAATGATAGGATGGAAAATTTTGACGGCGTTTACTGGAGGTGCTCGACGATCTTGTAATCACTTTTACGAATGAGCCTCATAAACTCCTCAACATCCTTAAATGACGTTTCCTTTTCATTTGACTGAGAAGGACCACCCTTAGTTACCTTGGCTTTACCCTTGGCTAATCTTTCTGCCTCTACCTCGGGTGATGTGAAGATTCTTCCGCTTCTGGTCATACCCCCTGTTCCGACAACATTATCTACAACCCCAGCTGGTTGTCCATTGACTTCAATTTTCTCACCATCGCAATATACCTCCAACCCGTAAGTCCATGGCACTGCTTTAGTACTCTAAAAAGGAACTGGTCCTGCTTTAGTAATTGTGATCGTCGGCCGCCTGGCAGGTGCCGTTATCGTTATTGTTTTCCTCGGAATCGTTACCGTCGCAACATTGTTCCGCTCGTCACACCACGCCTCTACGGGCTTTTCAGCCGCTGTTCTATCAAATTGCAAGGTACCTTCATCCATCATAGCTTGAATACCCTGTTTCAACTCATTACAACCCTCTGGCTGGGTCCAACAATCCAAGCAAAACTCATCACAACCCGGGAATACACCCCCTTTTAACAGCGTGCTTTTAATCTCACCCAACGGTGTCTTCAGCTCATTGATATCCATCACTAGATTCAAATTCTCTTCTGTCAAGATGGCGTTTGCCCCATGGTTGGGCATAGGCTGTTGTACGATATTTGGATCCACCTATCGAAAGTTAATAGCTTTGCTATCCAATAAATCCTGAACTTTGTGTTTAAATGCCTGACAGGCTTCTATATCATGCCCGGGTGCCCCGGAATGGAATTCGCAATGCTTGTTGGCATCATATACATAAGGAAGTACTGCCCCTGTAGGCGGTGCCAAAGTCCTCTTTTCAACCAAGTTCAAACCTAGCAGGGTCTGGAGGAGTTCTGCATATGTGGAAGGAGGTGTGTCGAACGCTCTTTTCGGTCTCGCATTCTGTACCCTTCTCTGACCAGGATTCTGTCCTTGTTGTTGTTGTGGCTGCCTCTGTTGAGGAAGCGAGATAGTGACACTAGCTATCTATTGCGGCTGAACATACTGATTTCTTCCTCTGCCCCTGCCCCTGCCACCAAACACGGCACTAGAATCGCCCTGTCGTCTACCACCAAATGCTTTTCTGGCACCACCTATTGAAGTAGACTCCCCTGCTTGGAACCTTCCCACTTTAATCCCGTTCTCGATCATCTCTCCCATAAGAATCAAATCTGAGAAGCTGCTCAATGACACACTAAACAATTTTTCATAGAACACCCCCGTAAATGTCCCAATGAACATATCATTCATCTCCCTCTCGATTAAAGGAGGATGCACCCTCGCTACCATATCGCGCCATCTTTGTGCATACTCTTTAAAACTTTCACCGTTCTTCTGTGACAAACCCTGCAATTGGACCCGGTTTGGCGCCAGATCGCTGTTGTATTTGTAATGGGTCACGAAAGCATCAGCCAACTGCTTCCAGGTTTTAATCTGTGTGGGCTCTAGCCCCATATACCATTCAAGTGAAGGTCCTGACAAGCTATCCTGAAAGAAATGCATGAGCATCCTTTCATCATCTGAATACGCGGACATCCTTCTGTAATAAGAACGGACATGGACCTTAGGGTAGGTGTCCCCCTTGTACTTGTCTAACGTGGGAGCCTTGAATTTCAACGGCATCCTCAGTCCTGGTACCAAGCCCATTGTGGTCATATCTAAGCCGGTGGAGTTTTGACTCACTACCCCCTTCATCTGTTCTTCGAGCATTCTGATCCTCTGCACAGGATCAACAGGTCCTTCAAATCCCACACCTCTTCTAGAAAAGGCGTCCTCCTGGCAGTCTTCGCCCCAATTCACATTTCCATTTCCATATCCTTCGTAACCAGTGTTGCGACCAAACCCTTGCTGATTGATCATGGGACCTTGTCCCCCGTTACCGAAACCCTGGTTGACCCTAACAGGTCCAAACCCAGTGTTGACAGGAATCACCCCAGCACCATTCATATTACCAAATCCACCGTACCCCTGATTAGCGTTACCAAAACCGTCATAACCGAAACCCTGAGCGTTGAAGCCGAATTTTCTGTCCTGATTGACGTAATCAAATCCCTGATCATTGTAGCCGAAACCATTGTTGCCGAAACCATTACCACCATTGTTGTTACCACCGCCTTGGTTGGCGTCCCCAAATCCAACATTGTTAACGACAGTCTCATTTCCGTTCCCTGTGTTACCATTGCCAGCGCCAGCGCCCTCGTTTACAACCACAACAGGTGGGGTCACTACAGGTGGAACCATAGGCGTAGGGGGCCCATCCTCCGGAATAGTTTCAACGTGTGCAGAATTGTGGTCATTGTTGCCATTCCCATTAGTCCGCGTCAGCAGCAGCTGTACCAAAGTCTGGAGGCTCTCCCGGCCCTTAGCAATGTTCTCCATTGCTTGCATGAACAGATTCAGCTTCTCGCGGATTTCCTGCATCTCCACTTGGACTTGATCCATGATTCTCTTGCAGTTGTTTCGGGTTGAGTAGCGGTGGACTCTTTGTTCGTCAATCCTGAAAAACCTGAAGATGCAGGAAATAAGATACAAATTCAAGAATATCGGTCATGTAATATGAATGCAGATGCAATTGTGTAAATATGCTACAAGTTATATTCCCCCCGATTCTAGTTTCGGAAAGAAGGCCATCACGACAATGGAGTCCCCATCAAGCAAGCAAGAAATCAGAAAAACCCTCATATATAAGCAAATTCCAAGAGGCTGAGTACAAGAGTACAACTGAATACAACTGAAGGGACCTCGGCCAACAAGCCTAGCGATGGTCAAAATACAAGTACAGATAACAAAGCAAGGCAAAGATAAATCAGGCCAAATGGTGTGCTCTGACGTCTTCCAATATCCTCAACGTCTCCGAATGCCCTAGTCGGGAGATCAGCTCCTGTATCAGTAAGGAATGCCGCTCGGCAGTGGATCTCAGCTTTTTGGCGTCATCTTGGCAGGTTCCTTCGCCAGAACTCTCATAAAGTCTATACCTCTTGGAACCGGCCTTCACTTCATAACCTCTCGGCTTCTCGTCAGGGTTACTTACTCTAAGCTCAACAGCGCTCCTAAGTGACGTCTCTTCGACAATCTTTGCGTCTTGGGCTCTAATCTGGGCCTCTAGCGGGGCAATCTGCAGCTTCAGTTCGTCTTCACGCTCCTTCCGCTTGGTAAGCGTGGAATTCCACAAAGCTTCCCACTTGCTGAGACGGGAATAAGCTTTGCTTAAAAGTTCCTTCTTGGAAGTAAGCACCTTGCTAACACCGTCGCTATTCCCACTTTTTCTTTCTTGTTGGTCTCTTCCGTCAGCTCTGAACCTAACCTGTTAATCAATTCAGTATGTTCCTTCACAGTGAAGGTAGCTTCATTCTTCTCATGACGCAGCTGGAAGATCTCTTTTTCTAACTCATCATTGGCTTTCTTCAATTCTTCGTTTTCAGCCAACAATTTGTTATACTTCTCACTCTCTTCTGAAGTAGGTACCTAAATCAATGGAAGATACAGGGGTTTCGTAGCAGGATAAGGCATCAAGGAAGTACTAGCTCTCTCGCGGATCCAAGCCAAATAAGGGTCATAAGCCTTGCTGTTGCTCTTACCGAGCAAAGCTTTCCCTCTTCTATGGATGTTAGCCCATGCATGTCTCAATCTGATCAAAACAGCCGTGTCTAATAAGCCCGTGAGATACAGAGATTCATGTATCTCCTTCTCAATAGGAGCGTCCCTCAAAGCATAACTGAACTGTCTTACTAGCAGTGAAGGGTTATAGTTAATACAGCCTTTCCGTCCAATCAAGGGGACATTCGGAAAGCCACTGCAACTATATATAATATCAGTGCCAAGCATGCTCCGATCGAACCAAATGACATTCTCAGTAGACAGCCCCATCAACCGGGTAGACCAATCCAAAGTATCAACAGCATCAACAAAAGGTCCTGTCTTCGGAAGATGCCCCTGGAACCACCTGTACAAAAGAGGAAGACAGCAGGGCACATTCTTGCCACGACGTTTCTCATTCTTATAGTTAATAGAATGATAGACATCGCCCAAGAGAGTAGGAACTGGATTCTTCGAGGCAATAATCAAGAAGGCATCTGAGTCGACAAAATCTAGCACATTAGGAAACAAGACAATCCCGTAGATGCAGACAGCTAGAATGACACTGAAGGCAACCCAACATCCATTCTTCGCGCACTGTGTAGCCTTCTCAACCAGGATAGACAGGTGAAAACCATAAGCTCCGTTCAGCTTGACCAAACCTCCGGGAAACTCAGAAGCGTCTAAACTGACAATCTCAGCGAGTGTAGCTAACTTAGGCTCAGCATCAACATGTATAAAGGGCATTTGGTTAACACAGGAACTCCCAACATCGCATAATACTCCTCCAAAGTGGGTGCCAGAATATAGTCGGGAAATAAGAAACATCTCAGCTGCGGCTCATAAAACTGCATCAAAGTATACACCCCAGTTGTCTCGAATGCTGAAGGTCTGTATAACAAACTAAACAATCTCCCATAGGATACTCTGAACTCAGCCCTCACTCTCTCATCGGCTAGAGCAACTAAACCCAGCAAGGAACTGATATCTGGTGAATGCAACCGGTAAGCAACTGTCCTCTCCAGGGACTCCATGTCTGGCCAGAAAATATACTAGAATCAGAGGGGAATGATCACACCTGCAACATAAATACATGTTAATGAAATGCAGTAATGAAAAATGCACATGCATATGCAAACAGGAGATCAAGTGCAATGCTGGTGAACTGTGCTGCTATGTACTGAAGCCTGAGAACCATCACATCTTCATCTCAAACCAACCACTCAAATGAACCACATCTCACTGACAGAGATAAACCAGGTATTCTGAGGTCAAAGGTTTCCTGCAAACAAACCTACCTACCCCTCACAGGTATGTACTTAATTCGCAGACGAGGTACGACATCCTACGCGGGTTCAACGTTACAGACTTTCAAGAGCGATGATACGATACCCAGAAGGTGTGGCATCATCATCCCTTAAAGCGGCCTCACTTATTTGAATCCCAATTGATAGGTCCCCAGAGTCGACAATCCTCGGGTCAGACAACTTGTCGAGCCCTAAGGGCCAGGCAAGAAGCATCAAAGAGAATCTCGTCTGAGCGTAAATTTCGCAGCTAGCTGGTGCGAGCTAAGCAAGCAAGCTAACCACTACTCTCTACTTCTAAGTCTATGTGTAACCTCAATCCCAGGTCCAACTTATCTCTCAACAGATCACCCCTTCCCATAACAGCAATAACAATATAAAGCTAATAATAAACTGCAGAAAGTAAAGACAGAAAAGTAAATCTATACAACACTTACGACGGGAAAACAAGCGCTAGGATTGACTCGCATAGGGGATATTCCTGTCCCCAGCAGAGTCGCCAGCTGTCGCTACTACGAAAATCGGCGCTGGCTAAACAGAAGAGTCGCCACCGTGCATTATTTATCCCAAAGGAAGGAAAGAAAACGCTCGAAGTAAACCTACCGCAAAGACGGGAAAGGAATGGTCATCGCAACCAAATCCTGGATTTGGGAGTCGGTTACGCAAGGGGAAGGTATTAGCACCCCTCACGTCCGTCGTACTCGAAGGGATCCACGCTTGTTTTCTGGTACGGATTGTTATTCTATCTACTCTAAGGGTCAAGGGTTAAAAGAAAATAAAATGACTCGGCAAAGTATCGCACTTTATGCCTACGTATTCCCGTCTAGAATGAGAAATCAGAGTCAATGTAGTTCGCCTACCTACGGGAAAGGAGGGGAAGGTTGCTCGCTAGGATACGGCATCCTATGCCTACGTACTTTCATACAGCATGAAAGATCAGAGCACACGTAGTTCGGGCCACGGAAGACACAGATTTGTCTGACTGTTTTTTATCTTTCTGAAAAGGTTTTCTTCTGACTAAGAGTCCAAGCGGACAAAAATGACACTTTGATGTTTGTTTCATTCTTTTACGATTTGCAATCTCTGGCGCACTAGAGACTATGATTTGAGAGTGACTACGTCGTATGTCACCCTAAGGGTAACACACTAAGCAGTCAGATTACTGAAGAGTGACCCTCCAACACTCCTCTCTCAAATAGCTTAAGGCTCGTCGCGTATGACGTCGATCGTCCTTATTACTGTGTTTTGAATGGTTTTGAGATAGAAGAGAAAGAAATTCTAAAAAAACCTAGGATTTGAAATGGGAATCAAAACTACCCTAATGTTGTCATGCATGGATTACAACCTAATGTCTGTCATAATTCCCTCTTGCACAGAGGAAATCAGAGATCCTAGGGGATAAACAACAAAAGAAACAGATATATACAGTAAACAGTAAAATGCATGAGATGCAGCAATACAAGCGAGGCAAGGGATTTCCACTCAACCTCGAACCTGGGAAAACAATAGGCAAAGTGAAACAGCTTCACTTCAAACCTAAGGGGTAAGCTGAACAAGCCAACAGACAATACAGAAAAAGAAATAAAACCCAACACCAGCTCTGACAGCAACATCAGCTCCTACAGTAAGCAGCTCAAACAGCAACAGCTCTGACAGCTACAGCTCAAACAGCAAAAAGGGTTGACAGTAACACCTTCAAGTAAGACCCATCTTCAATCTTCAATGATCCCCAAGCTTTAGATAAGCTCTTATCTTCAAGAATCTCCAAACTCTGGCAAGCAATGAACCCCAACAAGTAGACAACTTCAATCAGCAGCAAAACCCTAGTTTCAACAGATATCCAACTTTGACAGGCACATGCTTTATCTTCACCAATCTTCAATGAACTTTATCTTCAATGCCACCACTCCATAAGAGAATCAATTAATGATAGATGAAGTTGAGATGTTAAGAGGCTCAGTGACAACCCAGGGAAATCACTAAGATATTAACACAACAAGTAAAAAGTATCCTCAAGGTTCTACCCAGCCAAAGCTTGCTCTACATCCCTCCTAAGGAGAGATGGAACTTATTTGGGGGACCTTGTGTCATGGGATAGAATAGAGGCACAAGAAGCTCTCTATGTTTGGAAGAAGAAACCAGTCTAATCTAAAGCTCTCCCTATATCTCCTATCTCCTAAGTCTTCAAAAGCAACCTTCAAAGATAAGAATCTCATGCATCAAGCTCCATCCTTTGTCTCCAATCATCTCCAATGTCTTTATGAGCTCCAACAAGCAAAACTCAATCCCCAAGCTCAACTAGAATAGCCCAAACCAAGCAAACAAGTCAAATGCCCAAAGGGGAAACACACAAACATCACCCAATTTGCAAAAATCAGATAAAATAGTAATACTCATCATAAAATCCTAGATTAATTTCTAAGGGACCCTAACTATATACCCTATACCCCACATAAACCCCAAGGCATAAATCAAACCCTAAGTCTCCAAACTATGCCCTAAACTACACCTAAGTGTTATAAAACCCTAATCCTAGCATCCTAAAGTTCATTATTCAAAACTAACCTAAATTTCATCATAAAAATATGAGAAAAATCACAAAGGAAGAATGCTTCCCTAACCTAATCAACCTCACAAGAATCAATCAAAAATCATGCACCAATTTCTCATACTAAATTCAGAAAAATAAGGTATCAAACAAATGCAAAGTAAAATCAATAAAATTGTAAAATGTATCAAAAAATGAAAAATGCATGAATTAATGTTTTTATTGTTTTATTATTCGCTAGAGGTCCTAATGAAAATAGGGAAAAAATTCCCATCCAAAAATGTTTATTTTTCAATTAATTATGAATTTTCTAATTAACCTAAATGAAATGTGAAAATAAAAGGAAAATAAAAGAAAATGGAAAAGAGGCGTGTCAAATAGCAATGATATCCAATACAAATTCTAGGATGGGCCCAGGGTGGGGTGTGAATAAGAAGCGCGCGCTAGGCCCAATTCACTTCAGAAAATAAAATGAAAAAATAAAATGAAAAAGAAAAAGGTTCGTGTGAATATCAAGTCTGTTACGTGTAAATTCCATTGGGCCTGGGACAAGGGGTGTACATAGCATGTTCTACTTAAGCCCACCCCAAGAATGTTTAGTTAAACGGTGCGTTTTGGTCCTCTCAGACTCCTTCACAAATTTTCCACGCATCTGGGCCGTTGGATGATTATTTGGTCAAAAGTCCTCTCATGATCCTAGGGTTACCAGACCTTCTTCAACCTTTTGAATGCTGGGAGGGAAAAACGCCATGGACGAACAGAGCTCCACTATCTTCTTCTCCAAACCTCAGCTCCACTAATCCTCACCAAAATTCAACCCTAATAACATCATCTGGCTCGTTTTTTCACAAGGAATTCACTCATGCTATCCATTGACATTGAATCACTCTCCTTCTCAAAACCCGATGATCACACCAGAAAATGCTCATGATCCAAACTCCACCAAACCTAAAATTGATAAGCCTAGACTCATCACCATGCTACACTGAGTCAATTCCACTATCTAACTAAGTTTAAACCTCCAAGAACTGCAAGATACGATCCTCACAAGAAATCTGGTCCATCCTAATTTGGTCTCTAAATCGTGCAAATTGTTACCAGAATCCACCTAGCCATGTTCTACACCATATCTAACTATCTAAAACCTAATAATTTTACATGAATCGAGCCATAGAATGAAGTTTACATACCTGCAAATCTTGGATGAACAGAGCAAGCAAATCTTCGAATCAAGCTTCAAGATCTTCCAGACACGTTCTATGATCAATTACCAAGCTTCTGTATGCATCAATTGGAGTTGAATATTCTTGAATTGCCAAATTCGATTCTGACTTGCAAGATGAAAACTCAAAGTGCTATCTCACGATTCTTCACAATTCTCGATCAGCAATCTATCTGAAATCAATCACCAACACATGATCAAGCTTCTGAGTGCAAAAATTTGGATTGAAACCTCTCCAATTTGTGTAACCGATTTGGATTTGCAAGATGAAAACTCCAAACTCTATCTCTCCAATCTCCCTCAATCTGCACCAACCAATGCCTTGAACCTCTTCTGATACTTATATAGAAGGTGAATGAAAGCTCTAGAAACTTCTGGATTGATCCAATGAGAAGTTCAATATCTCATGCCATGGAAATCTCATCTCATGCTATTCTCATGACAGTCCCCATAACAGCTTGTGTTTGCACTTGATTTTGATCCAAATTCTCACCACATGACATATTGAATGTGTTAGGATTGATTAGAGCCTTGTAGCTGATCCAAGGAATGAGTTTGCATGTGTTACTTAAGTGTGAAGCTATCAAATGCAACCCTTTGAATTTGACCTCAAATGGAAAAATTAATATTGCCATTGTCTTTAAAACCTCATTTCTGATCAAAATGATATATCACATGCCCTATCTTGGCCTTAGAACAAAAAATCACAAAATTGACTTTTTAATGAACTTTAATTATTCCTTTTCTTAGGCCATTTTTGCAATTTTGTGATACAAGTCATTCCAAGCTCTCATGACTTCTTAACTAGCCTAAAAACACCATCCTAACACATCTCATGTTGACCATTTTTTCATTTGAGGAGTAGAAGATATAGATTTTGACCTATGTTGGAAAATGACCTATAATCATCAATACCCAAAATACCCCTGGATTGCCAAGACCATAACTTGAGTTCCACAAGTCTTCTTGAGGACTTCTAGTACTCAAATTAAAGCTAAGATCAAGGCCCTAAAATTATTATGTTGGCCAAGAATCCATTTGAAAACTTCTTGATGGGCAAAAGTTGCTTGGAAGTCAAGTGACTTTCACAGATAAATTTCAGTGCCCTCTAGTGACCCATAACTTGCAAGAACCATAACTTGAGTTCCACAAATCTCTTTGAAGACTTCTAGTACTAAAATTAAAGCTATTTAGAAGATCTACATGTTTCATGTTAGCCAAGAATCCATTTGAAACTTGCATTTTGATTTATCTGGCTTGGAAGTTAGGCCTAAATTAGGGGATTTTACACTGAAACCCTAATTTGGCAACTCCCCCCACTCTTGATTCTCTTTGATTTATCCTCGGCACAACACCACACATGTATCAACATATCAATTCATGAATCCCACAACCTCCAATTAAGACTTGATGCTCTTCAATTACTCAGTTGACCTAGGGTTGACCCAGATGAAACCCTAGTTGACTGCACTTCAACTGTGGCTCTTGTACTTGAATCAATGACTTGTCTTATCTTCAATATGACCCTCTAGGCATTTCATAAGATTTGTACACATTCCATACCCTCAATTCATAGCTCATACCCCATTGATGACCTTCAATACACCTCAACTTAGGAGAGAAGTCCACTGGTTGACCCTCAAACTTCTCAAAGCTTCAAACATTTCTTGATGACTTGGATGGTCTTAAGCTTGAATAAAATCATTTCTTGATGAATTGGTTAATCAAAGTCTATAGTGTTCAAAGGGAAGAGAAAAGGCAATGTTTATAAAATCATTTTTTCTGAATTGGTTAATATGAATTTACTTTTCCTTCTATCCGTGAGTGATGAGATATGGATATGGCACAAAAGGTTAGGTCAAGATAATTGGAGATTAATCTCTAAACTTAATAAGTTGAAACTTGTTAAAGGATTTCCATATCTCAATTATCACTCAGATGCTCTTTGTGAAACATGTCAAGTAGGAAAAATCAGCAAAACTTCTTTCAAATTTAAAAATATTGTCTCTACCTTTAGACCCTTAAAACTATTTCACATTAATTTGTTTGGTCCTATCAGTAATGCATCAATCAATGGAAAGAAATATGATCTAGTCATTATTAATGACTATAACAGACGGACTTGGGTTAAATTCCTAAGAACCAAGGATGAATCATATGATGCGTTCAGCATCTTAGTACACACTGAAAAGAAATATAAAATTGTAAAGGTAAGAAGTGGCCATGGTGGTGAGTTTGAAAATAAGCCATTTGAACTATTTTGTGAAAAACATCGAATTATCCACGAGTTCTCTTCTCCCAGAACTCCACAACAAAATAGAGTTGTAGAGAGAAAGAATATATCTTTATAAGAAATTGGTATAACCATGATCCATGAAAATAACTTACCTAAGTACTTGCGGGTAGAAGCTGTAAACAAACATGTTATGTTTAGAATAGAATCTATATTACGCCTATTCTGAACAAGACATCATATGAGTTGTTTAAGGGAAGAAATTCAAGCATTTCTTATTTCCATCAGTTTGGATGTACTTATTTTATTCTAAATAACAAAGCCTATCTAAAGAAATTTGATGCTAAAGCTCAGAAGGGTATCTTTTTAGGATACTTTGTGTAACACCCAAATTTTAGTAATTATTTATTTAATTAATTGATTTATATAAATTAATTTATTTATTTAATTTATATAAGTTAATTAATTTAATTGATATATGTGATTTATTGAATTAAATTAATTTATGTGATTTATTTTATTGGTATAATAAAATGTAGAATTGTTAGAATTAATAATTGGGCTTAATGGAGGGTGTGAATAAAAATTATGATGGTGAGTTAGTAAACCCAATAGAATTATAAGAGTAATTGTGAGATTTATAAAATAAGAGAAAGAGATAGAATTAGGGTTTTAGAGAAGAGAAGTTAGTAACAGAAGAGAAAAAGAGAATAGAGAACATAGAAGAGAAGAAGAGAAAGAGGCAAGAGGAAAAGAAGAGTGGAAGAGAGAAACTCAGAATTCAAGCATTCAAGGAATCAAGGATTCTTCCCAAAGAAAAACCTAAGGTAAGGGTGGGTATTCTCTCATTGTTGGGATTGTGGGTTAATGATTAACAGGTAGAAGTTTGTGTAGAGAAAAACCTGTAGATTTCCCACGATTTAGTGAATTTTTTATTGTTATGAATGCCCTAATATGAGGGAATCTATTATTGTAGCAAAGAAGGGAATGGTTGGTGAAAATGCAATTTTTTGAACAATTTTTCGAAAATGCACAGTGAGCAATCGATTGCACTAAGGCTACAATTGATTGCACACTTAGTAAAGCTGCTGGAAATTGAATTTTTGAACTGAGCAACCGATTGCACTAAGATGCCAATCGATTGCACAATAAAATAGTAGCTAAAATGATGAAATTTTCAAACGTACAATCGATTGCGCTTAAAAACAGTAGCTAAAAAAATGCGAAATTGAGTCATACAATCGATTGCACAATAACTCCAATCGATTGCATGATGTACAAAAGCTGAAATAAGTGAATTTTTCACATGTACAATCAATTGCATGTTCACTACAATCGATTGCATGATGTACAAAATCTAAAATAAGTGAATTTTTCATATGTCCAATCGATTGCATTAGCTGAAATTTGGAAAAGTCATGTACTGGAAGTTTGATTACATAGAGTCATTGTTTAATTAAATCTTAACTAAAACATGGATTAATTGAGATGATTATTGATTATTTACTTGAGTATTGATTAATTATCAACCTTTTGTTGGTTATTGAGATATCAATTGTTGTTTAACAAGCTGATAGTGTATTGAATATTAAATTCAATTATTGGTGATGGATTGATTGTCCTATGTGTAATCGTTGAACTGTGTTGTGAATTGTGATTGAATCTAATTAATTCTTGTGCATTACTTGATAAATATACTGATGATGTTGAAAGTATGAATACTTTGATTATTATGAAATGTGATGTGTGTGCAATCATGTTATAGTTCTTGTGTGATGAATTATTTGAGAATGCATGGGATTAAGATGCAACAACGGTCTTAAGTGCATATGGTTGTTGATTGCATATGCATCATTTGTTGTCAAGAGGCAATGCTTGCTAGTTTCGTGGAGACTAGTGACTTGTCCCAAACCTAGAGTGGGGTTTCAAAGCTTAGGGGACGGACTTTTGTTTGTTATTGGTCTAGGGGACGGACCCGGCTTAAATGTAAAAACCGAAAAATAATAACAAGTGTTAGTACCACATGGCATGAGTTGCATTGAGTTTTCATCGAGTCGCATGGCATATATAATTGTTGTATGAAAGTATGCGTATGTGTATGACTTGTTAAATTTAGGGTTGTGAATGTGTGGTTATTGAATGATATTGGCTGAGAAGAATTGAAGTGTGAGAATATTGGTGTTGGTGTTGACATACTTTACATTATTCACTATCTTACGATTTCAATATTGATGTGAATTCTCACCCTTCTGTTAGAATGATGTTTTATACGACATCGCGCAGGTATCAAGAGGTAGAACTGTTCGTAGTTACAAGGTCGTTGTTGGTGCAGCTGTTTAGTATTTTAATTATGTTAGGTCGAGTCGTGCTCTGGTCATGTAACACTGAGATCGCTTGGTTTATGTCTTAGATATACATTATGTACTCTACGCTATGTTTTTATATTCATCGGAATATTATGATGTTGGCCTTAGTGCCTAAGTAATGTTGATTTATGTGATGAACATGAATGTTTTTGTTACGAGAATTATGATATAAATTGAATCCGCTGCTACATGCGAAGTGAAACCTTGAAAAGCATGATTATTTATTAAAGTGTTAATGAGCATGATAGGTGGTTTTTAATGTTTTAAAAATTATGTGTGACACTCTTTTGTGAATGCATGATGATTTACTCTGATTATATATATATATATATATATATATATATATATATATATATATATATATATATATATATATATATATATATATATATATATATATATATATATATATATATATATATATATATATATATATATATATATATATATATATATATATATATATATATATATATATATATATATATATATATATATATATATATATATATATATATATATATATATATATATATATATATATATATATATATATATATATATATATATATATATATATATATATATATATATATATATATATATATACCGCGGGTTTAGAAGGGTGTTACATTAGTGGTATCAGAGCAGGTCGGTCAGTTGACCAAGTTGTTAATGTGTTTATTCCCCTATATATTTGATATGTGTGTATAACACTATTGATATTGTTAGTTCTTATGAAGTTTCGTTGTTGGGATCAAGAACAATGGTCGCCAGTAGGAACGATGAAGCGATTGTCGAAGCTTTGGCGATGTTGGCTGGGGTGATTGGACAGAATCCACAAGCCAACGTGAATGCTGGAAACAACGCCGATGATGAGTTTTGTGCTTTGGGAAGGTTTCAAAGGAAC
Source organism: Lathyrus sativus (assembly GCA_963859935.3). NCBI lineage: Eukaryota > Viridiplantae > Streptophyta > Magnoliopsida > Fabales > Fabaceae > Lathyrus > Lathyrus sativus. The sequence goes on from OZ012739.1 coordinate 422,600,734, forward strand.
AATCCGCCAATTTTGAAGGGAACCCATGAACCTGACAAAACACAGGTATGGCTGAAAGCGATCGAGAAGATCTTTCGAGTCATGAACTGTTCAGATGCGTAGAAGGTGCAGTTGGGTACTCATATGCTAGAAGAGGAAGCCGAGGACTGATGGGGTAACACTCGTCAGAGGTTTGAAGAATATGAAGTTGAGGTTATGTGGGATGTTTTCAGGGAGACATTCTGGGAGAAGTATTTTCCAGAAGATGTATGAGGGAAGAAGGAAATTGAATTCCTCGAGCTGAAACAAGGTAACTCAACTTTGGCTGAATATGCAGCAAGGTTTGAGGAATTAATTAATTTTTGCCCTCATTACAACACTACCAATGCTGAGAGATCCAAGTGTCTCAAGTTCGTGAATGGTTTGAGGCCTGAAATCAAGCAAGCCATTGGTTATCAGGAAATTAGGCGATTTTCTGAGTTGGTGAACAAAAGCAGGATTTATGATGAAGATAGTATAGCTAGATTTGCCCACTATAAGAGTTTAAATGACAAGAAGGGAAAATGCCAATTCAGAGGAAAGTCGTATGTGATTCCTGCTGATAAGGGGAAACAGAAAGCTGGTAACGACAAGAAGCCGAGTGGAGGAGGAGTTTCCACTTCGGTGAGATGTTATAGATGTGGTGAAGAAGGACATCATGCTTCTGAGTGCAAAAGCGTTGAGCAGAAATGTTTCAAGTGTGGCAATCCAGGCCACAAAACTATGGGTGCATGAGCGGTGCGAATGTGACTTGCTACAACTGTGGTGAGCAAGGGCATATTAGTACCAGGTGTGACAAACCCAAGATGGCTCAAGCGAATAGGAAAGTGTTTGCTCTATCAGGACCGGAGACTGCTAGTAAAGATCGGTTGAGGTAGTGATTCATTAATGGTATACATTTGGTTGCTATAATTGATATTGGAGCTACACATTCTTTTATTTCCTTCGATTGTGTTAAGAGATTGAATCTTGAGTTATCAGTTATGAGTGGTGGTATGGTTATTGATACTCCTGCTATGGGTTCAGTAACTACCCCATATGTGTGTTTGAATTGTCTGTTGAGTATTTTTGGTAAAGACTTTGGAGTTGATTTAGTGTGTCTTCACTTAGATCAACTTGATGTTATTCTTAGGATGAATTGGTTGGAATTCAATTGTGTCTATATTAATTGTTTTGACAAAACGATTATTTTTCCTGAACCTGATGATGAAGGAGACTTGTTTATGTTTGCTAAGCAAGTGAACATGTCAGTGCAAGATGGTGCGAAGGTGTTTATGTTGATGGCAACTTTGAGCATTGGTGAAAGTGGGGGAATTGATGCTTTACCAATTGTTCGTGATTTTCCAGAAGTTTTTCCTAATGAGATAAGAGAATTACCGCCAGAACGAGAAGTGGAGTTTGCGATCGACTTAATTCCTGAAACTAGTCTGATATTGATGGCTCCATATCATATATCCGCATCAGAATTGAAAGAGTTGAAGAGTCAACTTGAAGATCTACTTGAGAAGAGGTTTATTCGTCCAAGTGTGTCACCGTGGGGTGCACTAGTTTTGTTGGTTAAGAAGAAAGAAGGTTCTATGAGACTTTGCATGAACTATAGACAATTGAACAGGATGACTATCAAGAATAAGTATCCACTTCCGAGGATTGATGATTTGATGGATCAGTTGATTGGTGTGAGTGTCTTTAGTAAGATAGATCTGAGATCTAGGTATCATCAGATTCATGTGAAGGCTGAAGATATTCAGAAGACTGCTTTTAGAAAGAGGTATGGACATTATGAGTATTCTGTAATGCCATTTGGTGTGACTAATGCACCAGGTGTATTTATGGAGTACATGAATAGGATTTTCCATCCTTATTTGGACAAGTTTGTGATGGTGTTCATCAATGATATTTTGATCTATTCAAAGAGTGAAGAAGAACATGTCGAGCATTTGAGGATTGTGTTATCTGTGTTAAAAGAGAAGCAGTTGTATGCTAAACTTTCTAAGTGTGAGTTTTGGTTGAAGGAAGTGAGTTTCCTTGGTCATGTGATTTCAAGTAGAGGTATTGCAGTTGATCCGTCGAAGGTTGAAGCGGTATCGCAATGGGAGACTCCGAAATCAGTTTTTGAGATTAGAAGTTTTCTTGGTTTGGTAGGTTATTATCGGAAGTTCATTGAAGGATTTACCAAGTTATCATTGTCGTTGACGCAGTTGACTAGGAAGGGTCAAGCTTTTATTTGGGATGCAAAGTGTGAAGAAAGTTTTCAAGGGCTTAAGAGAAGATTGATGACAGCTCCTGTTTTAATTTTATCGAATCCGACAGAACCATTTGTTGTGTATTGTGATGCTTCCTTGATGGGTTTAGTAGGTGTGTTGATGCAAAATCAACAAGTTGTAGCTTATGCTTCAAGGCAACTTAAAGTGCATGAGAGGAATTATCCGACGCATGACTTAGAGTTGACCACTGTTGTATTTGTGTTGAAGCTTTGGAGGCATTATTTGTTTGGTTCGAGATTTGAGGTATTTAGTGATCATAAGAGTTTGAAGTATCTCTTTGATCAGAAAGAATTGAATGCAAGATAGAGGAGATGGTTGGAACTTTTGAAGGATTATGATTTTGGTTTGAATTACCATCCGGGTAAAGCAAATGTGGTAGTTGATGCATTGAGTAGGAAATCTTTGCATATGTCGATGATGGTAAAGGAGTTGGAAATGATTGATCAATTTCGCGATTTGAGTTTGGTGTGTGAGAAGACTTCTTACGGAGTTAAGCTTGGTATGTTGAAGCTTACTAGTGGTATTTTTGATGAGATTCGAGAAGGACAAAAATCTAATTTGAGTTTAGTTGATTGGTTGACTTTGATCAATCAAGGTCAAGGTGGTGATTTTCGAATTGATGAAAATGGTATCATGAGATGTCGTGATAGAGTTTGTGTTCCAGATATTGTTGAGCTGAAGAAGAGTATTCTTGAAGAAGGCTATCGTAGTGGATTGAGTATTCATCCGGGTGCTACTAAGATGTATCATGATTTGAGGAAAGTTTTTTGGTGGCCTCGTATGAAGAAGGATACTGCCGAGTTTGTATATTCTTGTTTGACTTGTCAAAAGTCAAAGGTTGAGCATCAGAAACCGTCGGGCTTGATGCAACTGTTGTCTATTCCAGAGTGGAAATGGGATATCATATCTATGGATTTTGTGTATGGTTTACCTAGAATACCGAGTAACTTTGAAGCTATTTAGGTTATTGTGGATAGATTGACTAAATCTTCTCACTTTATTCCTATGCGAATGAATTACCCGTTAGAGAGATTGGCAAAGTTGTACATTGAAAGGATTGTCAGTTTACATGGTATTCCATCTACCATTGTATCAGATAGAGATCCAAGGTTTACTTCGCGATTTTGGGATAGTTTGCAAAGTGATTTGGGTAAGAAGTTACATTTGAGTTCTGCTTATCATCCGCAGACCGATGGTCAGACTGAGAGGACGATTCAGTCACTTGAGGATCTTTTGAGAGCTTGTGTGTTGGAAAAGGGAGGAGCTTGGGATATCTACTTACCTTTGATTGAGTTTACTTGCAACAACAGTTTTCTTTCGAGTATTGGAATGGCACCATTTGAGGCATTGTATGATAGGTGGTGTAGGACACCATTGTGTTGGTATGAGTCAGGAGAGAGTTCTATGGTTGGACCCGAGATAGTCCAACAGACTACTGATAAGATTAAGATGATTCAAGAGAAGATGAAGATTTCTTAGAGTCGTTAAAAGAGCTATCATGACAAGAGAAGGAAAGCACTTGAATTTCAAGAGGGAGATCATGTGTTTCTTCGAGTTACTCCGATAACTAGTGTTAGTAGAGCATTGAAGTCGCGTAAGTTGACGCCGTGTTTTATTGGTCCTTATCAGATTTTGCAGAGGATAGGAGAGGTAGCCTATCATGTTGATTTTCCGCCGTCGCTTGCTAATCTCCATGATGTGTTCCATGTATCTCAGTTGAGGAAATACATTGCAGATCCATCTCAGGTAGTCCAAGTAGATGATATGTAGGTTTGAGATAATCTGACTGTGGAGACATCACCTATGCGGATAGAGGATCGGGAGTTAAAGCAACTTCGAGATAAAGAGATTGCTTTGGTGAAGGTCGCTTGGGGAGGACCGGCAGGCGGAAACGTGACTTGGGAGCTTGAGAGTCAGATGAGGGAGTCTTATCCTGAGTTATTCGTTTGAGGTAATTTTCGGGGGCGGAAATCTTTAAAGTGGGGGAGGGTTGTAACACCCCAATTTTAGTAATTATTTATTTAATTAATTGATTTATATAAATTAATTGATTTATTTAATTTATATGAGTTAATTGATTTAATTGATATATGTGATTTATTAAATTAAATTAATTTATGTGATTTATTTTATTGATATAATAAAATGTAGAATTGTTAGAATTAATAATTGGGCTTAATGGAGGGTGTGAATAGAAATTATGATATTGAGTTAGTAAACCCAATAGAATTATAAGAGTAATTGTGGGATTTATAAAATAAGAGAAAGAGATAGAATTAGGGTTTTAGAGAAGAGAAGTTAGTAAGAGAAGAGAAAAAGAGAATAGAGAACATAAAAGAGAAGAAGAGAAAAAGGCAAGAGGAAAAGAAGAGTGGAAGAGAGAAACTCAGAATTCAAGCAATCAAGGAATCGAGGATTCTTCCCAAAGAAAAACCTAAGGTAAGGGTGTGTATTCTCTCATTGTTGGGATTGTGGGTTAATGATTAATGGATAGAAGTTTGTGTAGGGAAAAACCTGTAGATTTCCCACGATTTAGTGAGTTTTTGATTGTTATGAATGCCCTAATATGAGGGAATCTATTATTGTAGCAAAGAAGGGAATGGTTGGTGAAAATGCAATTTTTTGAACAATTTTTCGAAAATGCACAGTGAGCAATCGATTGCACTAAGGCTACAATCGATTGCACACTTAGTAAAGCTGCTGGAAATTGAATTTTTGAACTGAGCAATCGATTGCACTAAGATGCCAATCGATTGCACAACAAAATAGTAGCTAAAATGATGAAAATTTTGAAGGTACAATCGATTGCACTTAAAAACAGTAGCTAAAAAAATATGAGAAATTGAGTCACAAAATCGATTGCATAATAACTCCAATCGATTGCATGATGTACAAAAGCTGAAATAAGTGAATTTTTCACATGTCCAATCGATTGCATGTTCACTACAATCAATTGCATGATGCACAAAAGCTAAAATAAGTGAATTTTTCATATGTCCAATCGATTGCATGTTCACTACAATCGATTGCATTAGCTGAAATTTGGAAAAGTCATGTACTGGAAGTTTGATTACACAGAGTCATTATTTAATTAAATCTTAACTAAAACATGGATTAATTGAGATGATTATTGATTATTTACTTGAGTATTGATTGATTATCAACCTTTGGTTGGTTATTGAGATATCAATTGTTGTTTAACAAGCTGATAGTGTATTGAATATTAAACTCAATTATTGGTGTTGGATTGATTGTCCTATGTGTAATCATTGAACTGTGTTGTGAATTGTGATTGAATCTAATTGATTCTTGTGCATTACTTGATAAATATAGTGATGATGTTGAAAGTATGAATACTTTAATTATTATGAAATGTGTTGTGTGTGCAATCATGTTATAGTTCTTGTGTGATGAATTATTTAAGAATGCATGGGATTAAGATGCAAGAACGATCTTAAGTGCATATGGTTGTTGATTGCATATGCATCATTTGTTGTCAAGAGGCAATGCTTGCTAGTTTCGTGGAGACTAGTGACTTGTCCCAAACCTAGAGTGGGGTTTGAAAGCTTAGGGGACGGGCTTTTGTTTGTTATTGGTCTAGGGGACGGACCCGATTTAAATGTAAAAACCAAAAAATAATAACAAGTGTTGGTACCACTTGGCATGAGTTGCATTGAGTTTACATCGAGTCGCATGGCATATATAATTTTTGTATGAAAGTATGCGTATGTGTATGACTTGTTAAATTGAGGGTTGTGAATGTGTGGTTGTTGAATGATATTGGCTGAGAAGAATTGAAGTGTGAGCATATTGGTGTTGGTGTTGACATGCTTTACATTATTCACTATCTTACGATTTCAATATTGATGTGAATTCTCACCCTTCTGTTAGAATGATGTTTTATACGACATCGTGCAGGTATCAAGAGGTAGAACTGTTCGTAATTACAAGGTCGTTGTTGGTGCAACTGTTTAGTATTTTAATTATGTTAGGTCGAGTCGTGCTCTGGTCATGTAACACTGAGATCGCTTGGTTTATGTCTTAGATATACATTATGTACTCTATGCTATGTTTTTATATTCATCAGAATATTATGATGTTGGCCTTAGTGCCTAAGTAATGTTGATATATGTGATGAACATGAATGTTTTTGTTACGAGAATTATGATATAAATTGAATCTGCTGCTACATGCGAAGTGAAACCTTGAAAAACACGATTATTTATTAAAGTGTTAATGAGCATGATAGGTGGTTTTTGATGTTTTAAAAATTATGTGTGACACCCTTTTGTGAATGCATGATGATTTACTCTGATTATATATATACCGCGGGTTTAGAAGGGTGTTACATTAGTGGTATCAGAGCAGGTCGGTCAGTTGACCAAGTTGTTAATGTGTTTATTCCCCTATATATTTGATATGTGTGTATGACACTATTGATATTGTTATTTCTTATGAAGTTTTGTTGTTGGGATCAAGAACAATGGTCGCCAGTAGGAACGATGAAGCGATTGTCGAAGCTTTGGCAATGTTGGCTGGGGCGATTGGACAGAATCCACAAGCCAACGTGGATGATGGAAACAACGCCGATGACGAGTTTCGTGCTTTGGGAAGGTTTCAAAGGAACAATCCGCCAATTTTCAAGGGAACCCATGAACCTGACAAAACACAGGTATGGCTGAAAGCGATCGAGAAGATCTTTCGAGTCATGAACTGTTCAGATGCGCAGAAGGTGCAGTTGGATACTCATATGCTAGAAGAGGAAGCCGAGGACTGATGGGGTAACACTCGTCAGAGGTTTGAAGAAGATGAAGTTGAGGTTATGTGGGATGTTTTCAGGGAGACATTCTTGGAGAAGTATTTTCCAGAAGATGTACGAGGGAAGAAGGAAATTGAATTCCTCGAGCTGAAACAAGGTAACTCAACTGTGGCTGAATATGCAGCAAGGTTTGAGGAATTGATTAAGTTTTGCCCTCATTACAACACTACCAATGTTGAGAGATACAAGTGTCTCAAGTTCGTGAATGGTTTGAGGCCTGAAATCAAGCAAGCCATTGGTTATCAGGAAATTAGGCGATTTTCTGAGTTGGTGAACAAAAGCAGGATTTATGATGAAGATAGTATAGCTAGATCTGCCCACTATAAGAGTTTAAATGACAAGAAGGGAAAAGGCCAATTCAGAGGAAAGTCGTATGTGATTCATGCTGATAAGGGGAAACATAAAGCTGATAACGACAAGAAGCCGAGTGGAGGAGGAGTTTCCACTTTGGTGAGATGTTATAGATGTGGTGAAGAAGAACATCGTGCTCCTGAGTGCAAAAGTGTTGAGCAGAAATGTTTCAAGTGTGGCAATCCAGGCCACAAAACTATGGGTGCATGAGCGGTGCGAATGTGACTTGTTACAACTGTGGTGAGCAAGGGCATAATAGTACCAGGTGTGAACAACAACAACAACCACAAGAAAAATAATCTATATCACAACAAACACAACAACCTGAAAAACAATCTGATCAACCACAAACACAACAACAAGAAAAACAACCAGAAAAACTATCATCAACCTTATCTGAACCCATTGCATCTGTTCCAATTACCTCTGAACCAATAAAAGTTACATCTGATCCACCCACATCTGAACCTCCATCAAAACCTTCTGAAAATCCTTCAGAATCAACCAACCCATCTGGAACAAATATCCCTGAGACAGAGGTTCTTGATGTTACACCACTCAAAACTGTGTTTCAAGTATCCTCTACCTCTTGCACACCAACCACATCATCCAACTCCTCAGAATCTGATATACACCCAGATTTTCTGGTATCCCCCTCTCACAGGGATTCTGAGGTAAACCAACCAGAACCCCCTGTATCTTCTGAAGTTCTTATTCCAGATCCTACTCCTACACCTAAACCATCATCTGAAATCCTCATTCCAAATCCTATCCCAACATCTACACCAAGAACATCTGTAACTTCTGCCTCGTGCGAACTATTCTCATCTTATCTTCACAACCTTTCCTATGGTTTCAAACTCAAAGATTTCTATGACAGAGTTGAACCATCTGGCCCTATCACTCCTTTCAAACCCAAACTTACAATCATTCTACCATCTGTGCTTCTAACTTATATTAAATTAATGTCAGAAGTAGGTTCATTAGATACAATATCATACTCTGCTAAATCTGCAAAAGCTGTTACTTCTGCTAAACCTGCTTCATCTGATATATCTGCTAATTCTGATAAACCTGCTGCTTCTGATAAACCTGCTAAATCTGCTTTCCAACCTTACTCTAATAAACCTTTTGATGTGGTTTCCTATCACACCAAAGCAAAACCAAATCTGTTGAATGCTTTAAACAGATCAAAACCTGACAAATCCCCTGAAATTCCTTTCATACCCTACTACCCTCCTCCTCTGATCTCCATTCACAAATCCATATTTCCACCTACCCCCCAACCAAAGCCAATTACCTTGGAGACTCTGTTATACCCCAGACCTAGACTAAATGTTGATCATTTATTTACATGTTTTTTTGCAAGAAATACAGATGTATTTAGGTACTGTACAGAGGAAGTGTTCAACAACAATGGATGCAAAAGAATCTGATGTCATCTGGAATGGCTTCATAAACAGATTCAACATTGTAGCATCAAATCTGAAGAACATATGTTCTAATAATGTGAAGCTCAGATTTGCTGAAGCTGCAAGAAGTCTGTTCTGGACCACTGCTTCTTACAGATGCTCCTCCATCATCAGAAGAGAATACTGAATCTGCATCTGAAGACAGCCCTCTGGCCATGACTCTGATAGAACATCCTTTTGGCTCTACTGCTCCAAGCTCTAAAGCCCCTATGGAAATTGACTCTGTTCAAGCTTCAGAAACTGTTCCACCTTCTTCATCTGAGATTAAGAAAGAACATCCAGATCTTGAAGATAAGATTGCAGTTCTGGAAGTTGGTCAATCAGAGATCAAGTCATGGATGGCTAAACAAGATAAGAAGTCTGAAGACATGACTCAGTGGATGTCCCAACAGGATCAGAAGAATGAAACAATGGCTAAGTGGATGTCAAAACAAGAACAATCCTCTTCTGAGATCACGAATCTGTTGAAGATGCTTTTGTCAAAACACTCTTAGTTTATTTTTTTTCATTATGATGTTTGCATCTGATGTTTGCATATGTATTTTTGAATATCCTCTGATGTGTGTACTCTTGCTCTGAATTGAATGAATGAATGTTTCAAAGTTTTCTCCACTTAATTTATCTCATTTACTGTTTCCTTTTATTTTTCTTTTCAAAGTTATTACTTTTTGCTTATGACAAAAAAAAAGGAGAAAATATAGATCTGAATTGTTTAATTAAACTTCACCAGAATGAAACTTCAGACATATCTTTTTTATCTAACATTAAATCTGAGTATTTCAGAACATTTGATAAGTACACTCTATAAAAGAAACTCTGAGACTCTCAGATCATTTATCAATTATCAGACTCTCAAATGTTTAAGAACAATCAAGCTCTAACTCTGAAAAATACTCAAGACAAAAGGGAAGTTTCTATTCCTTATTTGTATTTAATTCAGGGGAAGATTCATCATCTCAGGGGGAGTTATAACTATTATATTTTCAATTAAACAAAATTTCTGATGTTTTTGTCATCATCAAAAAGGGGGAGATTGTTAGAACACAGATTGGTTCTTAATAATATCTCTATGTTTTGATGATAACTATTATGAAATTTTGTAATTAAGAATTATATACTCTAAAATTTGCTTAAGAGTTTTTACTGCAGATACTAAAGTAATTGTCACTCCAGAAGCAAATCAGAACTGAACATAAGAAATATGTTAGACTCTGAAGCGTCAGATGCAACCATTAGAAGATTCTGAATGTTGCCAACAGAAGATCCTGAGCGTAACCTCCAGAAGGATCTGAAGCAGAAGCTCCAGAAGAATTTGAAGCAAGTCAGAAGCATCTGAACCAAAGAAGAATTCTGTATGAAGAGTAATTCAAAGCATAGTTACTACAAAAGATTCTGAAAGTACTAAAGCTGCCAGTACTGAGGATCTGACTCAAATATGCTCTGAACTTGAACACGCTAAAAGCACACCTGCTACAGAAGACTCTGATTCAGCAAAACTCTGATCAAACATCAGAAGGCTCTGATCAAATTAGACTCTGATGAATCTTGCTGAAATTTGAAGAAGAAGAATTCAAAGATTATGTCCGTTGGAATAATCCAAACGACTCTTTCCTTATTTATGCTAGACACAAGAACACAGACAAAAAGGATTTCTCTGTGCTTTCTTCTTCTAGGAAAGGTCACTTGATGTGAAGACAAAAAGGCTCAGACCTTTTGGACACTCTTCTCAACGTGAAGATCTCTTGGACCAAGCTGCATATAAAAGCAAGTCTTCACCCATCTTCTTCAGTTGACGTTTTAATCTGAAAGAAATCAATATTCAAAGCTCTCATACTATTCATATTTTTTCTAAGAATTAATTTCTTTGTTCTTAATATTTAAGTGAAAAAATCACAGTTGTGATAAAGCTTTTTAGAAGCAATTTTAACACTTGTATTTGTTATTACATTTGATTGTAAACCTTAAGAAGATCCAGTTAGGATCAGTAGTTCTTGAGAAGACTTTGAACAGTTGTTCTTAGTGCTTACTATTGTAATCAGTTGATTAAATAGTGGATTAAGTCCTTGATTGAGAAAGGCAAATCACTCTAGGAAGGGTGGACTGGAGTAGTTGAGTTCAACGAACCAGGATAAAAATACTTGAGTTTTTATTTCTAATTTTTTATCTAAATACTTATTAAACCCCCTTCTAAGTATTTTCTCACCTTCAGTTGGCATCAGAGCTCCGGTTCTGTGTGTGCTACCACTTCACAGTGACAGTAAAGATCCAGTGAAAAAAACTTTGATATATATTTGGTTGTTACTATGGCTGATAATACAAGGTCTAACGTTAGCAACAAATATGAAGAAAGGGACAGAATCAGCACTAAACCCCCTATGTTTGATGGGGAGAAATTTGATTATTGGAAAGACAGGATTAAAAGTTTTTCCCTTGGATATGATGCTGATTTATGGGATCTGGTCATAGATGGATATGTTCATCCCACTGATGGGAATGGCAAGAAAATAGACAGAAAATCTATGACAGATGCTCAGAAGAAAGAATTTAGAAATCACCACAAGGCTAGAACAATATTGTCGAATGCAATATCTCACACTGAATATGAAAAAATTACAAACAGGGAAACTGCATTTGACATGTTTGAATCCTTAAAGATGACTCATGAGGGAAACTCTCAAGTAAAGGAAACAAAGGCTCTAGCTCTGATCCAGAAGTATGAAGCCTTCAAGATGGAAGACTCTGAATCTGTTGAAGCTATGTTCTCCAGATTTCAAATACTTACAGCTGGACTAAAGGTTCTGGATAAAGGATACTCTACTGCTGATCATGTGAAAAAGATCATCAGAAGCTTACCTACTAGATGGAGACCTATGGTGACTGCGCTGAAAATGGCTAAAGATCTGAACAAGATCTCCTTGGAGGAACTAATCAGTTCACTAAGAAGTCATGAAATTGAACTTGAGGAAGATGAACCTCAAAAGAAAGGTAAATCTATTGCTTTAAAATCTAATAAATTTGCTAAAGCATTGCAGGTAATAGAGGAAAGCTCCGAAGAATCCTCATCTGAAGATGAAGATGAACTATCTATGCTGTCCAGAAGAATAAACAAACTCTGGAAGCATAAAGGAAAGAAGTTCAGAAACTTCAGGAAGCCTGACCAAAGAAAAGAGTCTTATGGACACAGAAGATCTGGAAAAAAGGAGGTTGTCTGTTATGAATGTAAAGAACCTGGACATTACAAAAATGAATGTCCAAAGGTGCTGAAAGAAAAGCCTAAAAGAAAATTTGATAAGAAGAAAAAGGTTCTAATGGCCACCTGGGATGATTCAGATACATCTGAATCTGAATCTGAGTCTGAAAAGGAATGTGCCAATGTAGCTTTGATGGCAGGCATAGAAGATCAGGAGGAAGGAACTTCAGGATCTGAATCTGACTCTGAATCTGACTCTGACGCTGAAGAGGTAATGGCTAAACTCACTAAAGAAGAACTTATCAAAGTGTTATAAGAAGTTCTGAAAAGCTATAACAATATTAAGCTCAAATACAAGAAGCGTCAAAGCAATCTTGTATCTGAGAATAATATTCTCAAATCAAAAGTAGCTGAGCTAAATGAAAAGAACTTAAAATTGAAAAATGATTCTGATTTAGCTCAACAAAACTCTGATTCTGAAACTGAATCTGAATGTAAAAATATTTTGGAAAAATATGATTATAGCTTTCAGAAGTTTCTTGCTAAAAGCATAGACAGAAGCAAAATGGCTTCTATGATCTATGGAGTTAGCAGAAATAACAGAAAAGGAATTGGATATGAATCTTCCTCTGGAAAGGATTTAAATCCAAAACCTGTTGATAAGATTATCATCAAAAAGACTCCTTTATATTCCCATTTTAAATTTGGTCACTTAAATGATATTGAACAAACACGTTCTGAAAAGAATATTCATGTGTTTAAATCTAAGGCTAGTCAGAATAAACCTTATGTTGAAAAACAGAAGTTTAGACAAACCTTCAGAACAACTAACCCTAAAGGACCCAAGAAAATCTGGGTACCTAAAAGTAAAATAATTCCTGTTGCAGATGTTCTTAGCAGCAAGGTCAGGACGCCAATCATGGTACCTGGACTCTGGATGCTCGCGACACATGACAGGAGAAAGGTATATGTTCCAAAGTCTGGAGCTTAGATCTGGAGGTGATGTGAAATTTGGAGGGAACCAGAAGGGCAAGATCATTGGATCTGTCACCATTGGAAATGGTAAACTTCCCTCTATTACTAATGTTTTACTTGTTGAAGGGTTAAAGCATAACTTATTATCCATAAGTCAATTAAGTGACAATGGTTATGATATTACCTTTAATAAAAAATGTTGTAAAGCTATTAGTCAAAAGGATGGCTCTATCCTATTTAGTGGTAAGAGGAAAAACAACATTTATAAAATAAATCTTTCAGAACTTAAGGTTCAGAATGTTAAATGCCTCTTGTCTGTTAATGAAGAGCAATGGGTCTGGCACAGAAGATTGGGGCATATTAATATGAGACGTATATCTCAGATTAATAAACTTAATCTTGTCAGAGGACTTCCTAATCTGAAGTTCACCTCAGATGCTCTTTGTGAAGCATGCCAAAAAGGGAAATTTTCAAAATCATCTTTTAAATAAAAAAATGTTGTTTCTACTTCCAGACCACTAGAATTACTTCATATTGATCTGTTTGGACCAGTGAAAACTGCATCCATCAGAGGCAAGAAGTATGGATTAGTCATAGTTGATGACTATAGTAGACGGACATGGGTAAAGTTCTTAAAACACAAGGATGAGTCACATTCTGTGTTCTTTGACTTCTGCAAGCAAGTCCAGAATGAAAAAGATTTCAAAATTATAAAAGTCAGAAGTAATCATGGTGGTGAATTTGAAAATAAATATTTTGAAAAATATTTTAATGAAAATGGCATTGCTCATGATTTTTCCTGTCCTAGAACTCCACAACAAAATGGGGTTATAGAGAGGAAAAACAGAACTCTGCAAGAAATGGCCAGAACCATGATCAATGAGACTAATCTGGCAAAACACTTTTGGGCAGAAGCAATCAACACAGCTTGTTACATTTAGAACAGAGTGTCTGTAAGACCTCTTCTGGAGAAGACTCCATATGAACCGTGGAAGAACAGAAAGCCCAACATTTCATATTTTCATCCTTTTGGATGTATTTGCTATATGTTAAATACTAAAGAAAATCTGAACAAGTTTGATTCCAAAGCACAAAAGTGTTTCATGCTTGGATATTCTGAACGCTCTAAAGGCTACAGAGTATACAACACTGAGACACAGATTGTGGAAGAATCTATTCATGTTAGATTTGATGATAAGCTTGGCAGTAAAAGGCCAAAGCAGTCTGAAAACTCTGCAGATAGAGAAGTAGTCTTCACAGACTCTGAAGTCTCAGAGGCAGACAAAGCTCAAGTGAAGGAACCAGAAGCAACACCAGATGCCATTCCTTTAACTTCTCAGATGAACAATTTAAACATTTCTGAAGAATCAAATGTTAGAGGATCATCTTCAATAATCAAAGCTTCTCATCTAGAGAATGTTATTATTGGAAAGAAGGATGATCCTATTAGAACAAGACCCTTTCTAAGATCATCTGAAGCATCATTATTTGGACTGGTGTCAGAAATTGAACCAACTTCTGTAGATGAAGCTCTGCAAGACAATGATTGGATTATTGCCATGCAAGAAGAGTTAAATCAATTCACCAGAAATGATGTGTGGGATTTAGTTCAAAGACCACAAGGATTCAATATAATTGGAACTAAATGGGTCTTCAGAAATAAGCTTAATGAGAAAGGAGAAGTTGAAAGAAATAAGGCAAGGCTTGTTGCTCAAGGGTACAGTCAACAAGAAGGTATTGATTACACTAAAACTTATGCTCCAGTGGCAAGGTTAGAATCTATACGCCTTCTTATTTCATTTGCTGCATAATATAACATCACTCTATATCAGATGGATGTTAAAAGTGCCTTTCTAAATGGTATTATAGAAGAAGAAGTTTATGTTCACCAGCCTCCTGGTTTTGAGAGTGAAAAATTTCCAGATCATGTTTTCAAACTAAAGAAATCTCTGTATGGTTTAAAACAAGCTCCCAGAGCTTGGCATGAGAGATTGAGCAATTTTCTTCTGGAGAAAAATTTCATCAGAGACAAAGTGGACACAACACTCTTTTGTAAAACATTTAAGAAAGATCTTCTAATTTGTCAAATATATGTGGATGATATCATATTTGGATCTACCAATACTATGCTGGGAAAGGAGTTTGCTCAATGTATGCAGGCAGAATTTGAAATGAGCATGATGGGAGAAGTGAGATTCTTTCTGGGAATTCAAGTCAACCAAACTCCAGAGTGCACTTACATTCATCAGACCAAATATGTTAAAGAACTTCTGAAGAAATTTAACATGACTGATAGTAAGATGGCAAAGACTCCCATGCATCCAACTAGTTCACTAGGCAAGGAAGAGGTAAGTAAGAAAGTAGATCAGAAACTCTACAGAGGTATGATAAGATCTCTTCTCTACTTAACTGCTTCTAGACCTGACATTTTGTTCAGTGTATGCTTGTGTGCTAGATTCCAATCATATCCTAGAGAATCACACTTAACAGCTGTGAAGAGGATTCTAAGGTATCTGAAAGGTACTTCTAATGTGGGTTTGTGTTACAGAAAATCTGATGATTTCAAATTAGTTGGATTCTGTGATGCTGACTACGCTGGAGACAGAGTGGAAAGAAAAAGTACTTCTGAAAGTTGTCAATTTCTAGGAAGAAATCTAATCTCTTGGTACAGCAAAAAGCAACCCATAATTGCACTATCAACTACAGAGGCAGAATATATTGTTGCTGTTGGATGTAGCACGCAGATGCTCTGGATGAAAAGTCAGCTAGAAGACTATCAGATATTTGAAAGTAACATTTCTATATTCTGTGATAATACTTCTGCTATATGTTTGTCTAAAAACCCCATTTTAGACTCTAAGGCAAAACATATAGAAATTAAGCATCATTTCATCAGAGACTATGTTCAGAAGGGAATTATAAACTTGGCCTTTGTTGATACAGATCATCAATGGGCAGATATTTTCACAAAACCCCTTGTTGAAGATAGATTCAAATTTATTCTGAAAAATATTGGTATGGATTTTTGCCCAGAATGATATTTGTCAGAAGCAAATTTTACAGATGCAAAAATGCCTAATGCTCTGAAGTATTTCTTCTGATTACTTATTCATTTTCTTTAAATTATTTTCTTGTGAAACTCTGAACTAACAATCCTCAGAGGATCTGAACGTTGGTTAACGTTTCATTTCTCAAGAGAATTCAGAAGCACATGCAAGCAAACACGTGTCACTCTAAATCTGCAAAGGTGGCGTGTACACTACTGAAAAGACGTTTGAGGTGAAGTTTGAATAGTGAAAATCTTGATTTTCCCCCCAAATTGTCAGAATCAATAAATGCTTGAAATGATTTTTATTCTTTTCATTAAATGCTTTGTGTGAACGTGCTTTCATCTGACTGTTTGTATGCCTAAGTGTTTAGTATAAATACATCATTTCTCACCATTTTCACACTTTTCACATCTTAAACCTTTTATGCATTTCTGTCTTCTTTTCTCTCTTCACAAAAACCCTAAGCGTTTGACAAACTCATCTTCAATGGCAACTTCATCATCAACTGCTGCACAATTTCAATCAACCATGGCTGCAGTTACTTCTGCAAATATGGGTGTGACTCCTTATACGCCACCAAAGAGAACTCTGTTAACACCTGTTGAAAAACTGGAGGTTCTCTGTGAATCAATGGTGGAATTTGATTCACTGGCTGAGAATGGGTTTGAGTTTCGCTCCATTATAAATGCTCAAGGATGGGTGAAGTATTTTGACAGACTTTTTGGACCAGTCTACCCCTTTCTGGTAAAAGAATTATGGATACATGCTTCTGTATACCCTAAGTTCATTTTATCTTCTGTTCTGGGAAAAGAGATAATCATCACAAAAGATCTGATCAGAAAACTCATTGGATATGAGGAAACAGATGGAGTATCTCACTTGCCAGCTGGGCGTGTAGATATGGATGAAGTATATGAGGAAGTGATGACTGCTGGACAAGCTTCTAATAAGTTCAAAGATCTGAAGCCTGACTACAATATCTGGGCTAAGATTTTCATGGGATGCATTCATCACAGAAAGTCTACAAACTCTCCAGACTATGTCAACAATGAATAGCTCTACTTTATGTATTGCTTAAGTCAGAGCACCAAGGTAGATCTTCCATATATTCTGTTTATGCACTTATGGAATCATATAAATGCCTCTAGAGAATATGTGAAAGAAAAAGGTCAGAAGATCAGAACTTGGATTCCTTTTGGAAGGTTAATTTTAGATCTTCTAACAGAAAATGGACTGGTAACTGCTCTATATGCTGCTGGAGTCACAGATGAACTGGAATTCATTCTTGGAAAGCCTCTGAATGCCAAAAGTCTTCAGAGAATAAAAATAGTAGAAGACCTCACAACAGCACCCAAGAAGCTGAACATTACTGAACTGAGTCAGAAGAGAATCCCAGTAGATGACTACCCTATGTTCTATGCTGAAGAACCAAGGGAAATTGTAGTAAGATATATTGATGATTGCAAGGTGTCGCTACTGCGAAAATCGGCGCCGGCTGACAGAAGAGTCGCCACCGTGCGTTATTTATCCCTCAGAGCGGGAAAGGAAACGCTCGAAGTAAACCTCGCAAAAACGGGGAAAAGGTATGGTCATCGCAACCATAGCCTGGGTTCGGGAGTCGGTTACGCAAGGGGAAGGTATTAGCACCCCTCACGTCCGTCGTACTCGACGGGATCCACGCTTGCTTGGGTTGTCTACTGGATGCAAAACAATCTATCTACGGCTGCTAAATCTAAACGGAAGGGAAATGACTCGATAGAGCGTCGCACTCTATGCCTACGTATTCTCAAGAGAGAAAGTCAGAGTCAACGTAGTTCGGGACTACGGGGAAAAAATTGGCTCGCCAAGACCTCGCGTCTTGTGCCTACGTACTTCCACTGGATGGAAGATCAGAGCTTTACGTAGTTCAGACTAACTACGGCTAAACAAAACACTCTCACACAGCAGTGAGAAAAACAACTGGTTTCACAGGGTCGGGAACCTATGGTCAAAACTATGGCTGAGTCTCAAATGCACTCGGGCAAGAGAGAAAAAGGGTATCAATTAATCGTCAGCGGGAAAGTCTCGATCGCACAGCCGCGAGAGAACAAAAGTTAGTCGTTAGTGTGCTCGCTAGGATATCGCATCCTATGCCTACATATCTTCGTCTGGCACGAAGAATCAGAGCAGCTGTAGTTCGGCTACTATCGGGACCACAGCTCAAATCTCGTTTTATTAATCTCTGAAAAAATGATTACAATGAGTTGAATACTGAAATAAATCTCCTAGGAAACGTTATCCTATTCTAGCCTGAAAAAATCGAATGAAAATAGCCCCCTAACAAATGGGCTTCTAAAACTCTCCTAAAAGTCGAAAGATAAAGTCCATGAAAATATCTCTAAAAGAAAATGCACTAAAAATATTAAATCGACACTTTAATATTTTTTCTCTTTTTTCTCCTTTTCTTTTCAACATATTTTTCTTCATATTTTTCTTTCTCAATATTTCTTTTTTGAATATTTTCTTTATTTTTCCATAATATTTTTCTATTTTTCTTTCTTTTGATATTCCTCCTTTTCTTTTCAAAATATTCTTTTCTTTTCTTTTTTTTTCACAATATCATTTTTCTTTATTTCTTTTCTTTTTCAAATATATTTTTTTTTCTATTTTTCTTCTTTTTCTATTTTTTCAAACATATTTTCAATATTTTCTTCTTATTCTTTTCTATTTCCAAGTCTTTAAAAGAATAAAAATAACAACATACAAGAAAAGGGGCTGGGGGTATGCTGGATTACAAGGGATTACACAAAAAATAAAATAAAAAATTGAAGGGCCCAGCCCAAAAAAAACGCAGGGGTGTGTGTGTGCAATCTGGGGCGTTGCTGAAGAAATGATGCCCAGGCCCAGAACAGCCAAAAAAAAACGGAGGGAGGTGTGTCAAAAAAATAGTTGGGCCCTGAGGCCCATTCTCTTCTTCCCTCTCTCTCCATCTGAAAAACCCTAATCTCCTTCCCACTGCGCCGCCGCCATCTCCGTTTCAACCTTCCCTGAACTTCTCTTCTCCGCCTCATTCTCAATTCACCCTCACCCTTACTCAATCTTCCTTTCTTTTCATTACACTTTTCGTTTCACAATTTCTCAACAAGAAGGACAAACAAAACTGCAAACCACTCGCGATCTGGAAACGAGAGCTCTACTTCCCCTGATGTCTTTGAACACAATCTTGGACGGAGATTTGTTTTGAAACAGTTCTGGACGGTTTGACGAGCGAAGATGAAAGCGTCGTCGAAGTTCTAGAACGAACACCTGGAGTACCTGATGAAGGCATTCAGAAGATCTGTTTGAAGATCGAAGGATTCACGATGGATGTTGGTGAAAGGTTGTTGAAGTTCTGGGATACTCTTGAAGTTCGGATGAACGTGATGGTGATTCTGGGAGTGAACGGTTTCTGGAGAGGTTGACGAAGGGTGATGAACGTTAGGGTTCTGGATCGGAGAAGATGAGTGTTCTTGATAGTTTGTTGGTGGTTGAAGAGGAGATCTGAAGGTTGATTTTCTGGATTGGTGATTTCTGAGGTTGTTTGAACAAGTCGTTGATGGTGATGAATCTTCAACGTTCTGAGGAATTTCTGGAGAATCGATGGTGGTTGGATGATGATTCTGGTGGTTGATGGTTGAGAACGATGAAAATCACGGGATGAAGGTGGTGGTGATGTTGGGAAGAAGATGAAGGTTAGGGAGGAAGAGGTTGAAGATGAACGGAATCTGGGCTTTTGTGATTTTCCGGCGACGGTTGGTGGTGGCCGCCGGCCATGCAGGCCGGCCGGCGAGGCTCTTCTGGTGAAGGTTACGGTGTGGACACGTGGGGACGATGGTGGAGGGAATGTGTGCATGTGGGACGCGTGTCCCACGCGTGGCTGAGAGAGAGAACGCGTTGAGGGTTACGTGGCGTATGATGGACGCTGCAGGGTGGGGTCCTCTCTCACGCAACATGTGTCGTCTGAGCTTATAAAGGCTGGGATTCGCTGGCACATTCTGGAAAGTTCTGGAGAGTGCAGGAATTAGCTGGAATGATCTTGGACTTTCTGGATTTTTTTTTCTGGACCAATGCTGAATCTTTTGGACGAATTGGGCTTGGACAAAAACATTCTGGGCCACGAAAATGAATGAAGCCCAATCGAAAATGAATGGAAAAAAAAAAAAAAAAAAAAAACTCAGAAAAACTGCATTAAACAATCAGCCTAATTAACTATTGAACTTAATTAATTCCTAACTAATAAAATTTGAACACTAATCTAATTACTCTAATTAAAACTCTAATAAACCCACTAATAAAATCCCACTATTAAATTCTATGAAAAACTATATCTAAAAATAAAAACATCTAATTCCTATTTAATATCTAATATATGAAAAATCTACTTATGAAAAATCTATTTATTATTTCTATAAAAGAAAATCAATAATATCTATTAAAGACTATTAAAAGAAAAATCTATCTATTATTCTAAAAAATGAATATTAAAACTATTTAAAATCTATTAATTTCTACATTACTCTATATTATTTAAAAGACAATCTATATTATCCTATTTATATTCTAAAATGATTAAAAAGCTAGTTATTTCTATAAGATTCTATATATGATTTAAAATCTATTTAAAAAAATCCTATTACCCTAAAAATGATTTAAAAACTATTAATATTCTATAAAATGCTAAAAAATGATTTAAAAAGAATTAAAAATATCAAAAATTCTATTAAATCCTAAAAAATGATTTAAAAGCTAATTAAACCCTAAAAAAATCCTATAAAATCCAGAAAAAACACCATAATTCCCAGAGGGACAAAATAAGCACCGAACGACACAAAAATAATCGGTAAAAATAAACGGGCACCGAAATATCCCAAAAATCGATTCTACTGACTGAAACTGATAAAAACACCTGAAACACGAGACGAGAGCTGTGATCCCTGACAAAATCAATACAAATGAAAAATGCAATGTATGCAATAT
Organism: Lathyrus sativus; assembly: GCA_963859935.3. Classification (NCBI taxonomy): domain Eukaryota; kingdom Viridiplantae; phylum Streptophyta; class Magnoliopsida; order Fabales; family Fabaceae; genus Lathyrus; species Lathyrus sativus. Next base: position 422,621,868 of record OZ012739.1, read on the forward strand.
GCAGATGCGAATGCGGTTATGCGTCGAAACATCGAGCCAAATGCGAGACCCGGTTGGTCAAATTTTGGGGTGCAACAGCTGCCCCTATTCAAGCGGCTTCGACCTGAATGGGTGAAGAGCGCTCAGCCTTCAAACATTCAAGGTAGATGACGGTTGAATACAAATGGAACCCTGAAATTTGCCAACCGCAAGAATATACTGCAAAGCTGCTTGAGGAATAGCTTCCAATAAACTGAAGTCTGGTTATCACGGCAACATCTGGTCAATTTTCTGATAAATTTTCTTCTCCTTTTCAACACCTGTGTGACGCCACAAGTATTGAAATAATGCTTTGTAAAGCAAACACCTTGATTCCCATCTCTCTCATGGGATCAAATCTGGTCGACTCACAGTTTAATGCGAACTTGAGGACAATTCTCCTGGGGAATTCTGAATGGAACTGCCTGGCACCTGTTTTGACGAAGGGGGCAGCTTCAGAAGTCTGATCAATGTCAATCTCCTTGCTGTTGTTGTTGTTGTTTTTTTTTCCCGATGCTAACGTAACACCCAAATGAAGAATCACTCCGCTGGGGAAGACGGGAAGCTGAACCACACAACTCTGCAGGTGAACAAATTCGAAATCCAATAGGTAACCATCTTGGTCTATGTTTCGACATGCGTATGCTTGAAATGATGCAATGTCCTATACGACATGTAAATGCTATGCGTTTTGTTTGAAAATGCGAGGCCCAGACGGCATGGATATGCTATGTGCTATAACTGTATATGCAATGGCTATATATGCAAATGCTAATGCAGGCTCGAGCTGCCAGAGAACACCAGGTCTGAAAACCACTTGGCAAAATAAATGCCGAAGGAAACGCCAACTCTACTAGGGATGACCTGAAGTCCCAGAACCATCTCAGCAAAATAAATGCTGGAAACGAGAAATCAAATCCACTGAGGATAACCGTCCTGCTGGCGAAATGAAAAGGCAACCCTGCTTGACGACTTTACTGGGGAAAGAAAGAGAACTCTGCTCGGGGATGCTTTCTTCAAACCATTGGCAACTGATTGTACTCTGTGGGGATTGACCCAAACTGAGATTGATTGCACGCGGCACACTGCTGGAAATGCTCCCACTATCAAGGATATCAATCTTAATCTGCTGAAGATACTCCTGATCCTACTCTGATACGGGGTAAAAGGCAATCTCGACTCTTCCGGGGATAATAAGCAACTTTCATCTGCTGAAGAGTAGCAATTCTGATTTAACAACATCCTCAAGGAATTCAACCATTACTTGGAGCACTGACATCCGTCGAGCTTCGTATCGGGGAACATGACAACATGCGGGTCATTGGGAAATACTGTGTCAGATACCTTTAGGTTTTTTTTTTGCTTTTCTGGTTTAGAATAAACATGGATTATGTACACAGTGAAAGATGTGGAAAATACTAGACGAGAACTAGCATTCGAAGGTAGACTACCAGGCGAGAACTGATAGGGAAATAGGTTAGGAAAATTGATTTTTGTGTTTTTAGAACCAGACGGGCTGACTGGACAACAAGCTGAGGTATAGACAACCAGGCGAGAACTGGCTGAAAGCTAACGTACACCAGGCGAGAACTGGTATAACACATAGGTTAAAACACACGATGACTGATTATGCGATGACATGTACCAGGCGAGAACTGATACAACACTTTGAAGAAACGGTGACCAAACGAGAATTGGTTACCAATAAACTGCACCAGGACGGGAACTGCTGCTTACAATAAACTGCACCAGGACGGGAACTGCTGCTTACAATAAACTGCACCAGGACGGGAACTGATGCTTACGGAAGGATGGGCCAGACGAGAACTGGTTACCGGTTTGCCAGGCGAGGACTGGACTTTGGAAACTACTGGTTACTGACACGCAACAGGTTTAAACTGCAGGATAATGATCCAACGACAACAAGATCTTCTTATTTGAAAGGTTTTCGATAAGGGTATTGACATGATTCCCCGATACTCAACTCTGGCTGGGGATAAACAAGCGGGTTTGAATAACTTGCCCCTGGTACACTCAGCTGGGGATAAAATGACTGGCTTGCACAACTTGCCCCAGTACAATTCTTGGGAATACCTGCTCCGAACAACTTGCTACGAGAAGACTTCGAGAATACTTGCCCCGACATCTGCACGACAAAAGAATTCAATCTCCAATTAAACACCTAACAACCCAGTTGATTTCAACATTCTCGGCGATGACTTGCCCCTGAATGAGCGTTCTAGCGACTTAACCCGATCTGATTATCCACTGGAAGCATCTGTTTTCAAATCTCAGCGCTCTGCATAATTGCCCCTGATTGGATCTTGAGAAGACTCCTTCTGATCAACTACTTCTCAAACAAACTGTCCCTGCTCAACTGGAACTTCGGGACTTGTCCTCAGACTGACTGATACTGAACTTACTGGAAGATAATGCCCCTGATTCACAAGGCTTCACAACATTCACCATTCTGGTTCAGACTGCTGGATTACTCAGTCCTACTTGATTACTCCCGCTGGAATTTCTTTCATGCCAACTACTAACCTGCAATTAGAATCGTCTGTCTACGAATGGTAATCTTAATGCAATGGTTATGCAGATTTCGAAAAAATTTTGAGCTGTCACTCATTTACATGCTATGATTGAGATTGACGAATGAACCAACGTTCAAACGCAGTGCTTACATGGTCAGTGAAAATACAACAAGGATGTGACGAGCAAGTCAAGAAGGAGTCAGGTTACTCAACCTTATCGTAATGCGCTTCAGAATAACCCTACCTCAATTAGGTCTTTTGAGGGTTGTATCGTGGTCGGGTTCACGGTTCGTGAAACAAAGGATATTTGGCTCAAATTTTGATTTGTACCCACCCCCTCTACGTGATGATCTCCGATCCTTAAGGTTCAGTTAACCTGGCACAAACGCTCGCCTCTTCGAGAAGTATGTTGAATGGTAAGAACCACAGTTAAGGAATTCACAAGCTTTTCTTCTAGAGTGATAGTTACTCCTTCTTCGCTTTCGGTGTCTGTGTACACGACTTTGATTTGCTGGGGAAAATTTTCTTTTTAATCCCTCTTTTTCATTCTTTTGATTCCCTAATTTTTGCCTGGACTGACTCATTTTTGAGTTCTTTTCGATTTTTCGATTTCCTTTTTGCAGTCCAGCGGGATGCCCTAATTTTTGCCTAAGTATTAGCTTTCTCAGCTTTTTCTTTCTTTTTACTTAGCGGGCTTTCTTTCTTTCTTTCTTTTGGAACAAAGTCGTGCGACACTGGTTGTCTTGATTGCTCCGAAAGGATTGTAACTGTCTCACTCCTGATTGGTGAGATTTGACCTCTTGAAAGTATAAACTGGTTGGTCCTCGACAGACAACATCCTTCTGTAAGACTTGAATGCTCGGTCAAGCTAACTGACAACTACCCTGCCCCGGGTTAAGATGTGAGGGTTTAAAAGTCCGAAAAAACTTCTACTTCCTGGCTCGAAGTGGTTAACAAGGGACTAACTCCTTATATCTCCAGTGTTTGGGGAATTTGAAACAATGCCTTGTACGTCATCGGTACGGTCTTATCTGAAAGCATACAATCATTGGTTATGAGTTTCAGTTTCATCATCCTCCCTCCTAACTTTGCTAGTCACAGCGAAAAAATGGAGTGAATAAAATGCAAGTGTTAGTGCAATGCAGTAAATGAGCGACAGCGACATGATTAATTCAGAAAAAATGCATAGTCACTTTATTATTATCACCATTCGGAACATACAATGTTAAAAGCAGGCAGTAACTAACAGAAAAAGAAACTACAAATGCAAATGATATAAGAGCTGAGAACTGCCAATGCTGAGGCGCCTGCCTGTCTGAACCACTGGCTTTTGCTGGGGAACACCTTCCGAGTCTACGAGCTTAGACAGCTGAGCGGTTAGGGATGAACAAACAGAAATCCTTCTCGAAAGGAAATGCGATCCTGATCAATCAACTGCTGTACCTTCGCCTGAAATGCTTTACAATCTTCGGTTGAATGCCCCGGAGAGCCACCATGATAACCACACTGCACGTGGGGATTGTACCCAGGAGGGTAAGGTTCTGGAACTGGCTTAAGAGCTTTAGGTTCCACCAAAGACTTCTGGATCAAGGATGGTAGCAACTGGCTATACGGCATAGGCACTGGATGAGAAGGAGCTTTCCTTCGTTCCAAGTTGTTGCGAGGTCTGTTCTGATTCTGACGCTGATTCTGATGACCTCGGCCACGAGTTCGCTGATTTGCAATGGAAGCGACATAAGATTCCTGATAGAGTGCCCCAGGCACGGCTGTCTGTTCAGTATAACAAGCCACGGGAGGTACTGATCTCTGATAAGATGATGAACCAACAAAATTCACTGATTCGCTTCGAGGATATTCAACCCTTGGCATGACTGAGTTGATCACAACTTCCTCTTCACTCTGATGGTCACAAGGGTATTCAGTTTCAACAGCTTGATCATATGAAGTAATCTGAATTTTCCCCATTCTTATGGAGTACTCAAGGCGTTCTCCTAATGCTACCACGTCAGAGAAACTTGCCGGAACTCCGAGCAATCTTTTGAAGTACGGATATTGTAGGGAATCCACAAACATGCTTGCCAGCTCTTGGTCTAACAGCGGGGGACGCACTCTAGCAGCAAATTCTCTCCATCTCTGAGCATATTTCCTGATCGGCTCATTGATCTCTTGAGACAACTCTTGCAAATGCATGCGATAAGGAGCAATGTCTAGGTTGTAATCATACTGCTTCAGAAAAGCTTCGGCTAAATCCATCCATGACTGAATCTGATTTCTCTCCAACTGCATATACCACCTCAAAGATGCCCCAGTCAGACTATCTTGAAAGCAATGGATCATCAATTTATCATCTCGCACAAACGCAGTCATTCTTCGGCAGAACATCATCAAATGCAGCTTCGGACAGCTATCTCCCGTGTACTTCTCGAATTTCGGCACTTTGAACTTGTAAGGCAACACCAGGTCAGGAACCAAACACATGCCTACAGCATCCAGGTTAACAGCATCTTTGGCTTTCAAAGCTTTCATTTGCTCTTCCAACACTCGGAGTCTTCTACCATCGTCAAGGGCTCTTGGATCTACCATCCCAGCTGCTGGAATATCTCTTCGGTAATTCATCACAGGGAAAGCAACACCTTGATTGTTGACAGGAGGAGGACGCTCATTCTGGGCAACAAACTGCTCATGTCGATCTCGGTTCTCAACAGAAGGCTGTACAACTTGGTCTGCAGCAACATTGTTCACTTGCGGGGAATCTTCCATGGAATCATACAGAGGGTTGGACGCCATAGTGAACCCTGTCAAGGTGTTAGGAGACTGGAAATTGCCTTCAGACATGGCTACCAATAATCTTCAGCTGACTTCGACCCTTGATTCTGCTCAAATCTACTCAACCCCTAGGTAGGTCCTCTGACAATCAACAGCTGCTCAATCCAAACTCCGGGTAATCACCTTCAGGAAACAAAGGCTGGATCAGCACTCTGGCTAGCTGGAGGATGATATGCAATGCAACACTGATATGCATATGATATGCAAAATGCAGCAAACAATGGGACCACAGCCCCCCACACAAAATCTGAATACTGCTGCGCTGCTGACGGAGACGTTCTCTGAAAAGAAGACCAGAATAACGGGTAGGTTGGAAGTCAAGTTTCCTGCACAAAAAACCCCCCACTCACAGGTGTGGACCTATATCTGACAAGGTACGGCATCCTATGCGGTCGTCAGCGTCACAGACTTTCAGAACTGACGATACGATTCCCAGAAGGAGTGGCATCATCAAGTCCTGAAGAGGCCTCACTTAGCTAACTTCCAAATGATCGGTTCCCGGAGTCGACAATTCAGCTGACCAACAACCCCTTCGACCCAAAGGGTAGAAAAAGAAGCCAACCAGAAGAACCTCGTCCGAGTGTAGATTTCGCGGGACACTAGTACAAGCAAAGCCGGTACGCCCCCACTAATCTCTACTCTAAGTCTAAGGTGCACTCCAAGCCCAGGTCCGGCTTATCTCTCAATATCATAGAACACCCGTAACACCCCAACAGCAACAGATAATATCGATAAATAAGCCCCAAACAAGCGCTAGGATTGACTCTCTCTTAGGGGACGTTGGATCCCACATGCATAAGAACCATCGCAGTCCTTAGCAGCCAGGGGACGTTGGGTCCCCAGCAGAGTCGCCAGCTGTCGCTACTGCGAAAATCGGCGCCGGCTGACAGAAGAGTCGCCACCGTGCGTTATTTATCCCTCAGAGCGGGAAAGGAAACGCTCGAAGTAAACCTCGCAAAAACGGGGAAAAGGTATGGTCATCGCAACCATAGCCTGGGTTCGGGAGTCGGTTACGCAAGGGGAAGGTATTAGCACCCCTCACGTCCGTCGTACTCGACGGGATCCACGCTTGCTTGGGTTGTCTACTGGATGCAAAACAATCTATCTACGGCTGCTAAATCTAAACGGAAGGGAAATGACTCGATAGAGCGTCGCACTCTATGCCTACGTATTCTCAAGAGAGAAAGTCAGAGTCAACGTAGTTCGGGACTACGGGGAAAAAATTGGCTCGCCAAGACCTCGCGTCTTGTGCCTACGTACTTCCACTGGATGGAAGATCAGAGCTTTACGTAGTTCAGACTAACTACGGCTAAACAAAACACTCTCACACAGCAGTGAGAAAAACAACTGGTTTCACAGGGTCGGGAACCTATGGTCAAAACTATGGCTGAGTCTCAAATGCACTCGGGCAAGAGAGAAAAAGGGTATCAATTAATCGTCAGCGGGAAAGTCTCGATCGCACAGCCGCGAGAGAACAAAAGTTAGTCGTTAGTGTGCTCGCTAGGATATCGCATCCTATGCCTACATATCTTCGTCTGGCACGAAGAATCAGAGCAGCTGTAGTTCAGCTACTATCGGGACCACAGCTCAAATCTCGTTTTATTAATCTCTGAAAAAATGATTACAATGAGTTGAATACTGAAATAAATCTCCTAGGAAACGTTATCCTATTCTAGCCTGAAAAAATCGAATGAAAATAGCCCCCTAACAAATGGGCTTCTAAAACTCTCCTAAAAGTCGAAAGATAAAGTCCATGAAAATATCTCTAAAAGAAAATGCACTAAAAATATTAAATCGACACTTTAATATTTTTTCTCTTTTTTCTCCTTTTCTTTTCAACATATTTTTCTTCATATTTTTCTTTCTCAATATTTCTTTTTTGAATATTTTCTTTATTTTTCCATAATATTTTTCTATTTTTCTTTCTTTTGATATTCCTCCTTTTCTTTTCAAAATATTCTTTTCTTTTCTTTTTTTTCACAATATCATTTTTCTTTATTTCTTTTCTTTTTCAAATATATTTTTTTTTCTATTTTTCTTCTTTTTCTATTTTTTCAAACATATTTTCAATATTTTCTTCTTATTCTTTTCTATTTCCAAGTCTTTAAAAGAATAAAAATAACAACATACAAGAAAAGGGGCTGGGGGGTATGCTGGATTACAAGGGATTACACAAAAAATAAAATAAAAAATTGAAGGGCCCAGCCCAAAAAAAACGCAGGGGTGTGTGTGTGCAATCTGGGGCGTTGCTGAAGAAATGATGCCCAGGCCCAGAACAGCCAAAAAAAAACGGAGGGAGGTGTGTCAAAAAAATAGTTGGGCCCTGAGGCCCATTCTCTTCTTCCCTCTCTCTCCATCTGAAAAACCCTAATCTCCTTCCCACTGCGCCGCCGCCATCTCCGTTTCAACCTTCCCTGAACTTCTCTTCTCCGCCTCATTCTCAATTCACCCTCACCCTTACTCAATCTTCCTTTCTTTTCATTACACTTTTCGTTTCACAATTTCTCAACAAGAAGGACAAACAAAACTGCAAACCACTCGCGATCTGGAAACGAGAGCTCTACTTCCCCTGATGTCTTTGAACACAATCTTGGACGGAGATTTGTTTTGAAACAGTTCTGGACGGTTTGACGAGCGAAGATGAAAGCGTCGTCGAAGTTCTAGAACGAACACCTGGAGTACCTGATGAAGGCATTCAGAAGATCTGTTTGAAGATCGAAGGATTCACGATGGATGTTGGTGAAAGGTTGTTGAAGTTCTGGGATACTCTTGAAGTTCGGATGAACGTGATGGTGATTCTGGGAGTGAACGGTTTCTGGAGAGGTTGACGAAGGGTGATGAACGTTAGGGTTCTGGATCGGAGAAGATGAGTGTTCTTGATAGTTTGTTGGTGGTTGAAGAGGAGATCTGAAGGTTGATTTTCTGGATTGGTGATTTCTGAGGTTGTTTGAACAAGTCGTTGATGGTGATGAATCTTCAACGTTCTGAGGAATTTCTGGAGAATCGATGGTGGTTGGATGATGATTCTGGTGGTTGATGGTTGAGAACGATGAAAATCACGGGATGAAGGTGGTGGTGATGTTGGGAAGAAGATGAAGGTTAGGGAGGAAGAGGTTGAAGATGAACGGAATCTGGGCTTTTGTGATTTTCCGGCGACGGTTGGTGGTGGCCGCCGGCCATGCAGGCCGGCGGCGAGGCTCTTCTGGTGAAGGTTACGGTGTGGACACGTGGGGACGATGGTGGAGGGAATGTGTGCATGTGGGACGCGTGTCCCACGCGTGGCTGAGAGAGAGAACGCGTTGAGGGTTACGTGGCGTATGGTGGACGCTGCAGGGTGGGGTCCTCTCTCACGCAACACGTGTCGTCTGAGCTTATAAAGGCTGGGATTCGCTGGCACATTCTGGAAAGTTCTGGAGAGTGCAGGAATTAGCTGGAATGATCTTGGACTTTCTGGATTTTTTTTTCTGGACCAATGCTGAATCTTTTGGACGAATTGGGCTTGGACAAAAACATTCTGGGCCACGAAAATGAATGAAGCCCAATCGAAAATGAATGAAAAAAAAAAAAAAAAAAAAACTCAGAAAAACTGCATTAAACAATCAGCCTAATTAACTATTGAACTTAATTAATTCCTAACTAATAAAATTTGAACACTAATCTAATTACTCTAATTAAAACTCTAATAAACCCACTAATAAAATCCCACTATTAAATTCTATGAAAAACTATATCTAAAAATAAAAACATCTAATTCCTATTTAATATCTAATATATGAAAAATCTACTTATGAAAAATCTATTTATTATTTCTATAAAAGAAAATCAATAATATCTATTAAAGACTATTAAAAGAAAAATCTATCTATTATTCTAAAAAATGAATATTAAAACTATTTAAAATCTATTAATTTCTACATTACTCTATATTATTTAAAAGACAATCTATATTATCCTATTTATATTCTAAAATGATTAAAAAGCTAGTTATTTCTATAAGATTCTATATATGATTTAAAATCTATTTAAAAAAATCCTATTACCCTAAAAATGATTTAAAAACTATTAATATTCTATAAAATGCTAAAAAATGATTTAAAAAGAATTAAAAATATCAAAAATTCTATTAAATCCTAAAAAATGATTTAAAAGCTAATTAAACCCTAAAAAAAATCCTATAAAATCCAGAAAAAACACCATAATTCCCAGAGGGACAAAATAAGCACCGAACGACACAAAAATAATCGGTAAAAATAAACGGGCACCGAAATATCCCAAAAATCGATTCTACTGACTGAAACTGATAAAAACACCTGAAACACGAGACGAGAGCTGTGATCCCTGACAAAATCAATACAAATGAAAAATGCAATGTATGCAATATGCAGATGCGAATGCGGTTATGCGTCGAAACATCGAGCCAAATGCGAGACCCGGTTGGTCAAATTTTGGGGTGCAACACAAGGCAGAAGGAAAGCCTATTCCTGCAGATATTATAAAGAGAACAAGGGAACCATTTCCTGTTGTAGTAGAAGAGACACCAAGAAAGAGAAGTCAATCAGAAGCAGAAACTGCACCTGTTCAGAAGAAGCCCAAGGTTGTTGAGAAGCCTTAGAAGCTGCTAAAGAGGAAAGAATCTGGAGACACTCCTTCTGTTCCTGCTAAACGCATCAAGATTAAAGGTACAAAATCTTCTGTATCTTCTGCAAATACTATTGTTATAAATGATTCAACTTTTAAGTCTATTCCAAAACCACCTTCTACACAAAATCAATCTGTTACTGCTCCACCTCATGTTTCTGTTCCATCTCCTCAAAAATCGTCTAATCCTATTTCCATCTCACCTGTAAAACAATCATCTGTACCAAAACCAACAACAACAAAACCACAAATTCAGACTCCACAACCAGAAATACCAACAAAACCATCTGCAACACAAAAACCACAATCAGAACAACAACCAGAAAAACCATCTGAAAAACTCAAAGAAAAGCCATCTGAACAACAACAACAACCACAAGAAAAACAATCTGTATCACAACAAACACAACAACTTGAAAAACAGTCTGATCAACCACAAACACAGCAACAAGAAAAACAACCAGAAAAACTATCATCAACCTTATCTGAACCCATTGCATCTGTTCCAATTACCTCTGAACCAATAAAAGTTACATCTGATCCACCCACATCTGAACCTCCATCAAAACCTTCTGAAAATCCTTCAGAATCAACAACCCATCTGGAACAAATATCCCTGAGACAGAGGTTCTTGATGTTACACCACTCAAAACTGTGTTTCAAGTATCCTCTACCTCTTGCACACCAACCACATCATCCAACTCCTCAGACTCTGATATACACCCAGATTTTATGGTATCCCCCTCTCACAGAGATTCTGAGGTAAACCAACCAGAACCCCCTGTATCTTCTGAAGTTCTTATTCTAGATCCTACTCCTACACCTAAACCATCATCTGAAATCCTCATTCCAAACCCTATCCCAACATCTACACCAAGAACATCTGTAACTTCTGCCTCGTGCGAACTATTCTCATCTTATCTTCACAACCTTTCCTATGGTTTCAAACTCAAAGATTTCTATGACAGAGTTGAACCATCTGACCCTATCACTCCTTTCAAACCCAAACTTACAATCATTCTACCATCTGTGCTTCTAACTTATATTAAATCAATGTCAGAAGTAGGTTCATTAGATACAATATCATACTCTGCTAAATCTGCAAAAGCTATTACTTCTGCTAAACCTGCTTCATCTAATATATCTGCTAATTCTGATAAACCTGCTAAATATGATTTCTAACCTTACTATAATAAACCTTTTGATGTGGTTTCCTATCACACCAAAGCAAAACCAAATCTGTTGAATGCTTTAAACAGATCAAAACCTGACAAATCCCCTAAAATTCCTTTCATGCCCTACTACCCTCCTCCTCTGATCTCCATTCACAAATCCATATTTCCACCTACTCCCCAACCAAAGCCAATCACCTTGGAGACTCTGTTACACCCCAGACCTAGACTAAATGTTGATCATTTATTTACATGTTTTTTGCAAGAAATACAGATGTATTTAGGTACTGTACAGAGGAAGTGTTCAACAACAATGGATGCAAAAGAATCTGATGTCATCTGGAATGGCTTCATAAACAGATTCAACACTGTAGCATCAAATCTGAAGAACATATGTTCTGATGATGCGAAGCTCAAATTTGCTGAAGCTGCAAGAAGTCTGTTCTGGACTGTCAAGAGATCTGGACCACTGCTTCTTACAGATGCTCCTCCATCATCAGAAGAGAATACTGAATCTGCATCTGAAGACAACCCTCTGGCCATGACTCTGATAGAACATCCTTCTGGCTCTACTGCTCCAAGCTCTAAAGCCCCTATGGAAATTGACTCTGTTCAAGCTTCAGAAACTGTTCCACCTTCTTCAACCGAGATTAAGAAAGAACATCCAGATCTTGAAGATAAGATTGTAGTTCTGGAGGATGGTCAATCAGAGATTAAGTCATGGATGGCTAAACAGGATAAGCAGTCTGAAGACATGACTCAGTGGATGTCCCAACAGGATCAGAAGAATGAAACAATGGCTAAGTGGATGTCAAAACAAGAACATTCCTCTTCTGAGATCACAGATCTGTTGAAGATGCTTTTGTCAAAACACTCTTAGTTTATTTTTTTTCATTCTGATGTTTGCATCTGATGTTTGCATATGTATTTTTGAATATCTTCTGATGTGTGTACTCTTGCTCCGAATTGAATGAATGAATGTTTCAAAGTTTTTTCCACTTAATTTATCTCATTTACTGTTTCCTTTTATTTGTCTTTTCAAAGTTATTACTTTTTGCTTATGACAAAAAAGGGGGAGAAAATATAGATCTGAACTGTTTAATTAAACTTCACCAGAATGAAACTTCATACATATCTTTTTTATCTAACATTAAATCTGAGTATTTCAGAACATTTGATAAGTACACTCTGTAAAAGAAACTCTGAGACTCTCAGATCATTTATCAATTATCAGACTCTCAAATGTTTAAGAACAATCAAGCTCTAACTCTGAAAAATACTCAAGACAAAAGGGAAGTTTCTATTCCTTATTTGTATTTAATTCAGGGGGAGATTCATCATCTCAGGGGGAGTTATAATTATTATATTTTCAATTAAACAAAATTTCTGATATTTTTGTCATCATCAAAAAGGGGGAGATTGTTAGAACACAGATTGGTTCTTAATAATATCTCTATGTTTTGATGATAACTATTATGAAATTTTGTAATTAAGAATTATATACTCTAAAATTTGCTTAAGAGTTTTTACTGCAAATACTAAAGTAATTGTCACTCCAGAAGCAAATCAGAACTGAACATAAGAAATATGCTAGACTCTGAAGCGTCAGATGCAACCATTAGAAGATTCTGAATGCTGCCAACAGAAGATCCTGAGCGTAGCCTCCAGAAGGATCTGAAGCAGAAGCTCCAGAAGGATCTGAAGCAGAAGCTCCAGAAGAATCTGAAGCAAGTCAGAAGCATCTGAACCAAAGAAGAATTATGTATGAAGAGTAATTCAAAGCATAGTTACTACAGAAGATTCTGAAAGTACTAAAGCTGCCAGTACTGAGGATCTGACTCAAATATGCTCTGAACTTGAACACGCTAAAAGCACACTTGCTGCAGAAGACTCTGATTCAACAAAACTCTGATCAAACATCAGAAGACTCTGATCAAATTAGACTCTGATGAATCTTGTTGAAATTTGAAGAAGAAGAATTCAAAGATTATGTTCGTTGGAATAATCCAAACGAATCTTTCCTTATTTATGCTAGACACAAGAACACAGACAAAAAGGATTTCTCTGTGCTTTCTTCTTCTAGGAAAGGTCACTTGATGTGAAGACAAAAAGGCTCATACCTTTTGGACACTCTTCTCAACGTGAAGATCTCTTGGACCAAGCTGCCTATAAAAGCAAGTCTTCACCCATCTTCTTCAGTTAATGTTTTAATCTGAAAGAAATCAATATTCAAAGCTCTCATACTATTCATATTTTTTCTAAGAATTAATTTCTTTGTTCTTAATATTTAAGTGAAAAAATCACAGTTGTGATAAAGCTTTTTAGAAGCAATTTTAACACTTGTATTTGTTATTACATTTGATTGTAAACCTTAAGAAGATCCAGTTAGGATCAGTAGTTCTTGAGAAGATTTTGAACAGTTGTTCTTAGTGCTTACTATTGTAATCAGTTGATTAAATAGTGGATTAAGTCCTTGATTGAGAAAGGCATATCACTCTAGGAAGGGTGGACTGGAGTAGTTGAGTTCAACGAACCAGGATAAAAATACTTGAGTTTTTATTTCTAAGTTTTTATCTAAATACTTATTCAACCCCCCTTCTAAGTATTTTCTCACCTTCAAAGATCGGTTGAGGTACGTGATTCATTAATGGTATACATTTGGTTACTATAATTGATACTGGAGCTACACATTCTTTTATTTCCTTCGATTGTGTTAAGAGATTGAATCTTGAGTTATCAGTTATGAGTGGTGGTATGGTTATTGATACTCCTACTATGGGTTCAGTAACTACCCCATATGTGTGTTTGAATTGTCTGTTGAGTATTTTTGGTAAAGACTTTGGAGTTGATTTAGTGTGTCTTCACTTAGATCAACTTGATGTTATTCTTGGAATGAATTGGTTGGAATTCAATTGTGTCTATATTAATTATTTTGACAAAACAGTTATTTTTCCTGAACCTGATGATGAAGGAGACTTGTTTATGTCTGCTAAGCAAGTGAACGAGTCAATGCAAGATGGTGCGAAGGTGTTTATGTTGATGGCAACTTTGAGCATTGGTGAAAGTGGAGGAATTGATGCTTTACCAATTGTTCGTGATTTTTGAGAAGGTTTTCCTAATGAGATAAGAGAATTACCGCCAGAACGAGAAGTGGAGTTTGCGATCGACTTAATTCCTGAAACTAGTTTGATATTGATGGCTCCATATCGTATGTCCGCATCGGAATTGAAAGGGTTGAAGAGTCAACTTGAAGATCTACTTGAGAAGAGGTTTATTCGTCCAAGTGTGTCACCGTGGGGTGCACCCGTTTTGTTGGTTAAGAAGAAAGAAGGTTCTATGAGACTTTGCATGGACTATAGAAAATTGAATAGGATGACTATCAAGAATAAGTATCCACTTTCGAGGATTGATGATTTGATGGATCAGTTGATTGGTGCGAATGTCTTTAGTAAGATAGATCTGAGATCTAGGTATCATCAGATTCATGTGAAGGCTGAAGATATTCAGAAGACTGCTTTTAGAAAGAGGTATGGACATTATGAGTATTCTGTGATGCCATTTGGTGTGACTAATGCACCAGGTGTATTTATGGAGTACATGAATAGGATTTTCCATCCTTATTTGGACAAGTTTGTGATGGTGTTCATCAATGATATTTTGATCTATTCAAAGAGTGAAGAAGAACATGTTGAGCATTTGAGGATTGTGTTATCTGTGTTAAAAGAGAAGCAGTTGTATGCTAAACTTTCTAAGTGTGAGTTTTGGTTGAAGGAAGTGAGTTTCCTTGGTCATGTGATTTCAAGTAGATGTATTGTAGTTGATCCGTCGAAGGTTGAAGGGGTATCGCAATGGGAGACTCCAAAATTAGTTTTTGAGATTAGAAGTTTTCTTGGTTTGGTAGGTTATTATCGGAAGTTCATTGAAGGATTTGCCAAGTTATCATTGTTGTTGACGCAGTTGACTAGGAAGGGTCAAGCTTTTGTTTGGGATGCAAAGTGTGAAGAAAGTTTTCAAGGGCTTAAGAGAAGATTGACGAAAGCTCCTGTTTTAATTTTACCGAATCGGGAAGAACCATTTGTTGTGTATTATGATGCTTCCTTGATGGGTTTAGTAGGTGTGTTGATGCAAAATCAACAAGTTGTAGCTTATGCTTCAAGGCAACTTAAAGTGCATGAGAGGAATTATCCGACGCATGACTTAGAGTTGACCGCTGTTGTATTTGTGTTGAAGCTTTGGAGGCATTATTTGTTTGATTCGAGATTTGAGGTATTTAGTGATCATAAGAGTTTGAAGTATCTCTTTGATCAGAAAGAATTGAATGCAAGACAGAGGAGATGGTTGGAACTTTTGAAGGATTATGATTTTGGGTTGAATTACCATCCGGGTAAAGTAAATGTGGTAGTTGATGCATTGAGTAGGAAATATTTGCATATGTCGATGATGGTAAAGGAGTTGGAAATGATTGATCAATTTCGTGAGTGTGTGAGAAGACTTCTTACGGAGTTAAGCTTGTTATGTTGAAGCTTACTAGTGGTATTCTTGATGAGATTTGAGAAGGACAAAAATCTGATTTGGGTTTAGTTGATTGGTTGACTTTGATCAATCAAGGTCAAGGTGGTGATTTTCGAATTGATGAAAATGGTATCATGAAATGTCGTGATAGAGTTTGTGTTTCATATATTGTTGAGCTGAAGATGAGTATTCTTGAAGAAGGCCATCGTAGTGGATTGAGTATTCATCCGGGTGCTACTAAGATGTATCAAGATTTGAGGAAAGTTTTTTGGTGGCCTCGTATGAAGAAGGATATTGTCGAGTTTTTATATTCTTGTTTGACTTGTCAAAAGTCAAAGGTTGAGCATCAGAAACCGCCGGGCTTGATGCAACCGTTGTCTATTCCTGAGTGGAAATGGGATATCATATCTATGGATTTTGTGTCTGGTTTACCTAGAACACCGAGTAACTTTGAAGCTATTTAGGTTATTGTGGATAGATTGACTAAATCTGCTCACTTTATTCCTATGCGAATGAATTACCCGTTAGAGAGATTGGCAAAGTTGTACATTGAAAGGATTGTCAGTTTGCATGGTATTCCGTCTAGCATTGTATCAGATAGAGATCCAAGGTTTACGTCGTGATTTTGGGAGAGTTTGCAAAGTGATTTGGGTAAGAAGTTACGTTTGAGTTCTACTTATCATCCGCAGACCGATGGTCAGACTGAGAGGACGATTCAGTCACTTGAGGATCTTTTGAGAGCTTTTGTGTTGGAAAAGGGAGGAGCTTGGGATAGCTTCTTACCTTTGATTGAGTTTACTTACAACAACAGTTTTCTTTCAAGTATTGGAATTGCACCATTTGAGGCATTGTATGGTAGGTGGTATAGGACACCATTGTGTTGGTATGAGTCGGGAGAGAGTTCTGTGGTTGGACCCGAGATAGTCCAGCAAACTACTGATAAGATTAAGATGATTCAAGAGAAGATGAAGATTTCTCAGAGTCGTCAAAAGAGCTATCATGACAAGAGAAGGAAAGCACTTGAATTTCAAGAGGGAGATCATGTGTTTCTTCGAGTTACTCCGATAACTAGTGTTAGTAGAGCGTTGAAGTCGCGTAAGTTGACGCCGCGTTTTATTGGTCCTTATCAGATTTTGCAGAGGATAGGAGAGGTAGCCTATCATGTTGATTTGCCGCTGTCACTTGCTAATCTCCATGACATGTTCCATGTATCTCAGTTGAGGAAATACATTGCGGATCCATCTCAGGTAGTCCAAGTAGATGATATGTAGGTTTGAGATAACCTGACTGTGGAGACATCACCTATGTGGATAGAGGATCGGGAGTTGAAGCAACTTCGAGGTAAAGAGATTGCTTTGGTGAAGGTCGCTTGGGGAGGACCAGCTGGCAGAAACGTGACTTGGGAGCTTGAGAGTCAGATGAGGGAGTCTTATCCCGAGTTATTCGTTTGAGGTAATTTTCGGGGGTGAAAATCTTTAAAATGTGGGAGGGTTGTAACACCCCAAGTTTAGTAATTATTTATTTAATTAATTGATTTATATAAATTAATTGATTTATTTAATTTATATGAGTTAATTGATTTAATTGATATATGTGATTTATTGAATTAAATTAATTTATGTGATTTATTTTATTGATATAATAAAATGTAGAATTGTTAGAATTAATAATTGGGCTTAATGGAGGGTGTGAATAGAAATTATGATGGTGAGTTAGTAAACCCAATAGAATTATAAGAGTAATTGTGGGATTTATAAAATAAGAGAAAAAGATAGAATTAGGGTTTTAGAGAAGAGAAGTTAGTAAGAGAAGAGAAAAAGAGAATATAGAACATAAAAGAGAAGAAGAGAAAGAGGCAAGAGGAAAAGAAGAGTGGAAGAGAGAAACTCAGAATTCAAGCAATCAAGGAATCAAGGATTCTTCCCAAAGAAAAAACTAAGGTAAGGGTGGGTATTCTCTCATTGTTGGGATTGTGGGTTAATGATTAATGGGTAGAAGTCTGTGTAGGGAAAAACCTGTAGATTTCCCACAATTTAGTGAATTTTTGATTGTTATGAATGCCCTAGTATGACGGAATCGATTACTGTAATAAAGAAGGGAATGGTTGGTGAAAATGCAATTTTCTGAACTATTTTTTGAAAATGCACAGTGAGCAATCGATTGCACTAAGGCTACAATCGATTGCACACTTAGCAAAGCTGCTGGAAATTGAATTTTTGAACTGAGCAATCGATTGCACTAAGATGCCAATCGATTGCACAACAAAACAGTAGCTAAAATGATGAAATTTTCAAAGGTACAATAGATTGCACTAAGATGTCAATCGATTGCACTTAAAAACAGTAGCTAAAAAATTATGAGAAATTGAGTCATACAATCGATTGCACAATAACTCCAATCGATTGCATGTTGTACAAAAGCTAAAATAAGTGAATTTTTCACATGTCCAATCGATTGCATGTTCACTACAATCGATTGCATTAGCTGAAATTTGGAAAAGTCATGTACTGGAAGTTTGATTACACATAGTCATTATTTAATTAAATCTTAACTAAAACATGGATTAATTAAGATGATTATTGATTATTTACTTGAGTATTGATTGATTATCAACCTTTGGTTGGTTATTGAGATATCAATTGTTGTTTAACAAGTTGATTAGTTATTGAATATTGAATTCAATTATTGGTGATGGATTGATTGTCCTATGTGTAATCATTGAACTGTATTATGAATTGTGATTGAATCTAATTCATTCTTGTGCATTACTTGATAAATATAGTGATGATGTTGAAAGTATGAATACTTTGATTATTATGAAATGTGTTATGTGTGCAATCATGTTATAATTCTTGTGTGATGAATTATTTGAGAATGCATGGGATTAAGACGCGAGAATGGTCCTAAGTGCATATGGTTGTTGATTGCATACGCATCATTTGTTGTCAAGAGGCAATGCTTGCTAGTTTCGTGGAAACTAGTGACTTGTCCTAAACCTAGAGTGGGGTTTGAAAGCCTAGAGGACGGGCTTTTGTTTGTTATTGGTCTAGGGGATGGACCCGGTTTAAATGTAAAAACTGAAAAATAATACAAGTGTTGGTACCACATGGCATGAGTTGCATTGAGTCTACATCGAGTCGCATGGCATATATAATTGTTGTATGAAAGTATGCATATGTGTATGACTTGTTAAATTGAGGGTTGTGAATGTGTGGTTGTTGAATGATATTGGCTGAGAAGAATTGAAGTGTGAGAATATTGGTGTTGGTGTTGACATGATTTACATTATTCATTATCTTATGATTTCAATATTGATGTGAATTCTCACCCTTCTATTGGAATGATGTTTTATACGACATCGCGTAGGTATCGAGGAGTAGAACTGTTCGTAGTTACGAGGTCGCTGTTGGTGCAGTTGTTTAGTATTTTAATTATGTTGGGTCGAGTCGTGCTCTGGTCATCTAACACTGAGATCACTTGGTTTATGTCTTAGATATACATTATGTACTCTATGCTATGTTTTTATATTCATCAGAATATTATGATGTTGGCCTTAGTGCCTAAGTAATGTTGATTTATGTGATGAACATGAATGTTTTCGTTTCGAGAATTATGATATAAATTGAATCCGCTGCTACATGCGAAGTGAAACCTTGAAAACATGATTATTTATTAAAGTGTTAATGAGCATGACAGGTGGTTTTTGATGTTTTGAAAATTATGTGTGACACCCTTTTGTGAATGCATGATGATTTACTCTAATTATATATATATATATATATATATATATATATATATATATATATATATATATATATATATATATATATATATATATATATATATATATATATATATATATATATATATATATATATATATATATATATATATATATATATATATATATATATATATATTCCGCAGGGTTTAGAAGTGTGTTACACTTTGAACGCTTTAAAGCATACATAGTGTATAACTCTCAAACCAATATGGTTGAAGAGTCAATACACATTAAATTTGATAACAATGAGCCTGACAGTAAAATGTCAAAGCTAGTTTAAAAAATTTCATAAATCTGTGTTTCTAAAGCAATCAATCTATTTGTATCTGACTGCTCAAAAGCCATTAGAACTCGTGAAGATAATAATTTAGAAATTAATCCTACCTCAAAATCTCATCATGATAATGAAGAATCCGAAGAAGTACAAGATGACTCCTTAAATGCATCACAATCCAAGAAGACATTCGAGAACAAGTCTTCTTGTAACACCCTAAACACCAAAAAAATTTATTTATAAAAGAAACTAATTTCTATGATGTCACTTCATTACCAAAACTCAATAAGAAACATGTATTTATTAAAAATCACAACAGAAGTAAAGATAAACATGTAATGGTCTAAATAAAACATCTCCAACAATAACATACATAAGAGTAATAAAATCCAATACATAAGGAAACACTACCGTCTGAAACCCCAGTGTTATAGTTAAGAGCATTTTATTCGATTAAATTGAAAATAATACAGTAAAATGCTGAGAGGTGTCCTCCTGTCTCATAGTACTCACGATCTTATCACTCCTGTTGATCACCTGTACCCAAGTCGTATAGACAACACCAAATAAAGACAAAAGGGGTGAGAATACATTTACATGTAATAACAGTGAAATTTTAGCAAGCAAGATGATATAACAAACACAACAAAGTTCTCAACATACTAACACGAGTACTACAAATATAATACTTTATTTATGTAATGCTCTATACTCCAACTCTATCCTAAATGCATGTGGTAACTGTAGCACCCAAAAATTTGCCTTATCTTTTTCTTATCTCCTGGCTCATGTTTTTGTATTTTTGCATTTTTGCATATCATGACATTGACTCTTAAGACATGGGATCAAGGTGTTTCTATGGCTCAAGTTTTTCTTTTATTGCAAGTTTTTAAGCAGTAAGCATCAGAGGCTTCACCAGTCATCTTGTTCGGCAATCGGATACTAGATTTTATTTTTCAACAGGTTATTTTAAGCGCACGAGACAGTTCACAAGTTATTTCAGGAATTTTCGCGGATACAATATCCAAAGGCAAGTTTCAGAGGCTTAATGTGGATCATAAAGGGTGGCAACAGATGATTATGCAAGATTCACTCAAAAGGCGGCAGAATTCAAAATTTCTTTGTGTTAATCGATTAACACATTTGCACTAGCAAATGGTTAATTGATTAACCAAGGCACAATTTGCCCAAATATTTGAATTTTCAGCACTTCAGAATTTGGAACCATTTTCTACCACTTGATTTCACATGTGCATCATTGGAAGGATCTAGAATTGATTCATTTTCACCATTTTTCAAACACTCCATTCCTAATTCCACTCCAAATTTCCATTCCTCGCACTAATCCATATTTCAATTCCTAACCTAGGGATTATTTAATCAAATTCACTCCAAACCTCACACATACACACTCATTCACTATCATTTTTCATCTAAATTTTAGAATTTGCTCTCAATTCTCTCTCACTTTTTCATTCTCAACCTTCATCTTCAACCTTTCACCAAAGCTCCATACCCATAGGTTCACAAATAGTGCATTATAATTTGTGAATTCTTGAGCTAAACCTCCATCACTTCATCATTCTTGATTCAATTCTGCATTTGAAGCTTGTTTGGATCTAGATTCAAATTTTTGGAAGCCATTCTTGAAGGTGCCTTTGAAGCAAGTTCATCACATTGCTTAGATCTTGAGGTTTCTTGTTGGGATCTTAGATTTCTTGTGTTAGATTTGTCCGTTTTTCATTTGTAACACTTACCAAAGCAAATCTCAGCTTTGTAGGTTGGTAAATTTCAGATCTATACTTGTTTTAGCTTAATTTCAACTTATGCAATGTAGATCCTTGGTTTTGGTTGCATTTTGATCCATTTGCTTGAATTTGATTGTTGATGATCATGATTTGTTGATGCAATTGTGTTGCACCCTAAAATTTGACCAACCGGTTCCCACACCTGATTTACGTTTCGGCTCATTTTTTCATTCGCATACGGCATGCATCGCATTTTTCAATCATACTGATAATATCGGGGTACAGCCTAATTCTCACCGGTCGGGCGTTTCAGACCAGTCCAGATAATCAAAGTTTCATTTTTCGGGAAGTTGTGCGCTCCTCGGCGTTTTCAGCTGATACTGCTGTTTTGAGGGTATTTTGATACCTGGCATCACCATTCATTCCAGTCTGGTCTCGTATCGGAATTATTCGATGTATTTGCTTTTATAGGATTTTATAGAATTTTTCTAGGTATTTTTGAGATTTTATAGGCATTCTAATAATCATTTTTGACTTTAAATAGATATAGAGTTAGGTTTTAATATGGAATTAGTATTTTTTTTCTTTTTTGTAGAAATTAAATAGTTCTCCTTTTTAATAGAATTTTTTTTCTAGGATTTTAATAAATAAAAAAATAGTTTTAGTTTAATAGATTTTAATTGATTAGATTTAATATAGATTTATGAGTTAACGTGGTTTGAGTAGATTTTAGTTTCAATATATTTGTTAATATGGTAGGTAATTAGTATTATTTCTTTTTTTAAGTAGCTAATCAGGTTTTGATTTTTGTTTTATCAATTGCATAGTAATTAGGATGTTATTTTCTTTTATGGTTATAATTAGATGTTAATCATGTTTTTCGGTGCATTACCGGTTAGTTAATTAGGTTTCTTGTTAATATTCATTAATTGATTAGATTAATTAGGGTCTAATTGTCCATTTCACTCACTAATCACGTGTGTTCAAGGTTTTGGATCAGAATTTATGCTATTGGGCCAAGTATCCACAGAATTATCCCAAAGCCCAAGTCGGTGGGTCCAAAGAATCCAGGTGGCTATAAATTCGGAGTACCATGTGTAAGAAAGAGGTTCAGCCACTTCTCAGAATTTTGCCAGCACACTCAACCCACTAGCTTCCCTCCTTGCCACGCGTTGCGTTTTCCACTTTCCCTCGTTTCCACTCGTCACATTCAGAGCGCACCGCCACCACCACACGCTGCATGCGTCACACCTGGAACACACTAACACATCTCTCACCGGAGTACATGCACGGCCGCCGGAGACTCACATAGCTGCCGCAACTGCCACCGGACTTCGCCAATCTCGCCGGAATCTGGATTTTCCAGAAAATCACCAATTATCTCCGATCTTCATCACTAATCCTCTCCGATCATCATTTTTTCCTCCGATCATCAATAATCAACTCATCATCCTCGTCGTTTTTCCAGGACTACGCCATCATCATCGTATTCATCTTCCATCAACACTCAAGAACTCCATCGGCGCTTGAGTTCTTTTTCCAGATTTCGCCAAGATTCATCACCTAACCAAGATCCTCAGTTGTTTTCGTTCATCATCCACCAACTTTTGAGTTTGTACCAAGAACTTCGACGATCATCATCACTTATTTTTCCAGATTTGCCAGATTTCTCCACTTTTCGTCCGTCTTCATCGCTAAATCGCCAGGAACGTAGCGCCTCGTCACTTTCTTCATAGTAGCTCAAGGATCTTCATTGTTCTTCCGCTCCAGATTACAACAGATCGCCGAATCTTCAAGGTTGTTCTTCGTTCGTTCAAGATTTCCTTCAAGATCGCCAAGCCTCCTTCGAACTCTCCTCAGAACCTCCGTCTTCCCAAGATTCTCCAGGTTCTTGATTCTTCCTTCTCTAGATCGTAACATGCATGTTGTTGTTTAACCGATTTAGCTCAGTTTGAGTGTTAGGTTGAGTGAATCAGGGTAGATCCTTGTGTGAAAGTCTGAGCGTCTTAGTTTTGTAAAGTGATTTAGGTTAGGGTTTGGCATCTTGAGCGGAGTGTTGTAGACTATTCGGTGGTGATGTATTTCTGAGGGTATTGATCGAGCTGAGAACGAAGGTTGATGAAGTTAATTGGAGTTTGGCTTCAGAGAGAGAGAGGGAGGTTAGGGAGAGCTCAGCTGCGTTAGGGTTTGGTTCAATGAACAGTACCAGGAAAAATGGAGAGGTTTATGTGTTTTGTTTAATGAATTAGGGTTGTGGTTTGGGTTCGGGCTAGGCCCAAGCTGCGCTTTGCTTAGCGCATTCCCCCTTTGCGCCAGTTCACCCCCCTTTCCCTTTGTGAATTGCTAACGGGCCCAGTCTGGGAGGCCCAAAACCTGTGGTTTATTAACACATCCCGGATGTACTTGTTTCACCCCCTGGCTGTGGGGGCTGATTAGTTTAGTGGGCTGGGCTTGGCATGTTTTGGCTATTGAAACCCCCTGTTCTCAGTATACACCCCTGACATTTTAACTTGCAATTTCTTTTCTTTTTCTTATTGTTTTTTATATGTTGTTTTGATTTAGTTTTGTTAATTGCATTAGGATAAAATTTAGGATTAACATTAGTATATAGTTTGAATTTTAATAAAAATAATAATAGATAGTTTAGCATAGTATAAAGAGAATATTAGAATTTTAATGAGAATATATTAAGAGTTAATAAGAAAAAACTTTAGAATAAAAAACCTCAAAAATATATTAGTATAGTTTAGATATTAGTATACCTTAGAATAAAACTTTAGGTTAAAATGAAGAAATTTTTTTAGATATAGTATAATAAAAAGTATTAGATTAAAAATATAATGAAAATAGTAGAATATTTTAGGATAAGCTTAGTATAACTCTTAGGATTTAATATACATACTTTGTACATAAGACTTTTTAGATAGAATTTAGTTCAAAACAATTAATACTTAGTTGTAATATAGTTTGGGGCATTTACTAGTTGATTTAGGATTATGGAATATATGGGGTATAAGGTAGATTTAGGTTCCCTTAGAATAATTAGGTGTTTTAATCAGCTGTGTGCTATAATTGGTGTGTTTGTTTTTGCTGTTTGCCTTTTTTTGGGTTTCGGGGAGTGTTTGGGAGTAGTTGTGGAAGACTTAAAAGCTTGAAGATTCAACTTGGAGCATGAAATGGAGGTCTCTTCTCTTGAAGACTGTTGTTTGAAGACTTAGGATGTAGGCTGTTTAGAGAGAGCCTTAGATTAGAATAATTTCTTTCTCAAACGTAGAAGGCATCTTACGCCTCTACCCTACCCTATGACATAAGATCCTAACGAGGTAGCTCCATCTCTCCTTAGGAGGGATGTAGAGCATGCCTTGTTTGAGTAGAATCTTGAGGGTAATTGTCTGTTATTGTGTTGTAATTTTAGTGGCTTCCTTTGGGTTGTCATTAAAATTGTAATACATCATTGGGATCTTACTGATAAATCTTTCTCTCTTGCTGGAGCTTGGGTTACGTTGAAGCATGAAGACGTTTGCTGTCAAGATGGAGTGAAGTTGCTGTTTCCAACTCTTGTTGTCGTTTGTTCAACTGTCGCTGTTAGAGCTGTAGCTGTCGAAGCTGTTGTCAGGGTTGCTGTTTTTCAAGGTGGTTTGCTGTTTAGAGCTGAGGTTGCTGTTGAAGCTGGCGTCGGGTTTTATTTTTCTTTTCTGTATTGTCTGTTAATCTTCCCATAGGTTCGAAGTGAAGCTGTTTCACTTTGCCTTTTGTTTTCTAGGTTCGAGGTTGAGTGAGACTCCCTTGCCTCGCTTGTACTGCTGCATTCATGCATTTTACTGCTTTGCTGTATATGCTGTTGCTTTTCCGTTTATCCCCTAGGATCTCTGTTTCTCTCTGTGCAAGAGAGAAATATGACAGACATTAGGCTTTCATCCATGCATGACAACATTAGGGTAGATTTTGATTCCCTTTTCAACCATAGGCTTTTTAGAGCTCCTTTCTCTTCTCATCTCAGAATAATTCAAAAACACAGTAATAAGGATAATCAATGTCGTACGTTACGAGCCTTAAGCTATTTGAGAAAAGGTTGCTGGAGGGTCACTCTTCAGTAATCTGATTGCTTAGTGTGTTACCCTTAGGGTGACATACGACGTAGTCACTCTCAAATCATAGTCTCTAGTGCGTCAGAGATTGCAAACCCACTAAAAAACACTTCTGGCGTAAAAAGACTGTAAACCAATCAAGAAACGTCATTTTTGTCTGCTTGGACCCATAATCAGGAGAAAACCTTTTTCAGAAGGATAAAAACAATCAAGACAGACTTGTGTCGTACGTGGCCCGAACTATGTTTGCTCTGATCTTTCATGTTGTATGAAAGTACGTAGGCATAGGATGCAATATCCTAGCGAGCAACCTTCCCCTCCTTTCCCGTAGGTAGGCGAACTACGTTGACTCTGATTTCTCGTTCCAGACGGGAATACGTAGGCATAAAGTGCGATACTTTGCCGAGTCATTTTATTTTCTTTTAACCACAGACCTGTAGAATAGATAGAATAACAATCTGTACCAGAAAACAATCGTGGATCCCGTCGAGTACGACGGACGTGAGGGGTGCTAATACCTTCCCCTTGCGTAACCGACTCCCGAATCCAGGATTTGGTTGCGATGACCATTCCTTTCCCGTCTTTGTGGTAGGTTTACTCTAAGCGTTTCCTTTCCCTCCTTTGGGATAAATAACGCACGGTGGCGACTCTTCTGTTAAGCCGGCGCCGATTTTCGCAGTAGCGACAGCTGGCGACTCTGCTGGGGACTCCAACGGTTCCCTACGCGAGTCAATCCTAGCGCTTGTTTTCCCGTCGAGGATTTTGTATGGATTTACGTTTCTGTATTTTACTTTCAGCATTATTTTATTGTGATTATTGCTGTGGGTATGAGGGGGTAATCTGTTGAGAGATAAGCCAAACCCAGGCTTGAGTACACCTATAGACTTAGAGAGAGAGTAGTGGTTAGCTTGCTAGCTTAGCTCGCACCAGCTAGCCATGAAATCTCACTCGGACGAGATTCTCTTTGATGCTTCTTGCCTGGCCCTTAGGGCTCGACAAGTTGTCTGACCCGAGGATTGTCGACTCTGGGAACCTATCAATTGGGATTCAACTAAGTGAGGCCGCCTCAAGGGATGATGATGCCACACCTTCTGGGTATCATATCATCGCTCTTGAGAGTCTGTGACGTTGAACCCGCATAGGATACCGTACCTCGTCTGCGAGTTAAGTACACACCTGTGAGGGGTAGGAGGGTCTGTTTGCAGGGAACCTTTGACCTCAGAATACCTGGTTTACCTCTATAAGTGAAATGTGGTTACAGGTGTCTCGTTTTTGAGTGGTTGGTTTGGTTTGAAATAAAGAATGATTGGTTCTCAAGGCTTCATGTTGCACCTCAAAATTTGGCCAACCGGGTCCCGTATTTGGTCCTATGTTTCGACGCATGACCGCATCCGCATCTGCATATTGCATACAGTGCATTTTTCATTTATTTTGATTTTATCGGGATCACATCCCTCGTCTCGTGTTTCAGGTGTTTTTTAATCAGTTTAGATGAGTAGAATCGTATTTTTTGAGCAGTCGTGCTCCTCCCGGTGTTTTCAGCTTGCGCTGTTGTTTTTAGGGATATTTCGGTGTCCGTTATTTTTACCGGTTACTCCGGTGTGCTCTCGTGGTATTATTTGTCGTTCTGTGCTATTTTTGTTCCTTCGGGAATTATTGTGAATTTTCTGGATTTTATTGGCCATTATTAGGGTTTTATTGGATTTTAAATAGTTTTTTAGAATTTTAAATGGAATAAATAAATAGCATTTTCTTTTTAGAATATTAGGGTTTTAATAGAAAAATATTTTCCTTTTATAATAGTTTAATATAGATTTTCTTTTAGATATTATTAGATATTAATAGCTTTTAATTAGAAATTAATAGAATCTTTTTAGAATATTAATAGTTTTTTTAATAGTTTTAATCCATTTGTAGAATATAGTAGATATTAAATAGCTTGTTAATCATTTTAATAGAATAATATAGATTTTTCTTGTATTAATAATAGACTTTCTTTTATAGGATAATATTTTAGATATAGATAATATAATTTTTATAGGATTTTAAATAGAATTTTAATAGAATAGATTTCTTTTCTCTTAATATAGAATATAGTTGTTCTTTTATTATAGATTTTCTTAATAGAAAATTAATAGGTTTTAATGTAGAATTTAATTGGTTTCACTTTGTTTATAGAATTTTCTAGGTTTAATTAGTTAGATATAGTTTTCAGATTTAATTAGATTAATTAGGTCTTAGTTAATTAGGATTAATCACTTTAGTTTTAATCAAGTAGTTTTAATCATTTTTTATCTCAATGCAGTTTTTTTGGGGTTATTCATCATTTTCGTTTGGGCCTGATTATCCAAACTCATCCGTAAAGCCCAGTTCAGAGGTCCAGAAATTGCCAGTGTTATATAAGTCCGCGTACACGTGTAAGCAAAGGGAGGCCCCCACATATCACACTTCACACACAGACACATCATCCTCCATTCTCCCTCTCTCTGCCACGTCTCACAACACGTGGGACTCATGCAGAAACCCTCTCCACTCACCCACCACGTGTAAGCCATGCATTCACCGCCTCCACTACCAGTGACACTTGTCACCACTTCCTCCTCCCCCTCATGCATGCAATCTCGCCAGTAACCTCCCACCGGCCGACATGCAATGGCCGCTGACCACCGCCCCAACCCAGTTCCGGCCACCCTAACCGATCCTCAACTACTTCCGGCCGCCATACCCGTCACCGGAAAACCCTAAAACACCCAGAAAACTCCAGAACTTCATCTTTTTCCTCTCATCGCTCATCTTCCACCTTCAATCTTCATCATCGATCATCATTTTTCCAGAAAGCCAGAAAACTGAAATCTCTAGAAACCAACATGCAATCTTCATAGATCTCCCTCAACTTCACACGAATTCAAGAACATCATCAATCTTCGTTCTCCGATCATCATCAGAATCAATCTTCCTCCACAACCGTCGTGGTTTTTTCCAGCAAGCTTCAAGAACACCGTGTTCATCCAGAAGCTCCAACAAATTTCCTTCAAGTGACCTTCGTCAGATTCTTCAATAATCGCCTCCAGAAAATCGCTTGCAAGATCTTCATTCAACGATTCATCAGAAACTCAGTGATCTTCGTCAAGAGCTTCAACGAATCTTCAGCGAACTTCTTCAAGAACTCCATTCGAGCCTTCTTCGATCTCCAGATCTCCTTCAACCGTCCACCTTCAAACATACAGATTCATTCAACCGTCATCAACCGTTCTTCATATTCCCAGGCCTACGCTCGAACAACTCGCGATCAACAGCAACGTCCTCATCCTCGCTCGTCAAACCTTCAAGAACTGCTTCAACAATCTTCATCAAAGATTGTTTTCGAGAACGTCAGGGGAGTGGATTACTCGGTTCCAGATCGGGATTAGTTTGTAGTTTTATTTCTCCTTGTGGTGAAGGTTGTAAAATGAAATTGGTTTGTTAGAGGGAAGACGGGACGAGAAAGGAAGTTTGGTTGAAGGTGATGAGAGCAAGAGTTTCGAGAGAGAGAGTCTGAGACGGCGGCGCAAGGCAATGAACAGTAAACGGAGAAAGTTTGTCTTAGATTGTGTTTTAGGGTTTTCTCCATAATGGACTTAGGGCAGGGATTGCGTCTGGGCCTTGCTTCAAGCCCAACGAACTTCTGTCTACACCTGCATTTCTCTCTTCCCACCCCCTCCGTGTGTTCTTTGGCAATGGGCCAAGCCCAGTTTATTTTCTGGGTTACACCTTCCGTTTAAGTCCGCACCCCCCCCCCCTGTTTTTTTCCTTTTACGTTTTTGTTGGGCTGGGCCCAGTTCAGGATGGTTTTTTGTACCCCTGGGCTGTATTTCACCCCCCTTTATTATTCTTTTTGTTTTTTGTTGTTTCATTTTCTTATTGTTTGTTAGAAAAATGAAAAAGAGAATATATTGAAAAAAGAATGTTGAGAAAAATAGAAAAAAGAAAAAGAAAAATATGAGAAAGAAATATTTGAAAAATAATAGTAAAGAAAAAATACAATATTGAAGGAAAAATATTCAAGAAAGGAATGTTGAAAAAATATATGAAAAAATAGAGAAAGAGATTGAAGAAAAAAGAAATAAAGAAAAGTAAAATAGAAATATTTTGAAAAAGAAAGATACTTGGAAAAAATAGCAAAAAATATTAGTGTAGACTTAATATTTTTTAGAGTACTTTTTTTCATAAAAATTCTTTTACACCTTTTAGAGATAATTTTTAGAAGTCCACTTGTTAGGGGACTATTTTTCATTTGATTTTTCCATTATAGATGGATAGGATAGTATTTCCTAGGAGATTATTTTTCAGTATCCACTCATTGTAATCATTTTTCAGAATGTTAATAAAACGATATTTGAGCTGTGGTCTCGAAGTAGCCGAACTACAGCTGCTCTGATTTCTCGTACCAGACGAGGATATGTAGGCATAGGATGCGATATCCTAGCGAGCACACTAACAATTAACTTTTTGTTCTCTCGCTGCTGTGCGATTGAGACTTTCCCGCTGACGACTGATGTTATCCCTTTTTTTCTCTCTTGCTCGAGTGCATTTGAGACCAGACCATAGTTTTCCCATAGGTTCCCGTACCTGCGAAACCAGTTGATTTCTCACTGCTGTGTGAGAATCCTGTTTAGCCGTAGTTAGCCTGAACTACGTAAAGCTCTGATCTTCCACGCAGTGTGGAAGTACGTAGGCACAAGACGCGAGGTCTTGGCGAGCCAATTTTCCCGTAGTCCCGAACTACGTTGACTCTGACTTTCTCTCTGGAGAATACGTAGGCATAGAGTGCGACGCTCTATCGAGTCAATTCCCTTCTGTTTAGATTTAGCAGTCGTAGATAGATTGTTTTTGCATCCTTTAGACAACCCAAGCAAGCGTGGATCCCATCGAGTACGACGGACGTGAGGGGTGCTAATACCTTCCCCTTGCGTAACCGACTCCCGAACCCAGGTTTTGGTTGCGATGACCATACCTTTCTCCGTTTTTTGCGAGGTTTACTTCGAGCGTTTCCTTTCCCTCCGTTGGGATAAATAACGCACGGTGGCGACTCTTCTGTCAGCCGGCGCCGATTTTCGCAGTAGCGACAGCTGGCGACTCTGCTGGGGACTCCAACGTCCCCTGGCTGCTAAGGACTGCGATCGTCCTTATGCATGTGGGATCCAACGTCCCCTAAGAGAGAGTCAATCCTAGCGCTTGTTTGCTTGTCTATTGGGGTTTATTTATTGATATTATCTTGTGCTGTTGGGGTGTGACGGGTGTTCTATGATTGAGAGATAAGCCGGACCTGGGCTTGAGTGCACCTTAGAATTAGAGTAGAAATTAGTGGGCGCGCACATGCCTTGCATGTCCTAGTGTCCCGCGAAATCTACACTCAGACGAGGTTCTTCTGGTTGGCCTCTTGTCCCACCCTTTGGGTGGCTCGGGTTGCTGGTTAGTTGGATTGTCGACTCTGGGAACCGATCATTTGGAAGTTAGCTAAGTGAGGCCTCTTCAAGACTTGATGATGCCACTCCTTCTGGGAATCGTATCGTCAGTTTTGAAAGTCTGTGACGCTAACGACCGCATAGGATGTCGTACCTTGTCAGATATAGGTCCACACCTGTGAGTGGGGTTTTTTTTTGCAGGAAACTTGACTTCCAACCTACCCGTTATTTTGGTCTTCTCTTCAGAGCAACCGTACTCCGTCAGCAGTGCAGCAGTATTTAGATTGTGTGGGGGCTGTGATCCCATGTTTGTTGCATTGCATTGCATTTGCATAGGCATCTTCGCATCATATTGCATAGCATTTCTCCAGCTAGCCAGAGTTCTGATCCAGCCTTTGTTTCCTGAAGGTGAGTACTCGGAGTTTGGATTGAGCAACTGTTGATTGTCAGAAGACGACCAAGGGGTTGAAGCAGATCTGAGCATAATCAAGCAGTATAGTCAGTTCCAGGTAATTGGTAGCTATGTCTGAAGGCAATTTCCAGTCTCCTAACACCTTGACAGGGTTTACTATGACGTCCCACCCTCAGTATGATTCTATGGAAGACTTCCCGCAAGCGAACAACCTGACTGCAGACCAAGTTGTATAGCCTACTGTTGAGAACCGAGACCGACATGAGTAGTTCGTTGCCCGAAATGAACGTCCTCCTCTTGTTAACAATCAAGGTGCTGTTTTCCTTGAGGGGAATCCACGCAGATATATGCCAGTAGCCAGGACTGTAAACTCAAGAGCTCTTGAAGGTGCTAGAAGGTTCCGAGTATTGGAAGAAAGAGTTGAAGCTTTGGAGGTCAAAGACGCTGTTAACCTGAATGCTGCAGACATGTGTTTGGTCCCTGACCTGGTGTTGCCTTATCAATTCAAAGTGCCGCAATTTGAGGAGTACACGGGAGTTAGCTGTCCGAAGCTGCATTTGATGATGTTCTGTCGAAGAATGACTGCGTTTGTGCGAAATGACCAATTGATGATCCATTGCTTTCAGTATAGTCTGACTGGGGCATCCTTGAAGTGGTATGTGCAGTTAGAGAGTAATCAGATTCGATCATGGGTGGATTTAGCTAGCGCTTTCATGGAGCAGTACGATTACAACCTGGATTTGGCTCCTAGTCTCGTACATTTGCAAGAACTATCTCGGGCGGAGAATGAATCATTCAGAGGGTATGTGCAAAGATGGAAAGAATTGGCTGCTAGTGTTCAACCACCGCTTCAGGAAAGAGAAATGGTTGACATCTTCTTGGGTACTCTGAAAGGCCATTATTATGACAAATTGTTCGGTTGCACAAGCTTTGTGGGCCTAATGAGAATGGGTGAGCTTGTTGAGAGAGGACTCAAGAGCGGAAAGCTTCGAGATGCTCCGTATTTCCCAGTTGATAAGACTGAGTCAGTTGATAGTTCTCAAGAAGAGTGGGAAGGAAATGACGTCGTCTCAGAATCTCTAGCATCTCAGGATCGGTTTTCAGACACTTCAAGTCAACGGTCATCCTATCGTCGATCGCGTCAGCACGCCCAACGAAGACCAAGGAAGCCTGAAAGGCAGTTTACTCAACTGCCAGTGTCGTACAGTCAGTTGTTGCCAGATCTGGTCAGAAGTGGATTGATCGTACCGAAAGAGACTAATCCAATGATTCCACCATATCCTCCAGGTTTTGATGCCAGCGCCCGCTGTGAGTACCATGTTGGGGCACAGGGGCATTCCACAAATGATTGCAAGGTGCTTAGAAGCCAGATTCAGGATCTGTTAGACTCTAACCGGATTTTCATCGCGCCCCAGGGTTTTGTTCAGATTAACGATTCTCCGTCATCCAGTTTCGCGGGTTCGTCAGTTAATGTCATGGGAGACTCCATGGGAAGTGTGTGTTCTGAAGATTGTCAATCAGAGAGTTCAGTCTAATATGGGAGAAGTTTCTAGAGGTTTCTGTGCCGGGGGTCGCATCTGTTTTCTCTGCTAATCCGCTTAGCTTTTGTGCTAGTGTTTGCTGACCACCACCAGGATTGTTGGCTGGGGTCATTGTATTCGTACTCGTTTGTGCTTACGTGCTGCTTTTGTTGGTTATACATGTGTGGGAGATGTTCGTCTGTGTGCTTATAGCTTGAGTTTCTCGTGGTCTTGTCTCGAATATGTGTTTGCTTTCTGCATTGCATTATCATTTAACAGGTACATCAGAACCGTGGGTCTTATTTCCTCATCGTCCAGTTTGTTGCAGGAATTCCTTCAGAGATATGGAACAGAATCAGGTTGAATTGGTCGAAGTCCGAAGCCAGCTGGGGCAGATGATGAGAGACATGCAAGAGATGCGTCTGGAGCAGAAGATCCTCAAAGAGGAAAATAGTCAGCTAAAGACCCAAATGAGCTTGATCATAGAGTGTGCTGAGGAAAGGGGATGATCAGCTATTTGAAGCCGCAGTGAAGAAGCCCGTGCTACCTGTGCCTGTGGGACCTGAACAACAACAAAAGATGCATCCGGCTCAACGGAGGATTCAAGAGGGGAAGCCAAAGAGGATATTTGAGGCGCCACCTACCACGTATGCTGAGCTCTTGCAGACTTTATTGAGGTTCAAAAAGGTTGAAAAGAGAACGTTGGACCCACCCACAGGAGCACTTCCTTATGGCTACGATGCCAGTAAGCAATGTGAATTTCATTCTGGGGCACTCGGACACGACATCGAAAGTTGTCATGCTTTTAAGCACAATGTTCAAGACCTGATTGACTCGAAGGATATTGAATTCACACCGAGCGGTGTAGCTGTACGTATTGCTCCTATCCCAGTTGATGTTAAGATGATGGATGCTTCTAAAGCCGCAGTAGGTCGGAAACGTATCCTAGATTCCATGGTGTCAGAATCTCCATGCCCGCAACTGTTGCCTATTCCTGGGGCAGATCTGAGAAAGAAAATGGCTAAGCATAAGGAGTGCCTTAATTAGTGCGGTGAAAGTCAAGAAACCGATGTTGTATTTGCTACAAAAGTTGTTCAACAGTCAACCCGATACCAGCGACAACAGCAACGATCCCAACAGTGGAAAAGGAAGCAGCATCCCAATCAGCGAGGAGCTCAAAATCAGAGGCCATTGAGGGTATTTAAGGTGCCTCCGATGCCGTATGCCGAACTTCTTCAGGTGTTGCTACGATTGCAGTTGGTTGAGAAGAGGAAGTTAGCCCCGCTGGCAGGTACGCCTCCAGCAGAGTATGATATCAAGGAGCGCTGTGATTTCCATTCAGGAGCACAGGGGCACAACATTGAAGATTGTCTGGCCTTCAAGCATAAAGTGCAGGACCTACTTGACAGTGCAGTGATCAACTTCGGGCAGGAAGGGCCCAAAATCATCTGAATGATGAGGAGGGGCTCTATAATTTGGTAGGGTTGTTGAAAGCAGATCAGGACTACTTCGAGTTGCCTCTAATAACTGATTGTGAAGATAGCTGGTTCAGCAGCAGGACAGATGTGAAAGCCCGGTTCTCAGAAGCTGGCATTTTTCTGTGTTTTATCTTGTCATTTCTTTACATTTGTAGTTTCTTTCCTGTTTAAATTGCAACCTTGTTTGTAAAACTTGTTGTTTTCATTCAATTGATGATAATGAAATAAATATGCATGTTTTGATTGAATCCATTCGTGTTCACTAATTGTTTTTACAAATGTCCAACGCCTGGTTAAGAAGGATCTGAGGAGGACGACGAAAATGAACGACATGCAACTTCCGATATTGTATGCTTTTGAAATAAAACCTGCTGATGATGTACAAATATTGTTTCAAATCCCTAAACACCGGTGATATAAGGAAGATAATCCCTTGCCAACCCCTTTGAGCCTAGTAGTAGGAGTTCTTTCTGAAAGCGAAAAACCCTCCATCTTTAACCTGGGGCAGGGTAGGTGTTAGCTAATTTGGCCGAGCGTTCAAGTTGCAAAAGGAGTGTCCGTTCGAGGATCAATCGCACCTTTAGAGGTCGTGCCTAAAAAACCACAATGGTTAAATCAAGAGTGAGACAGTCACATTATCCCCCAATGAGTCAGACAACCAGTGTCACACGACTTGTTCGGAAAAAGAGAAAGCAAAAAGAGAATCAAAAGCCCGCTAAGTCAAAACTTCAAAACAAATGACTTAGGCAAAAATGTGGGTATCCCGCTGGACTTAAAAAATCAAAAGAAACTCCAAAGAGTCAGCCCAGACAAAAGTTAGGGATATGAAAAGAAAAAAGATGAAAGTATTAAAAAAAGGAAAAATCCTCAAATGAAATACGAGTCGTGTGACCCTAAGTGTCAAAGACGAAAAGTGAGTGGCTGTCACTCCAAAAACTCATGGTTTCTCGAACTATCACTCCTATCTTTCAGCCTCTGAGAGGTGAGCGCGAAGGTCGAATTAGCTGAACGTAGGATGGGAGAACATCAAGGAGAGTGGGTGGGTTAAAATAAATTTTGAGCCTCTATCCTTTCCTTCAAAACCGTGAACCCGACCACGTTATAACCTTCAAAAGTCCTAATTGAAGCAGGTTGTTTCAAAAGCATACTTCGGTAAAGGTCGCGTCGATTCTGACTCCTGAAAGGGTTCCTCTTACCATGTTGGTACTGATGTCGATAAATGTTTTGTGCATTATATGCTATAAACTATTTTTTCCTATTCCCAGTGAACAGATTGGATGTCAAAGCTGTCATATGTGTTGCATTAATATGTCTTTTACGCAGAACAACTTGTTTTACTTGCGAGTAAGCGCTTGACAGCAGGAGAGTTTTCTGCAATGGAGGGTATGGACAGGATAGAACGCCCAAATGCTCCGCAAGCCGGGGCAAGCCATTAAGTGCTCCCCAGTCAGGTCAGCCATTCAAAGTCAGTTACTCTGGGGCAATCAGGTTGAGATTCGGTGAATACCTTGTAGTCAGGGGCACTACTCTGAATCAGATAATCAGGGGCAAGGTCATTGCAGTCAGGGGCAGGCCATCTTAAGAGCGCAGAGGTTATTCTTTATTCAAGAAGCATTTGGTGGGAAGTATCTCTCCGAAGTTCAGAATGCTGGGGCATTTCTTATCAGACCATCGGGGTACGAATGTTCAGATTCCCTTTCGAGGGCTATCCCCACAGAGATCCCACAGGCTGGGGCATATCAGAAGCGAAGGGATTATTCTGCTCCGTATCATCAGAGTTATTCAAAGTTATTCGAGCAGATTCAGCCAATTTTCGAGTGCGAGACGAATGTCGGGAAGTCGTGTTACTATCCCTTGACTCTTCAACCAGAAAATGGTGTATGCAGACAGGATGTTTTCCAGCGTCAGTTGTACCTGACCTATTACAGATAGCCTAAGAGTTCAAACCCATGTTGGCGATCACTATGAGGCCTATCTGTGTTGGCGCATCAGTTTCTAAACCCAATCGTCATCAGTACGCAGGAAGACTCCGACTACTTTCTCCAGCAAAGTCCAGTTTTTTTTCATCGGCGCGGGTAAGCTATCCCCGGAGAAGTCCAATCATACTTGGCATATCTGCTATTCCCCAGCAGAGTTATATTCCCCAGCAGGGTGTTACTTCAACAAGGTGCTCGGTTAAGTTCCCAATTTCCCCAGCGGAGTTGATTTCACTCTTCCAGCATTTATTTTGCTGGAATGATTATGTGATATCCGGGTTATCCCCAGCGGAGTGGGCTTCGTTTTCAGCATTTATTTTGCTGAAGCGGCGTTATGTACCCGACTCTCTCCAGCAGCCCGAGTCGGCATTAGCATATTGCATGCATCATCATATTTGCATCATACTTACATTTCATTTTCAAAATGCGTAGCATTTCCATGCTGAATGGAGCATTACGCCATAGAAAGATTCAAGCATATGCATATGCATACGAAGGATAAGCCAGGTTTTCTATTAGCCTCATATGGCACGTGAACTACTCTGTGATCAGCGCAGGGGCTTTCATCCAGCAACAGTGTTCAAGCAATTCAACAGTTTATTCGTATTTTCAGATCATACAACAGTTATGCTTTGATCAATCAGTCATCTGGTATCGACAGACTTTTTTTCCCGTCTATCAGTAGACGATGTGAAGTGACAGGTGATTTTTTCAGCGGGTTTCTTATTGTCAGATCATACAGATGGTGTGTTTCCCCAGCGAGTCTTCTCCAGCTACCATTAGATGTTGAGGGGTTTCAAAGTGATCTTTCGGATAATGGTTTTCTTTCTGTTTATTGGATGAGATGACATTTCAAGTTGGTTTTCGTGATTGTCGATTCTTATTGACGACGTGGCTCTTTGAAGGTGGTTTTCTTCCCGTCGGTCCTTAATGACGATGTGGTCCCTTTAAGAGTATTGTTCTTTCCATCAAGTCCCGTAGACGAAAGGATTCTGAAATTTGATGGATGGTATTAAAGATTATGGGTGTCTTCCCGTCTATCCTTAGACGATGTGAGTATTGGATTTTGGGTGTCTTCCCGTCTATCCTTAGACGATGTGAGTATTGCATTTTTTTCCTTCGTGGATTTTGGGTGTCTTTCCGTCTATCCTTAGACGATGTGAGTATTGATTTTTTTCCTTCGGGATTATGGGTGTCTTCCCGTCTATCCTTAGACGATGTGAGTATTGGCTTTTGGGTGTCTTCCCGTCTATCATTAGACGATGTGAGTATCGAATTTTTTTCCTTCGGGATTATGGGTGTCTTTCCGTCTATCCTTAGACGATGTGAGTATTGAATTTTTTTTTTCCTTCGGGATTATGGGTGTCTTCCCGTCTATCCTTAGACGATGTGAGTATTGGATTATGGGTGTCTTCCCGTCTATCCTTAGACGATGTGAGTATGGATTAAAGGTGTCTTCCCGTCTATCCTTAGACGATGTGAGTATTGGATTATGGACGTTTTTCCGTCTATCCTTAGACGATGTGAATATATTTCTCTTCCTGTCCATCAGTAGCCGATGTGAGAAGATTAAATGTTTTGTTGCAACCCTCAGGTTTGTTATCAGTGGTATCACGCGAGTAACGGGTGTTAAAATCAGGAGTTCTTTACCAGATGATTGATCAGTTTGTTGCCGTGACGGCTGGGTTCGGTTCTGGATTTTATTCCTCAAGCAATTTTGCAGTATATTCCCGCGGTTGGCAAATTTCAGGGTTTCATTGGTATTCAACCGTCATCTACCTTTGAATGTTTGAAGGCTGAGCGCTCTTCACCCATTCAGGTCGAAGCCGCTTGAATAGGGGCAGCTGTTGCACCTCAAAATTTGGCCAACCAGGTCCCGTATCTGGTCCTATGTTTCGACGCATGACCGCATCCGCATCTGCATATTGCATACAGTGCATTTTTCATTTGTTTTGATTTTATCGGGATCACAGCCCTCATCTCGTGTTTCAGGTGTTTTTTAATCAGTTTAGATGAGTAGAATCGTATTTTTTGAGCAGTCGTGCTCCTCCCGGTGTTTTCACCTCGCGCTGTTGTTTTTAGGGATATTTCGGTGTCCGTTTATTTTTACCGGTTACTCCGGTGTGCTCTCGTGGTATTATTTGTCGTTCTGTGCTATTTTTGTTCCTTCGGGAATTATTGTGAATTTTCTGGATTTTATTGGCCATTATTAGGGTTTTATTGGATTTTAAATAGTTTTTTAGAATTTTAAATGGAATAAATAAATAGCATTTTCTTTTTAGAATATTAGGGTTTTAATAGAAAAATATTTTCCTTTTATAATAGTTTAATATAGATTTTCTTTTAGATATTATTAGATATTAATAGCTTTTAATTAGAAATTAATAGAATCTTTTTAGAATATTAATAGTTTTTTTAATAGTTTTAATCCATTTGTAGAATATAGTAGATATTAAATAGCTTGTTAATCATTTTAATAGAATAATATAGATTTTTCTTGTATTAATAATAGACTTTCTTTTATAGGATAATATTTTAGATATAGATAATATAATTTTTATAGGATTTTAAATAGAATTTTAATAGAATAGATTTCTTTTCTCTTAATATAGAATATAGTTGTTCTTTTATTATAGATTTTCTTAATAGAAAATTAATAGGTTTTAATCTAGAATTTAATTGGTTTCACTTTGTTTATAGAATTTTCTAGGTTTAATTAGTTAGATATAGTTTTCAGATTTAATTAGATTAATTAGGTCTTAGTTAATTAGGATTAATCACTTTAGTTTTAATCAAGTAGTTTTAATCATTTTTTATCTCAATGCAGTTTTTTTGGGGTTATTCATCATTTTCGTTTGGGCTTGATTATCCAAACTCATCCGTAAAGCCCAGTTCAGAGGTCCAGAAATTGCCAGTGTTATATAAGTCCGCGTACACGTGTAAGCAAAGGGAGGCCCCCACATATCACACTTCACACACAGACACATCATCCTCCATTCTCCCTCTCTCTGCCACGTCTCACAACACGTGGGACTCATGCAGAAACCCTCTCCACTCACCCACCACGTGTAAGCCATGCATTCACCGCCTCCACTACCAGTGACACTTGTCACCACTTCCTCCTCCCCCTCATGCATGCAATCTCGCCGGTAACCTCCCACCGGCCGGCATGCAACGGCCGCTGACCACCGCCCCAACCCAGTTCCGGCCACCCTAACCGATCCTCAACTACTTCCGGCCGCCATACCCGTCACCGGAAAACCCTAAAACACCCAGAAAACTCCAGAACTTCATCTTTTTCCTCTCATCGCTCATCTTCCACCTTCAATCTTCATCATCGATCATCATTTTTCCAGAAAGCCAGAAAACTGAAATCTCCAGAAACCAACATGCAATCTTCATAGATCTCCCTCAACTTCACACGAATTCAAGAACATCATCAATCTTCGTTCTCCGATCATCATCAGAATCAATCTTCCTCCACAACCGTCGTGGTTTTTTCCAGCAAGCTTCAAGAACACCGTGTTCATCCAGAAGCTCCAACAAATTTCCTTCAAGTGACCTTCGTCAGATTCTTCAATAATCGCCTCCAGAAAATCATTTGCAAGATCTTCATTCAACGATTCATCAGAAACTCAATGATCTTCGTCAAGAGCTTCAACGAATCTTCAGCGAACTTCTTCAAGAACTCCATTCGAGCCTTCTTCGATCTCCAGATCTCCTTCAACCGTCCACCTTCAAACATACAGATTCATTCAACCGTCATCAACCGTTCTTCATATTCCCAGGCCTACGCTCGAACAACTCGCGATCAACAGCAACGTCCTCATCCTCGCTCGTCAAACCTTCAAGAAATGCTTCAACAATCTTCATCAAAGATTGTTTTCGAGAACGTCACGGGAGTGGATTACTCGGTTCCAGATCGGGATTAGTTTGTAGTTTTATTTCTCCTTGTGGTGAAGGTTGTAAAACGAAATTGGTTTGTTAGAGGGAAGACGGGACGAGAAAGGAAGTTTGGTTGAAGGTGATGAGAGCAAGAGTTTCGAGAGAGAGAGTCTGAGATGGCGGCGCAAGGCAATGAACAATAAACGGAGAAAGTTTGTCTTAGATTGTGTTTTAGGGTTTTCTCCACAATGGACTTAGGGCAGGGATTACGTCTGGGCCTTGCTTCAAGCCCAACGAACTTCTGTCTACACCTGCATTTCTCTCTTCCCACCCCCCTCCGTGTGTTCTTTGGCAATGGGCCAAGCCCAGTTTATTTTCTGGGTTACACCTTCCGTTTAAGTCCGCACCCCCCTGTTTTTTTCCTTTTACGTTTTTGTTGGGCTGGGCCCAGTTCAAGATGGTTTTTTGTACCCCTGGGCTGTATTTCACCCCCCTTTATTATTCTTTTTGTTTTTTGTTGTTTCATTTTCTTATTGTTTGTTAGAAAAATGAAAAAGAGAATATATTGAAAAAAGAATGTTGAGAAAAATAGAAAAAAGAAAAAGAAAAATATGAGAAAGAAATATTTGAAAAATAATAGTAAAGAAAAAATACAATATTGAAGGAAAAATATTCAAGAAAGGAATGTTGAAAAAATATATGAAAAAATAGAGAAAGAGATTGAAGAAAAAAGAAATAAAGAAAAGTGAAATAGAAATATTTTGAAAAAGAAAGATACTTGGAAAAAATAGCAAAAGATATTAGTGTAGACTTAATATTTTTTAGAGTACTTTTTTTCATAAAAATTCTTTTACACCTTTTAGAGATAATTTTTAGAAGTCCACTTGTTAGGGGACTATTTTTCATTTGATTTTTCCATTATAGATGGATAGGATAGTATTTCCTAGGAGATTATTTTTCAGTATCCACTCATTGTAATCATTTTTCAGAATGTTAATAAAACGAGATTTGAGCTGTGGTCTCGAAGTAGCCGAACTACAGCTGCTCTGATTTCTCGTACCAGACGAGGATATGTAGGCATAGGATGCGATATCCTAGCGAGCACACTAACAATTAACTTTTTGTTCTCTCGCTGCTGTGCGATTGAGACTTTCCCGCTGACGACTGATGTTATCCCTTTTTTTCTCTCTTGCTCGAGTGCATTTGAGACCAGACCATAGTTTTCCCATAGATTCCCGTACCTGCGAAACCAGTTGATTTCTCACTGCTGTATGAGAATACCCTGTTTAGCTGTAGTTAGCCTGAACTACGTAAAGCTCTGATCTTCCACGCAGTGTGGAAGTACGTAGGCACAAGACGCGAGGTCTTGGCGAGCCAATTTTCCCGTAGTCCCGAACTACGTTGACTCTGACTTTCTCTCTGGAGAATACGTAGGCATAGAGTGCGACGCTCTATCGAGTCAATTCCCTTCCGTTTAGATTTAGCAGCCGTAGATAGATTGTTTTTGCATCCTTTAGACAACCCAAGCAAGCGTGGATCCCGTCGAGTACGACGGACGTGAGGGGTGCTAATACCTTCCCCTTGCGTAACCGACTCCCGAACCCAGGTTTTGGTTGCGATGACCATACCTTTCTCCGTTTTTTGCGAGGTTTACTTTGAGCGTTTCCTTTCCCTCCGTTGGGATAAATAACGCACGGTGGCGACTCTTCTGTCAGCCGGCGCCGATTTTCGCAGTAGCGACACTTCAGTACAGAGCAACCCAGTCTATCAGCCTTGCACTTGATCCCATGATTGCATATGCATGTGCATTTTCATGTTTGCATTTCATTAACATGTATTTATGTTACAGGTGACTATTCCCCTCTGATTCTAGGATATCTTCTATCCAGGCATGGAGTCCCTGAAGAAGACGGTTGCTTACAGGTTGCAGTCACCAGATATCAGTTCATTACTGGGTTTAGTTGCTTTGGCAGATGAGAGTGTGAGGGCTAGGTTCAGAGTATCCTATGGGAGGCTGCTTAGTTTGTTGTATACACCTTCGG
This sequence comes from Lathyrus sativus, assembly GCA_963859935.3. NCBI lineage: Eukaryota > Viridiplantae > Streptophyta > Magnoliopsida > Fabales > Fabaceae > Lathyrus > Lathyrus sativus. Next base: position 422,664,219 of record OZ012739.1, read on the forward strand.
CTTTCGAGATTACTGGGGTGTATACCTTGATGCAGTTTTATGAGCCGCAGCTGAGATGTTTCTTATTTCCAGACTACATCCTTGCACCCACTTTGGAAGAGTATTGTGTTATGTTGGATATCCCCGTGCTAGACCAGATGCCCTTTGCACACATTGACACGGAGCCTGAGTTAGCTACGCTCACAGAGATTGTCAGTTTAGACACTTCGGAGTTTCCAGGAGGCTTGGTCAAGCTGAATGGAGCTTATGGTTTTCACTTATCTGTCATGGTTGAGAAGGCCACACAGTGCGCGAAGAATGGGTGTTGGATTGCCTTTAGTGCTATTCTGGCTGTCTGCATTTACGTGATTGTCTTGTTTCCTAATGTGCCAGACTTTGTTGATTCGGATGCCTTCCTGATTCTCGCCTCAAAGAATCCCATTCCTACTCTCTTGGGCGATGTTTATCATTCTATTCACTACAAGAATGAGAAACGTCGTGGCAAGAACATGTCCTGCTGTCTTCCTCTCCTGTACAGGTGGTTCCAGAGGCACCTTCCGAAGACTGGGCCGTTTGTTGATACCGCTGATACTTTGGATTGGCCGTCCCGGTTGATGGGGCTATCTGCTGAGAATATCATTTGGTTTGATCGGGGTATGCTTGGTACTAACATTATATATAGTTGTAGCGGCTTTCCGAATGTTCCCCTGATTGGACGAAAAGGCTGTATCAACTATAATCCTTCACTATTGGTACGACAGTTTGGTTACGCCTTGAGAGATGCTCCTATTGAGGTTGAGATACAGGAATCTCTGTATTTCACGGGCTCCTTAGACGAGACTACTTTGATCAGGTTGAAGCATGCGTGGGCTAGCATCCACAAGAGGGGGAAGGCTTTGCTCGGCAAGAGCAATAGCAAAGCTTATGATCCTTATATGGCCTGGGTCCGTGAGAGAGCTCGTATGTCCTTGATGCCTTATCCCGCTGTGGAACCGCTGTATCTTCCATTGATTGAGGTACCTCCTGCAGAAGAGAGCGAGAAATATAACAAGTTGTTAGCTGCAAATGAGGAATTGAAGAAAGCTAACGAGGAGTTAGAGAAGGAGATCTTCCAGTTACGACGAGAGAAGAAGGAAGCCACCTTCACGGTGAAGGAACAAACCGAATTGATTAACAGGTTGGGATCAGAGCTGACAGAAGTGACCAACAAGAAAGAAAGAGTAGGGATAGCTTTGAACGGGGTTATCAAGGTACTTACGTCCAAGAAGGAACTTCTAAGCAAGGCTTATGCTCGTATCAGCAACTGGGAGGCTTTGTGGGAGGCCACGCTCACCAAGCGGAAAGAGCGCGAAGACAAACTGAAAATGCAGATTGCCACGCTGGAAGAACAGGTTAAAGCCCAGGAAGCACGGATTGTCGAAGTAACATCCTTTAGGAGTACTGCTAATCTCAGAGTCAGTGATGGTGACGAGAAGTTGAGAGGTTGCGAGGAGAAGGCCGGTTCCAAGAGGTACAGATCCGATGAGAGTTCGAGCAAAAGAGCTTCCCGGGACGACGCTGCGAAGCTGAGATCCACTACCGAGCGGCATGCTTTACTGATGCAGGAGTTGATCTCCCGACTAGGACACTCAGAGACGATGAGGATACTGGAGGACGTCCGAGCGCGTCACTTGGCCTGACGTATCTTTGCCTTACCTTTGTTATTTGTACTTGTATTTGGGCCATCGCCAGACTTGTTGGCCGAGGTCTCTTCGGTTGTATTCAGTACTCAGCCTCTGGGCATTTGTTATATATGAGGATTTTCTGGTTTATTGCTTGCTGAATAGGGACTCCATTGCCATAATGGCTTTCTCTCTGGAACTAGAATCGGGGGAATATAACCTGTAGCATATTTACATAATCGCATTCGCATTCATATTGCATTACAGGTAATTATTGAATTGTATCTCATCTCCTGCATTCTTCAGGTCTTTCCAGGATTGAAAGTCAACGCCCGCACCGATACTCTACCCGAAACAACTGCAAAAGAGTCATGGACCAGATACAAAGCGAGATGCAAGAGATGCGTGAGAAGCTGGCGTTGTTCATGCAGACGATGGAGACAATTGTGAAAGGGCAGGAACACTTGCAAACTTTGGTGCAGCCATTACTGGTGAGAAATGCTGGGCATGGAAACGAAGACCATAATTCTGTACGTGTTGACACCATTCACGGGGATGGTACTCCTACACCTGTAGCTCCACCTGTGGTGAATATACCTGCTGTAAATATGAACAATGGCGCTGGCGCCGGGAACGGTAATACAGGAATCAGTAATGAGATTGTCATTAACAACGTCGGATTCGGAGACGCCAATCTGGGCGGTGATAATAATGGAGGTAATGGCTTTCGTAACAACGGAGTTGGCTATAACGACCAGGGGTTTGATTATGCTAACCAAGATGGGAAGTTCGGTTTCAACGCTCAGGGTTTCGGACAGGATGTATTTGGCAATGCCAATCAGGGTTATGGTGGTTTCGGTAACGGAAATGGTGCTGGAATGATGGCTTTTGGACCGGCCGGGGTCGCTCAAGGGTATGGTAACAGGGGACGGGGTCCTGTGATGAATCAGTCTAGATTTGGTCGTAATAATGGATATGATGGGTACGGGAATGAGAATGGTAATTGGATGGAAGACCAACAAGAGGATGCTTTCTCTGGTAGAGGCTTTGAAGGTCCTGTAGACAACGCTCAACGAATCAAGATGCTCGAGGAACAGATGAAAGGGGTTGTGAATCAAAGTGCTGTTGGTTTAGATATGACCACAATAGGTTTGGTGCCTGGCCTGAGGGTACCGCTGAAGTTTAAAGCTCCCACATTTGACAAATATAAGGGAGATACTTGTCCGAAGGTGCATGTGCGGTCCTACTATAGACGGATGTCTGCTTACTCAAATGATGAAAGAATGCTGATGCATTTCTTTCAAGACAGCTTGTCTGGTCCGTCCCTTGAGTGGTATATGGGGTTGGAGCCAACTCAGATAAAGACATGGAAACAATTGGCTGAAGCGTTTGTGACTCATTATAAGTACAATAGTGACCTGGCACCGAACAGGGTCCAGTTACAGGGGTTGTCACAGAAGAAAGATGAGAGTTTCAAAGAATATGCGCAGAGATGGCGCGACATGGCTGCAAGGGTTCATCCTCCTTTGGTTGAGAAGGAGATGAATGATATGTTCATAGGAACATTCACCGGTATGTTTTATGATAAGCTATTTCCCGCTTCCTTGGGCAGTTTCTCGGACCTAATCTTGATGGGCAAGAAGGTTGAAAGTAATATTAAAATGGGGAGATTCCAAGCTGAGGAGTCCACTTCAGTTGGAGGTAACAGAAAAGCTTTTGGCGGTCGCCGTCAGGGTGACACAAGTGCAGTATTCGGGGGCCGAGGCCGAGGCTGGGGTAGAGGACGGAATCAGTACAATCATCCGCAACAGGTGGCAAGTGTCACAATTCCATTTCATCAACAACCAATACCACTACAACAGATACTGCCACAGCAGCAACCACAGGATTATGGACAGAGAAGGTTTCAGAAGATGAAAAGGGTGTTCGACGCTCCTCCTTCTACCTATGCAGAGTTACTTCAAACATTGTTGGGGTTAAATTTGGTAGAAAAGAGGACTCTAGCACCACCTAAAGGGGCGGTACTTCCGTACGGGTACGACACCAACAAACACTGCGAATTTCACTCCGGGGCGCCCAGACATGACATAGAAGCTTGCTACGCTTTCAAGCATGTAGTGCAAGATCTGTTGGATAGCAAGGCCATAAATTTTGGACAAGCAGGTCCGAACATAGTAAAACAGCCAATGCCCAACCACGGGGCAAATGCTATTTTGACTGAGGAGGGTTTGAATCTGATCATGAATGTTGATGAACTGAAAACACCGTTGTGTGAGATAAAGAGCAGGTTATTGAAAGGAGGTGTGTATCCGGGCTGTGATGAGTTTTGTCTAGAGTGTTGGACCCAAGCTGGGGGTTGTGCTGAATTAAAGAAGGGTATTCAGACCTTGATAGATGAAGGCACGTTGTAATTCGACAGAGCGGCTGTCGAGAAACCTGCAGAAGTATTAGCTGATGAGCAAAGTGATGTAGCTACGGTGACAATCCCCCGAAAAACGATAACTATAACGGCGCCAACCAGACGACCGCCGATCACTATCACCAAGGCAGGGCCAACACCTTATGAGAGCACTAAGGCAGTACCCTGGACTTATGGACTGGAAGCGTATTATGATGGGGTGAAACTTGATATCAGTAAACGACCAACTGAGGTTGTGGACAATGTCGTCGGAACCGGAGGGATGACAAGAAGTGGGAGAATTTTTATATCGCCTGAGGTAGAGGCTGAACGATTGGCAAAAGGTAAAGGAAAAGTGAATGAGGAGGTCCCTGTGCAGAGGAATGAAAAAGAAACGTCACTGAAAGATGTAGAAGAGTTTATGCGTCTTATTTGGAAGAGTGACTATAAAATTGTTGAGCACCTTCAACAAACACCGTCAAAGATATCCATATTGTCACTGTTATTGTGTTCTGAAGCCCATAGGAATGCATTATTGAAAATTCGGGACACGTCATTTGTACCCCAAGATGTTTCTGTGAATCAGTTGGAGGGGGTGATGGCGCACGTGAATGCAGGCCATAGCTTGGGATTTACGGATTTTGATTTGACCCCGAGGGGAAGAGAGCATAACATGGCGTTGCACGTCTCAGTTGAATGCAGGGGCATAGTCATATCCCACGTGCTGGTAGATATCGGATCTTCCTTGAACGTGCTGCCAAAGAAAGCAATGATGAAATTGGACATCAGGGGGATCATTTGTACGCCTAGTGACTTGGTGGTCAGGGCATTTGATGGTACACGGAGGTCGGTCTTTGGATCCATAACTCTGCCTCTGCAGGTGGGGCCGGCGATTTTTGAAACTGAATTTTACGTTATAGACATCCAGCCTGCATATAGCTGTCTTCTTGGGCGACCATGGATCCATGGTGCCGGGGCAGTCACATCTACCCTGCACCAAAAGCTAAAGTACATGGTGGGGGACAGTGTGGTCACAGTTTGTGGAGAGGAGGATATATTGGTCAGCCATATGTCGTCATTCAAGTACGTGGAAGTCGACGGCGAGATTCATGAAACACCCTGTCAAGCCTTTGAAGGGTTGCGCATCAAAGACAAAGTTCCAGGGCCGAGTAAAGCATCAGAGGTGGCGGTATCATCATACAAGGAGGCTCAGGCTCTAGTGAAGACCGGTGAGACCAAGGGCTGGGGCAAGGTTCTGGATATTCCCGTGAAAATGGACAGATTTGGGCTGGGATATCAACCTTCATCATCCACGCCTGCTGTAGGGGAACCCCGTTTCAGAGGACCAATAACAATTACGGCTAGTGGAGTATATCACGAGGCCATCAACGCTGTTTCAGATTCTGAAGAAGGAGACAGCGACTGCGACATGGACGCCTGGATTCAGCCGAGCGTGCCAGGACAAGGGCTTTGCAACTGGTCTATTCAAGAGACTGTTCCTGTGACAACTAAACAGTAATGCTTTGTTTTCTTAATTGTTGAACAATCCGGTGTCCTACCCGGGGCATCGTGATTTTGCTTAGGGCTACTCTGTTATGTACATTGCACTGTTTGATCATTAATAAAAGGCGTTTTTCATGTACAAATATTGTGATCTCTGTTTGTCCTGTTTTTTTATTTTTACAATAAAATGGAAACGTGGTTATTCGCTTTGTATGTATTTTGAAGCATTTAACCATTTCCTTTGCAGGATTACATTTTCAGATGACATCATTGAACCGCCTATGACTCACTTCGACTTTGAACACCCGGTATTTCAGACCGAAGAAGAGATTGTTGAAGATGGCGACGTTCCAGAAGAGTTGTCTTGGTTGGTAAAGCAAGAAGAACGAATCATTCTGCCTCATGAGGAGGTTATCGAAATTATCAATCTGGGGTCGGAAGGGGTTGAAAGGAACATCCGTATAGGGGCCGCGCTGCAGAGCGACGTCAAGCGAAGATTGGTTGAAATGCTCAAAGAGTACAGTGATATTTTTGCTTGGTCATATGAGGATATGCCTGGGCTGGATACGGATATGGTTGTGCACCGTCTGCCGCTAAAAGAAGAATGCCCGCCGGTTAAGTAGAAGCTTCGAAGAACTAGACCAGACATGGCTGTGAAGATTAAGGAGGAGGTTCAAAAGCAGTGGGATGCTGGTTTCCTAGCTGTTACGAAATATCCCTCATGGGTCGCTAATACTGTGCCAGTGCCAAAGAAAGACGGTAAAGTGAGAATGTGCGTAGATTACCGTGATTTGAACAAAGCGAGCCCGAAAGATGATTTTCCACTTCCTCACATCGATGTGCTGGTCGATAACACCGCTCAATTCTCTGTATTCTCCTTCATGGATGGCTTCTCGGGCTATAATCAGATTAAAATGGCGCCAGAAGACATGGAGAAGACTACCTTCATTACTCCCTGGGGAACATTTTGTTACAAAGTGATGCCCTTCGGATTGAAGAATGCTGGGGCAACATATCAGCGTGCAGTGACGACTCTCTTTCATGACATGATGCATAAAGAGATCGAGGTTTATGTTGATGATATGATTGCCAAATCCCAGACGGAGGAAGGACATTTGGTGAATCTGCTGAAATTATTCAAGAGGCTTAGGAGGTTCAGGCTGAGACTGAACCCTAACAAGTGCACCTTCGGGGTGAGATCGGGTAAAATGCTGGGGTTTATTGTGAGCGAAAAAGGAATAGAGGTCGATCCTGCAAAGATAAAAGCCATACAAGAAATGCCGACTCCTAAGACAGAAAAAGAGGTGCGCGGGTTTTTAGGGAGGTTGAATTATATCGCTCGGTTCATATCTCACCTAACAGCTACGTGTGAGCCGTTATTCAAGCTGTTGAAAAAAGACCAGGCTGTAACGTGGAATGAAAATTGTCAAAAGGCGTTCGATAAAATAGAGCAGTATTTGCAGGAGCCTCCTATTTTGATACCCTCAGTGGCAGGAAGACCCTTGATTATGTATTTGACGGTTCTTGAGGGGAGTATGGGTTGTGTTCTCGGTCAACATGACGAGACAGGGCGGAAAGAGCATGCGATATACTACCTGAGTAAGAAGTTTACTGAATGTGAATCTTGATACTCAATGCTCGAAAAAACTTGTTGTGCGCTAGCCTGGGCCGCCAAGCGTTTGAGGCAGTACATGCTAAATCATACAACCATGCTCATCTCGAAGATGGATCCTATCAAATACGTATTTGAAAAGCAGGCACTATCGGGGAGAATTGCCCGTTGGCAGATGGTTTTGACCGAATATGACATCCAATATGTTTCACAGAAGGCTATAAAGGGGAGCGTGTTATCAGAGTATCTTGCTGAGCAGCCTGTTGAGGACTACCAATCGATGAGATTTGATTTTCCTAACGAGGATATCATGTACCTAAAGATGAAAGATTATGAAGAACCGTTGCCGGATGAAGGACCAGAATTGGGTTCCAAATGGCAGATGATCTTTGACGGAGCTATAAACTCCTATGGTAGCGGAATAGGGGCAATCATCACTACTCCACATGGGTCGCACATCCCATTTACTGCTCGATTGACCTTTCCAGTTACCAATAATGAAGCCGAATACAAAGCTTGCATCATGGGGCTTGAAGAAGCTATTGATTTGCGAATCAAAAATCTGGATGTATACGGAGACTCAGCTCTGTTGGTGAATCAAATAAAAGGAGAATGGGAGACATGTCAGCCCAATTTGATACCATATATGAATTACGCCAGAAGATTGTTGCCTTTCTTTGACAAAGTTGAATTGCATCATGTGCCGCGAGCAGAAAATCAGATGGCTTACGCCATGGCCACATTGTCTTCCATGTATAAAGTCAATTTCTGGAATGAGGCTCCCAGAATTATTATCTCTCGGCTTGACAGGCCTGCCTTCATATTTGCCATTGACGAAGCATCTGATGATAAGCCCTGGTATTTTGACATCCAGAATTTCCTGAAGAACAATGAGTATCCGGCTGGGGCATCCAGTCACGATCAGAAGACTCTCAGGAGATTGGCGGGTAATTTCTATCTGAATCTGGACGGTGTAGTGTATAAAAGGAATCACGACTTGGTGTTGCTACGTTGTGTAGACGAGAAAGAGGCGAAGTTGCTCATGGAGGAAATACACGAGGGTACATTTGGTACACATGCCGGCGGACATGCTATGACAAGAAAGCTGCTGCGGGCAGGTTATTACTGGCTAACTATGGAAACTGACTGTTTCAAGTTTGCAAAGAGGTGTCATAAGTGCCAGATTTATGGGGATAAGATCCATGTGCCTCCGAGTCCTCTGAACGTGATGTTGTCACCATGGCCATTCTCGATGTGGGGAATCGATATGATTGGAAAGATTGAGCCGACGGCATCTAACGGACACCATTTCATTTTGGTAGCAATTGATTATTTTACTAAGTGGGTGGAAGTGGCATCCTATGCTAATGTGACCAAGCAAGTAGTGGCCAAGTTTATCAAACGGGACATCATTTGCCGATATGGAATCCCTGAGCGGATTATTACCGACAACGGTTCGAACTTAAATAACAAGATAATGAAGGAGCTGTGTCAGAGTTTTAAGATCGAACATTACAACTCTTCTCCTTACCGACCCAAGATGAATGGCGCTGTTGAAGCGGCCAATAAGAATATAAAGAAGATTGTTCAGAAGATGGTGGTGACCTATAAGGACTGGCACGAGATGCTACCTTTTGCTTTGCACGGTTATCGTACGACGGTACGCACATCAACCGGGGCAACCCCGTTCTCGTTGGTATACGGAATGGAAGCAGTGCTACCACTGGAAGTTGAGATTCCTTCCCTGAGGGTATTACAAGATGTCCAACTCGACGAGGCAGAATGGGTGAAAGACAGGTTGAACCAGCTGAGTTTAATGGATGAGAAGAGGTTAGCTTCTCTAGCATATGGTCGGTTGTACCAGAGCCGAATGAAGAAAGCGTATGATAAGAAGATACATCCTCGGAGCTTTCAGACGGGCGACCTTGTGCTAAAAAGGATTCTGCCGCCACAGGCAGATCACAGGGGCAAGTGGACCCCCAACTACGAAGGGCCATACATTGTCAGAAAAGTCTTTTCAGGAGGAGCTTTATTGTTGTCCACCATGGACGGTGAAGACTTTACGTCGCCTGTGAATTCGGACGCAGTTAAAAAATACTTTGCTTGAAATTGACCCGCTGGACGAAAAAAAGAGAGTCCAGGCAAAAATGAGGCATCCTGGCGAATCAAAAACAGAATGAAAGGTTCGGGCAAAAATTAGGGATAAAATTGAAAAAATGTACACCCGCGAAGTTGAAAACTTACACTGGGCGGCTTCGGCAAAAAAAGGGTATCCCGGTGAACTTAAAACCCGTAAAGGGCGGTTCACGCAAAAGTTAGGGATTTTAAAAAAAAGCGAATGACTGCGGTCTGAATTTGATACTACGGTGCATATTGGTGCGGGAGAATATACCTGAGAGTTCGATTATCAGATACAATCTCTTCAGAAGTTTGAATACCGGGAAAGCGCCAGAGTCAGGTGGGTCATAGGAGGATCAACTCATGATGTTTGTCTGCATCATGTTGCCGACATATGTGCAAATTTGAGTTGTCACTGTATTTATGCTTCCTGTGCATACTTGTATAGTTGTTGTGCGTAACTTCCTCTTTTCAGGAGTTACATCCAGTGTACAAAACTCTGCCCATTCAGGGGCCCAATCAATAAAACATGTTATTCAGTATTTGATGCTTGTTCTTTACTGTTTTGTACATGATAAACGCCAATGTTTTGATAAAACTAGCAGTTGCATAACGTTGCTGGCCCTTGCCAATAATTGCTAAAACTTCAAATTGACTGAAAATGATGTCACTAACGCTAACTTGAATAGACTCGGTTGTATAAACTTGCCTTGTCTCGTTCGTGATGTCGCAGGGTTCTCGCTCATATGAGGGGGACGATCAGAAGATTGCAGTCCTAACTAGAGGCTCGTAACGAAAAGATGTGATCGTTATGCGAAGTGAATCCCCATGCAGGTCACACTTCATTCCCTGGAGCTGAGATGACAATGTTCCTTACTGAAGAAGGATCAAAGTCCCCAGCTAGTCACAGCTTACCCGAAGGATATTCACCAGACAGTCTATTCCCCCCAGCGGAGTCGGTTAGTTTTCCCCAAGAGAGTTATTTTGTCCCCAGCGAAGTTCTCTCTTTTCAGCCAGTGTTTTCTTTCCTCCCAGTGGAAATCGAGGGTTAAGACTCTCCCCGGCAGAGTTGGTGGTGTGTCCTGGCATTTACTTTTCCAGAACGCTTTGTGATACCCGTTCACTCCCCGGCAGGGTGGTATTTGTCCTCAGCCTCTGTGTTGATGAAGCAAGCGTATCAGAGCTTTCCTCAGCAGTTCGAACCTGCATTTGCATTCACATGCATTATCACGTTTGCATTCATCTAGAAAACGCGTAGCATTTCCATGCTGTATGGAGCATTGCGCCATTAGCAAACATGCGCATGTTGAAACATAAATCAGGTTGGTTAACCTTATGCTTTCAGGTGTATTTCTCAACAGGAGTATGGAGTTTAGGTCAACAGGAATATGGAGTTCCAGCAGATATATTTTCAGGTATTCGGAGTCTCGCTGTGAGACAGGTGATGATACAAGTTAGTTTATTTTCCCCACAGAGTTACTAATGGAGGTGATCCGATCAGTGGAATGTTTTTTTTTCAAGTTTGTTGCAGTGGCAGCATTTCAGGGTTTCATAAAATCAAAATTTCAGGAGTGTTCGCTTGTTGATGAGATGAGTGTTCGGTGTTTATTTTTCAATATCTCCCCAGTAGAGTTAGATATTATTGCAAACAGGTAAGGAAGTTATATATAAGGTGTTTTCCTGTAAGAATCAGACAGGTAGTCCGTATGAAATAGGCGGACAATGATAAAAGAAGTTGTACCGTATGAAGCAGGCGAAAGAACTTCGGAAGATCTGTAAGAATCAGGCAGATGTAAACAGAGTTTCTGTAGGGATCAGGCAGATGGTACATTTCCGTATGAATCAAGCGAATATTGATAGTAGAACTTTCCGTAAGTAACAGGCGGATGCGAATTTGAAGTTTCTGTAAGAATCAGGCAGATGGCGTACTTTCCGTACGAAACAGGCGGATGATGACAAGAAACTGTCCCGTATGTAGCAGGCGGATGGCAGATGTTTTTCCGTAGGAAACAGGCGGAAGATGATAGAAGTTGCACCGTATGAAGCAGGCGGATGAACTTTGATGTTCCTGTAAGAATCAGGCAGGTAGTCCGTATGAAACAGGCGGATAATGATAAAAGAAGTTGTACCGTATGAAGCAGGCGGAAGAACTTTGTGCTTCTGTAAGAATCAGGCAGATGTGTTCTCCCGTAGGAAGCAGGCGGATATAAAGAAAACTATTCCGTAAGTAGCAGGCAGATGTGTGGACAAGAATTTCTCTGTAAGGATCAGGCGGATGTTAATAAACGTTGTTCCCGTATGAAGCAGGCGGGTTGTAGATGGTCTTTCCGTACGAAGTAGGCAGATGATAAATAGACTTTCCGCAAGTAGCAGGCGGATATGAAAAATGTGTTCTGTAAGAATCAGGCAGATATGTTCTTCCGTAAGTAGCAGGCGGATGATGATAAAGAATTCTCCTGTAAGTAACAGGCGGATATGAAAAATGTGCTCTGTAAGAATCAGGCAGATATGTTCTCCCGTATGCAGTAGGCGGAGATAAAAAGAGTTCTTCCGTATGAAGCAGGCGGATATAGTTCATTTTCTTGTATGAAATAGGCAGGTGTATATAGTTTTTATCGTATGAAACAGGCGGACATGGATAGTTTTCCGTATGTAGTAGGTGGATAGACCTATCAGATTCAGATAAACGGTGGTCCCACGATAGGCAGAATGTGTTCAGACATTTGACAGAAGTATCTCTCTGGTGAAGTCACTAAGTTTATCCCTATATTGACAAGTTAACGTTAAAATCAGTTGGCAAATTTTCGGGTTTATTGGTATTCAACCGTCTCGTACCTCGATTGATTGAAGGCCGTTCGCTCTTCACCCAGTCGGGTCAAAGCCGCTTGAATAGGGGCAGCTGTTGCACCCTAAAATTTGACCAACCGGTTCCCACACCTGATTTACGTTTCGACTCATTTTTCATTCGCATTCGCATACGACATGCATCACATTTTTCAATCATACTGATAATATCGGGGTACAGCCTAATTCTCACCGGTCGGGCGTTTCAGACCAGTCCAGATAATCAAAGTTTCATTTTTCGGGAAGTTGCGCGCTTCTCGGCGTTTTCAGCTGATACTGCTGTTTTGAGGGTATTTTGATACCTGGCGTCACCATTCATTCCAGTCTGGTCTCGTATCGGAATTATTCGCTGTATTTGCTTTTATAGGATTTTATAGAATTTTTCTATGTATTTTTGAGATTTTATAGGCATTCTAATAATCATTTTTGACTTTAAATAGATATAGAGTTAGGTTTTAATATGGAATTAGTATTTTTTTTCTTTTTTGTAGAAATTAAATAGTTCTCCTTTTTAATAGAATTTTTTTCCTAGGATTTTAATAAATAAAATAATAGTTTTCGTTTAATAGATTTTAATTGATTAGATTTAATATAGATTTATGAGTTAACGTGGTTTGAGTAGATTTTAGTTTCAATATATTTGTTAATATGGTAGGTAATTAGTATTATTTCTTTTTTTAAGTAGCTAATCAGGTTTTGATTTTTGTTTTATCAATTGCATAGTAATTAGGATGTTATTTTCTTTTATGGTTATAATTAGATGTTAATCATGTTTTTCGGTGCATTACCGGTTAGTTAATTAGGTTTCTTGTTAATATTCATTAATTGATTAGATTAATTAGGGTCTAATTGTCCATTTCACTCACTAATCACGTGTGTTCAAGGTTTTGGATCAGAATTTATGCTATTGGGCCAAGTATCAACAGAATTATCCCAAAGCCCAAGTCGGTGGGTCCAAAGAAGCCAGGTGGCTATAAATTCGGAGTACCACGTGTAAGAAAGAGGTTCAGCCACTTCTCAGAATTTTGCCAGCACACTCAACCCACTAGCTTCCCTCCTTGCCACGCGTTGCGTTTTCCACTTTCCCTCGTTTCCACTCGTCACATTCAGAGCGCACCGCCACCACCACACGCTGCATGCGTCACACCTGGAACGCACTAACACATCTCTCACCGGAGTACATGCACGGCCGCCGGAGACTCACATAGCCGCCGCAACTGCCACCGGACTTCGCCAATCTCGCTGGAATCTAGATTTTCCAGAAAATCACCAATTATCTCTGATCTTCATCGCTAATCCTCTCCGATCATCATTTTTTCCTCCGATCATCAATAATCAACTCATCATCCTCGTCGTTTTTCCAGGACAACGCCATCATCATCGTATTCATCTTCCATCAATACTCAAGAACTCCATCGGCGCTTGAGTTCTTTTTCCAGATTTTGCCAAGATTCATCACCTAACCAAGATCCTCAGTTGTTTTCGTTCATCATCCACCAACTTCTGAGTTTGTACCAAGAACTTCGACGATCATCATCACTTATTTTTCTAGATTTGCCAGATTTCTCCACTTTTCGTCCGTCTTCATCGCTAAATCGCCAGGAACGTAGCGCCTCGTCACTTTCTTCATAGTAGCTCAAGGATCTTCATTGTTCTTCCGCTCCAGATTGCAACAGATCGCCGAATCTTCAAGGTTGTTCTTCGTTCGTTCAAGATTTCCTTCAAGATCGCCAAGCCTCCTTCGAACTCTCCTGAGAACCTCCGTCTTCCCAAGATTCTCCAGGTTCTTGATTCTTCCTTCTCTAGATCGTAACATGCATGTTGTTGTTTAACCGATTTAGCTCAGTTTGAGTGTTAGGTTGAGTGAATCAGGGTAGATCCTTGTGTGAAAGTCTGAGCGTCTTAGTTTTGTAAAGTGATTTAGGTTAGGGTTTGGCATCTTGAGCGGAGTGTTGTAGGCTATTCGGTGGTGATGTATTTCTGAGGGTATTGATCGAGCTGAGAACGAAGGTTGATGAAGTTAATTGGAGTTTGGCTTCAGAGAGAGAGAGGGAGGTTAGGGAGAGCTCAGCTGCGTTAGGGTTTGGTTCAATGAACAGTACCAGGCAAAATAGAGAGGTTTATGTGTTTTGTTTAATGAATTAGGGCTATGGTTTGGGTTCGGGCTAGGCCCAAGCTGCGCTTTGCTTAGCGCATTCCCCCTTTGCGCCAGTTCACCCCCCTTTCCCTTTGTGAATTGCTAACGGGCCCAGTCTGGGAGGCCCAAAACCTGTGGTTTATTAACACATCCCGGATGTACTTGTTTCACCCCCTAGCTGTGGGGGCTGATTAGTTTAGTGGGTTGGGCTTGTCATGTTTTGGCTATTGAAACCCCCTGTTCTCAGTATACACCCCTGGCATTTTAACTTGCAATTTCTTTTCTTTTTCTTATTGTTTTTTATATGTTGTTTTGATTTAGTTTTGTTAATTGCATTAGGATAAAATTTAGGATTAACATTAGTATATAGTTTGAATTTTAATAAAAATAATAATAGATAGTTTAGCATAGTATAAAGAGAATATTAGAATTTTAATGGGAATATATTAAGAGTTAATAAGAAAAAACTTTAGAATAAAAAACCTCAAAAATATATTAGTATAGTTTAGATATTAGTATACCTTAGAATAAAACTTTAGGTTAAAATGAAGAAATTTTTTTAGATATAGTATAATAAAAAGTATTAGATTAAAAATATAATGAAAATAGTAGAATATTTTAGGATAAGCTTAGTATAACTCTTAGGATTTAATATACATACTTTGTACATAAGACTTTTTAGATAGAATTTAGTTCAAAACAATTAATACTTAGTTGTAATATAGTTTGGGGCATTTACTAGTTGATTTAGGATTATGGAATATATGGGGTATAGGGTAGATTTAGGTTCCCTTAGAATAATTAGGTGTTTTAATCAGCAGTGTGTGCTATAATTGGTGTGTTTGTTTGTTTTTGCTGTTTGTCTTTTTTTGGGTTTCGGGGAGTGTTTGGGAGTAGTTGTGGAAGACTTAAAAGCTTGAAGACTCAACTTGGAGCATGAAATGGAGGTCTATTCTCTTGAAGACTGCTGTTTGAAGACTTAGGATGTAGGCTGTTTAGAGAGAGCCTTAGATTAGAATAATTTCTTTCTCAAACGTAGAAGGCATCTTACGCCTCTACCCTACCCTATGACATAAGATCCTAACGAGGTAGCTCCATCTCTCCTTAGGAGGGATGTAGAGCATGCCTTGTTTGAGTAGAATCTTGAGGGTAATTGTCTGTTATTGTGTTGTAATTTTAGTGGCTTCCTTTGGTTGTCATTAAAATTGTAATACATCATTGGGATCTTACTGATAAATCTTTCTCTCTTGCTGGAGCTTGGGTTACGTTGAAGCATGAAGATGTTTGCTGTCAAGATGGAGTGAAGTTGCTGTTTCCAACTCTTGTTGTCGTTTGTTCAACTGTCGCTGTTAGAGCTGTAGATGTCGAAGCTGTTGTCAGGGTTGCTGTTTTTCTAGGTGGTTTGCTATTTAGAGCTGAGGTTGCTGTTGAAGCTGGCGTCGGGTTTTATTTTTCTTTTCTGTATTGTCTGTTAATCTTCCCATAGGTTCGAAGTGAAGCTGTTTCACTTTGCCTTTTGTTTTCTAGGTTCGAGGTTGAGTGGGACTCCCTTGCCTCGCTTGTACTGCTGCATTCATGCATTTTACTGCTTTGCTGTATATGCTGTTGCTTTTCCGTTTATCCCCTAGGATCTCTGTTTCTCTCTGTGCAAGAGAGAAATATGACAGACATTAGGCTTTCATCCATGCATGACAACATTAGGGTAAATTTTGATTCCCTTTTCAACCATAGGCTTTTTAGAGCTCCTTTCTCTTCTCATCTCAGAATAATTCAAAAACACAGTAATAAGGATAATCAATGTCGTACGTTACGAGCCTTAAGCTATTTGAGAAAAGGTTGCTGGAGGGTCACTCTTCAGTAATCTGATTGCTTAGTATGTTACCCTTAGGGTGACATACGGCGTAGTCACTCTCAAATCATAGTCTCTAGTGCGTCAGAGATTGCAAACCCACTAAAAAACACTTCTGGCGTAAAAAGACTGTAAACCAATCAAGAAACGTCATTTTTGTCTACTTGGACCCATAATCAGGAGAAAACCTTTTTCAGAAGGATAAAAACAATCAAGACAGACTTGTGTCGTACGTGGCCCGAACTACGTTTGCTCTGATCTTTCATGCTGTATGAAAGTACGTAGGCATAGGATGCGATATCCTAGTGAGCAACCTTCCCCTCCTTTCCCGTAGGTAGGCGAACTACGTTGACTCTGATTTCTCGTTCCAAACGGGAATACGTAGGCATAAAGTGCGATACTTTGCCGAGTCATTTTATTTTCTTTTAACCCCAGACCTGTAGAATAGATAGAATAACAATCCGTACCAGAAAACAAGCGTGGATCCCGTCGAGTACGACGACGTGAGGGGTGCTAATACCTTCCTCTTGCGTAACCGACTCCCGAATCCAGGATTTGGTTGCGATGACCATTCCTTTCCCGTCTTTGCGGTAGGTTTACTCTGAGCGTTTCCTTTCCCTCCTTTGGGATAAATAACGCACGGTGGCGACTCTTCTGTTCAGCCGGCGCCGATTTTCGCAGTAGCGACAAATTGGTGTTTACTTATTGTAATATAATGTGATTTTCGTGCATAATTGATTGCTCACTGTTTTGGATGGTTGCATAAGTGTTTTGCTGCTGAAAAGTACTTTTAAAACTTGATTTTCTGCTACTGGTACAGAGTTAATCGATTAACCAATTATAGTTCAAAACTGGTTAATTGATTAACCAGTGTGAATTTGCTGATTTTTGTGTTGTTAATTGATTAACCAATTTTGAACTGTAAATGGTTAATCGATTAACACTGATGCAGATTATGATTTTTGTGCATTTTCAAGCTTGCTTTGATTCCCTTCCACTTTTAATCTTCATGGATTGATGATATGCATATTTGTGGATTGTTTTCGAGTTGTTTCACTTCATATGATAGTATGCTTGAGTTTCTTCAACGTGCGACTTTTGGTTTCCGATTCACATGCACATGATTTATTCGTTTTGCATTCTTGATGTGATGATCATGTTGCATAATCCTTTGTGTCATTGTGATTGCTTGTTCTTAATGTTTTCATTACTGAAAATATGATGCATGTTCATGTTATTGCTAATTACATGATTGCGTGTTCCTTTCAAGTGTTTAATTGTTGAATCATTCATGTTGCTTTGAGGAGTGCTTAAACATACGATGCTCTTATTCATGCCTATTTGCTTAGTGCTTAACTGTCTATACTTGTGAATCATTTGCCCTTGCTTGATGCTTGCTTATGTTTGCAATTCATGTGTTTGTTATGTGTGAAAGCATGTTTTCGATTTTCACTTTTGGAATGCATATTTATGCTTGATGCTTAATGTTTGAACATGTTCATTGTTGTTGTTTGATCAATATTGGATGCATACTTGATTATGTGATGTGTTGTTACATGTTTGATGCATATCCATGAGCCTTTGTTTTGATGCATTGCATGTTGCCTTGGTGAATACATGTCTGTTGTGCAGAATAGTGGTTGTTATAAGCTGTCTTGCTTGATGTGTTGCCTTTAACACTTGTTTCTGCCTGAAAACGTATGTGCTGCTAAAAGTTGTTTTGCTTGAATGCTGGATTTTATTGCTGTTTTGTGCAGGAAGTGCTGTTGTAGCTGTTGTTTTTACCTTGTTTTCTTGTTTTTGGCTTGTCTTTGCATGCTCCCTTAGGGCCTCCTAGTCCAACTTAATTTTTAATTAAGCTTGGAGTAGGATAGACACTAGGAGTTTAATCCATGCATGATAACATTAGGTTAGTCCCTTTTGACCTCAACCTTAGGTCCACCTTTTGCATGCTAACATTAGCATATAATTTCCTTTTGCATCCCGACCTTAGGGCTGCTTTGTATGATAACATTAGGTAGACTTCTCTTTTATCTCGACCTTAGGACCATTTTGTATGATAACATTAGGATCCAGTTTCCCCTAGTGTTTCTTTTCAACCTTTGAGTTTTTTCTCTTCTCACCTCAAAATAAATTCTAAGGCATTTAATAAAGTCGATGAACATTGTACGCCACGAGCCTTAAGCATATGGGGAATGATGAGTGAGGGGTCTATCATTACTTGTCTAGAGTGTTCAGTGTACGTCCTGTCTAGAGGTGATATATGACGCATTCGTTCCTATATGTCTTTAGTGCAACGTGAATCTCAAACCAATCAATTCACTTCTCTAAAATTCACAAACAAATGCAAATCTTTTTCATCATTCAAGATCGTTTGTCAAACCTCATTTTCAGAAAGGGTGCATTATTTTTCTGTTCTACCGCAAACAGGTATCAACCCTAACTGCTGGAATGAGAATTTAATGTCGGACAGGTACGATGTTGGAAACCCATTGTGGGTATGTTGCAACGACTAAGAAAAATGTGTCAAACTGCTTTCTAACCTCCTCTCTGATTTTAAGAGACATGTCTAATCTGGTTCTTCTCAATTTCTAATTTACCGGTGGGCACTCTGGCTTGAGCGGCAGCTTGTACACGACGATGTCTATGTCTAGTCCGAACATATATTGGCATGACCAAGCAAACACGTCCACATACTCATGTAATAATTTT
Source organism: Lathyrus sativus (assembly GCA_963859935.3). Taxonomy (NCBI): domain Eukaryota; kingdom Viridiplantae; phylum Streptophyta; class Magnoliopsida; order Fabales; family Fabaceae; genus Lathyrus; species Lathyrus sativus. The sequence goes on from OZ012739.1 coordinate 422,683,032, forward strand.
ACCAACCTTTTCTTTACAACCTCGTTCAAAAAACACTGACCTTATTCTCTTTCTTGTCCTCTTATGTTCCCAGATTGATCACATCAACTAGTTCCTGATGAGGTTGGATTAATTTATCATCTTGAAATTTTAAACCATTCAATATTAACCAACTAGGCCAAAAGCTTGTTGAATGACAAGGATATAATGTCAGTGTACATGTTGGACTGAAATCAGTTTAATATAAGTTGTGTTAACAAAAATCGCAATTGTTGAGTAAGTTTATATATCATATCTATGGGGATTGTGTTAACTTCTACAAAGTTGAGGTGATAGTATTTGTCAATAGAAAAACAAACATATTTATATAAATGGGCGGTTCATAGAGCGCGATTGGATTGATTGTGTGATAATTATAAAATAGCTAACTAAAACTAACCGTTAACTAATATTATGATAAAAAAAATTAAGCCCTCTTTAGAATCTTTTGCTTTTTCCATGTGGTTAATCACTAGTTGAACCTATAACCAGTCTTATCATATCACAACTATTTTACAAGACGTAATTACCCAACAACTTAATCGACATATAACCCGCCTCATTTGAATATGATTCCTTAATGACCTTGGTGGAAAGTTTCCACCGACGAAGATTTATAACATGTAAAATACTTTTGCCATAACCAATTATGTCATATATGTAGGAATCATAAACATCCACACAACATGATTTAATTCAAATATGCAAATTTATAGTTAGCTCTCATTGTTATTTAGATTGATTCTCTCAATTTTGTAGACGAGAAAAACACATTAAACACAAAATAACATTGAATAACTATGAAAATAGATTCGCTACATAGAGAAAATCTAAAAATATAACATGGTTCACTCATGCTTAAGAAATCCAGGGAAATTACAATAAAAATATTATCCTTACAAACAATTAAGGACGACTCTTTAATGATGTTGCACATTTTCCCTTCTCCCTTGCTGCATAACATGCCTTATTTATCATAAAAAAAATTAGAGATCAAATGTCCAAACGAGTTTTATTTTATAGAATTTTTTGAATCGCAAAATTGCATGGTTTTGACCTAGGGCACACCATGATTTTGTAACTTGTTTGACGTGGCAGTTTGTGATTATAGAAAAGGTTTCATTCTAGCACTTGGGAGCACTCCTATTTCTATTAGTAGCCAAATATAGGGCCACTCGTGTATCTAGAGCTCTTCTTTTACATTATAGTGGCCAAATATTGTGTCACTTTATTTCAAGTGTAACATTATATTTTCAAATGTTGTTTTTTTTCTTCTTCTTTTATGTTCAAATAGCTTCCCTCTTGTGTATGAGTGTAACACATTAATTTCTTCTTTTTCAATTCCGTCTATCTTTTTTTTTTCTTCATGTGTTAGTTATCTCAATACTTTCTCATCATAACTTCCACAGTAAAAAAGTCATAGAATTTTTCGCGTCAGAATGATTTTGACTTGAGTTGGTCTTTTCCACAATTCTTCGGAATATTTACTAAATCCTACAAAAGCATAAAAAAAATTAAAAGTAAAAAAGCATAAAAAAGTTAAAAGTAAAACAGCACAAAAAAATGACTAAAAATCATTCAAAAAACATATGATATAATGAATTGTCATCACAACCCCAAACTTGCACATTTCCTTGTCCTCAAGGAAAAAGCTTGAAAACTGATATTTTTGAAGAATTTCTAAACAATCTATCAAATCAATATCATTATTACACACATTTTTGAGGTTTTAAAGTTCGTAGTGTAACTTGGGTTAAGGTAGAATAAATTTGAGCAAAATGGAATGATTTTTGAAGTTAGACACTAAATTTATTTAGAGGATTTCTTAATGCACCCTATATGTTACTTAGGAACCACGTGAAAAATACTTAAATGCCCTCAAATTTCAGAGATGCATCTCCGGACGCATCCAATTCTCAGTTAACGTTAAAATATTCCAAAGATGCATATTCAGGCATATTTTAGATACGCATCTCTAGAATGTTTTTGGAGCTTAAGTCGCACCAGAACCCTTCTCCATCCTCAGTTCTGATATTTCTCAGAACCTCTTCAAACTCTCTCTAATTTTTTTTATCACCAAGTACAAAATCAAGCAACCAAGGTCAAAGGAACTTCAATCAACATCCGAAACATCATCCAACGCTGAAGCAAAGTGAATAATTGTAACTTTTTTGATGTTTTGAATAGTTTTTGAGTTTTTGTATAAATGAGTAGAAATTGATGATTAAGGTAAGAAATGAGTAGAAATTGGATGATTGATAGTTTAGGCATAGTCTAAAACAAGATAGTTGGCCGAAAATGATGACAAATATATATTTTTTGGGTTTCCATGTATGTATTGGCGCCACTGACGCACTTGCTAAGTTGTAGAAAAATTTTAGAGATGCATCTATGGAATTTTTCAACGTTTAACTTACCCAGCAACCGGAGATGCATCATTGGAATTTTCTCAGTATTTTTTTTTATTTTCTTGCTTGTGGTGTTGTTTGCTTGCACTAATTATCTACTTTACTTTAACTTACATGGCTAATATATACGATAGACAGAGACACGAGAGGTTTGCACAAACATGCATCAGTGCGACGAGAGAAGAGTTAGCAGGTTTCGGAGGCTCTTGGTCTCTCTGGCCATGCAAAGCAATCTACTTCTGGGGTTCGTACTTCTCCGTTTTTTTCTTCCCATAGGAGACGAGTTTCACCTACCGACGCATCACTCCCCCATCCTTCAGGAGGCACCAAGTTTCACCTATTTAAGCGCTTGAGGTACCTAAGTCACCAGTGGTACCCGGGGCACCACTACAACCTCTTACTGTTGATATTGTAGATGCTTCTAAGCCAGTGCCACCTCCTACTGCTGATGCAACTGAGCCAGTGCCACCTCCAGAGGATGAGGCTAGTACAAATGCTGAGCCAGAGGTATATAAAGGAAGCCCTGTAGATTTTTATTACTGCCTTTGTACCCAGACTATACTTCCAAGCATATTTGGGACGTAGAGGTAGCATTAGTTGGCTTCATTCTTTTAAATTTACTTTTATTTTAAATGACATATTTCTGACATTATCTTTTATTTTTCTACAGGAACGTGATCCGTTGAAGATTATTAACCACAGGCGGAAGATTATTGGCTTGCCTCAGCCAATGAGGAGTGGTTTCAGACAACTTTGTCCCTATCTAGGATGAAGGACTAGTGCATGAACGGTTATATTACAGTCAATCATGGAATACTTAATGCATTCATGAAGAGATGGCACTCTGAGACCTCCTTATTTCATCTCCCGCATGGTGAGATGTATATCACACTCAACGATGTATCGTGTTTGCTACATATTCCGATCATAGGGAAACTTCTAGATCATGGGAGGATTACTAAAGATGAATCACTCGAGATGATGGTAGACTACCCGAGAGTTGACCCAACGATAGCGATGAAGGAGTTGGATAGAACCAGGGGTACTCATTCTAGGTTTGAATTCCTAAATAATATATAAACATATGAGATCGTTATATCATAGCATGCTACAAGAGATGACGAGTAGATGGGGATCCATAGTGTAACACCCCAAATATACCTGCGAAATATAATTAAAATATCGGAGTAAATACATCATTTATATTCAGAATGTCACACAACTAAACATAAAATAGTTGCTCTTATATGATGATATGTAACACATGCAATGTTTGAAAATTAGTTATAATAACTATAACAGTTCAACAGGTCTTAAATTCCAACTTTATTGAAAATAGCAGAAGCATCAATATAAGAAGATATTCAAATCATATTCATTCTTCAAAATAGCATAAACCAAAAATTCTAGAGATATCCAAAAATCTCTACAAATCTCAACATAGCAAAACATTCCCTGACCCCAGTGTTACACATCAGTGCAGACGCCAACACAAAAGGAAAAATAGAAGACTTCATCTTCTACTTACTTCAACTCCCCTACTACGAGTTATCTGCACGATGGCCATGTAAAGACAACATTCAAATAGAAGGGGTGAGATATCATAAATAGATAAAAGAAAGCATGATAATAAGCAGGCAACAAATTATTTCATGCACATCACTGTCATACCCCGAATTTGCCCTTCCCTTTTCCAAATTTTCTCATTCGATTTTATTTTCAGTTTTGCATCACATGCATAGCATCACGTCTTTTACCTTGAATAGACCTGAGAGAGCTGGTTAGCCAGAATGAATATTCGGACGCACAGACAGACTGGTCGAACTATCTCCCAAAGATACCCGGTCAATTTCTAAAACTCGACGTAATGCTACATTTTCCCTAATCATTTATTTTTGCGCTAATCATTTCTTGTGCAGTCGATTTGTTTCATGTGTCAGCTAATTCTTTTTATCTTTTATTTAGCATAATCAATTAGTTTTTTTTCCATATTAGCATTTTATTTATTTTTATCATCTTTTATTCAATAAGTTGTAAATTTCTATTAGTTTTAATTGATTTAATTCTATTTAAGTTAATTAAAGTTTCTAGAAGGGGCAACATTGGTATTTTAAAATTAAGTGTGTTTCCTTGATTAAATGTGGATCGTTAGATTCAAATTTAATTAAAGGTCCATGTGTATTATCCTCATTTTTCATCTTTAGCCAATTATAATTTAGCTTTTTTATTCTATTTTTGTTTAATTTATAAAATCAGAAAATAATTATTTTAGAGACACTTGTTTTTTAATAATTGGTTAACTTTGAAAAAAATTGTCATCTCATCCAATTATAAGAGGACACTTGTTTTTGTGTGTTGGCATTTTGTTGGTAATAACAATAATCTTTTTTTTTATAATAACAATAATAATAATGTCTTTATTAATGATAATAATAATCAATTGGAAAAAAAAGAGAGAATGGAGGTGATGCTCCCCCATCAGCGCAGGAAGTAAGAGGAAAAAGGGAGAGAAAAATCTGAGGGGATCTCCCTCATCCATTCAAAACCTGCCATGTGTTATAAGAAAGGGAGGAGGAAAAAACGTTTTTCTCCAAGATAAAATCCAAACGCCTCCTGGGGGAAAAGGGGACCTTCATCTTCTCCCTCTTCATCTCTCTCTCATGGATCTTGAAGACAAAAGAGAAAATCTTTTGACATAGGCTCTCTTTTGAAATCCACCTGACCTTTTGTCTTCTCCACCCTCACTACTTCCCTTCTCTAATTGCCTTCTTCCACGCACAACCACACTCTCACCTCATTCTTCTTTCCTTCCCGATTTTCAAACCACTCCTCCTTCTAATCAAACCACATCCTCCATACTTTCCTCGGCTCAACCTCTTAAAATCTAAAACCGACACAAAAACAACCGCACACTCGACCTCCATCAACTACGAACAACACCTACAACTACCTCGAAGCCGTCGCGTAAGACCACCACTACGATAGCTGCGTCGATGGCCGTATTCGCTCCACAACGCCACCCTCATTCCACAGTTGGGGTTCGCAACAAAGATCTCTGCCATCTGTGGTGTTCTTTAAAGTGAACCGATTGGATGATTTATGTTCTGAAAGGGGGTTTTTGTGAGAAAGAGCTGCAAATTTTTGGAGGACGAAGGCGCAAGTAGAAACACAAAATCGGGTTGCTGAAACGTGTCTTGATAACAGTGTAAGTTCGACATCTAAATTTCGTCGTCCAATAATTTTCAAGTCATGTTATGCAACCTTTTGTTATTCGAATATAATCTGGGTTCAATTGTGTTAAGATGTTTAACAATATGAATGAGGTTTGTTTATCAGTAGTTGTTGGAAATAATGAATATTTATTTCCATTAAGTTGTTCCAAAATGACAAAGTGAGTGATATAGTTAATTGACAATAAATGCTTCAAATAAGTCCCACATTGGAAGTGGAGTAAAATTAAATAGCATTTATAAGACCCTTGGAACAATGTACTTTCCAAAGGAGCCAAAGAGGATAAAGTGCCACATAGTCATATGTGGTGGTCCCAAGCCTTATGTCACTTGTCTCATACAAAACACCCCTCGCCGGTGTCGCCACCGGTGACACCGGCTCCAGCTCCGGAACCGGATCCGAGGGCGTGGGCGTAGAGGCGCTAGTGGCGGCTTGTAGACGGCACTTGAGCACTTAGCCGGTGGCGCTCCGGCCTTCGGCCGGGATACTGCGAATTTGTTTTAGTTATCGCTCCAGATTTTATTTGTTGCCTAAAGTTTGAATTTTGAGTTTGAATTCGAAGTTTATTTGAACCATTGCAAATGCTCATTAGAAAGTGTTGTTTCATGAAGAGTTGCAAACTTCCGAAACGACACATGCATGACTATAAATATATGCTTGTTACTTTGAAATCAAATACTCCAAAAATCTGATATCCTATTCTATATAATTCCATATGTTTTCCTTGCATTCGAATCTTCACTAGTCTTGTGCAGTTTCGAGAAAAGGCTGACTTATCCTGGGTATTCAGGCCGTTCCAACTCTAAGACAATTTGAGAGTGTGCTTGAAATACTTTTAAGGAAAGTGATTTCATTCACGATTCAGTCTGGATCCATTCGACCTTGAAGAATTATCTAACAGTAGTCATCTAACATATAGGCTATTATGTGAATTTCTACAATTAAAGTTCTTGATGCATGCGTTGAATAGGTTGGTAGTTCGAATTCATGGACCTTGAAGTTTTATTGTAACATGTAAACATCTAATTTCTGCTATTTTGTTTTCGTGGTGAAGGATCCGGCCAGTTTGTCTGATTCAGTTTGTAGAAAAGATTTCATGGTGGAAAAGTCAATCAAGCTTTTTTTTCCTCTTGCTGGTTATTGTTATTATTAGAGTTAAGGTGTCATATGGGCCACTTAATTGTTAAGAGAATATACCCATTTCTTACTTAAATAAGCATGTAAACATAATTCTACATCATTGACATTTTTTTAGTTTAATCGCATTTTAATCGGAATCTCATTCTGTTGGATTCGAAGATTTTATGTCGTTATGCCACAAAGATTTCATTATATTAATTGAGTAATTTTGCCGCGTTATAGTTGTTACGTATGACATTATATTCACATTGTCATTATGAACAAACCAGTCTCGAATACATTAAGATTAATTTTTATACATTATTTCTTAACAAAGCAACCTAAAAGAAATCATTTTCTGAGAGCCGAAATGTTGGACCATTGCCAAAGTGTATTTTCAAACTCGATCAAAACTTTTCAAAATACGGTTAGTCATATCTTTTCTTAATTACCCACGAAGTTAGTCAGTTCTTGAGGTCTAACACTCCTTGGATCCTTGAACAAATGCTCTCGAGGGGCACGCCTTAGGTTGTGTTTGTTCCGCTTTTAATTTCTAATCAAAAACTATAAAACATTTAATTTGCGTCTAATCAAGATATTTAACATTTAAAAAAAATTTCTAGCTAAATTAAAACCTTTTTTTTTTCCAATAAAACCCTTCTCAATACAATTAATTTTAAATGCTATCTTTATTCCAAACAAAATTATAATCCACTATCGACTAAAACTTTTAACCTAATTAATTCCTCTCCTTAAATATGATTACACAAACTATTTTCTTAATTAACAATGAAGATATCAAATTCTTGAGGTCTAACACTTCTTGCATTCTTGAATAATCGCTATTGGGGAGCGAACACCTTGGGTAGTTTCATTCACTCCACAACCATTCTAGGGCGTACACCTTGGGTAGTGTCATTCGACTTTTCGTTCTAAAATACGCTTCTTAATCATTTAGACAAAAATATGCCATTGAGGTCTAGCATTCCACAAGGCACGTGTCGTCATTGTTCAAACGATATTTCATAAATCAATCGAATGAAAATGGTGTCGTTGGAATCTAACATCCCAATAATGTCTCGATTAATTGGTTGTGATGCCGACGCCTCGTTTATCAAATAATCGTTATTTCTCTTAAAAAATTATCAAATCAAACCTCATAGTCACACATCCTTATAGTTGAACTATTCTTGTACCTTAATTTGATTCAAATACGTAACCAAATATTTTCTCGATTAAACTTCAAAAGAAGAAGGTTCTTGGGATCTAGCATTTCTTGGATCTTCAAATGAATAATTCTCGAGGCACGCCCCTTAGGTTATTATTCATTCAATATTTCAAATTTTGCAAACTAAATCATTTTCAAACACCTCTCTGTAAGTCGAGTGCTCGTATGCATTCTCCATCAACCTATCACACACACTTTCATATTTCATCGTGGTTTCGATATTATGGGCACCCTCAGGGACTAGTATCGTTTCTCACAACCTAACCTTGATTCATCGTCAAGCCGATTCCATTTTCAATCAAATCCTTGACTCGTCATCGAGCCATTTTTAAATCAACTTCCATTTTACCACGTTTTTGCACAAATGTAGAGTCAAACCCTTGATCCAACGTCAAGTGGTATTTTAAACCAAGTTGTAAGCTGAGTGCCTTTTGCCTCGCAATCCACCTCTTTTCATAGCATATTCGATTCTATCTTTTATTCAAATGCTTTTCTTAACAAATAACGATAAAAGAATATTTTTGGAGTCTAGCATTCCTTGGCTTTTTGAATGAATGGCTCTCGAGGCGTGTGCTTTGGGTGGTCGTTCATTCAACTTTTCGTCTTAAAACATCTAATTCCTATTTAAACATTTTCTTAATCAACTTACGAAAGAAAGAGATTCTTGGAGTCGAGCATTCTTTGAACCTTCGAATGAATAGCTCTCGAGGCACGCCCCTTGAGTTGTTATTCATTCACTCTTTCGAATTCAAAACGTTCAACCATTCTCCAAAACCTATTCAATCAACTCCCGAAAGAACTGAGTCCTTGGAATCTCACATTCCTTAGATTCTTGAGTGACGGCTCTTGAGGCACGCCCCTTGGGTTGTTTATCATTCAATCTTTCGTTCCTAAACCGAACTTCAATGTATTCAACCCCTCTTTTGTCATGGTCGTCTCCATGAACTACGGACGCTCTGATTCTTCATTCTCTTTTGAATGTAAGATACGTAGGCACAAGATTGTGATGTTCTTGGCGAGCTACCATTTTCTTTTTCCACCTTTTTCACACTTCCATCTTTCTCCGTCATATTTCTACCTTCCCTCCATCTTCCGTTTCTCTCCATCCTTTCCCATAGTCGAACTACGAGAGCTATGTTTTCTCATTCTCGTTCGAATGAGCATACGTAGGCACAAGGGCCCCAATCCTTGGCGAGCACCCTATCCTATAACCACCTATTTTCCCCTTAGTATCTTCATCTTTTTATCGTACCGATTCACATTTATTATTGAGGAGAAAACAAGCAAGCTTAGATAACGCCCATCGTAAATCATACTAAGAGGTTCTCGTTGAGTACAACGGACGTGAGGGGTGCTAATACCTTCTCCTTGTGTAACCGACTCCCGAACTCGGAGCATGGGTTGCGACGACCTTGTTCATGTCCTTTCGTTTTAAAAGGTTTTCTAGATATTTTTCTTTCCCATCTCTTCGGGATAAATAAAGTTCGATGGCGACTCTAGTGAACCACATTTTTGCGCCTTTAGTGCGAGGTCCGTGTTTCTCCGAATTATCTTTATGATTTTTCGAGGTGCGACAATCACCTATTCCACATAGCCAACATAACAACCATCCAACACAACAAAAACATCCAACATACATCTACAAAATTAACATACAACATACATCAATCATAACAATCAATGCAATCAATGTTCAAATGTAATGAAACTCACAACTCGACTCAATGCATGTGGTACCATTCGGTTCCTATTTCAGAGCCCGATCCTTTTTTTAGAATCACAATTCTCGTTGGAATTCTAATACGTGAACACTCAGGTTCACCGGATCCTCACCTCACCTCATAGGATACTGAGCTCATAAATTTTTATCGTCATTATTGATAACATCTCACTGATTCCAGTCATCCTAGCAATCAACTACCGGCATACAATCCTCACTTCCTAGGATTGATGCTCATAGTAACTGACCAATGTTCCAACATCATGTATGCATGCAACATATTAATCATGCAACATCAACAACATCGAGTACAATGACCAAGACATCCATATTCATTTACTCCACCAATACTGGCTATCATGCTCAACATACATGTTAAGACAGTTCCACAACAGCAACACAACAACATATCAACATGGCAAGCATCCACAAGGCATTTAAAATCATCTTACACCATAAAAAAATGATAATAATGCGTTCAACATCAATAAATATAAAAATCATTCAATTCTACTACTGAAACTATTTTTAAATTAAAGTTTGTCACGCCAGCTTTCCGACGCTTCGAACGGAACTTGAATCGGACTTCCGGAACGAAAGTTATGCATTTTTAAAAGTTTTTAATGTTTCTAGTGTAACGGTTACCTAAATCAGGGTAACGGGTTACACTCTTGGAAACCAGCCAACCATGCAAAATTAACACAGGGTAACGAGTTACCTAAATCGGGTAACCGATTACGCCCTCACAGTTTTCCCAAGAATGTTGTTTTTTAACAGGGCAATGGGTTACCCAATATCTTGTAACTAATTACACTTGTAGAAAAATCACTTTTCTGCTGCTTATTAGTAGGAAAAATGCTTTTTATGCAAACTAAAAACCCAATTTTTTATATAAAACATGTAATCTATTATTTTACTCAAAAGTTAGGTTTTATCAACACAAAAATCCCGCTTTCTTTCCCTCAAAACACCCAAAACATTCGTTCAGACTCTGATTCTCGAATTCACACAACGACACAACAACGACATCGGTCAACCATCATTCAACGAATAAACAAAACAACAATTGTATCAAATTCATCAATAACAACAGTCCCAACATCAACGTACAATGATCAACGTAAAAACAATCAATTCACAATTACCATTCAATTGAGTTTACGAACAACAATACGAGAGATACAAAACCTACATGATAGAATCTACCCGCCATGATCATCTTACTACCCCTTAGCTAGTTATAACCCCACCGTTACCTTAGAATTTTGCAAAGAGTTATCCTTCCTCAACAATGGAGTTTTCCCTCTTCTTCCTTGAGCCGTAGCCTTTTCTCCTCTTTTTCTCACGTTCCTCTGTTTTCACGTTATGACAAAACTTCCTTTCCATTCCCCTTTTCTATTTCTAATAATATTTTTATTTCATAATATCATTATTATTATCCCAATATTATTATTATTATTATTATTATTATTATTATTATTATTATTATTATTATTATTATTATTATTATTATTATTATTATTATTATTATTAATTTTACCAATTAAATAATAATAACAATATCTCCTAATAATTTAAAGTAATAATATTAATTAAATATTGCTAATATTAATTAATTAATCATTCTCACCACACCATTAAGTTCTACAAAATTAGCCACATACCCCTCACCCTTAAGGTCACTGATACTAAGGTCATTACCCCTTGCCTTAGGGTACCCCAACATAATAAAACACACATATAATCACATACAATCACATAATTTTAATTACAAAAACTAATTCAAATTAAACGGGTGTTACACATAGAGCATACACTATGAGAGCATACTTGCTATATTTGGTTAGCACTACGATTTTTATGAACAAGAGTGCCACTTATACATATGTCGTTTACCTACGGTACTCCGAGCATATCCATGAGTACATCTAGAGGGTGCTTATTTGGTCTACCTGTACTCGAAGCTAACAGAAGACTTTAGATGGAAGACGAAGTAGGTAACCGACAACATCACACTACTGAAGATAATATTTGTAATACCCTAAATTTCGCCCTAAGATTTGGTCGTTTCATCTCGCATTCCATTGCATTTAACTGGTCACTAAAAATTTTGTGTAGTTGGTTGATTTTTGCAGGAATAATCATGTGGCGCACTCTCTAGCGTATGGAGGGTAAAATGATCATTTGTGCGTCGTCGGCTGCCAATTTGTGAATCTGGGATGTAGTCAGGAAATTTGAGCCATTGGATATTGTTGATGTGAGTCGGGGCCGAGGTGTTGTTGGAATGATTGAGGAGGATTCGAGCTGTTCAAATTAAATCGGTTCAACTAGACAATTTGGATTTATTCGGATAAGGTCTCCTGTGGATTGCCGAAAGGTTTAATCGGAAGTTCTGTTGGAGACAGAATTAGTCGGATAAATTGGATGAATATGGAATTAATAAGGAAAATAGAATTTTAATGTTGTTTTTCTTCTCATTTTAAAATTAAAAAGAACAAAAATAATTTCCTTTCAATTTCGTTTTATTATTTTCATTTTATATTTTAAATTAAATTCATTTCATCAATTATATTTCATTTTAAATTAAGTTCATTTTTAATCAATCACATTACATTTTTTAAATTAATCAATCATCATTTCATTTTGTAAGAAAAAACCAAGCTCGTTCCTATTTCCTTTTTAATTTTTTTTTTTACTCATTTTCATTTTTAAATAATAATTTTTAAACATTGTCTTCATTTCATTTGTTTTCATTTCATGTTTTAGATAATATGGTTCTCATTTTCATTCTTAATTAATTATTTAATATTGTTTTCATTTTATATTTTTTAAACAAAAGAATGCATTTTAATAATGATTGTCATTTTTATTTGCATATCAAAAAAATATAAATGGTAATAATATTTTAAGTTTACAATTTTTTAAAATAAAGGATTTCATTAACAATGATAATTCCTTACAAAAAATAAATAATAAATACATAAAGTTACAAAAAAATACATAAAAATAATTGCTTTTTTCTTAAAATTTTTCTTAAGTTCCTAATCCGATTCTTCCGATCCCGATTCTGACTTTTTCGATTATCTCATCAAACCTGCAAAAATAAACAAAAATAGACAGCAACTTTATTTGTTAGAATTTTTTCCCGACACCCTCAGAACATTGTCATCATCGGGTGCGTCGGGAGGGTAACGGATTTCTCCGAAACCAACCCCCGACTCCTTTCCGACACTTTGGTAAATCCGATAACATTCTGTTCTTATTGTCCGAGGCAATCTAGAGAAAGATAAAGAAGTGCTTTTGAAAAAGCTGGTTTGAGAAAAGTGCTTTTTGAAAAAACACTTATTTTTAAAAGAAAGTGATTTTCGGTCAAGGCAACATCAAAAATTTCCGGAAAATAATCACGTTTCGAACTCGTTCAAGCAACGACAAAGTCCAACAACGGTAACAAGCGACCATTCAACCAAATCCTTATCCTGAAAATCAGCAGACAGTTTCAATCCAGTTCATCAAACGAATCAAGCCAGCTAGCTAGAAAACCCAGTTTTCCGCCTGAAAAATAGTAAGATCCAGCCTACAAATCAACAAGAAGCAAGATACAAAATCATCTCAGAAGAACTTCAGAAGAGAGGTCGAAAAACCCTAGAAGGAGGTGAAAACAGCGACGAGACTCAGAGACCCCTAGAAGGTCATCATCATCGTCATATCATCACCAGATCCGGAGGCGATAAAGCAAACGGCGGCACAGCTAAACGGAAGAGTTCAGAGAGTCCGTAGACCCATCATCATCACCCAGAAGAAGAAGAGGAACCAGAAAAGGTCATCGCTCGTGATTTCAGAGAAGAGGATTCAAGTTCATCACCAAATCGCCGACGGTGGCAACACCATCACCGTCCGTGGACGAGAGGCGCCGCTGATCTCCATCGGCGGGTTGCCACCCAAAAAGCCTCAGAATCTCCATTCATCATCGGCAATTTTCCGTCTAAGCATCACGTTAGAAATGAAACATAATTTTTCGTCAGTATAATTTATTTTTCGCTGATTTTTTGTGTGTTTAAGGAGATTGAAGAAGAAAGACAGCGGGAAACACGACATGCAAACGGAGATAAGGAAACGGAAAAAGCTCCATGTAAGCAACAATGGCACCAGCGCTTCTAGAGGAAGAAGAAGAGAGAAAATTAAGACAAAACCCTAATGGGCCAAGTGATCCGTTGGCGCCTTTTTATGTTTTGTCCTTTTAATCTTTTTTCGTTTTGTTTTTTATTTAGATTATTTCATTATTAGATTAGGGTTAATAACAATGACATCAATTAACTAATTTTCCTTCTTAATTAATTAACTATTAATCACTTTTCCTTAATTTAATTTAAAAACGACAATTTTTTTAAAAATGTTCTTATGATCAGAAAAGGGAGCCATTCATCATTTTGATTTAATTTTAAGAAAAATAAAAAAGTCTCAACCATTTAAAAATTGAAAACATTTTCTTTCCTCTTTCTTTAAAATTCAAGACATTTTTTTTTGCATTTAAACAAAAACATTTTTTTTACAATAAAATAAAACAAATTTCTTTAATAAAATTAAAACAAAATTTTTAACAAACAATTAGAATAGTTTCTCCATCAAAACATAAAATTAATTTTCCTCTTTTTAATAAAAATTCAAAAAAATACATTCTTGATTTAGCCGTTTCATTTTTGTCTAACCCCCATTAGTTTGTTCGTTGCAACTCCTCAATATTTCATTTGTTCGTACTATTTTTGTTTCAAGTGTAATTAATGCGAGGCCATGGTCGCAGTTATTTTTTATTTTTGCATTTTTTTAGGGATTTGTAATTTACGCGAGCGATCGTCGCGATGCTTTCGTTTACCGCTTTCTTTATTTTCATACTTCAATGCTTGCCATGTAATAATTTATCATTTGCATTAATTTACTGTCAAAACCTTCCGAAGGATTAGGTCTAACAGTTTGACCACCGAGTCAATAGCCTTCTCCTTTGACCATTTCAAACCCTAATAGCCTAGGTGTCCCACTGTGGACGAAAATGCCCTTACCCTAGCTTTAGGTCAAAGAGTCGCCGTACTCTGTTTAGGGTTTCCCGCCAAGGAATCCCTAATTTCAATTCAAAACTTTCAACGTAGAAATAGGAGTCGCCGTACTCCACGTAAGCGCTTCCTTAAGAAATGCTTACTCCCCTTGAAACCTTGACCATAGTCAAGACATTTCTAACCTCCCATTCAAGGGGAACTACAATTACTCTGATTCCACTCCATATCCAGGATACGTAGGCACAAGATGCGAATCTTGCCGAGTAAACTTAGGACTAACCCTTAGGTCTTCTTTAAGCCACTCTATCCCTTAGCTCAATATATATTTTAAAGTAAAGAATAAAGCAAAATAGCAACAATAAACAAAAGGTTCCTGTAGAGTACTACAGAAGTTTAGGGTGTTAGTACCTTCCCTAAACTTAACCAACCCCTTACCTAGGTCTCTCCCCGCATTGTTTACGATGCAAAAAATAGGTTTTCCCTCTTTTGACCTTTTCCTTCGGATAAATCAAAGAGCGGTTGTGAATCAAAAATTGTGATTCAAACTAACTAACAGTTTGATATCCTATTTCCACCGCAACAATATTTATTTATATTTTAATGTTCCAGTGTCATTTTTAATTCATCTTTTCGACGCCATTACCACTTGACTCATCTGTTCCAAACTTTTCAGACACGGATCCTCCAACACTTCTCGTGCGTCTCCGGCTTGGCATGTCTACGGAGTTACAATGAGCTTATGTTGCGTGCTACTGCATTTGCCCATCTCAGAGAGAACCAGGCGACTGAGTGTACGTACCTCAACCACTTGGCTGCCGAGGATATACACTTCAGTAGCTCCGTGGGGCTGTAGATGAATGCCCATATGTTTAGAGGTATGTTATGCATATGCTTTTTATTTTATTTTTCTCATGACTACGTAACTCCAAAGAGATAAAGTAATTATAAGGATATTGTAATACACATCAATATTATTCGGTTTAAAGCAAACAAATAAAGATGGTATATCTCAAAGGGGCTAGAAAAGGATATATGAATTCTAGTGTGCATTTTCATATCTCTTCTCTTTTATTTTCTTGTTATTGATTATTTGTGCTAAAATATATGCTTAATATTTCTTCTTAAATTTGGTAAAGTAAAATTAATCATTTTTTGTAAAAAGTTTTCAAAAACCGTTTATCACAATCACCCTCACTTATTGTGTTTGAAGTTCCTTGGTCAACAAGTTTCATATAATCAACTTCATTTGTCTTAACCCTAACCCAACTACTTGAAGAGACACACACACTTTTTTTCTAAGAAATAATTACTATTTCCTAGTTTCAATACAATATCTTTATAGATTTTCTTATCCACATGTCAATTTTCCTTAAAAGATTCTTAGGCCAAAGGCATAATTTAAAACTGTATATGGGCATGCCTTGGATGATAAATTGCACAAGATGAATTCTTCCCATCATGGAAAAGACGCGTCTCTTCCATGAATATAACTAGGCCTTAACTTTATCGGTTATGGGTTGTAGATGAATGCCCATATATTTACTTTTGAAAATAAGTGTACCAAGATTATTAAAAGAGACATAACTTGCAGTAGAACCAAGGTTATTGTTGATATTATGGAGCCTAGAGCAAGAGATATCAACACCAAATAACTAGCTTAAAGAACTTATTCATCTGCCTGAAGCATTTCCATAGTTATTTAAGAATTGATGCATATATCTCACACTTTAAGATTTTCTTTTTAAAAAACCTTGATATCATATGCACAAAGAACATGTTTATGAATGGTGGTTCATATAGGACTTTGCTTTGCTCATGTCAAATTTTCTTAGACACCTTCAACATAACTTTTCTAAGAAACCATAATTTATTAGCTCCTTTGTCCATGTGAATTTTTGTTCCAAGAATCTTCTTTGCACCACCCAGATCCTTCATATCAAACTTTTTATCCAACTCGGTCTTCAACTCATTTACATCATTCAAATGGTTGGCAGCAATTATCATATCATCAATATAAAGTAACAGGAAAATAAAAGATCTATCATCAAGGCTCCTCATATAACTTTTTGAGGGTTTTGAAACCAGGAGATAAATATCCATTTTATTTAATTATTCTTGAGTTTAATGCTTTTTGTTCGTTGACAAGCATAAAAATCAATAATAGATACATAGGAATTTCTGATCGTTAGTCTATGAATATGACCTAAGACAATTATTCAACTTAGTAGTTAACTAGGAATAGGTAATTATACGTTGTTTATTTTGAATTAAGGCATGTAGAATCTCTAATCTAACTCTAAATTTTCCTAAGGAAACAGAGAATTATTGTGTATATTAGTGAGTTATACACCAAGAAATTGGGTACAGTGGTCTTGTAGTTCGTAGTAAGATCATAATTTAATTGCAACTCAATAAATACACAGTTCACTAACATGTATAATAAGAAGATTTAATATAAAAGATCTAATCTCTTTTCTTATCTTGAATTTTATTCTCTTAGTTTTCTCATTCTTACTTTGGAACCAATTAAAATCAACCCCCTTGTCGCAACTGCGAAAACACCCGACAGAAAAACAGAAGAGTCACCACCAAACGTTATTTATCCCAAAGAGAGGGAAAGGAAACAATCGAAGAAAACCTGAAGAACCGGGAAAAGACAAGGTTATCGCAACCAAATCTTGGGTTCGGGAATTGGTTATGCAAGGGGAAGGTATTAGCACCCCTCACGTTCGTTGTACTCAACGGGATCCATGCTTGTTGTCTAATCAAAGGGTATGTTTGTCTATAAGCTACTGTTAAACGGAAACGAGGACAAAATAAAAAATGAAAGAGACTCGATATGACATCGCCACCCTATGCCTACGTATTCCCTCGTGCAATGGGAAAGTTAGAGTCAACGTAGTTCGAAAAACTACGGGTGATAGGAGGAAGGTTGCTCGCCAAGACATCGCCGTCTTGTGCCTACGTATCCTCATCTGGTATGAGAAATAAGAGCAAACTTAGTTCGGGTAAACGAAAACCACAGGTTGGTTAAGTATTTTTTATGAGCGACGTTAAATTCCCATTTCAGCAGTTAGGGTCGATGCCTGTTTGCGGTAGAACGGAAAAGTAACGTACTCTTTTCTAAAAATGAGTTTGAAATGAAAATCCCGAAGGATAAAAGGTTTGAAATTTGTTTGTGAGTTTTAGTGAAGTGAATTAGTTTGCTTCGTGATTCACGTTGCACTAAAGACTATGACATATGAGCGAATGCGTTGCATATCGCCTCTAGACGGGACGTACACTAAACACTCTAGACAAGCGAGAGGAGACCCCTCACTCATCATTTCTCATGTGCTTAAGGCTCATAGTGTACAACATTCATCGTGTTTATTAGATGAGTTAGAATGTGTTTTGAGACGAGAAGAGAGATGCACGAAAGGTCTAAGGGAAACTCGGCCCTAACGTTGTCATGCAAAGTGGTCCTAAAGTTGGGATGTGAAAGGAGATTTTATCCTAATGTTAGCATGCAAAAGATGGACCTAAGGTTGAGGTTAAAAGGGACTAGCCTACTTGTTATCATGCATGGATTAAACTCTCAATGTCTATCTTACTCCAAATTTAATCGAAAATTAAAAATTGGAATAAGAATCCTAAGGGAGCATGCAAAGACAAAGCAAAAAAGCAAGGAAACAAGGTAACAACAGCAGCTACAACAACGCCTCCTGCACAAAACAACAATAAAATCCAGCATGCAAGCAAGACCTCCTATAACAACACATGTTTCAACACAAAAGCAGGTGTAAAAGGAAGGCAGCAAGCAAGCAAGGCAAAGACAGTATGCAAAGTTTAGAATAACCACAACTGTGGAAAGCAGGGCAACAAGTATGTAAGAATGCAATTAATCAAGAGCAAGCATTAATCATGAAAAAAACATCATGCAAGTATGGACATGCTTTGACAATCAAACATAATTGATCAACAACATTGCATCAACAAGAAATCAACAAGATCAACATGCTTTTTTAATTCAAATTGAACGATCGACCGATCAAACAAATGCACAACAAAGCGGAGTCGATAATAAGTGCAAACATGCATCAAACATCCAGCAAATCAAACACTTCATGATAACTAATTAACATGATATAAGAAAGCAAAGCGTGTGATTATTCATCAATCAAGCAACAATAACATGTTATTCACTCAAACGGAAACCAGACGTCACGTGTCGAAGAATCCAAATCAAACATTCAAGAATGGTGAAATATGTCAAAAACAATCCACATAAACGCATTAGATCAATCCCTGGAGTTTTCATGTGAAAAGGAGCCCAAACAAGCAAGAAAAATGCAAAAACACAACATTATGCTCAGTGTCGCTTGCGCGAAAATAAGGTGCCGGCATGACAGAAGAGTCGCCACCTTTCGTTATTTATCCCTCAGAGCGGGAAAGGAAACGATCGGAAAAACCTGACGAAAAAAGGGTAAGACAAGGTCATCGCAACCATTGTCTGGGTTCGGGAGTCGGTTACGCAAGGGGAAGGTATTAGCACCCCTCACGTCCGTCGTACTCGACGGGATCCTCGCTTGTTTGTTTACTTGGACGGGTTGGTTATAATCTATCTACCTATCAAGGCTGGCTGAAAAAGAAAAGAAAATGACTCGGCAAAGCGTCGCACTTTATGCCTACGTATTCCCATCAGAGAATGAGAAATCAGAGTCAACGTAGTTCGGCTAACTACGGGGGAAGGTGGGGAAGGTTGCTCGCTAGGATATCGCATCCTATGCCTACGTACTTTCATCTGGTATGAAAGATCAGAGCAAACGTAGTTCGGGAAACTACGGGTTGAATGGCTCAACTAGGAGGGAGACTATCAAGTCCTACTGTTATCATGCCATGGATTCATCCTATGGTTGAGGTTTGAACAGGGAACTCCTAGATGTTGTCATGCATAGGTTTCAACCTAAAAGTCTATCATCAAATCCTCATCAGAAGAAATGAGAGTCCTAAGGGATCATGTCAGTGATACACCAAGACAGACAAAAACATCAGCTTTAACAGTAAAATGCGTGCAATGCAAGTGAGGGAGGAAATGTGTGTGGGGTTTCAGCCTCCACAAGCTCATCTCGACCTCAAGCCAGTCGTGAAATAACAGTAATCATACTGAAAATAATCAACATGCTATCAAGCAATAACAGATAAAAGAAGGGAAGTGCCATCAGGCAAACAAACACACATGCTTGAGAAAGAATCATCTACTCTCTAATCCTAACCCTAATCACAGAATCCTAATCAAATCTAAGCAAAGCTCTCAAGCAAAACCACAACAAGAGAAATCATTCCCAGTCTTCAAGCTTCAGAACAAGCTTACCAAAGAAAGGGAGCTAAGCAATCAGACTCATAGTGTCTTCCTCAGGAAAGCACTAGGAGGTGTATACTCAGGAGTCATACCCTATGTGGCTCAACCACTGTGATCAGTTTACATTCCTCCTCAGGAGAAATTAAACTCACAAGCAGGCTCCAACATCACTGGATATTTAGGAAATCCTATCTGAACTAATGGAACTAAGTGAATAGACCCATAGGACCTTCCTCTGGAAAGTACTAGGAGGCTTCCACTTAGGAGTTGTATCCCATGTGGCTCAACAACATGTGATCAGTTTACATTCCTCCTCAGGAGAAATTAAACTCACAAGTTGGCTCCAACATCATTGGATACTTGAGAAATCCTAGATAAACTAATGGAACTAAGTGAATAGACCCATAGGACCTTCCTCTGGAAAGTACTAGGAGGCTTCCACTTAGGAGTTGTATCCCATGTGGCTCAACAACATGTGATCAGTTTACATTCCTCCTCAGGAGAAATTAAACTCACAAGTTGGCTCCAACATCATTGGATACTTGAGAAAGAGGTGAGAAGAAAGAATGAAAGTCATTCATAGTGCCTTCCTCAGGAAAGTACCATGAACTTCCTTCAAACTCCAGGATCTCAGACCTCACAGACAGGGAACAAGCCAAGCTCTGGGTCTCTGAATCTTGATCTACAATCTTCTCTTCATGATGCTCTCCATCAAGCTCTTCAAGGCAACACAAGCCCCACAACAAATTCCTCAGAATAAACCCCAAAGATGAACAGATAACCCACTGAACAGACCAAATCACCAGGCAACTTCAGAAAATACCTAAAAATACTAAACTAATGGGGAAAAATCTAACAAATATTCACAAGGGTCCTCAACACCTACTCATAACATCTACAAAGGTCTCTACCTAAAAATCAAGATAAAACTCAATCAGAGAAAGTGAATCTTCACCTATGCACAATCTAAACCCTAATCAGGATACCCTAAATCTACCCTAATTAAACTAATCAAGATTTAATTCTAAAAATCTAGAAAAAATCCTATGGGGAACTATGACTCATCATCTAATTGCATAAAAAAGAATGGATTAAAAACCCTAAGGGAAGGTTCTAAAACAATTCCTACAAAATCAAATACCAAATTAAGACCATTAAAAAGCTATTTAATTGGAAAATCTATTAAAAATATTAAACCTAAAAATAAAATCTCATTTTTATTTTTATAATTTTCTACACAAGTTCATCTAATCATAGAAAAAAGAAGAAGTTAAAAATCATCTTTTATCATTTTTTAGTGAATTAAACAAAACAGAGAAATATTAAAAAGAAAATAAAAGAAATTAAATGAAATAAAGGGAGGGGGGGTGTATACAGCAACACGCGCTAGTTAAAAATGAATGGGCCAGCAATAAGGGGGGTGGGGATAGAATTCTGGGCCCAGAACGCCCTTTAAGTGAAACGCCGCGTTTCACTCGTTTTAAAATTCCCTCTCTTTCTCAGGTTAGACCACAGCCGTTGGATTGGACGATTTAGTCAAAATTTGAGACTGATCCTAGGGCTATTGCTCATCGTCCCAAATGGGACCTAGGGTTTTCAGAAACCCTTCTCTCGCGCCCTAAACTTCTAGCTCTTCTATCTCTCTCCACACGCCACGGTTTCACTCGATTCCAAAACGAAAATTGATCTACTAAATGCCTAGAATAAAATGGTACGATTAGATTTTCCTAATTCCTCCTGAATAATCCAAACAGAAGGCTTGAACATCTTGGTACAAACACGGTTCAAAATTTTCAACTGATACCAATCTTTATTAAACTTCAGTCTAATGATGCAATCATGTTCTTGATGTTATCCTGGTTATTCTAACCTAATTCGTGCTACCTAAAACTCATTAAACAGCCAATTATTGAAGATTAAAGAATCATGGCTCTGGTGTGAAACCTCACAAATCTTGCTCTAACTCAAGGGAAAGAATCCTCTACCCTAGTGAATCATTTCTACACCTATGAAACCAACTAAAACTCAATAGTTTAGGAGATAGAAAGTGAAGAAAGAACCTGTCAAGAGGTTGATGGTGAGGCTCGAGGGGATGCTTGCAGTCCTTGTAATTGCTTCAAGATAATCCTACAATGGTCCTCAACCTTCTGTTTGCACTTGTTGTGAAGGTGGTGGCTGGTAGTGGAAGATATCTTGGATTGCTTCAACTTGAAGGAATTGCTTTAATGGCTATCTCCCCTTCTCTCTCCTCTGACTTGGCTCAAGTTTCACCAACCTCTCATCACTCTCTGATGCACTCTTTTTATAACAATCATTGGATGTTTCTAGATTCATCTAGAAAGTGATGGAAACTTCTTGAAAATTCCATGTTATGCCATATTGGATATCTCATATCCCATGCTCCATGCCTTGTAATTTTGACTTAAAATACCCTTACATGAGTTATTAAGTGAGGATGAGTGAAAAACAAGTGTATCCTTGGCTTATGTAGGGTTTTTCAATGTTACCTTCTTTTGCAAGCAACAAATTTCCAAAGGAACCTCATTTTTTAAGCCTCAAATGAAAATTCTACTTAAACCAAAGTTCTCAAAATGGTTTTTCCAATCAAAATGATATATTGGATGACCTATTTTGGATTTGTGGGTCTCCCAAATCACTTTTCAATTCCAACTTTTCAAAGTTATAAGCCCTTTTTAGTTCATTTTTGACCAATCATGTAATCTTGTGCTATGAGCTTTTCCAACAATTTGTGACCTTCTTTCTAGACTTAAAATCACATTTTGAGCAACTTTCATGTTTTGAGTTTTTCCATTTGAGGCTTGGAAATAGGAGTTTTAGGCATTGGCTAAAATGACCTATAACTGACAAATGACCAAAATACCCCTGCCTTGTTCAAACCATAAGTTGAGTTCCACAAATCCAATCAAGGACTTCTACCACTCAAATTAAAGCTAAGAAGATCCTCTTCAACATTCATGTTGACCAAGAAACCATAGGAGTCATCCTACTAGGGAAAAAGTTGTCTGTAAGTTGGGTGACTTTCAAGGACCCAGATTCACACACCTCTGCTGACCTGTAATTTGTCAAAACCATAATTTGAGCTCTGTAACTCCTATCAAGGACTTCCACCACTCAAATTAAAGCTAAGAACAAGATCTACAACATTCATGTTGTGGGGAAGATGAGATTTCAATCACATCTATAGCTAAAACTGTCTGGAAAATAGGGATCAAATTAGGGTTTTTCACTGACAATCCTTGGAAACCCTAGCTTGAAACTTCTCAAACATCTTCAATCATGATGAGTTGGTCTAGGAATCATCTTTATAACATCTCTATGCATCATTCCATGATCTCATGGCCCTTGGATTAAGTCTCAACCTTCCCCAAATCTTCAGTTAATCTAGGGTTGACCCAGTCAAAACCCTAATTCTACCATTCATGGTTGAATCCTCTGAACTCTTGTATAATGACTTCTCTGGGCTTCATGATGGCTATCAAGACATCTCATAGGCTTTCTCAAAACATCAAGTTCATTCTCAAGGTCTCAGAATCATCTGAGGGGCACCTACAACTCTCAAGCTATGCAGCATACAACCCTGGTTTCAACCCATTCCTCTGAGGATCTCTTGAACTTTCTGATGAAGGTATCAACTTTCAAACATTCAATGGATAAATAATTGTTGGTCAAATTTTGGGGTGCAACAGCTGCCCCTATTCAAACGGCTTGAACCTGACTGGGTGAGAAGCGAACGGCTCTCAACCAATCAAGGTACGAGACGGTTGAATATCGGTAAACCCGAAAATTTGCCAACTGCACGACTCTGCGGAGAACAAACCTTCGAACACTGCAACACTAGCTGCTCAACAACTAGCTGGAGAGATACTGATCTGACATCGCCGCCGGAAACAAACATCATTCTGAGAGACACTCGACATCGCCGTCGTACCAACATCCTCTCTGCTGGGGATTTAAGGAGTCTGACATTGTCGTCAAACAAACATCCAACCTCGCTGCCGGAAACAAACATAATCTGACCTCGCCGTCGGATAATCAAAATACCCCGCATTGCCGCTGGAGAAAATACAACACTGAACAACTCTGACCTGGGGTTCACCCCTGGTAAAGTACCCTTGCGTATTTGAACCTACTCCGCTGGGAATGAGAGACTCAACCAAGCACACTCTGATCTGGGGTTCACCCTCAGAACCATAACGAACATCGGAATACTGCTGCACACTGCCCGCCGTAGAACTTCAACATCAGAACTATATGAAACCCTGGCCCCTGGCCATTTCCAGCTTCAGCTAGAGAAGATCTTCGAGTACTTCTGAAGATAAACATCCTTGGCCTTCAAGGATGGCAACTCTGCAGGAGGTATCTTCGACTTCAGTCTAAAGAAATGGTCCTTGGCCTTCAAGGATACATGGATATGCCTTCAGGCAACTCCGCCTCTGCTATAGAGCATCCGAGACTTCAGTCAGGGATATACTTCGGCCTTCAGTCCGAAAAATGAATCCTAGGTCATTCATGACCTTGGGGATAACCTTGCCCTTAGGCATTTTCGCTTCAGCTTAAGAAATCTGTGACTTCAGCCAGAGAAATGGTATCCTGAGCCATTCATGACTCTACGGGGATTCAAACACTTTGCCTTCAGGCAAAACTCCGCTTCAGCTGGAGAAACATCTTCGACTTCAGTCAGAAGAAAAACTATCCACTTGATCGCAATCAATCATCTCCTCAGGACAACTGACTTGGTCTTCAGACTCACACGAATCACTATGTTGTATCTACAACCTCTGGAACCTTGTCTTCGGCTACCTGTTGATTCTTCAACACGGAAATCTGGACTTACCGGAACCTTCTGATATCGCCATCGGGCGCTTACGAAATCCATCTTCAGATTAGACATCATTGCTGGAGCAGACATATCATGCTGCTGAGGACTTCAAGAATCAACTTGAACAAACAGATCCGTCGGGCATCTTCAAGAATCGTCCTGAACTAATAACCTTTCTGGAGCAAACATTCTGTTGGGAATTCCAGGAATCTTCCTGGGCAACTCTTGCTGGAGATGCTATTGGGGAGCTCAAGTATCATACTAGGCGAACCACTCGGGAAGCTGTACTGGGGTCTTAAGAATCGTCTTAAGCAAATGGCCCTGCTGAGGGATTTGAGAATCATCTCGAACTGAAGACTTCGCTGGGGATCTCAAAAATCATCTTGAGCGAGCGACTGCGGGGATCACACCGGGGTCTTTTAGAATCATCTAAGAAAACAATCTTGCTGGGGAGAACGCCAAGAATCGTCCTGAGCAACCGGTCTTTCGGTAGTACACCTGTACAATAAGGATGATGATGACCTAGGTCATGCTTATGATGCGTATGCTTCTGCACTATGCCCCACACGGTGGGAATGATATGCTAAATGCTGAATGTCACGCAATCATGCTCAATGCTATGCAATCATGCACAATGCTATGCAATCATGCACAATGATGCGATCCCGTCAGCAAAATAAATGCCGAAGGGGGAAATCCTCCTGTCAAGGAGACAAAACCACTCAGGTAGAGGAATCATCCTGCTGAGGAGAATGCCAATATCAATCCGGCTCTGTCTGGGGAATTGATCTTCCGCGAACTGCTGCAGGGGAACAACTTCAGCTGACTGCGGCAGGGGATGAAGCTCTACGAGAACTTGGATCTGCTGATATCAATCGCGAGAATGAACTGCGCGGCCGCCATGGCTACTCTTCTGGGTACGACAACTCTGTGGGGAACCAACTTCAGCTGTTCAATACTCCACTGGGGAAAAACCAATCATGATCTGATCAACCTCCAAGGATTCGGATCTCTTGGACATCAGCAAACTCGGCTGAGGAAGGAGAAGTCATTCCGCTTCGATGGAGAGAGTGCGATTCTGGGGAAACACAGCACTAGCTGCCCCACGCTCTGCTGGGGAAAATCGACCATGATCTGATCAACTTCCAAGGATTCTGCTTTTCTGCGGACTCAGCCGGGGATAGAAATCATTCTACTTCGCTGGAGAGTGCAACTCTGATGGGGGATTCGATTCCACTGGGGAAGAAAGAATCATCTGCCTTCGGGGGAGAGTACAGCTCTGCAGGGGAATGCAACATCAGCTGCTCCAACACTCTACTGGGGAAGAAGGAATCATCGAACTTCAGGAGAGAGCCTGACTCTGGTGAGGGAATCTCAACTCCGCTGGAGACTTCAGTCTGGCACCATCAGTTACTGCATACTTCGGTATACGACTAGCTTCCTGCGAATCCTGCACTTGTGACCCGGTGCGGGGGGAAAATCCTGCTTCAGCGACTTTACTGGGAAAACATGAGCTTCGGCACCCGAACACTTCTACGAAATCTGCACTTGTGACCCGGTGCTGGGGAAAGACGACATCATGCTTCAGCGCTTGACTCAGCTGATGAGGTGACATTCCTTCAGGACGCGTCTGCTTGGGGACGAGAATCAACTCTACCTGGGGAAGACATATCAATGCTTACTATCTGATTCTGATTCTGCGGAGGAGAGGCTACTGAACTCTGCTGGAGAAGGAGGACTCGCTCCGCTTCGGGGATATCAATCCTGGTCTACTGAGGGCAATCTTGACCCTAATCTGATGAGGGATAAACGCCATCTCAATCTGCTGCAGTCTCCAACTGTACAGGGGAACAACCTCGAACCGTACATCTCTGCGGAGAAACAATCCTGATTCAACAACGCCAACACAGGGAATACAGGCTACCAATCATGGAGTCAAGTAACAGGTTATGCTGTAAGATATCAACCCAATGACCGCAAGGTTTCTTCAGAAGGCTCTGGCTTTGGCAGGGTAATGATACGATTCCCCGATACTCAATTCTTGCTAGGGTGAACAAACTCATTTGAACAACTTGCCCCAGTGCACTTCAACTTGCCCCAATCCGACCTTTGGGAATAATTCAATCTGAGCCGAAAACAACTGGCAACAAGACAATCTTCAGAGGGCTTGCCCCAGTATCTGCACAACGGGAGGATTCATCCTCAACCAATCAACTCTCAGCATGGTCGGCTTCAATATCTCTGAAGTAATTTGCCCCTGAACGAGCGATGAGCGACTCAACAGGCTCTGATTGAACACTGGAGGGATCGGCCCTTAAATCGCAAGGATTCCGGATAACTGCCCCTGATTGGGTCTCGAGAAGATTCACTTCCGATCAACCGCTGCTTGCATAAACTGCCCCATAATCAACTGATGCTCCGGGACTTGTCCTCAGACAAACTGATTCCAAACTCATAGGAAGTCACTGCCCCAGATTCGCAGGGTTTCAAAGCACACCATTCTGATCCAGACCTCTGGCGATTCAGTCCTGATCGACTATTCCTTGCTGAAGTTCCTTCGTATCAGCTACTAACCTGCAACTAAAATTGTTTATTCACGAATAGTAATTTTAATGCAGTGTTCATGCAAATTTCGAAAAAATGTTGTACTGTCACTCATTTACGTGTCATGCTAGTGAGTGACGAATGAACCAAAGAGTTCAAACGTAGTGCTGATGCGATCAGTGAAAAATGCAATAAGGATATGATTAGCAAATCATGAAGGAGTCAGGTTACTCAACCTTACCGTAATGCGCTTTTGGAATAAACCCTGCCTCAATTAGGTCTTTTAAGGGTTGTATCGCGGTCGGGTTCACGGCTAGTGAAACAAAGGATATTTGGCTCAAATTATGATTTGTACCCACCCCTTCTACGTGATGTTCTCCGATCCTAAAGTTCAGTTAACTTAGCTCGAGCGCTCTCCTCTTCGAGAGGTATGTTGAACATTGGGAACAACTGGCTAAAGAATTCCCAAGGTGTTTCGGAGTGACAGTTACTCCTTTTTCTTTTTCGGCGTCTGTATCTACACGACTTTGTCCTTGTTTGAGGATTTTTCTTTTTATAATCCTTTCTTTTTCATTCTTTTGTTTTGATTCCCTAATTTTTGCCTGGACTGACTCCTTTTGAGTTCTTTTCGATTTTTCTTTTGAAGTCCAGCGGGATGCCCTGATTTTTGCCTAAGTATTTACTTTCTAGCTTTTCTTTTTTTTACTTAGCGGGCTTTCTTATTTCTCTTTTTTTCTTGGAACAAAGTCGTGCGACACTGGTTGTCTTGATTGCTCCGAAAGGATTGTAACTGTCTCACTCCTGATTGGTGAGGTTTAACCATTGTGGATGATGAGGTACGACCTCTGGCGAGGAATATGATGTGATTGGTCCTCGAAGGACAACACTCCTCTATAAGATTTGAACGCTCGATCAAGCTAACTGACAACTACCCTGCCCCGGGTTAAGATGCGAGGGTTTAAAAATTCCGAAAGAAACTCCTACTTCTCGGCTCGAAGTGGTTAACAAGGGATTCTCTTCCTTATCTCTCCGGTGTTTAGGGGATTTGAAACAATGCCTTGTACGTCATCGGCAAAGTTTTATCTGAAAGCCATACGATCATTGGCTATGAGTATTCAGTTTCATCATCCTCCCTCCGCTCATTGCTAATCATAGTAAGAAATCGGAGTAAATAAAATGCAAGTGTCAGTGTAATGCAGTAAATGAGTGACAACGACATAATTAGTTCAGAAAAAATGCATAGTCACTTTATTAATCATCACCATTCGAAACATACAATGTTTTAACAGCAAGTAGTAACTAACAGAAAAGAAACTACAAATGCAAATGGTAAAAAGTCCGAGGACTGCCAATGTTGAGGACGTCTGCCTGTCTGGACCACCGGCTTCTGGAAATAACTCTCTGAATCTGCGAGCTCAAACAGCTGAGAGGTTGTCACGCACAACCAAGACTCCATCTGGAAAGGAAATACACCCTTGGTCGATCAATTGCTGCACCTTCGCCTGGAAAGCCTTGCAATCTTCAGTTGAATGCCCCAGAGATCCACCATGGTAGCCACACTGAGCATGAGGATCGTACCCTGGAGTGTAAGGCTCTAGCACGGGCTTGAGAGCTTTCGGTTCCACCAAGGAATTCTGAACCAACAGTGGAAGAATCTGGCTATACGGCACAGGCACTGGATGGAAAGAAACATTCCTTTGTTCCACGTGGTTGCGAGGTCTTTTGTGATCCTGGCGCTGGTATTCTTTCCGCCCAAGAGGTCGTCGTTTCTGAGTGGCAACGATCCCTTGTTTAGACGCTTGCGTCCCTGAGCTTGATCCAGGCAGCAACTGCGAGCGAGGCGATTCAGTCACCAAAGGTCGTGGGACGTATTCGAGATCTTTCTCAGCTTCAGGCAAAGGAGTGGAATCATCCACCTCTCCTGCAGGGTAGGGGATAAACTTTCCCGATGCTCTCATGCCGCCCGACACAAGCCTAATCGCCCTTGAGTCGATCAGGTCCTGAATCTTATTCCGGAGAGCCTTACATGTTTCAACATGGTGCCCCGGTGCCCCTGAGTGGAAATCACAACGCATGCTGAGATCAACGTCTGGTGACACGTCATCTGGTGGATTTGAGGTCCGAAGCTTGAGAACACGGTTCTGAACCAACAGCGGCAGCAGCTGGGCATAACTCACAGGTAGTGGGTCTACAGCTCTATCAAGTAGCTTCTTCTTTTGACCATAACCTTCAGGATTATTCTGAGATGCTCGGCGCGGCTGATGACGAGACAGGCCTCGAGCTTCATGCTGTGTAGAGGGTCCATGAGGTCCACTTGGCTTCAGCACAGGTGGCACTGACGGTAACGGAGGAAGCACTCTGGTCTCTTCCTTGGGTGCTTGACCACTCTCCTTATTTAGCATACTTCTCACCACTCCCATGAGAAAGCTCAACTGATTCTGCAGCTGTTGATTCTCTTCTCTGAGTACTTGCTGGTCCAGACGCACTGTCTGTATGTCATTCATGACCTGCCCCAGCTGGCTTTGGATTTTCCCTAGTTCAGCTTGTATCTGCTCCATTAGTCTGAGCTGCTCGATTCTGAGTCAAACCTGCAAACACAAGGGTTAGAAGACAAGCCCCGGCTTCTGCCATGCAAGATGAATTATGCTAATGCCATAGGTGTCTGTACGTTTAGGAGATCACCCCTAATTCTGGTGTCAACGTGGCAACATGGTGTCAATGCAGTGATAAGACTGGATCCATTCATGGAAGAAAATATCTCATATTGCTCGGGACACCAGGATCAGGGTACAAAACGCGCCTGCAGCACAGACACATGCTAATGGAATGCAAACATGAATATGCAAGCTAATGCAAAATGCAGTCATGCAACAATATATCCGGGTGGCTGCTGTGGAGATTCGATGTCAACAGTCGCTGATGAGAAGGAAACCCCGGTGTAAAACCACTGATCTGATCTGTTGAGAATAGCCATCTGATAGGATCGAGATCAAAATTCTGCCCTGACAAGAACGAAGGCCTGATAATAAAGACCCCGGATGCAAGATCAAGGAACATCTGTTGATGAAGTCTTCGGACCCCAAATCACAAATCTGCCCTCTCAAGAACAAATACACAGCTGCTGATGAGATCTTCAAACCCCACTCAAAATCTGCCCTATCAAGAACAAACAACAACTGCTGACGAGATACTCAGACCCCCTTCAAAAATCTGCTCCATCAAGAACAAATAACAACTGCTGATGAGATCTTCAGACCTCACTCAAAAATCTGCTCCATCCAGAGCAAACCTCTGATAACAATACACTGATCAAAGCCTGCTCTATCAAGAACAGACAAACACCCGATGATAAGATCCTCTGATCAAACCCTTGCTCTATCAAGAACATATCTGCAACTGAGAACCCAACATAACTGATTCACTGTCAAGAAAACCAGGTGGTCTGGAGGTCAAAGTTTCCTGCAATATCCCAACCCCACTCACAGGTATGATGGACCTAATCCACGAACAAAGGTACGGCATCCTATGCGGTTGTCAACGTCACAGACATTCATGAGTGACAATACGATTCCCAGAAGGAGTGGCATCGTCAAGTCATGAAGAGGCCTCTCTTAGCTGACTTCCAAATGATCGGTCCCCAGAGTCGACAATCCTCACGTCTGGACTCCCCTCAGATCCTCAGGACCGGAAAGGAGCACCTCTGCAAGAATCTCGTCTGAGCGCAGATTTTCGTAGGGAACTGTGCCTGCTCAACAGACAGGTTCGTCTACTACTTCTCCGCAACTATATCTAGGTGTGTACTCAAGCCCAGGTCCGGCTTCTCACTCATAGTAACATCCCTCTCCCACAGCAGCGCAGATAATCATATCGGACTGGAAATAAAATGCGGGAAATAAAATGCGGGAAGTAAAAATGCGATAAATAAACGCAACCCAACAAGCAAACACACAAACGATAGGATTGACTCGCATAGGGGATGGGAAACGGTCCCAACATAAGGGATGGGAAAAGTCCCTAGATGCTATAGGTCCCCAGCAGAGTCGCCAGCTGCTGGGGACGGTCCCAGGCAGCTAGGAAGAAAATCCAAGGCGAGACTCGCATAGGGAAACACCAGAAATCCCCAGCAGAGTCGCCAGCTGTCGCTTGCGCGAAAATAAGGTGCCGGCATGACAGAAGAGTCGCCACCTTTCGTTATTTATCCCTCAGAGCGGGAAAGGAAACGATCGGAAAAACCTGACGAAAAAAGGGTAAGACAAGGTCATCGCAACCATTGTCTGGGTTCGGGAGTCGGTTACGCAAGGGGAAGGTATTAGCACCCCTCACGTCCGTCGTACTCGACGGGATCCTCGCTTGTTTGTTTACTTGGACGGGTTGGTTATAATCTATCTACCTATCAAGGCTGGCTGAAAAAGAAAAGAAAATGACTCGGCAAAGCGTCGCACTTTATGCCTACGTATTCCCATCAGAGAATGAGAAATCAGAGTCAACGTAGTTCGGCTAACTACGGGGGAAGGTGGGGAAGGTTGCTCGCTAGGATATCGCATCCTATGCCTACGTACTTTCATCTGGTATGAAAGATCAGAGCAAACGTAGTTCGGGAAACTACGGGTTGAATGGCTCAACTAGGAGGGAGACTATCAAGTCCTACTGTTATCATGCCATGGATTCATCCTATGGTTGAGGTTTGAACAGGGAACTCCTAGATGTTGTCATGCATAGGTTTCAACCTAAAAGTCTATCATCAAATCCTCATCAGAAGAAATGAGAGTCCTAAGGGATCATGTCAGTGATACACCAAGACAGACAAAAACATCAACTTTAACAGTAAAATGCGTGCAATGCAAGTGAGGGAGGAAATGTGTGTGGGGTTTCAGCCTCCACAAGCTCATCTCGACCTCAAGCCAGTCGTGAAATAACAGTAATCATACTGAAAATAATCAACATGCTATCAAGCAATAACAGATAAAAGAAGGGAAGTGCCATCAGGCAAACAAACACACATGCTTGAGAAAGAATCATCTACTCTCTAATCCTAACCCTAATCACAGAATCCTAATCAAATCTAAGCAAATCTCTCAAGCAAAACCACAACAAGAGAAATCATTCCCAGTCTTCAAGCTTCAGAACAAGCTTACCAAAGAAAGGGAGCTAAGCAATCAGACTCATAGTGTCTTCCTCAGGAAAGCACTAGGAGGTGTATACTCAGGAGTCATACCCTATGTGGCTCAACCACTGTGATCAGTTTACATTCCTCCTCAGGAGAAATTAAACTCACAAGCAGGCTCCAACATCACTGGATATTTAGGAAATCCTATCTGAACTAATGGAACTAAGTGAATAGACCCATAGGACCTTCCTCTGGAAAGTACTAGGAGGCTTCCACTTAGGAGTTGTATCCCATGTGGCTCAACAACATGTGATCAGTTTACATTCCTCCTCAGGAGAAATTAAACTCACAAGTTGGCTCCAACATCATTGGATACTTGAGAAATCCTAGATAAACTAATGGAACTAAGTGAATAGACCCATAGGACCTTCCTCTGGAAAGTACTAGGAGGCTTCCACTTAGGAGTTGTATCCCATGTGGCTCAACAACATGTGATCAGTTTACATTCCTCCTCAGGAGAAATTAAACTCACAAGTTGGCTCCAACATCATTGGATACTTGAGAAAGAGGTGAGAAGAAAGAATGAAAGTCATTCATAGTGCCTTCCTCAGGAAAGTACCATGAACTTCCTTCAAACTCCAGGATCTCAGACCTCACAGACAGGGAACAAGCCAAGCTCTGGGTCTCTGAATCTTGATCTACAATCTTCTCTTCATGATGCTCTCCATCAAGCTCTTCAAGGCAACACAAGCCCCACAACAAATTCCTCAGAATAAACCCCAAAGATGAACAGATAACCCACTGAACAGACCAAATCACCAGGCAACTTCAGAAAATACCTAAAAATACTAAACTAATGGGGAAAAATCTAACAAATATTCACAAGGGTCCTCAACACCTACTCATAACATCTACAAAGGTCTCTACCTAAAAATCAAGATAAAACTCAATCAGAGAAAGTGAATCTTCACCTATGCACAATCTAAACCCTAATCAGGATACCCTAAATCTACCCTAATTAAACTAATCAAGATTTAATTCTAAAAATCTAGAAAAAATCCTATGGGGAACTATGACTCATCATCTAATTGCATAAAAAAGAATGGATTAAAAACCCTAAGGGAAGGTTCTAAAACAATTCCTACAAAATCAAATACCAAATTAAGACCATTAAAAAGCTATTTAATTGGAAAATCTATTAAAAATATTAAACCTAAAAATAAAATCTCATTTTTATTTTTATAATTTTCTACACAAGTTCATCTAATCATAGAAAAAAGAAGAAGTTAAAAATCATCTTTTATCATTTTTTAGTGAATTAAACAAAACAGAGAAATATTAAAAAGAAAATAAAAGAAATTAAATGAAATAAAGGGAGGGGGGGGTGTATACAGCAACACGCGCTAGTTAAAAATGAATGGGCCAGCAATAAGGGGGGTGGGGATAGAATTCTGGGCCCAGAACGCCCTTTAAGTGAAACGCCGCGTTTCACTCGTTTTAAAATTCCCTCTCTTTCTCAGGTTAGACCACAGCCGTTGGATTGGACGATTTAGTCAAAATTTGAGACTGATCCTAGGGCTATTGCTCATCGTCCCAAATGGGACCTAGGGTTTTCAGAAACCCTTCTCTCGCGCCCTAAACTTCTAGCTCTTCTATCTCTCTCCACACGCCACGGTTTCACTCGATTCCAAAACGAAAATTGATCTACTAAATGCCTAGAATAAAATGGTACGATTAGATTTTCCTAATTCCTCCTGAATAATCCAAACAGAAGGCTTGAACATCTTGGTACAAACACGGTTCAAAATTTTCAACTGATACCAATCTTTATTAAACTTCAGTCTAATGATGCAATCATGTTCTTGATGTTATCCTGGTTATTCTAACCTAATTCGTGCTACCTAAAACTCATTAAACAGCCAATTATTGAAGATTAAAGAATCATGGCTCTGGTGTGAAACCTCACAAATCTTGCTCTAACTCAAGGGAAAGAATCCTCTACCCTAGTGAATCATTTCTACACCTATGAAACCAACTAAAACTCAATAGTTTAGGAGATAGAAAGTGAAGAAAGAACCTGTCAAGAGGTTGATGGTGAGGCTCGAGGGGATGCTTGCAGTCCTTGTAATTGCTTCAAGATAATCCTACAATGGTCCTCAACCTTCTGTTTGCACTTGTTGTGAAGGTGGTGGCTGGTAGTGGAAGATATCTTGGATTGCTTCAACTTGAAGGAATTGCTTTAATGGCTATCTCCCCTTCTCTCTCCTCTGACTTGGCTCAAGTTTCACCAACCTCTCATCACTCTCTGATGCACTCTTTTTA
This sequence comes from Lathyrus sativus, assembly GCA_963859935.3. NCBI lineage: Eukaryota > Viridiplantae > Streptophyta > Magnoliopsida > Fabales > Fabaceae > Lathyrus > Lathyrus sativus. Next base: position 422,717,958 of record OZ012739.1, read on the forward strand.
TAACAATCATTGGATGTTTCTAGATTCATCTAGAAAGTGATGGAAACTTCTTGAAAATTCCATGTTATGCCATATTGGATATCTCATATCCCATGCTCCATGCCTTGTAATTTTGACTTAAAATACCCTTACATGAGTTATTAAGTGAGGATGAGTGAAAAACAAGTGTATCCTTGGCTTATGTAGGGTTTTTCAATGTTACCTTCTTTTGCAAGCAACAAATTTCCAAAGGAACCTCATTTTTTAAGCCTCAAATGAAACTTCTACTTAAACCAAAGTTCTCAAAATGGTTTTTCCAATCAAAATGATATATTGGATGACCTATTTTGGATTTGTGGGTCTCCCAAATCACTTTTCAATTCCAACTTTTCAAAGTTATAAGCCCTTTTTAGTTCATTTTTGACCAATCATGTAATCTTGTGCTATGAGCTTTTCCAACAATTTGTGACCTTCTTTCTAGACTTAAAATCACATTTTGAGCAACTTTCATGTTTTGAGTTTTTCCATTTGAGGCTTGGAAATAGGAGTTTTAGGCATTGGCTAAAATGACCTATAACTGACAAATGACCAAAATACCCCTGCCTTGTTCAAACCATAAGTTGAGTTCCACAAATCCAATCAAGGACTTCTACCACTCAAATTAAAGCTAAGAAGATCCTCTTCAACATTCATGTTGACCAAGAAACCATAGGAGTCATCCTACTAGGGCAAAAGTTGTCTGTAAGTTGGGTGACTTTCAAGGACCCAGATTCACACACCTCTGCTGACCTGTAATTTGTCAAAACCATAATTTGAGCTCTGTAACTCCTATCAAGGACTTACACCACTCAAATTAAAGCTAAGAACAAGATCTACAACATTCATGTTGTGGGGAAGATGAGATTTCAATCACATCTATAGCTAAAACTGTCTGGAAAATAGGGATCAAATTAGGGTTTTTCACTGACAATCCTTGGAAACCCTAGCTTGAAACTTCTCAAACATCTTCAATCATGATGAGTTGGTCTAGGAATCATCTTTATAACATCTCTATGCATCATTCCATGATCTCATGTCCCTTGGATTAAGTCTCAACCTTCCCCAAATCTTCAGTTAATCTAGGGTTGACCCAGTCAAAACCCTAATTCTACCATTCATGGTTGAATCCTCTGAACTCTTGTATAATGACTTCTCTGGGCTTCATGATGGCTATCAAGACATCTCATAGGCTTTCTCAAAACATCAAGTTCATTCTCAAGGTCTCAGAATCATCTGAGGGGCACCTACAACTCTCAAGCTATGCAGCATACAACCCTGGTTTCAACCCATTCCTCTGAGGATCTCTTGAACTTTCTGATGAAGGTATCAACTTTCAAACATTCAATGGATAAATAATTGTTGGTCAAATTTTGGGGTGCAACACTCAGTGGTAACCGATTACTCAATATCAGGTAACTGGTTACTCAATATCAGGTAACCGGTTACCCATTGTGAAAACAGCTGGAAACGTGAAATTTGTGAAGAGTAACCGGTTACCCTATATCAGGTAACTAGTTACCACTGAACCAGAAACAAAAAATCGGCTTTTAAAATAAGTTTTCAGCATCTAACAGCTTATCCAATCACTCATATGAACATGCTATCAATTAAGCACGAATTTATCATCAAGAATCAGTGATCAAACATCATGTAAACATAATCAAACACTGAAATCACAAATCATCAAAATGGATCAAAAGACAACAAAAACCATGGATCTACATTATGATTATTCATATAAGCTCAAAACAGAATTAGATCTAGAATTACCAACCTTTAAAGATGAGATTTGCTTTGGTGAGTGTTGATTCACTTGAAATTAACAGATCCAAGCTAGAAACCCAGAGATTCTTCAAGATCCAAGAGCTTCCGTATGGTAGAAATGAAGAACAAACTAGATCAAGCAAAAATGACTCAAAAAAGCACTTCTAATCTAGCTTCCAAAATCAGATCTCAATTTAAACGAAAATTGAATGGTGAATTGAAGATAATGGAGATGAATGATGGAGTTTTAGCTCTAGAATTCAAGGATTTCAATGAAGAATCAAAAAACTCAAGTGAAAGAGCTTTAGTGGAGGTCTTGGGAGTGAAAAAATTGAGAGAAAGTTGAGAGCAAATTCCCAAGAATGAATGTGAAAAATGAAGGTAATTTTGTGAGGTTTGGAGCAAATTTGTAACACCCTTTTCTACCTCACAATTATTAAGGCAAAATAACATAGATATCAGAGTAAATTATTAAATTTCATAAAAAGCCACCAAAAAGGGCGTACATTTCTCGATGTCTCAAAACAAGTCAATTCTCTGTATACAACGAGTTTTCTCAAAATACATCAAATTGCACAAAGCAGCGGAACTCAAAACATAACTCAAGGTTTTCCTCATATGGGAAGGTAAGCAAAATAACTCAACAATATATAGTTTAACTCAAAAGAACCCAACCCGATGTTACATATCAGAGCAAGACCGTCTAAGTTAACCAAAAGGCTAACGACTCAAATACTTCAAAAATAATCCTCGACGACGTCCACGGTTAAACCTGGTCATCTGCATGTTACCCACGTGGAGGTAACATTAAAACAGGCAGGGTGATTAAAACAATTCATAATAGTCAATGTATAAAAATCAGCATATAAACGGCGTCATTTCATATTCAACACATTCATATCCTTCAATAGGCCTCGAAGGCCACAACATCATAATTCATACAAAAGACACATAAATGCAAATGTAACATAGACTCAATGCATGTGGTACCAATCATCACAGCGCGATGGACACTGGGCCATCAACCCTCCATAGATCCCCATCAATAGGATCGATTCTACTAGAGAACCAGAGCATATCAAAACACTTCACATCCAGACAATGGGATTGAAGCCAAAGTAATCGAGGTCCTGAACCGAAGTCCGGATGCACATGAATGCATGATGCACACGTCACAAATCATCCTCATAAAAACATCATAGCTCATCATCATTCATCATATTCATCATCATCAAACGTCATAGCTCATCATCGTAATCATCATCATACATCATGTCATCATAGTTCATCATAATAATCATCATCATACATCATGTCATAATATAATCATAATAATCATCATCATACATCATAGAAATCATCATATGATCATATACAAATCACATAGCGCTCACAGTCATACTCATATTAATTCATCAGATTATCACATATTATCATATATTAATTCATAATTATACTCACGGTAATTCTCATACTATCGCCTATTAATCACATAAACTTCATAGTCCTACTCATGTTAATTCATCATATTATCACATATTATCACAGTTACCCTCATGGTAATTCATCGGGAATATTGCAGCATCAAAACATCAAGACATCACTGAACTAGAACATGATTCATTAATAAAACATATACACAATTGACTTCTCAAACATAATTAGATATAAAAATATTGGGAAACCAATTCCCTTATCTATACTATGTTATATTCCTGTTCATTAGTTTTCCAACGCTTCGAACGGGGGCCAAAACGGACTTACGGATCAAAAGTTACGTCCAAAACGATTTCGACCGAAAACATGAACAGTGATGACGGACAGCAAAACGCTGTTACGCTCCAGAACCTAAATCAACCCAAAAATCCACACGATTCACTTCCCCAATGCCCCCAAAACATCTCTAAATCATCCCTAAGGTCTTACGGCGATAAAGGCACAAAACCTACGGTTTACTAGGCCAATCCCGTAACATATTCATCCCTAAATCATAATTTTTCCTTCAATTACACCCTAAGGCATTAGAGTTACTCACATTCAAATATTCCTATTCCTACAGGGTCAGTCATATAACAATTCAAGGTTTTGGCCACGAAGGCCTAAGGTTTCCCTTTCTCATATTATGCTCCAACTGTCAGGAATACTTACCACTACACCACAACATCAGAGTTCCCAAAACCAGATTTAGGCCACGAAGGCCAAAATCCCTTTTTCCCCAATTGAACCACATATAGATTTAGCTATAATCGGTTTAGGCCACGAAGGCCAGAAATCATAATTTTTCATTTCTACCCTCAAAACCCTACAATTACAATCTCCATAATAGATTTAGGCCACGAAGACCAAAAATCCCTTTTTCTCATAATTCTCCAGAAAACCCTTAAACCCGCAAATCAACCATAATCACATCGAAAGTTACACATGGAAAATTATGAAAAGCTATACTCCTCATACCTTAGTCGATTCAAAGCCTTCACGATTATCACCGGGAATCTTCTGCCTCCAATCTTCTTCTCAGAGCTCTCTGGCCATAATACTTTTCACGGTTCACAAAAATGAATCCTAACTCCCTTAAGAATTCTATTTTGTCAAACCTAGTCTTGGGCCTCACAATTGGGCTTTTTCCATAACACCCTCACTAACTCCTCTTAAATGTCCAATTTGCCATTCTTTCACTTATATTTATTTTAATTCATAATAATATTAATATCTTCATATTATATACTATTATTCAAAATAAATAACCCAATTATGCATAATTCTTTAAAATTCCACAAAACCACCGAAAATGAATATTCTTAATTAAATAAATTAATTAAAATATTCCAATTAAATTTGGGATGTTACAAAATTCACTTAAATAAGCTCTAGGTTTGAAATCAAAATATGGTCTGGAATGTGGATTAACATTTGGAATGAAAATTAGGAGTGAAGTATTTGAAATTTGGAGGGAAATGGTGAAAATTGAAACAATTTGAGATCCTTCCAATGATGATCATGTGAAATCAATGGTTGAAAATGATTGGAAAATTGCACATGCTGAAAATTCAAATATTTTGGCCAATTTCGCTTGAAGTAACCAGTTACCCAACATGTGGTAACCGATTACCATATCCAAAAAAATGCCAATTTTGGCGCCAAATGGAGCAAAACTTGCATAATCATCTGTTGCCACCTGTTATAAGCTCTGTTAAACCTATGAAACTTGCCCTTGGATATTATGATTGTGAGAATGCTTGAGATAGCTTGTACACCGTCTCCTGAGCTGAAACAAAAGGGAACCCTGAGCCACAACAAAAGGGAACCCTGAGCCACAAAAATACCTTGATCCCATGTCTCGAGAATCAATGTTATGATATGTAGAAATGCAAAAATACAGAGAAACAAAAGTCAGTAAACCAAGAAACGATGAGGCAAATTTTGGGGTGCTACACCCTTATTGTTATTATTTTAATTTGCACATAATTACTTTGTTAAGTTACAATCCTTGTGGAGACAATCTTTTTAATTACTACTTTGACACTATCAATACACTTGTCGAATGGTCATCGATCACTCTATCTGATCCTGTAGAGGAACATGGTTGCCTCGGCCTCCCTTGGGGATAGGGTCAGAAATGAGTCGAGTCGAACTCGCCTTAGCTCAGCTCAACTCGTTAAGAATTGGTTCAGCTCAAATCTTGGTTCAAGTTCGACACGATCTTTTTTTAAGCTCAAACTCAACTCGTTATAAGTTCACAAACAATTTGGTTCAACTCATTAGGTTCAGCTCACTTGTTTCACAAACTTAAAAGTCATTTTTTTAATATATTTTGACATTTTAAATTAATTTTTAAAAAAAAATATTGAAATAAAATAAAACTTATCAGATTAGAATTTAAATTTGTCTCAAAAATCTACTAATTCAAAAACTACACAACTTTCAAGAAATAAAATTGAAAGTCTAATTTAAAAACTACTCAATTAGAGTTTAAATCTGTTTCAAAAATCTACAACTCCATCTAAATATTTAGAAACCTTACAAATTTAATGAAATAGTACACCAAAAATTACTAGAAATTGATACATTTGCATCATAAAAAACTACACCACTTCTTACCTTCATTACACATGTTATTTTAGCAAATGTCATTATGCATCCAACGAGGATGACTCTAAATGCAATTGTCAATTTTACTTTCATGGTTTGTACGAAAATGACGAAATAGTTTTAAGATTTGGAGTAAATATTTAAACCTACTCTTAAAGGCAATATAATCCTTCTCATATATAATCGACTTGACTCATGAACCTAACAAGTCATACTATGTACAGTTCAGGTTCAGATCATTTATTTAACGGACTTAGTTTTTTTTTGTTCATATTCAACTCATTTAGTTCATGAATATAGTTCAATGATTTAATTGTCGAACCGAGTTCTGAACTATTTTCAAGTTAGTTTGGTTCATTGGCAACCCTACTCGAGGCTCTAAGGAGGAGCCCGACGCTTCTTGATTTTTTGGCGATTCTGTAATTTTGGAGCCTCATCTCTTCTTAACACAATCGTCTTAGAGACAACGACTTGGTTTCACTTTGATAGGGCCTCTTGCACGACGTTTCCTCTAGGAGGCGTGTTGTGTAGGATTTCTTCAAGGTGAAGTAACCTCTCCACTATCGCCTACAAATTCTGTTGCCAAATGATGTTATACATGCTGCTCAACAACTTATTAGCATGGTGTATTCAGTGATTGACTCACAATAGTTGGAAATCAGGTAATGCCTCAAGTTGTGAAATTGGTGGTAGTATCAGAGTACATCTTGCAGTCTGAGGAGGTTATAGTAGGTTTGAATGTAAATGAGTGTCCTCGATGTCTTGACCAGTAATAGCTTGAGGTGATGGAGGCTGAAGTTGAGTTTTTTTCGTTTGAGTGGCAACGACAACTACTTTGCAAAGGGCGGCAACAAGTAGCTTTAGATCCAACCATTGTTGAAAAGCAGGAGAGTCAGGGATCTGGAAAATTAGGAAATCAATGTTGATTAGCTATTTGACTAGGTCAAATGCAATAGACCCAATGTTCGATTTTGAGAACTCTAACATGATAAATGGAAAAAGCTTTAAATCAACAAATCAAAGAAAGAATGTACAATTATGGAAAAATGCGGAAATGAGACATTGATTCCCATATACGGAGACACAATTACATTGTGGAGTGTGAATTGATGGATAATTGGTGATTGCGGAGGACAATGACAAATCTGAGCTTCTGATACAGAGGAAGAGAGGCTGATCTGCAAGGTTTGCACTCTAACACCCAAGTCAGTATGTTGAAAAGAATAGTGACTATAAATTAGATTTAAAATTATGTACCTAAATTCTTTGTGTGTTTCCTTTACATAGTGGATGGTTATAACAACCCACTATTTGCTAGACGTGTATGTATAGGATAATTCTCCTGTTCTGCCAGCACTCTAGACGAATTATGACTCCCTTTGAGTGGTCCACTAAAGACCATTTTGGTTAGTCCAAAAAACACACACACACACACACACACAACACACACACACACCCACCCACCCACCCACCCACACACACACATATATATATATATATATAATTATATATATATATATATATATATATATATATATATATATATATATATATAAAATATATTTTTTTAATTTAATAAACAAAAAATATCATTTAACAACAAGAAAATGCAAAGATTATGTTAATCATCTTTAGAAGTATTGGTTTTGATGAAGATAAAAGATTATCATGAAAGAGAGATCAAAGAAGATAAAGATTTGAATAATCTATTAATGTGCTTTGTCATGGAATTCAAGAAAGAATTATTTTAATCAAGGTACTTGTGACAATTTAATTTACTAGTTATACATTAAGCGCTCAAGTATCTCACTTCATCTTAAACTTTCTTTAAGAGTCTTAGAACATTTATTATATTTTTTTATTCATGACACTCTTTGAAAAATGGAGAAATTTTAAATTTTGTATAGTCACAATTGATTGGATCTTTTTATTTTTTTTTAAAAAAAAAATGTAAGTGTTGCCTTACATATAATTGATTGTACTATCTACCCCACTCAATTGGATGATCTCTTTTTGTTTAAAATCAATTCTCCATAATCAATTGGATTAGAGTATATTTGCATATTTTTTAACGTTACATTTAGTGCCAGTTGATTGTATGGAATACCTCAATCAACTGGACGATAAATCTTTTTGAAAATTCAAACCATTATTTTTTCATGATATTTTTTTATGAAACATTTTCTTGAATCATTTCATAATTATTCTGATTATTTTCAAACATTAACATGATTTTCAAAGGGTTTCTTTGTGATTAAAATGCAGAATTTTTCATATTGCATGACTTCACGAGCATTTTTACTATTTTTCAAGGGTCAGTAACATTTTCACATAAAAATTTTCTTACGTAATTTTCATTTTAATGTGAAAAAGTTTGGAGAAACACTTGAGCACTTAAATGTCTATATCATATTGATTTGTTTATCAAGAAGAAGATTGATTTTTCATATCTCAGACTAACAGCAAAATCTCAAAGTTGATCAAGATTATTACAAAGTGTATCTACAATATTTTTCATACAAGTTGTTGCATTTTTCACCAAGTGTGGTGATTTGTATCTATAAAAAAGTTGTTGTACTTATTACAAGAGTTTGCAAACAGGGAGAATTGTCTTTCTATTTGTCGCAAAACATTCTTTGAATCAGAGTGATTCAAAGTCCACTAGGTTGTTGGTGTTTTGGTTGAAATCAAGAAAATTGTATAACTTCTTTGTTATTTTTAGAAGATTGTATGAGAATCTGTTATATGATATACAAGGATTTGATAATAGTAAAAATCGGAGTGTACCGGAACTAGACGTATCCTTAATTGAAAATGAAAACTAATATATATTTTGTATTATGTATTTTTACTGTTATTTTCTGCCAACTTTATCCTATCTCTCTTAATTAAAAAATAAACTAGATATTTTGTCTTCATTATAAAACCAATAAAAAATAAGTAAATCAGTAAAATGCCACAAAATCCATAAATTGCCACTCACTATAAAAAGTGAATAATTTCATAAAACCTAATCCGCTGCTTTCCGAAATTGTACATGAAATAAATTGCCAAAAAATACTTTGTTCAAAAGATACTTTGTTCAAGAAATTGCACAAGAAATAAACTTCCTTTATATTTTATTTTGATTATTTTCTTTTGCAGTAAAAATACTTTGTTCAAAAGATTACAATATATATCTTCATTTCTATGATACAATTGATGAACCATAATAAATAATGGAAAGATAAAACCACCCATCACACTCAAGCTAATTAATGTTTATTAAGCAACATCAAGATTAACAATTTCACGAAACTCCAACCTCCTAGTTTCATTATACAATGTAACTCTTTTATTAGGCCAATAAGTTAACCATATCCAACCTCTTATTTCCCATTCCATTGTTTTCCCAACAGCACTTTTATCAACTTTCCACCAAACTCTTTCACCATATTCATCACCAGCGAAAATAACACCACCTTGTCTAGTAAAAGGTCTATAAGCACTTGAGTAACGATTTTTGAACCAAGATTTTGGATTAATTAGTGCACATTTTGAAGGCTTTGATGAAAACACTTCTTTACCATCCATACTATCATGAAGAAACCAATTCATATTTGCACTATATCCATACACTGATTGTTCAAATTTCCAGGGCTTTAAACTCACTGTTGTTGATTCTCCAGATGATACTTTGAGTCCTATGTGAGTTGATGGTTCAATTGACGCTCCTATACCTTTCTCACTGCCTATTTCTTTTTTCGGATTATCCGTGGATTTTCCTACGGATAAACTCACTACTTGGTCTTGAAGAGTTGGTGTTAGTTGTAATGATATTCTTGATGGAAAATGTTTTTCAGCTGCACCTGCTCCTCTTTCTTTTACAAGAGAATCATTCACCAATTTGGTAACATCGCACCTATATATGTATATCCACAAGGAGTTAAAGTTAGACTTAAAAATACTACAAAGATATTATATTTGTCATTACATACCTTATGTTATCAACATTGACCATGATTTCAACCCATTCCTCTTTGAAATCAACTTGATAATTGAACTGAAAAACACTTTCAACTTGATGATACTTAAGAGAGAATTGAAGTCTCTCAGGTGGATGACTTTCAGATTTCTCAACATCCATACAAATAACAGGACAATAAACTTGCACTTTCCACATCCCAAACGTTGAAAAAGCATAAGAAAGCATAGAACATGGCGTTCTAAGCGTGTTTTGATATTGTTCTTCAAGTTCACCAACCCAATTAGTTATCCCAAGGTTCACCGAACGCATCCATTGTTCTTGCAAATTTGAACCCAAGAGTTTCATAAGCAAATTCGACGTTTGTCTTGATTGAAAGCTTGTTAAATGATCTTTCAAAACGCCGATAAACGCGTCGCGAAGATCTCTAGGAGATTCATATATACAAACAAGGAATAAAAGAGTGAAGAAAGTGAGGTTGAAAATGTCTGGTAAGTTTGGAACAGAATCAAGATTTGGAAATCTGATAAAAGGGTTGTTTTTGTTTGAACCATAATGAAGTATGTCATGAATGAAATTAACAAAGAGATTTGAAACGGTTTCTTGGTTTAATAAATGGGTGGTTTTTGAGTTTGGTTTAAATGGTTTTGAAGTCCAAAGATGAATCTGAATATTATTGAAGTCAGCAACAATAATAAAAGAGAGTTTTGAGGATTCATGAATTTTGGATATTGTAAGATTGAGAAATGGTTGTGATGTGGTTGAAGAACATATGTTTAGAGAGATTGAATTTGTTTCCCATTCTGAGATTGGTGGAAGGTTTTGAATCCAGCAAAATACATCAGGAAAATTGAAAGCCATATTGGTTGAGGTTTGATGCATGATTTGTATGAATATTTATATATGATTAGTATGATAGTTGTTTTGATAAAACAATTAAGAGGATATAATGCTAGTATGGTTGATTGTGTTGGACAAGAAAATAACTACTACTATACATGCAATGATGCAATTTTACTTCATTTACTTTGTATGTGTAATTAATAAGTTTTTTCTATAATGGTTGTATTTTACTAATTCTGAAAAAGGGTTAAGGAAGTGTGTACGTAAGGTGTGCTACAATATGTGAGATGTATTATTTCTCAAGATAAAAAACATGCTTGAATAGTGTAGATTCTTTTTAGTGGATTGCATTCTCTGAATTCTTAAAAGAAGTAGAAACTTTTATTTGAAGAGAAAAATACAAAGAGCTATAAAAATAGTTCGGATGGTAATTGTGTACAATTACTAGAAGTGGAAGAGTAAAAAGATTAGAGTTTGATCTCGAACGAAGAAGAAAATATTAACATAACAACTAATATATAAATTTCTCAAAATATTTTAGATCTGATTTACAAGGGTATGAATAGTTGGAGCAGAAAGTCATTCTCGCTCTTTTTATTTTGATTAAATTAAACTTATTTAATAATATTAAGGTTTCAATTTAGAAGTTTTTTCTGCAAAATTGAAGAGAGTTTTTTTTAATCTAATGCCATTATTTTGATGATGGTTTTTAGTGTATCTTCTGACTATGAAGGCAATTCTTCACAACTTTGAACTCGCCATTGGGTTGCAGGTGAATTTATCTACGGAAGTGTAATATAAGTAAATATAGAAGAATCTTTTATGAAAATGCTACACATTGATACATGTAGATATCAAACTTGATACTATATTTAGGCGTTAGTATTTAAGAGATGATTATCTTGATTCTAGCTATGACAAGCACCTTTGAACGTCGAGTCATATCATAAAAACAAGTTAGTTTTAGGATATTAAGTTAAATCAAACATTAAGATTAAAGAGTCATCAAAATTACAGCATGTAATTCATTATTAAAAATTTCGAGCTTACGATTTTAGTGACTGGAATTAGTGACCAATTTTAGCGACAAAAGTTTTGTCTTTAGTAGGAATAAAACTTTCAAATATTATTTAACAAGATTCTTACACTAATTGTCATTAAAATCATATTTTATCTAAATTAGTAAACTTGTATGAGTTAATTATTTATATAAATATATGTTTTATTAGTTAAAATAATAAAAATGTAAAATTTTAACTGAAAAATTAAAAAATAAATAAAAGAAGAAAATTGGGAGAGAAGTAACTTAATAATGAAAAAAAAAAATTAGTGACCGAAATTTTGGTCACTGAATGTTTTTATAAATTAATTTATATATAAACGATTATTTGAGACTGAAATTATGGTCACAAAATATCAGTCGCTAATTTGCTGACTAATTTTATTTAGTGACCGATTTAGTGACTTTTAAAATTTTACTAACATGATGTCTAATTTTGGTGTCTAGTGACCAAAATTTTTCAGTCACTAAAAGCGAATTTTCTAGTAGTGACTATGAGATGCCGACCTTAGAAGTGTGATCAGCCTTGCCACCTGAGCAGTACGTCCACCTTCAAGCCTCCTTTCTTATTCTCATGTTGTAGACCAAAGTGAACCTACTCCAATTATGTACTACCTCGACCCAGCAAAACTCCCTTTACACTAAACTAGAACTTGCTATTTATAGGCAAAATTCTGAAGCACTTGCGCCTAGCGCCCCTACCTTGCTCTGCCAACTCTTCCCATCCAGCTTTTCTTCCTCTGTGAGCAATACTTGCATGTTTTCCACGTGTCCTTGCCCGCCTTTGCATGCCCATTACACCACCCATTTGTCTAGCGAATTAACCCTTTCTTCACCATGAAGTAGTTGTAGCCGGTTGTGCCATCTGTCCATACCATCCCGTGCTTAATGCACCTATTTTAGGCCTAACGAGCGTAGTTTATTTAAGGTTCTGCTTCAGTTTTCTTTTTGCATGTTGAACCATGGTTTTCTAGTTTTTTTTTTCGTGTTTTTGATTAATGCATATATACAAAAAAAAGTCCAAACAAGTGTTTTCTCACTTTTCATAGTCAAATCAGGGTTTTTTGTAATAGTTGCTTGTGAAATAAGTCAATAAATTCCGACGTACTTAACGTAAAATCTGGCACTTATAAACTCTCCCTAACTTATCTTTTTGTTTGTCCTCAAAACAAAATTATTAGATGTTTCATAAATGTTATTGAATGCATGTTTCTTTTGACAGGTTAATTGACTTTGTGTCAAAAGTTTTCAAATTATTTGTATGGCATGGTGTTCTTTTTAAGTGCAAGTTCATAATCAATATCACGACTATCCATGAACCATAGCATACAGATAAACAATTTGCTTTATCAAAATTATATTTTTAAAACATGTCTAAATCTATAATTGATCATTCATTAGAATTATGATCTCACTGAGTATCTCTCAATGATTAGTGTTTCACTAAAAAATCCAGATAATGAATCTAATGTAGTAATAATTTGTATTTCGTCTAAGCATTATCACAAGATATATCTTCAATCATTGATCACTAAGGTCTTTCTTTAGGTTCTAACATGGTTGGACTTACAAAAAAAAAAGTTTTTCTATGGATTGAGCATATGGTATTTTTTCACATACTTTCTCTTTCTTTATTTCCACTTTCCTACAACCATTTTCTTTTGGTGTCTTATTATTTTTGTATGATTGACTTTTGATTTTTGACTTTGGTTTTTGTCAAAGCATCTTTCTTTTTATTGCACCAGTACTACTTGAGTTTTTCTTTCAAAACTTTTTCTTTGCTTTTTTTCTCCCAAACTTTCATTTTTTCAATAGCCCTGATTTTTCTTGCCCTCTTATCCTTAAGATAAGGTGATGAATATTATTTTTCTTTTCAAATTTTTTATTGTATAGCTCAAAAGGGGTAGGCAATTTTTTGTATCATTTTCTTCATTTCGTGCACATTTAAATTGGACGTAGATTAATTAGACTTATCATAATATTCTTCAAATCTTAGGAACTTAGGTGTATTCAAGTACTTAGTAAAAAATGCCCACACACCCAACTTCATTGTATGATTTTGTTAGTAATTCTACATCATAATTAGGCCATATTTCTAAAACAGACAAAAAGTTTTGTTTTGACCCAGTTGGTATGTCTTTCCAATTTCACATATATAAAAGGATATTTCATCATATCTCCAGTTTCCTTTTGCCAAGTGTACTGAAAATGGATCCAAATTTCTAGGGTGTGTCCCATAGTTTTCTTTGTTGTATGCATGAACATCTCTATCATATAGGACTTCTTTGCCCTCATACCCAAAAAATGCTTGCCAATGGTGCTTCATCAGTCGATTTGGTGTTGGTGTAGAACTCCTTCACTATTTCCAAATTTACAAACTCATTAGGAGTAGCTAGAATACCCCCAAACCCGTTAATTAATTTCTTGCACCACATCAGAATACTCCTCAAGTAAACATTTTAAGTACACAGATACGTAACACGTGTAATAGATAATTTTTCTTCATTTAAATTCATCGTGTATCTATGTGTCTCTAACATACAAAAATTTCCCTCATTATTCATCTTAGTATCCAATTCATACTTTCAAGCAAATCAATTATACTCTTTCCTAAGTTATCGTTATAGAGAAATAAAGTTTCCCTAATTTTAACCTAAATTAGAGGGTTTACAACAAGTTCAAATAAAAGTCCATCTATAATATAAGAAAATCATATGCAGTGGAAATCTCATTTTTTCCCCCAACCTATACTTTTTCCGCATCCATGATTTAAGGGTAATTCTTGTCTAAATGTTGCTTCTTTTTTTTGTCGAATTTGATGACGGTTAAAGCAACTAAACTAAACTAAGTTACTTTATTTTAACTATTATGTCAGTTTCATGTTTGAAAGTCTTTTGATGTGACCATCTATGTAAAGCTAATTCCTTAGGCGAATTCAAAGTAAAACTAGACGTTTATGAGTTTGTTAATTCTACAACCACAAATTATAATTACCTATTCCAAGTTAATTTCTAATTTGAACAATTGCCCTAGTCCAAATCAATAGATTTACGGTCAATAATATCTACTCATCTCAAATCACTTTGCGAGCTTGTCAACACACAAAAAGCATTAAACATAAGAACAATTGAATAATAATTATAATTATTAAATAATCTTAAACACTCATATGATTCAAAAGAGTATAATTATGTTCATCTCTAAAGACCTAATCTAAAATATCTTAGCTACTCATAGTGAGATTAACAATTACCATGAGTTAATAAGAAGTATTCATCAAAATCAATAGAAAATAAGCTCTCCAATGGCTCCAATTCTCTCCATAGCTGTCATTCAATGTTCCTTGCCATCACTTTCTCTCCAAATATTAGTAGCCCCCCCCCCCCCCCCCCCCCAAAAAAAAAATAGCAAAAATCCCTTTACAAATCTGCAAAAGCATGTCAGTAAAACGCGTCATCGTGATCATGTTGAGTTCCATTACAATCGTGATACGAGCTCATCGAGCCCACAATGAAAGCACCATGATCGCGAGAAAAACAAAGGAAAACACTTCTTTTTTTAAGTCCCAAATTTCTTCACATTTGGTCATTTTTCTCACTTCTTCATCTTTTTAGCTTGGCTATTGCACATAATTCCACCGATTTAGTCGAAAAGACACAAATATTATGTAATGACAGAGTGCCACCAATATTCTACCCATGACAACAATTCTTCGCATCATTGAAGTCGCGTCTATCCTACAAGTACATTTATCTAAGCAAAGTGCAATAAGAGTAAGTATTGAGGAATATTTTATGAGAATGATATATATTTTCCTTAATTTTAAGGCATTGAAAACGCATTTTAGGTATCTTCATCTCCCTGTTAGAGTTAACTCGCACAATATATACACGGGAATCTCTCATAATGTAACCATGGTGTAGCGGTAAAATCGTGAGTGTAAGCTATTGATTAACTTAACTCAAAATGCAAGAGTCGCCATCGCACTTTTATTTTATCCAAAAAGGAAAGGAAAAAGAGCAAACAAAACCTAGAGAGTTCTAAAACAAGAACAAATAAACAGGGATCTGGGTAAGGGGGTTGGTTATGCAATGGAAATGTGTTAGCACCCAAAACGTCTATAGTACTCTATAGGAGCCCTTTGAAATATCTACGCTTTTTGGTTTGAAAATGGTTTATTTGAAAAGAGATTGGGGAAATGAGAAGAGAATTATTTTTTAAGTTTTTTGTGTTTGGAGAGACTTATCGCCTCATGCCTACGTACCCACAAAGTGCAATATAGGATCAAGACCTCGTAGTTCGAGGTACAAATAAGTTTTTTTGGTGGTTTTGATTGATTTTAAATATAAAGACAAGTCGTCATTTTAAGGAGAAAACTACGACTAGTCACCCATAAGTATAAGACAACATTTGCATCACCAAAAGATGAAGGATTTTGCTTGGATTGTCAACAAGTATATCACTCAACATCTAAGTGGAAAATGTCAACATCTTAATACTATGGAGAATATGAGAATTATATCTCAACTATGGAAATGACTCATGTCTAAACTTTATGGAAAGTTTTAAAATGAAAAGTGCATAAATGCACAAAAAGTTTGAATGAGGTGAAGTTTTTGTTATATATTTTGAAAATTTTCAAAATTTGATTAACATTGATTGACATTTATTAAAGAAAACAAAGTTTAAAAAGTCAAGGTTTTATTGTGAAAGCGGTTTGAAGTTTGAAACCAAGAAGGTTTTGAAAGAGGGAGAAGGTTATGAAAATTTAAGAAGGGGAGAAGATGGAGTGATTACCCTAGAAAGAAAAATATAAGCTAGAGATAAGAAGGATCTAACCAAATTGTAGCACACTTCATAGTTAGCAAAATAAGAATTCCATCTGATTTGAAGCATAAGCTAATGAGCGAGCCAAATAAAGGCAAAGATCCAAAATACTCCAAGCATAGGGGAAGAGTCCTAATCCTAAGTCCAATGGTCCAAGAAGATAACCACAAAGTTAAGAGCACCAAGTTTTTTTTAGAGGTTTAGTCCTTTATTAGTATTTTGAACAAGATATGGTCCAAGTGAACAAAAGAAAAAGAGAATGGAAACACAAACAATAATATGATATGAAAATGATAATGATGGAGCATAAGAATAAAAGATAGGGAGCGAGAAGGAAACATAAACAAAAATTAATATAAAGATATTGTTAGTGAGTTAGTGATTAGTTGTTAGAATAAATGATCAATGATGGTTAATTCATGCACTTAGACCATGGTTAATGAAAACTCATTAGAGGATTGATAAAATCAAAGCCTCCTAATAATAAGTTTCATAGGTAATGGACATAAGACAAGTAATCAACCATACTTGTACTTTCAAACATAAGTTTGAGCCAAAAATGATCACTTTTCAATTACGGGACACTTCAGCGCTATGTTAAGCAATCATAATTGGGTTTATGTAGAAACCACGACTATCTGAGGCCGGTCAATAACAATGTTAGTGTCAATGCATGATAGAGAAGTGATATGTAAATCACTCTCCGAAAGTAATACTGCATGAAAAGAAAAGAAGGTGGTGATCTCATCTTAATCAAGATTTTTATCGATTAATAAAAGGTAATCTATCACTATTTATTACACCGATGATATGAGCATGAACGCATTTGAGGCTATCCTCACATTACTTATGTATGGAGTGTTCCTTTTCCCAAGCTTTAAAGGATTTATTGACCTTAATGCTATCAAAGCTTTCATGAAGAATAATCCAGTAACAACTTTGCTAGCTGATGCTTATCATTCAGTTCATCTCAGAAACTTCCATGGTGTTATGTGTTGTGTACCCTTATTGTACAAATGGTTTATTTCGCATTTGCCCAAGGCTGGCTCTTTTTAGGATCTCAATAAAGGTTGTTGGTCACAGAAAATTATGGCTCTTACTCACTTGGATATTGATTGGTACAATCGTGTCTACAATGGGATACTGATCATTGACAGCTGTGGAGATTTCGCTAATGTGCCTCTCCTTAGTGCTAACAGAGGAATTAGTTACAATCCTGTTCTAGCTCGCCGTCAGTTAGGATATCCTCTAAAAGATAAGCCCAAAAGTGCTCATTGTCATACCCTCATTTTCACCTTTAGCCTTTTATACCCTACATTTCATCATATCATACATCATTTTATTGCATGTCGAGCATGTGGGTTCACAAGGTAAGGATTGAGTCGATTCTTGGTTTTCCATTCCAAATAAGATAATTTTCCAATCATTGGACTACATGGAAGAAAAGGTACATCATCAAAGATACTCCATTGGGTTCAGTATGAATCCAATTTGAGGTGGTCACTCAAAGATCAAGAACAATGCAGTTCAGGATCCCCGACTAGGGTTTCTGATAAGGAAAACTCAATTGTAGTTTGACTTTTGATTTAAAAGATGTTCCAATGATGGAATCATGGTACATGAAGCTCATATGGCTTATTGTAGTCCACTCAAGAAGTTTCAAGACCTCATAAGACCTAGAACATCAACATACGATCCAGTAGTCATCGATTGATCGTTCGATTGACCAAAAAGTCAACTCTTCAACCATAAGGAATTTGACCTCAAAGTATGAAGCAAAAATGTTCCTAGTAACATATTATACCTACCCATGAATTTTCATGACCATTGGATCAAGGATTGAGGAGTAATCGAAAAAGTCGGGAACTAGGGTTTTGAAAGGGGCAAGACCATAACTTCCTAACCACACATCCAAATGAGGTGGTTCAAAGCTTGTTGGAAAGGTATTGACAAATCCTGCAAAAGTCTCACAGTGGTCCATGTGCAAAAAATGCATAGATTTGGAGTTATAACCAAAATCATCACAAGAGGGAGAAAACACTGAAAAATTCTAAGTTTCTGGCCTTGCAAATCATGTTTTCAACCAACTTTGAGGGGATTCTTGACCTAGTTACACTTGGAATCTGAAGATCATGAAAACATGAAAGTTGTAGAGCTTCATGAGGGCTTTTCAAAAAGTACTAGAACTCTTCCATAGCCCTTGTGAGCTGAGAGTTATGAGTCCAGAAAGTTGGGGTTTCAACACTTGAATGCACCATTTTAACTTTTCCACAATTTCAGTTTTCAGCCACTTGGATCATTCTCAACCATTGGATCATATCTTGATCTGATATTTATATAGTTTGATGGTTAGAAAATGCAGAAAGAATGAGAATTGGGAGGCTTGACAAGATTGGCAAGACAAGTGACAATATTATATTCAAAGAAATCCAAGAAGAAAGAGAAACGTTTTGAAGAAAATCTGGAGCAGCAAGGCCCCTACTCTATTGTTACACCATAATCACTTCATATGGCTTGCATACAGTCTGATTTATACATCACAATGTATCAAAGACACTCAAGACCAGCTGCATCAAGATCTTGAACAAGATTTGCTATAATTTCCCTCCAAAAGGCAAGAGTTCCAATCTGCCCCAAACTCCTCTCATGATCTATAAATAGAGGTTTCCTCCCACTCTTCAAACCATACCAGAGCTATCAGAAACATCACAAATACATATCTCTCTTTGTTTCTCCCTTTGCTTGAAAGTGAAGAAATCTCACAAAACCACCATTTTCACCACTTTACATTTTTCACACCAGTTCTTGTTCCTAATCCAAAAACACTTCAAAGACCATATACCCACCCTTAAAATGTCCATTTGAAGCTGTTTCCATCATCACTTTCACCAAAAAAACCCTTGAATCAAAAAGTCAACCTTCATACCACCATAATTTGACTTTTATGCATATTATGGACCAAATCTCTACCTAGGTCCATTTCCACTACTTTAACACTCAAAACACCTCATACTTATGATGTATTAGCTGTTCATAATCTCAAATCACAGCTGGAAGTACAATTGCTCCAATTGTCCATAAAGTTTCCTTTTTTTCAAGAAGAGGTAACAATCTCAAAGCTTGCATATAAGGAAGGATCTCTTGCTTTTTGTTGCTATCTTGCTGTGAGGAGTCTACAACAGGTTGGTTCCTTTAAACTCTCTCTTTCATATGCATAAATGTTATTGAAACTTGATTGATTTTGGCCATGAGACCAATGCATTTTAAAGACCACATTCTGCATTTTCCTTCGAATTTTAATGTGTGTCCATCATTTTAAAAAATGGATGGTACCATCATGTTCCTCTTGAAAAAACAAGAAAGTTTGACTTAAATTTCATGAAAATTGATCAAGAATTGAGTGAGTTATGATGAAATCATTTTCATGAGGCCAATGCATTTTTTTAAAAAAACCACATTCTGCATTTTCCTTCGAATTTTAATGTGTGTGCATCATTTTAAAAAATGAATGGTACCATCATGTTCCTCTTGAAAAAACAAACAAGTTTGACTTAAATTTCATGAAAATTGATCAAGAATTGAGTGAGTTATGATGAAATCATTTTCATGAGGCCAATGCATTTTTAAAAAAAACACATTCTGCATTTTTATTCGAATTTTAATGTGTGTGCATAATTTTAAAAAATGAATGGTAACATCATGTTCATCTTGAAAAAACAAGCAAGTTTGACTTAAATTTCATGAAATTTGGTTAAGAATTGAAAGAGTTATGATCAAATCATTTTTTTGATGTTTCACTTGAAAATGCATTGCAGCCTGGCCCAGAATCACGCATGTTTTGGTATATATGAAAATGGGGTGGCTTGATACATTGGATGTATTGCCATATGGTACCGTGTTCGACCCTCAGCAAGGGGATTTTTTGTTCATTTCATGATTTTTTCACCATTTTAATATTTTACTCTCTCTTCCCATCCAAATATCTCACATGTGAGTTGGTAGAATTGGCTTAGTTTTAAGCCCATGACCCCAAGGTCTTGGGTTCAAGTCTTGGGTGAGGCATTTCTTATTTTTTAAGCACATGATTTTATTTAATTTCATTTAATTTCAATTAATCATAACTCCTTCATTTTTAATCCTTCTTGGGTGATTCTTTTTTTTCTAAATTCTCATATTAATGTGTATTTTCATATAATGCTCAAAGAATTATAAAATTCTTATTTTAGAAACACTTTGCATTAGGAAAAAATTGCAATTCATTTTAGGGTTTATCGAGCCATTTTCAACCTTGTAAGACGATTGCCTTGTGCATCGCCATCGGCCTTGTTCGCGTCACTTCAAATATTTTTACCAACAATAAAACCCTTGATCCAACATCAAAGGGTGATTTTTCTCATAAAAATCCAAAAGTACAATAAATATGTGATTAGGGTTATACACCATGGACTTTAAGGTGGTGGAGAAGGAATGAGAGTGGAACCGTCCTACACTCGTTCCGAATGTTTTGAATACAAGGCGCTCGATTTGGTTATTCGAAACATTCATCTCTATCCAAAGTATTTTGTGTAATCCTAATCAAGAACAATTTCTCTTAAGAAACCTAAAAATAACATCAACTCATCAAACTTCTTTTCGCCTTAGGGCATCAATCCGAAAACCCTTTTTCAAGGTATAAAAACAACCAACAAACAACCATTTCACAAGCCTCTGAACTACAGAGCTCTGATTCTTCACTTCTTTTAAGTGAGGATACATAGGCACAAGGGCCACAATCCTTGGCGAGCATTATAATAAAAAAAACCAACCCCTCTTTCTTTTTAAAAACAAGCAAACTTTTAGATTAAAAACACCCACTCAAGCGAAACAACCTAGAAGGTCCCCATTGAGTACGATGGATGCGAGGGGTGCTAATACCTTCCCCTCGTATAACCGACTCCCGAACCCTATGACTTGGTTGCGATGACCATGCTCTTTTCCCTAAATGTTTTATCGTTATTTCCCTTTCCCTCCTTGGGATAAATAAAATCCGGTGGCGACTCTGTGTCATTTTTCGCGTAGCGACAGCTGGCGACTCTGCTGGGGAAAACTTTTCCTAAGCGAGTCAAGCCTAACCTAGGTTCTTTCGAGTGTTTGGGTCCTTTCTTTTATTTGATTATTTATAACTTTCCCTTATTATTCAATTGTATCTCACCGTATTTGGTTTCATTGTCCGTGGTATGGATTGGTTACTTTGGTGGCAAACTTAAGGGAAAGACTCTATACCCGAGTCTAGAGTGTTAAAATTGAGATAGGAGAGGTTGAGTAGTATGGGCTTCCAAGATGCTCATCTCGTGATAGTCGACACGAAAACCTCTCTTAGAATAGATTCTTTTGAGAATGATGACAACCGTCAAGCTCTTGGCGTGTTTGATCAATGTTTTCTTGGGAATCCATTACTCTAAGGACCTTTTAGAACCCTAAACCATTAGCCAACAAAGATTGATGGTCACGTAGTATGGGTCCTCGAGAAGCTCTTCTCGTATGGATCGATACGAAGACCTCGTTCAGAAGAGACTTTCTTGATGGGTTTGTTACCTGGCAATGACTGACATACGTAACAAACAGTCAAGAAAGTCCATGACTCTAAAATCCTTGTCTAGAACCCAGTGTCGATGTGTCTCTTAGTATGGGTTCCCGAGAAGCTCTTCTCGCGTGGTTCGATACGAGGACCTCACCCAAAAGAGGTTCATGTGATGGAGTCGTCATCTGACATGTTCATGTCGTGTATGAGGTACAGTCATATGAACCCATGACTTTAGGATCCCTTTTAAACCATAGATCATGCCTTATGAGAACCTATTTACAAAGCAGTCAGTATCGGCCATATCCATACCTCGGACTTATGAACCCATGTGCTCGATTTCCATTTATGCATCCGTTCATACATACATACTTCATAAAAACAAAGCTCTTAGTGTCTTGTTCTTATTGCAGATATAAACATTTTTCAAAAGCAATCATGATGAATGTGAATAGAGGGACGATAAGGCTAAACAAGAAGACCGACAGAAAAAGTACTTTCACTTTCAAATACAAAGATCCTTCAATTGACAGTTTGAAAACTCTAAGTGCCAAGATCACTCCTATCAAGCACAACAAATTTCACTCTTCTTATGGGAGAATTTTAGATTTGTTGACAGAGAAGATAGAGTTTGAAGCCCTTACAACCTTGGCTCAGTACTATGACACTTCTCTCCATTGTTTCACCTTTGTTGATTTTCAAATAGCTCCCACTTTGGAAGAATTCGAGAAGATTCTAAACCTCTCCATCAAAGATCGTAATCCTTTTCCCAAGCTCGAAGAAAAATTCACTTTGAAGAAAGTGGCTTCTGCCTTAGGGATTCCCACAGGAGACGTGATAGCCAATTGGGCACCCAAAGGAGCTAGGGGATTCTCGAGGAAATTCTTAGAAGAACAAGCTTGGAAGCATGCCAAAGAAGAGAAATGGGAAATATGTGGTTCAGTTTTGGCACTCTTGGTCTATGGAATTGTGATGTTTCCAAATGGGGAAAATTTTGTGGACCAAGTGGCTGTGGAAATTTTCTTGACCAAGAACCCTGTGCCTTTCCTCTTAGGCGACTTCTACCATACACTTCATACAAGACATACAAAAGGAGGTGGAATGTTCCTCTATTGCACCCCTCTCTTGCATAAGTGGTTGAGGACTCAAATGCCCGAAAAAGGTCTTTTCACTTCCGAGAAACTCTCATGGCCTCAAAGATTCGCTTCACTCACCGTTAGTTCCATCACATGGTACAAGAGGGAGTGGGAAACCAGAGATATCATCTTTTCCTATGGAGAATTTCCCAATGTGCCTCTCTTAGGAACACGAGGTTGCATCAATTACAACCCGGTGTTACTCAAAAGACAGTTTGGACACTCCATGGATGGTCCTCCTAGAGAAGAAGATTTGGTGTCATTACTTGTTAATACAGTCAATCCAAATGATCCGGTTGTAAGAAAGGCGAGAAGAGCATGCGTAAACATCATAAGAAGCAATCCGGACAATGGGAGGAAGAACATCCTTGCTCGTGAACCTTATGTCAGATGGGTGAAAGAGAGGGCGAAAGAAGTCAGGTTACCTTTTGTCTTTGATGCATTTTCTTTCCCACCGAATCATGAACCTGAGCCGATCTTACCCGAAGACATGGAGAAACTTAAGGCTAAAGTCCAAGAACTTGAAGATGAAAACACTCAGCTTCGAATTCAACTCAATAAAACTAAGCAGAAAAGCGAAGCTTAGGAACACAAGAGCAAAGAGTTGAAAGAAAAGTTCGAGGATAGCAAGAAAAGGGCTAGGGAAGAGAAAGGAAAGAAAGAATGGGTTGGTGGAGATCTCAAAAGCGCCAATGACGACTTGGATCAAAAAAATGAAAAATTGGACCGAGTGTGGTGAAAGGTCAGAGACTTACAAAACAATGCAAGAATGGCCACCCAAATGAAGAAAGATGAAAGGGAAAACTTTGAGGCCCAGATTCACAAGCTGAAAGGTATTATGAAAGGCTACGAAGATCAATTAGCTCGTGAACTATTGGAAAAGGAGAATGTGCAGCGAGATTTCGTACAAGAAGAGTACTAGTTGGGTAGAGCTATTGAGGAAATCAGAAGACTGAAAGATGGAGTCTATGATGAGTTATACCTAGAGCTGCAAGATGTCGCTTCCGCGAAAATAAGGTGCCGGCAAAACAGAAGAGTCGCCACCTTTCGTTATTTATCCCTCAGGGCGGGAAAGGAAACGATCGGAAAAACCTGACGAAAAGGTATAAGACAAGGTCATCGCAACCATTGTCTGGGTTCGGGAGTCGGTTACGCAAGGGGAAGGTGTTAGCACCCCTCACGTCCGTTGTACTCAACGGGATCCACGCTTGTTGTGTTTACTGGACGAGTTGGTTTATCTATCTACCTATCAAGGCTGGCTTAAAAAGAAAAGAAAAATGACTCGGCAAAGCGTCGCACTTTATGCCTACGTATTCTCATCAGAGAATGAGAAATCAGAGTCAACGTAGTTCGACTAACTACGGGTTACAGGGAAGGTGGCTCGCCAATACGTCAGTATTGTGCCTACGTACTCTCAACAGGTATGAGAGATCAGAGCTTACGTAGTTCGGGATAATACGGATTACGGGGTTTTAGATTCATCTGTTTTATCGAGTAGGGTTAAACAACAATTCCAGCAGTTAGGGACAACCTGTTTGCAGTAGAACTGAAGTTTAACGACACTCTTTTCTTCAGAAAAGCTTCCTTTGACTTACGGGCCCACTGGGCAAAAAGGTTTGAAGTTTGTTTTCTGTCTTTTACGAAAGAACTGTTTTTTATGTGTTTGCAATTTCAATCGCACTAAAGACTATGACCTGAGAGTGAATGCGTCGCATGTCACCCAAAGAGTGCCATACTAAACATCCAGACTGTTGAAAAGAAGCTCTCCAACAATCCTTTCTAACATAGCTTAAGGCTCGTAACGTACGAAAGAAATCATTCATGATTACTGTATTTTAAGCTGTTTTGAGATGAGAAGAGAAAGGGACAACTAAAGGGAGACTATCAAGTCCTAATGTTGTTATGCCAAGGATTCATCCTATGGTTGAAGTTTGAAACAGGGAACTCTTAGAAGTTGTCATGCATAGGTTTCAACCTAAAGTTCTAATCATCACTTCCTCGTCAAAGGAAGTGAGAGTCCTATGGGATCATGTCAATGAGATACGGAAAATAAAGCATCAGCTTAAACAGTAAACAAATATACAGTAAAATGCATGCAATGCAAGTGAGGGAGGAAATGTGTGTTGGGTGTCAGCCTCCACAAGCTCATCTCAACCTCAAGCCAGATATGAATAACTGTAATCATACAGAAGAAATAAAATAAAGTGCTATCAAGCAAGATACCATAAACTGCAATCATACGGAAGAAATAAAATGCTATCAAGCAAAACAAACCACATGGGCAAGGGAGCTGGGCTCTACCGAATACCCGCAAGCAAAGCCATACAGTAAAAATACAAGCAGAGGGAGCAACTCAACCTCTAGTGCAATCATGCTCCTAGATTAAATCAGTCTAGGTATGAACTTATTCTAATGCATCAAGAAAGTCAAACAAGGCACATCAGCACAGAAAAGGAAACAGACAAGAAAAGAAAGCAGATCAACCCCTCTTTCAATTCCAAGCTTCAGCTCTTCTGACAGCAATCCAGTCTTCAGACTTCAACCACCCTTCAAGGCTATCATCCTCCATGACAAGTATCAACTTGCTTCTCCAGGTTTCAACCCATCAAACATAAGTATCAACTTATTCTCCTTTCTCTAAGCCTCAGCTCTACAGCAATTCCACCTTCAGGCTTCACTCCTAACTACAAGTGTCAACTTGATTCCTTCAGGCTCTCAATGCATCAATGTAAGTATCAACTCATCCTTTATTCCTCAAGCTTCAGCTCTCCCCTCAATCTCAATTGAATCCTCTTCATAAGTGTCAACTTAGTCTTCAAGCTCTTCAGCTCTCTTTGCTTTCCCAGTATCAACTTGGTTTTCTTCTCCTACAAGCTTCAGCTTCTCAGAGTAATCTTCAATCACCTGGAAGTGTCAACTTCATCCTTCAATTCTTTTTCAAGCCTCAGCTCTTCACTCAATCTCAATTGAATCCTCTTCATAAGTGTCAACTTAGTCTTCAAGCTCTTCAGCTCTCTTTGCTTTACCAGTATCAACTTGGTTTTCTTCTCCTACAAGCTTCAGCTTCTCAGAGTAATCTTCAATCACCTGGAAGTGTCAACTTCATCCTTCAATTCTTTTTCAAGCCTCAGCTCTTCACTCAATCTCCATGGGACCTTCAAGTATCAACTTGTTCTTCTTGCTCTTCAAGCTTCAGCTGCAATGGCAATGCTCAAGGAATCATCCTCTTCCACACTCTTCAATGAAGTCCTCATCTTCAAACTCAAGTCCAACATCTTTCAAGATACCCAAACCAGAAGATAATTGATTTAACAGAATGAGAGGAAATGATAAACAGCTTATTGACAACCAAAGGAAGCCTGTAAGGGTTCATCATTGTGAGAGACTGGTTCCCTCAAAGTTCTACTTCCCAGATAAAGCCATTCATCCCTCCAAAGGAGGGATGTGAATATCTTAGAAGGACTTTTATTCATTGGGAGGAATGGAAGCACAAGATGCTTTCCATATTTGTGAAAGAAGTCATTCTAGTTATAAGGCTCTCCCTATGTCTCCTACCTCCTAAAACTTCATCAGACACCTTCAGGCACAAGAAAATCCAAGCTCCAAGCAACTTCAAGCAACTTCCCCTTGTCTTCAACTTTTCTTCAATCTCAACCAAAGGCAAACAAAGCAAAACCCTAGTCTAAGGGGACTAAAGAAGTTAGTCTAGTTGAGTTAGTGCCTTAGAATCATCTAAAGCTAGCACCTAAACTAAAATCAATCAAAAATAGGAAACTATCCTATAAATTTCTACAAAAATTCCTATGGGATCCTAATTTAATTAAGAATGCCTCATACAAAAACCAGGGACTAAATCATATATTAAGCCCTAAAATTAAATCCTAAATCCAAAGGTATCAACCATAAACCCTAAAAATGGAGCTTCTAAAGGTTTCAACCTAAACTACCACCTATGCTCATCACAAAAATGTGATAAAAATTATATGGTAGTATACATGTCTAACCTAATCACACACAAAAAATTAGGATCAAAATCATCACCACATGATCACATAAAATTCCACAAAATTAGGTATCAAACATAACCATTTTAATATCAATTAAAATATAAAATTCCCAAAACATCAGAAAATGCATGAACTACAAATATTTTTTTATCTAAAAAAACTAGACTCCATCATGAATATAATGCAAAAAGAATGGGATCAATTGGATTATTTTTCAATTTTATATGATTTTATCAAGAACCATGAACAAAGTGAAAAAATAATGAAAATCAAAATAAAATAAACACACGCGCGGTGCAGATAGCAGTGACAATCAGTTCACAACATGGATTGGGCTCGCTGGGGGGTGTGGATAACAATTTGAACTTAAGCCCAAAACGACCTAGTAAGTGAAATGCACCGTTTCACTTACTCAGACTCTCTCACAAGTTCAAATTAATCCTGGCCGTGGGATACATGGTTTAGTCAAAGTCCTCATGTTGATCCAATGGTGCTAACATCATCTTCTTCGTTTGAACCAAAAATGGAGGGAAGAACGCCATTGAAACAGAGCTAAAACATCAACCTCCTCCTCACTCGGGCTCCCTCAAATCTCCATCGAAATTCATGATCCAAAACACTAAATCACTCTAAAATGAACACTGAATCTAACCCTAGCCTCAGAATTCATTGAATCAACCTCTAACCTAAAACACGATCAAGAATCAAAATTATGCTCAGACCTCAATTGTCACCATTCTTCAAATTGAAAGGTTCAAAATGTTCACCACATTACCCTAATCAGTTCTTGCTATAATACTCATATTATCTCTCAATATCCAGCATGTTCTTGATCCAAACAGAAATTGTGTCACCTCATTGATCATCACAAAATCTTCTCTAAGTTTCCAGAAACGATCTCCTAACCGCATACTATCAATCTAACCTAACAAATTAACCTAATTCTTCTTAAATTAAGGTGAGGAATGAAAGTTACCAACCTGTGAATTCTTGAGTAACAGATGCAACAATTCTTCACTTCAACCCTTCTACAGCTCCAAAATCATTCAATGTACCAAGTTCTTGCTTCTGTATGCAAGAGAATTGATGGAAAACGCCTGGAACTCCAAACTCGATAATGACTTGCAGGTGCTGAAATTCAATTGCAAGAACACGACCCTTCAAGGCTTTGGCTATGGAATTGATCTGGAATCATTCAGTATCCTCCATAGAAGTTGTTGAAATCAAAAGAAAGATAAAAAATGGTGTAGAATGTAGAAACCGATTTCAATTTGCAATGCACAGAGTGAAGTTGCAAACTCTCTCCTCTCAATCAATTCTCACCAACCTTTCACTCAAACCCCTTCTAATCAATATATAAATGATGTTGGACCTCTCTAGAACCTTCTGGAATCATCCAAGGAGATGTTGAATTTCTCATATCATCCAAAATACCATCTCATGCCATAATCACACCAATTCTAGTTTCCCTTGTTGCAGCAGCTTGTTATGATCCCAAAATCTCCCCAAGTGAGATATTAGAGGTGTTACAAGGCCTTGGAAGCTTGTGTATTGAGCTCTCATGTGTTTTGCAAATGTTACTTAATATGCAAGCAACTACTTTTCAAAGCAAGTCCATAAATTAGACCTCAACTCAAAAATGTGGCTAAACCAATGTTCTTGAAATGTTTTCTAGAGTCAAAATGATATATTACATGCCTTGGTTTGGATGTGTAGATTGAAAATATCAATTTGCAACTTTGGTTTATTTAACTTATACCCTTATTTTAGGTCATTTTTGCAACTTTGAGCTACAAGCATTTCCAACATCTCATGACCTCCTTATTAGCCTTAAAACATCATTTTGAACAAGTTTGATGTTGAAAATTTTCTCATTTGAAGCTTGGAAATAGGAGTTATGGCCTTATGCTTGAAATGACATGTAATCTCCAAATGACCAAAATGCCCTTGACTTGTCAAATCCATAACTTGAGCTCCACAAATCCTATAAAGGACTTCTAGTACTCTCTAGAAATCTAAAAGGATAAGGAACAACATCCATGTTAGCCAAAATCCCATAGGAATCATCCTTCTTGGGCAAAAGTTTGATGCAAGTTGGGTAACTTTCAAGCCCCAAAATTCACATACCTCAGATGACCTGTAACTTGTCAAAGTCATAACTTGAGTTCTACAAATCCTATCAAGGACTTCTAGCACTCAAATTAAAGCTAAGCTCATGCTCTACAACATTCATGTTGGGGGTGGGATGAGATAACAATCACATCTTGAGCTAAACTGCCTTGAAGATAGGGGTCAAACTAGGGGATTTTACATTGTCAAGCCTTAGAAACCCTAGCTTGAAACTTCTCAAACTCTTCAATCATGATGATTTGACCTTGGAATCATCCTTATAACATCTCAATGTATCAATCCATGATCACATGGATCTTGGATTAGGTCTCAACCCTCTCCAAATCATCAGTTGACTTAGGGTTGACCTAGTCAAACCCTAACTGCACCACTCATGGCTGAATCTTCTTAATCTTGCACAATGACCTGTCTAGGCTTCATGATGGCTTTCAAGACATCTCATAAGCTCTCTCAAGGCTTCAAGTCCACATTCCTTCCTTCAGAATCATCTGAGGAGCTCTCACAACTCTCAAGTTAGGAGGCCCACAACCTTGGTTTCAACCACTCTCTCTGAGGATCTTTTAACTTCTCTGACAAGGATATCAACCCTTGAACACTTGAATAAGCCCCTTATCTAGCTTCAAGGTCTTGTGTAGCCCTTGATTGGTACTCATACCTCTTGATCTCCTGCACACATGTCAATGAAATGCAACTGATAATGCTAATGTGAATGAAATGAAACACAAGCTAGGTAAAGAAAAGTTGGCCAAATTTTGGGGTATAACACAAGACAGTTGCCACTATTGGAAAGGAAGTTGTCGTCAAGCGGAAGCTGTTGTAATTCAAATAGATGACATCATCAACAATCTCCAAATTCTCTATGCAGAGTGGAAGAACAAATTTATGAACTTGGCGGGATTCTCCAACTTTGTGCTTCAGCAAATCCCTGAAAAATTAAAGGTGGCTGATCAAGTGATGACTCCTAAAAACACTCATGTCCCTGTGTTCGACTTTATGAAGTTTTGCAAGGAAACAATGGGAGATCTTGTTACAAATTTAGAGGTGGTTCGCAGAGCCCAAGGAGTCACCTTTAGAGTTGATTTGTAATTTGTTTAAGAAGTGTATCTCTTGTATTTTGTATTTGAACTTGGCCTCTGTTGCACCCCAAAATTTGGCCAACCAGTTTTCTTGTTACTGGCTTTTGTTTCATTGCATTTTGCATTTTTTGCATATCATGGTATTTGTTCTCGAGGCAGGGGATCAAGGTATTCCTGTGGCTCAAGCTCATTTCGGAGCAAAAGACTGAACAACAAACAACGAGCATCAGAGGCTCGGGCATTTATTTTGCCCAGCGGTCAGGCGATCGATTTTATTTTGCAGGTTAATTTCAGAGCAGGATCAGTACTCAGGCTCATAACAAGCATTTTCACAGTGATAACGTTCAAAAATGAGGTTCGGCAGCTAAACAGAGGTCCAGACAGTTGAAACGGGGCAAATGGACAGATTTCCCTCTAAAAGGCGCCAAAATTCAAAATTTGAAGGTGTTAATCGGTTAACCTATATGGTTAATTGATTAACCAAAGGAAAATTATCCCAGATTTGGAATTTTAATAGTGTTAACCGATTAACGCATATGGTTAATCGGTTAACCGTAGCAGATTTGGCCTTGTACGTGATTTTGCAAGCCAATTGCATTTGGGGTCCAATTTTGATCACCTTGGAATTCAAATTTTCACTTGGGAAGGATCTAGAACATCTTTAAATTTCAGACTTTCCTCCAAAATCCCATTCCACATTCCAAACCTTGATTTCCAATCCAATTTCCAAACCTAGCTTTGGATCCCAACGTAATTGGTATTTAAGTGAATCATTCCAAACCAACACATTCTAACCTTCATTTTTCACTCTCACTTCAGGTTTGATCTCAAATTCTCTCAATTCTCCAATTTCCCTCCATAACCAAAACTCACTCAAAGCTCTTTTTTCATTGGAATTCTTGATTCTTCATTGGAATCAATGAATTCTTGAGCATAAACCTCCATTTACCATCATCATTGGATCAATTTTCATAATCAATTTTCGTGCAAATTGAGATCTGATTTTGGAACTTGAGTTGGAAGTGCTTATTTGGAGTATTTTGGCTTGAAAGTGTTTGATCTTCATTCATACAACAACAATTGGCTTGGATCTTAAAGTTTTCCAGATAATCTTGTTTGGATCTGCTCAAATTCAGTTGATCAACACTTACCTATATGGTTAACCGATTAACCAATTCAAATATTCACATTTTTCAAAATTTTCAGGGTGTTAACCGGTTAACACCTACGAATTTCCAGATTTTCACATGTTTTACACAGGTTAACCGATTAACAGTATGTGTTAACCGATTAACACTATGCCAGAATGTCATATTTGCTATTTTGCTTGCTTGTTTGCATACCGATTCACATCGAATCATCGTGAATCAATACGATGCATTAGGAGTGAATTATTCTGGAGTTTTGGTTGTTGTTCTCGATTATTTTAATCGAGACTTCCTTGTCATGTGCTTGCATTTGCATTTCTTTTAAGTTTTGCATCTTTATTGTTTGCATCGATTGAAGGTCGAGATGAGCTTGTGGTGGTGTCTACCCCACACTAATTTTCCTCCCTTGCTTGTGTGTTGCATTTTCTGTTTGCATCCTTATTTTCATACTTGTTTGTGCTTGGTTCCTTCTTCTTTTGTCTTTCTTCCCTTAGGATCTCTAATCTCTTTTGAGATTATGATAGACATTAGGTTCCTAACCATGCATGACAACATTAGGTAGATGTTTCCCTTTTGTATCCTAACCTTAGGTCCACTTTGCATGCTAACACTAGGATTGATCTAGTCCCCCCCTTAGACCTTCCGTGCGTCTTCTCTCTTCTCGTCTTAGAATGATTCTAACTCATCTAATAAAGGCGATAAACATTGCGCGCTACGAGTCTTAAGCTACTTGGGGAATGATGAGTGAGGGATATCCTCTCGCTTATCTAGGGTGTTTAGTATACGTCCCATTTGGGGGTGATATACGACACATTCGCCTCCATGTCATAGTCTTTAGTGCAACGTGAATCACAAACCGAATTAATTCACTTCACTAAAAGACACAAAACAAATTGCAAACCTTTTTCCTTCGGGATTAATCAAATCTTTTTTCATAAAAGAGTGTTGTTAAGCTTCGGTTCTACCGCAAACAGGCTTTATCCCTAACTGCTGGAACAGAGGTTTAACTTTACTCGATTAAAACACTTAATCAACCTGTGGTTTCGTGTCAGCCCAAACTACGTTTGCTCTGATCTTTCATACTAGATGAAAGTACATAGGCACAAGACGCGATGTCTTGGCGAGCAACCTTCCCCCCTTTCCGCCCGTAGTTAGCCGAACTACGTTGACTCTGACTTTCCCATTGCACGAGGGAATACGTAGGCACAGAGCTGCGACGCTTTGCCCAATCTCTTTTCTTTTATTTTTATCCCGCAAGCCTGTAGCGTAGATAGTTTAAACACACCCTTAGATAGACAACAAGTGTGGATACCATCGAGTACGACAGACGTGAAGAGTGTTAATACCTTCCCCTTACGTAACCGACTCCCGAATCCAGGACTTGGTTGCGATAACCTCATCTTTTCCCTTTTTCATTAGGTTTTTCCGATCGTTTCCTTTCCCTCTCTTTGGGATGAATAATGAAAGGTGGCGACTCTTCTGTTTTCTTCCGGGTGTTTTTCGCAGTTGCGACAGCTGGCGACTCTGCTGGGGACTCCTTTTGCAGTCTCGCCTTGTTTTTTTCCTGGCTGTTTGGGCTCCCCAGCAGCTGGCGACTCTGCTGGGGACTCCTTTTGTAGTCTTGCCTTGTTTTTTTTCTGGATGTCTGGGCTCCCCAGCAGCTGGCGACTCTGCTGGGGACTGCGATGGTTCCCTATGCGAGTCACTCCTAGCGCTTTTCTGGTTGCGTCTTTGGGTGTTTACTTTTGTACAGTTTTTGGTTTATGTACATTATCTGTTGCATATTATTGCATTTGCATTTTATTATCATATTATGCTGCTGTGCTGTGGGTTGGGTTGTTCTATTGAGAGATGAGTCGGACCTGGGCTTGAGTATACACATAGGATTAGAGTGGAGATTAGTGGGAGCTTGTGTGGCGTTTGGCTGCGCAATAGCTCGCGTGAAATTCACATTCAGACGAGGTTTTTCTTTGGATATCCTGCGTGTCTGATGCAGTTGAGGGAATATTGACTTAGAAAGACTGTCGACTCTAGAGACCGTTCATTTGGGAAGTCATCTAAGGGAGGCCGCTTCATTAGACTATGATGCCAAATCAGGAATGGTGAACGTATCATCGTTTCTCGAAAGTCTGTGACGCTGACCACCCGCATAGGATGCCGTACCTTTCAAGACTAGAACCCACATGTGAGAAGGGATGGGTTTTGCAGGAAACCTGGCCTTTGACAAACCCTGGTTTTCTTGTCAAGTGTGGACTGTTAATCCTAAATGTTCCGTCCAGTGTGTTGTCTCATGGTTTTGATCAGAGCAGAGCTATTGTTGAATTTAGTCAACGGCATAACAGCGAGTTTGAGCATTGGATACTTTGATCCCATGTCTGTTGCATTAGTATTTTGCATTTTGCATTGCATTTGCATTTCATATTTGCATATCCATCCTCAGCCGGAACAGGAAGCTCACCCATCTTTTGTCTGCTCCGTTAGTTTATTTCCCGACATTCGCATTGGACTTGAATTAGCTTCTGGCAGAATCATGAACTCAGCAGAGCCGAATATGGTTGTTATAAGGGCAAAGTTTGAATTGATGAAGAATCAGCTATATCAACTCATAGAAGCCATGACAGCTATGACCAGAGGAGAGGCCGATATTCAGAGGACTCCAACGAACAATGTTGCTCAAGCTCAGCCTGTGGAGATTCCTGTCGAAGTTCAAGAACATTTTATTGCTAGAAATAAATATTTATCTTCTCTCCATGACACGGACTGTCAGAATTTCACCTTCCCTGTGCCAGATTCTCAGTGGGTTGTTCCAAAGGTTAATGCTGAAGACCCACAGACTGAGTTTATAAGGAAATGTCAGCTGTTGGAGGAAAAGCTTGACGCCCTGATGGGTCAGAACACTCTTAATTTGAATGCTTCGAGCATGTTTTTGGTACCCGGTCTTGTGATACCTCCGAAGTTTAAAATGCCGAATTTTGAGAAGTACAAAGGGGATAGTTGTCCGAAGTAGCATATAGTAATGTTCTGCAGGAAAATGACTTCACATGTCCATAATGACAAGCTTATGATTCACTGTTTCCAGGACAGTCTGAGTGGAGCATCGTTGAATTGGTATATGCAGTTGAAGAGTGATCACATCAGATCATGGTCAGATTTAACCAATGCCTTCATAAAGCAGTACGACTACAATCTCAACATGGCTCCCAGCCGCACGCAATTACAAGAATTATCTCAAGCGAACAATGAATCCTTCATAGGGTATGTGCAGAGATGGAGAGAATTAGCTGCTCGTATTCAACCCCCACTTTAGGACAGAGAGTTGGTTGACATATTCTTGGGTACCTTGAAAGGCCATTTCTTTGACAAGTTAATCAGTGGTGGAATGTCAAACTTTGCTGACTTGGTGATAATGGGTGAACGTATCGAGAGTAGAATCAAGAGCGGAAAGATTCGAGACATCTCAGATATCTCAGTTTATGAAAATGAATTAGTTGTCAGTTCTCAAGAAGAATGGGAGAAAGAAAGTGATGTTATCCCAAAATCTCTTGTACCTCAAATTCAGTTTTGAGATACTTCGAGTGTTCAGAGTCAACAATCTTTTGGGTCTGAGTATCAGAAATTTGTTTCCCTTCAGAGTCAATAATCATATCATCGTCAACCGCGTCAGCACGCTAGACGAAGACCGAGGAAGCCAGAAAGTCATTTTACTCAGTTGCCGGTATCATACAGTCAGTTGTTGCCGGATTTGATCAGAGGTGGGTTGATAGTGCCAAAGAAGATTAATATAGAGATTCCACCATATCCTTCAGGCTTTGATGTGTCGCTATTGCGAAAAAAGGTGTCGGCAAAGACAGAAGAGTCACCACCTATCGTTATTTATCCCAAAGGAGGGAAAGGAAACGATCAGGAAAAACCTAGCAAAAAGGGATAAGATCGGTCATCGCAACCAAATCTCGGGGTGAGGGAGTCGGTTACACAAGGGGAAAGTATTAACACCCCTCACATCCGCTGTACTCAACAGGATCCATGCTTGTTTGTTTATCTAAAAGGGTTTTTTAGCTATCTAGCTAATGGTCTAGGTTAAAAGAAAAGAAGAAGGAAAAGGACTCGGCAGAGCATCACAGCTCTGGGCCTACGTATTCCATCGTGCAATGGGAAAGTCAGAGTCAAAGTAGTTCGGCTAACTATGGGTGATGGGAGAAGGTTGCTCTCCAAGACATCACGTCTTGTGCCTACATACTCTCAACAGGTATGAGAGATCAGAGCGAACGTAGTTCGGGATAAAACAAAACACAGGTTGATTCATCTGTTTTTACCCGAGTAAGGTTAACAAACAGTTCCAACAGTTGGTGTATGCAGCTCGCTCATTGGAGACTTATGCGTTACCGTTTGCGGTAGAACTAAGAGTTAAGAACACTCTTTTTTCTGAAAAGATTTTCCATTTAAAGGGAGCCAAAGGGTAAAAGCAGTTTGATGTTTGTTTTTGTCTTTTACGAAAAAGAAGTGTTTTGAATGAATGTTTGTAACTCATACTGCACTAGAGACTATGACTTAGGAACGAATGCGTCGCATATCGTCCTAAGGACGTATGCTAAACACTCTAGGTAATTGAGGAGAAGCCACCCAATCACCACTTCCTAAGTAGCTTAAGGCTCGTAACGTACGGTACAAATTAGCCTTTATTATGTGTTTTATTATTGTTTTAAGATGAGAAGAGAAAAGGACTCTACATGGGACTAAATCAAAACCCTAATGTTATCATGCAAGATGGTCCTAATGTTGAGTTTGAAAGGGAATCTATCCTATATGTTATCATGCAAAGGATTCAACCTAAAGTCTATCATCGCTATCCTTAAACAAGGAAGTGAGAGCCCTAAGGGAACATGCAAAGGGAAGCAAAACAAAGCTATTAAGCAGATGAAACATAAAGTAACTGGATGCAGATGCAATGTAACAATACAAGCAAGGGAGACAAGCTCAACCTTTAAATGCAAACATGGGATGCAAACAAAGATGCACAGAGAAAACACACAAGCAAAGGGAGACTAGCTCAACCTTTAATGCAAACATAGCAAGTATGAAAGACAGATAAACATCCAAGCAAAGGGAGACTAGCTCAACCTTTAATGCAATCATGCACCTAAGCCTAAGGGTATCTATACATGCAAGTCTATCCTAATGCATCACAAAAAACACTCAATCAATCATGAAGGAGAAAGGTAAATCGGATGAGCAACAAAGACGTCATCCCAAGGCTACATCAGGTTTAGATGTGTATCAACACAAGAGTTCATCTAAGGCTGAACCTCTTTATGGAATGCACAGAGTACTTCCTAAGGAAGAACAGGCTCTCACAAGAGGGATCCTGAGATAATAGGACAGATGAGCAAAGAGAAGGTATGTACATGGTACTTGAGTCCTCAAGGCTCAAACTTCTCCTGGAATGCACAAAGTACTTCCTAAGGAAGACCAGGCTCTCACAAGAAGGATCCTGTGTCATAGGACTTGGAGGAGAAAAGGAGCATAATAT
Source organism: Lathyrus sativus (assembly GCA_963859935.3). Taxonomy (NCBI): domain Eukaryota; kingdom Viridiplantae; phylum Streptophyta; class Magnoliopsida; order Fabales; family Fabaceae; genus Lathyrus; species Lathyrus sativus. The sequence goes on from OZ012739.1 coordinate 422,755,107, forward strand.
GAACCTAAGGAACCCACCATGTCATTGAATGTCCATCAAAGGTTGAAACTTCTCATGGAATGCACAAAGTACTTCCTAAGGAAGACCAGGCTCTCACAAGAAGGATCTTGAGAATGTAGGACTTGAGAAATGAAAAGAATAATGATGGGAGACATAGTGAAAACCTAAGGAATTCACCATGTTCTTAACCAAACTCATCATTCAAGGATAGTCCTCAATGGTTCAACTTCCCATGGAATGCACAAAGTACTTCCTAAGGAAGACCAGACTCTCACAAGAAGGCTCCAAATATCACAGGACTATGCTTTAAGAGAGAATCATGTGAAGAAAGAAAATCATTCAAAGGCATCCAAGGAACCCTAAAAGCAAAGCTCTAAAGGACATCTATCCTAATCAAGCTATGAGCACTGTTAAGACATGAAAATTAACCTACAAAGGCTTCAACCTATGTACTATGGTATCATGCAATGATTGGGTGACTAAGGATTGCCTAAAGATCCCTTAAAGGGCAAATCTAGGTGAAGGTTCTAAGGGGAACACACTAACATCAGCCAGCATGTAAAATCTAGGAAAAATAGGAAAACAACCCTAAAAATCCTAATAAAATTCCTAAGGGATCCTCAAGATATTAGAAAAATATGCTCAAAATTTCAGGTCAAGATTCCAAGCCTAAGGGTATGAACAGAATGCAAAACCTTGGTATGTGCTATGGAGAATGCCAATGGGAAAGGTTCTAAAGACCTACTTCTAACTCTAATCAAATGGAACCTAAAAATCATAACAAAAATATTACAATATCACACAACGTTCCTAGAATCAGCATGCAAAATATTAGACATTTATTTGATGTATTAAACAAGAGGAAAAAATCAAGAAGATGAACATGTCAATTTCACATTTTTTTAAAAGCACACAACATGAAAAATATGGAATTAAATGGAAATAAACAGAAAATCAAAATAAAAAATATGAAAAATTTCTAAACATGCCAAGGTATATACTACATTTTTCTCATGATTTATTGGAGCAATTATCATTTTCAAATGAATTAAAATGCAACAACAAATAAAAGAAAAGAAATGGAAATAGGAAATAACTGCGTGGTGAATAGCAAAAAAAACAAGGTAATTCAATGGGCCACGCAAAAGGGGGGGGGGGGGGGGTTGCCAATATTCACCTTGGGCCCAGGTCCAATTCACGCTTGGAAGAAACTGATGGATCTCACGCGTTTCAGTCAACTAAGGACCACGCTACGTCTTAATCCTAACCATCCACTCACTAAGTCATCAGATCCTACACTCCTCATCATGCCACGTCGATAAGTCCAAACACTAACTGAATCAAGCCACAACCATTGGATTAATGGGATAGGTCAAGGATTTGCCAAGATCCAAGGGTTAACATTGCATCTGGTGATTTCAAACATGGCAAGAGAGGGAAAGAGCTAGTGGTGGTCGGAGAAGACTCTGGTCGTTTTCTCTGGCGGGACGCCACCGTGGCAGTCATCAAAAGTTAATGAAACATGGATTTTTTTATACCAATCTCTTCGTCTCTCCATGTACATCAACATGCTATGTTCTAAATTCATTTTTCTCTCAAGAATCAACCAAACCGAAAGCTTAAACAAATCGTGCTCTGCTAACAATTGTCACAATCAGACACTTAACCTATCCTAGATTCATCTAGGAGTTACCAAGATCCTAACCACATGCATATTACATGCTAATTCATTATAAATCAAGAAAATTTTGAGAGAAAGAAACCTGTGTAGAAGCTTGCACAAAGGTGGATTCAGGTGACAATTCTTGATCAAAACAATGCAGAAAGCTTCAATGATCCCTGAGGAAGCTTCTTAAATGATCAATTTGCTTGGAAAATGCTTCAATCTTGAAATCCGATTTTGCTCTTCTCTTAAGTTGATTGCAACTGTAACTGCTCTAACTGCCACCAAAATACATCAATCTCATCATGGAAATGCTCTAGGACTTATATAGAATCATTCTAGAATGGATATGAAGCCCAATTGTGGCTGGTTTGGCCCAATGAAAAATCCAAACTCCTCACTTTGAATCTTCTCAATGTGCACGAAAACAGAGCCAAATCTCTTGCCCAAAGCTTCAATTCACTTGCTGGTAATGTGGTGATCATGAATGGATAGGATTGCTTCCTTGTTTTGGATCAATGGTTGATGTAGATCATGTTTCTTCAAGTTTAAGTAACCTTGAAATCAGCCATGTAAATGACTTCAAATATCAAATGTGGAAATTGCATTGTTTTTAGAATGTATTGGAGACTCAAAAAATGCACTCATATGTCTTGAAATGGTTCATCTTGAATTTATTTGAATTTTTGACTTTTAATGGCCTTTAATGTTCTTTTTATGAAATTTCCTTCAACAAATCTTTGATCCAAGCCATATCAATGATACCTTAATGTTTAGTTGAACAAATAACCCAATTTCGAGCAACTTTCAAGTTGGAAAAATTTGCATTTGAGGTATGCAAAGTGGTGAAATGGACCTATAATCTAAAATGGCCTACAATCTTACTTTCCCAAAATACCCTTGCCTTGCAAGCTCCATATCTTGAGTTCTACAAATCCAATCAAGGACTTCTAGTACTCTTTGGAAAGCTAAGATCATGATGAACAACATTCATGTTTCGGTTAAGATAAGGAGAGACATCCTTCTAGCTCAAAAATGTCTTAGAAGTTGGTTGACTTTCAAGTACCAAAATCATATTCATCTGATGAACTATAATTTGTCTGCTTCATAACTTGAGTTCTATAAATCCTATCAAGGACTTCTAGTACTCAAACAAAATCTAAGAACATGCTCTACAAGTCTCATGTTGGAGTCAAGATGAGATGAAACTTGCATCTTGAGTTATGTGGTCTTGAAGTTGGGCACTAAACTAGGGGATTTTACACTGTCAAGCTTAGAAACCCTAGCTTAGTAACTTCTCACACTCTTGAATATTGATGAATTGATCTTGAAATGATATATGGCATGTCTCAAAACAACATTTCATGATCATAGTTTCTTGGAATTGAGTCTTAATCTCCTCCAATTTCACAGTTGACTGAGGGTTGACCAGGTGAAAACCCTAATTGCACCAATCTTTGACTGTGGCCTCTTGCACCTTGAATAATGGCCTGCCCAAGCTCTAAAATGATTCTCAAGACATCCAATGAGCTTTCTTAATGCTTCTATCCATACCCATGGACTCATAGCCTTCTGATGGTTTTCATAATGACCTCCAAGATAGGAGATGCAACCACATACTTTCCTCTATTCTTTGACCTTTCTGATGGTGATAAGCTCTTGATTGCTTGAATACAACCTCTTGATTAGGCTTAGACCTTGATAACCTCTCATGATGAGAACATCCCTCGCAATCCCTTGCAAATGGGCTATGATATGTAAATGCTAATGATAATGCTAATGCTATGAATGCAATGAAACAAAAGCCAGTTAAAGAAAAAGGTTGGGCAAATTTTGGGGTGCAACATGATGTCAACGCCCACTGCGAGTACCATGCTGGGGCGCATGGGCATTCAACTGAAGACTGTAAGGTGCTTAGAAGCCGATTTCAGACCCTGCTGGATTCCAACAGGATCTCTATCACGTCTCAGGGTGTTCAGGTTAACGATCTTCCCTCATCCAAGTGGGTGTATCAGTTCATGTTATGCAGGAATTCACCGAGAGCAGTTGTTTGAAAGAGTATCAGATTGAAGACTCATTTGAGGGTTATATCCCTGTGTAGTATTTGTTCATTACTGTATGCTGACCATCGCCAGGCTTGTTGGTCGAGGTCACTCTGTTTGTATTCAGTTACTCCTGTATGGTGCATATATGTGTGATGGTTATCCTTGTTTGGATCTTGGGTTTCCTATTTGTCTTGCTGCTATCCTGAAATTTCCCTGTTGCATACTTGTCTGCATCTGGCATGTTACATTTGCATAACAGGTACCTCGGAATTGTTAATCTGACTTTATGTGCTCCACAAGTTTGTTGCAGGTTATACAATCAGATAGATCACAGGAATCCCTGCAAAGTTATGGAGCAAGTTCGAGCAGAGCTGAGAGAAGTCAAGATCCAGATGGGGCAGTTCATCACGGACATGCAAGCGTTGTGCTTGGATCAGAATACGCTCAGAGAGGAGAACAATCAGCTGAAAACTCAGGTGGGCTTAATCATGGAAGTGATAAGGAACATGCTCAGAAAAGAAGGTGATCAAGCGCCTGAGGCTGCAGCAAAGATGCTTGCTCCACTTTTGTCTGTGAAACCTATGCCAGAGCGTAATGTGTGTCAGAAATCTTCTGTACAACCGGAGGTTCCAAATTTTCCATGTCATCAGCTGCGTCTCGTTTCTCAGGAGAATCCCAGGATTAGAAGATATGGTCAAAGGATAAAATCACAAGACAGATTCTTCGATCAGATTCCCGTGGATTATGCTCAGTTGGTGCAACTCTTGCTCCAACTTCAGTTGGTTAAGCCTCGGACTTTGGCTCCATTTACTGGCCAGCCACCACCAGGCTATGATGTCAATGCTTATTGTGATTTCCACGCTGGGGGACAAGGGCACAACATCGCGAACTGTAAAGCTTTTAAGCATAAGGTTCAGGACATGATTGATTCGAAGACAATTGAATTCACGCCGGGCGGCATGAATGTATCAAACGAATTTATTCCCTATCATGGAAAAGGGATGGATGTTCATATTCCCTCACCTAAAGCTGTAGTTGGTCAAGAGTATATCCTACAATCTTTGGTGTCAGAATCCCCCTGCCCACAGCTGCTGCTTGTTCCTGGGTCAAGCTTAAGGATGAAAGCGCCTGAACAGAGAGAGTCTTCAAGAATTCAAACCCAGTCGCTGGATGTTTCTGCTGTTCAGAGTCCACAACCTGTTGGGTCTTTGCAGCAAAGCTATCAGTACCAGAATCAGAATAGGCCTCACAACAATTTGAAAAGAAGGAATGCTCCTCTTCGTCCAGTGCCTATGTCGTACAGTCAGCTGTTGCCGCACCTAGTTCGGAATTCTTTGGTGGAGCCCAAAGCTCTCAAACAGGTGCCAGAACCTTACCCTCCCGGGTATGATCCTAGCGCTCAATGTGGATATCATGGAGGATCCGCGGGGCACTCAACTGAAGATTGCGAGGCTTTTCAAGTCAGGGTACAACAGTTGATGGACCGAAGGTGCATATCCTTTCCAGGAGGAAGGTTGGTCGTACATCGCTCGTCTGATTGAGTTTGAAGACTTCAAGGGTCACATGCCTTAGCTGCTAATCAGTGTGAAAGCCCAGTTCCCAGAACCTGGCAATTTTCATTTTATCCTGTTATTTCTTTACGTTTGTAATTTCTTTCTTGTTAAAGTGCAAACTCATTTGTAAAACTTGTTGTTTTCGATTGATATTAATGAAATGAATATGCATGTTTTGATTAAATCCATTCGTGTTCACTAATTGCTTTTTACAGATGTCATACGCTTGTTTAAGCGGAATCCGGGGAGGATGATGAAATTGAAAGACGCGCAAGCTTCCGAATGTATGCTTTTGAATAAAACTTGTTGATGATGTACAGGCATTGTTTCAAATTCCTAAACACCAGAGATATAAGGATGATAACCCCTTGTCAACCCCTTTGAGCCTAGTAGTAGGAGTTTCTTTCTGAAAATGAAAAAAACCCTCAATCTTAACCTAGGGCAAGGTAGGTGTCAGTTAATTCGACTGAGCGTCCAAATTGCAAAAGGAGTGTTCCCGTTCGAGGATCAATCGCACCTCTATAGATCGTGCCTAAAAAAAACCACGGAGTGAAACAATCACAATCTCTTTAGCAAGTCAGACAAGCCGGTGTCACACGATTTGTTCAAAAAAAAGAATCAAAAGAAAGAGCCTGCTAAGTCGAGTCTTGAAAACAAGCGACTTAGGCAAAAATTAGGGCATCCCGCTGGACTTTCAAATCAAAAGGATCTCAAAAGAGCCAGTCCAAGAAAAAACAGGGAAATCGAAAAATGATGAAAAACAAGTCGTGTGATTCAGGCACCAAAGATGAAAAGCGAGTGACTGTCACTCCGAAAACTTGTGGTTTCCTGAACCATCACTCCTGTCCTTCAACCTTTGAAAGGTGAGCGCTAGTGTCGAATTAGCTGAATGTAGGATTGGAGAACATCAAGGAGAATGGGTGGGTTAAAATAAGCTTTGAGCCTTTATCCTTTCTTTCTTAAATCGTGAACCTGACCACGTTACATCCTGAAAAAGTCTTAATTGAAGCAGGTTTGTTTTGAAAGCACACTTCGGTAAAGATCGCATCGAAACTGACTCCTAAAAGGGTTCCTCTTACAGTGTGGTACTAATGTTGACATTCTGATAAGTGATTCATTCACCCTATGTCACAAAATTTTTCCAGTGAACAGATTGGAATTTCAAAACTGTCATAGGCATTGCATTTAATATATCTTTTATGCAGAACAATTTGTTTTACTTGCGAGTAAGCTCTTGACAGCAGGAAAGTTTCCATAGTGGAAAGATTGATTAGGATAGAATGCGGAATGCCAGGATACTCTGTCGAATCGGGGTAGTATATCAAATGATCACAGCATGGGAGTCAGCCATCCAAAAGATAGTTAATAGGGGAAATCAGGTTGAGATCTGGTAGATATCTCGCAGTTATAGGTGTCATCCCTAGTAAAGTCGCCAATCAAGGGCAAAGTCATTGCAGGTTGGGGCAGGTCACTCTAAGAGCGCATAAGTCATTTCTTGTCCAAGGGAAAACTAATGAAGCACCTCTCTGAGGATTCGAGATGCTTAGGCAGTTCATTTCAAACCGTCAGGGTACAGAGATTTCATATTTCCATTCGAGGAACATCCCCACAGAGATCCCACGGGCTGGGGAAAATTCGGAAACAAAGGAATCGTTCCTCTCCGTGTCATCAGAGTTATTCAAGAGCTATCAACTGGCAAGTTCAAGACGAATGTCGGGAAGTCATGTTACTATCCCTTGACCCTTCGCAGACAACCCAAAGTTCAGGAAGACTTCGTCTGTTTTCTCCAGAAAAGTCCAATCGTATTTGGCACATCCGGTTATCCCCAGCGGATTTGGCTTCGTCTTCAGCATTTATTTTGCTGGAGCGGTTCTGTTATCCAGCTTTCTCCGGCGCCTCGAGCCTGCATCTGCATTTTTGCATATAGTTATCATATTTGTATCATCTTTGCATTTCATCCTAAAATGCGTAGCATTTCCATTCCGTATGGAACATTACGCCATATTCAAACATACGCATATGCATACAAAGCATAAGCCAGTTTCTGTCAGCTTTCCGCGACAACTTGAATCACTCTTCAATCAATACAGGGGCATTTATCCAACAGCTTTGTTCAGACAGCTTGTCAGTTTACTCGGGTTTCAGATTATTCGTCGGTTATGCTTTGTCCATCAGTCCTCTGATGATGACATCCCAGCAGATTTTCTTTTCGTCAATTCCTATTGACGATGTGTTCCTCCAAGCAGATTTTCTTTCCGCCAATTCCTATTAACGACGTGTTTCCCCAATAGGTTTTTCTCTCCTTCTATCCTTAGACGATGTGAGATTTGGATATGGATTTCTTACCATCTATCCTTAGACGACGTGGGTTTCGGATATGGTTTTTCTCTCCGTCTATCCTTAGACGATGTGAGATTTGGATATGGTTTTTCTCTCCGTCTATCCTTAGACGACGTGAGTTTGGATATGGTTTTATCTTCGTCTATCCTTAGACGACGTGAGGTTCGGACATGGTTTTCTTTCCGTTTATTGGAGGAGATGACGTTTTAAGAGGGTTTTCGTGTTGTCAATTCCTATTGACGCTGTGGCTCTTTGAAGAATGTTTGGATTTCCTTGTTGGCAATTCCTATTGACGACATGGCTCTTTTAAGATGGTTTTCTTTCTATCAATTCTTATTGACGATGTGGCCCTTTGAAGATATTATTTCATCACTTACTATGGGCGAAAGAATTCTGCAATTTGATGAATGGTTTTGAAGTGCGGTTTTGGTGTCTTTCCATCTATCCTTAGACAATGTGAGTATTGGTTGTTCTTTCTGTCTATCCTTAGACAATGGAAACATTTTGGTGTCTTTCCCTCTACCTTTAGACGACGTGAGTATTTGGTGTCTTTCCGTCTACCATTAGACGATGTGAGTATTTATATTTTCTTGTTAATGGCTTTTGTTTCATTGCATTTTTCATTTTTTGCATATCATGGCATTTGTTCTCGAGGCAGGGGATCAAGGTAATTGATGCGTGTTTTTCGCAAGTGTACGAATCACGTCAAAGTAATATAAAAGATTATCGAATCCACAGAGACCAAGTGTCAATTTATCGTACCTGTTGTTATGGTGTTTATCTAAGGCAACTATTTTTAAGGGTTTTAGTAAGGGTGCAATGGTAAATAAAATTATAATTTTAAATAATAAGTAAAAGACAGGCTCGAATGTAATTCACGTAATCAATGATAATCCAGTACTTGTTAATGGAACTACTTATGGGCAATGTTTTCTCCTTTGAAAAGAACTAATTTAACAGGAACTGTCGCTTTCGCGTATTCAGAACCGAGTTGTACTCTCTAATCAACCCCTCCTATTGTCACGGATAAAAAGGTGCGTACTGCGTTAGAGTAGTAAACCTATTTTTAAGAAATATAGTTTCTTAACAAAGTTGAAAAGTATTTTAACCTGGACTTCTTAGCAAAAAGAGGTTCTTATGAACCAGACTCTAAATCTCATAACGCGTCCGAAAATTGTTTTAAAATCTCTTTTCTTTTTAATCTAAAAACTCCTAATGAACTATACAAAGCGCTTTTGGCTGTTTTTGAAATAGTTAAAAACAATTACTTGAATTGAAAGATAAAATAGCCCTTAGGTGTTTCCACGAACAATTATACTGATTACTGGTTTAATTACGATCCTTACATTCTAACCTTTATGGGATTAGTTGGACATGATAAAGTAAATATTCTTTTTATAGTTTTTCATATGAGTAATTTAGAGCGAGTGCGGGAAGTAAACAAAGTAAAAGTGCGAGTGCGAGAAGTAAACAAAGTAAATGTGCGAGTGCGGGAAATAAACAAAGTAAATGTGCGAGTGCGGGAAATAAACAAAGTAAATGTGCGAGTGCGGGAAATAAACAAAGTAAATGTGCGAGTGCGGAAAAATAAAATACTAACTGGAATTAAAATGGCGGCAGGATTAACTTCCTCCAGAGTGCTCCAAAACTCGAACCACAGACAGATTACAGACTCGATCACTCGATTGCAGAGGCATCCCGATGTGGAATGGCAACTGCTTTATAACTGATATATGCCTAGAGAATTCTAATTCTGGATGAAGAAAAAAGAAAATCTAAGGTCCTATTTATAGTAAAAACTGAAAGCATGAAATGACCGGGACGCCCCTCCACTAAAAAGTGGAGGTTATGAAATTTTGCCTTGTGGCGCCCGCCACAAGGTCATGGCGCCCGCCATGGTCCCTACAGGGGATGATGGAGTGGGGATCGTGGGTCTTGGAGGTTGAGGAGTGGTCTTGAGACGTGGCCACGTCATGGCTAACCCGTGGCGGGCGCCGCAAGTGCAAAATGCTGAATTTCTAGGTTTTCGTCCGTTTTCACTCCTTTTTCGCTCCTTTTCCCGATTCAAGCTCCGATTATTATAAAAACCTGAAAACATAAGAAAACAAAGCAATAACAAAGCAAAACAACAATAAAAGCTAAGAATGCATGCGAAATCGGAGTCAGAAATACGGTGAATTTTAGTGTGATCAAATTCTCCCACACTTAAACCTTTGCTTGTCCTCAAGCAAACATTAAAGCTTTAAGAAAATATGGTGTCAACACTTGTCTTTGGGCTAAAGGGATTCTAAGTTCAAGTCAGGATGCAGTGACAGATACTAACTAAGTGAACCAAGGGTACCATAGTAACACAAACACAAACTTCAATCCTATATTAACCACTCCATGTCATCCCACGATACCTAGGCCTATCTTCTCATCTTTTTGTGTCCTTTTCATTCAGGCGCAATCACATTAAGCCCGTTATCCGTACATGCTTCATAGTAGAGTGACCGGTTAGTGATTCTGATCCATAACATAAGGTTTCTGGCACATAAGCATGTGTAAACCTGTTTTTATTTCGCCTAAATGTAGCTGCGGGGGATCGGATCGTAATCCGCCCTACCAAGTTCAGTGCCAGATACCTCTGAACCAACTAACAATAGGTGACTTGCAATTTTTTTTTCTTTTTGTGGCAAAAATTTTTTTTTTCTTCTCTTTTTTCGGTTTAAATGACTTTGAGAGGGTCACCTATACCAGAGTTTGCCTTTTTTTTTTTTTTTTTTTTTTTTTTTTATTAGCACTGGATCATTCACTTATATTCATCGGCCCCCTACGTAGAGTATGCTTAGGCCGGAGCTGACTGCTAAAATAAACTACTTAGGACAATTTTTTGAATGATAGTAAAGGCCATGGTGGTGGGGTTTAGGAGTGATTCCTATATTCAAGAGGTCTATGGTGCTAAAATGGTTCTGATGTTTCAAAAAGTTGACCTAAGTCACCACATCCTAATCTAAACCTGTCTCAAAGCCCAAAAAACATGCGAAACAACATTGTTTTCTTTTTAAAAATTTTCTGGTAAGGCTAAGGAAATGGGAAAAAATGAAGATGAACTAAAAAGACAGTATACTGGTGACTCGTCAGACTCATGCATTATCTAAGAAAAATAAATTACTGAAAAGGGAAATAACTGAAAGGAAATTAACTAAAAAGGGAAATAACAGAAAGCAATAAAATCCCCTCCCACACTTAAATCGAACATTGTCCCCAATGTTTCGAAATAAGATAAGGGGGGTAACCTGGAAAAAGACTACTGAGGAGGGGCACTGGTGCCTTCGCCGTCCTGATGTGATGGTCTGGAACGACGGGATCTACTACGATGCTGGTCCCTCCGGTCGAGTCGTGCTGATAAAGCAGCCTGAGTACTCCGGACCTCTCGAAGGTTACCCAAGATGGAACCCTGAGTAGCCTCTACAAGCTGGTAGTGTCGGCTGTTGAACTCTCTCTGACGGTTCTGCTCTAATGAAATATCGTTCAAGGTACGGCAAACGTTGCTATAAGCACGATCCGAAACCAATCGCGATTGTTGCATGAAGCTCATATTGTTCGTCAGCTGCTGTGAAATAGTAGAGAGAAGGCCATCACGCCTTTCTTCTCTAGCTGTCATATCACGCCACATCTCCTCGGTGACAAAGAATCCAGGAGCAGTACCTGCAACAGGGTTAGAGGAAGATGGTGCAGTGTGTGACTGTGAAGGACGATGGGGGGACATGTGAGGGATGGGAGACTGCTCTCTCCGATCATACTCATCATCAGTGTCATGTGCCTCCCCATCGGGAATATTAGGAGGAAGTGGACCCAAAACACGTGGAGCATTAAGATCATAGGTCCAGTTCCTTTCATCACGTACATCAGTACGTCTACTGCATGGTAAAGCAACAGATGGGATAGCTACCCCATGAACCATCAACTCATAACCACCTTCTCTCCTTGTTCGGCACAATTTCATGTCTTTCAGAAATTTTAAATTAATTGTGCGAGGAGGTAGTGGTTCAAGTGTAGCTATCTCATCATTCAGGCCAAGAGCCCGAGCAATAGACGTAACAAGCCCTCCAAAAACAATCGGTCCTGTTTTATTAGTAAATAAAGTCATGTGGGCAAGCATAAACGGGACCGGATTGATGTGGGTTCTAGTGAGGCATCCTTGCAAAAATAGGAGTTCACGAGCATTAACCTTGTTTGGACTTTCCCGGCCAAAAATAGTACATGCCAAAAGAAGTCTAAAAACTCTTATGGCCGGGTTGTGAATGGTCGACGCAAGTATCCCTTCAAAAGAATTAATTGAAGTACTTGAAAGCCTTAGCCAGAAGGTAAATACCTCGGCCGACCATTCAGCATCCAAAGGTGCCTCACAAATCGAACCTTCCCTATGAGGGATTCCTAACAAATCTGCTAGCTCATTGGTACTGAATTCATATTCAATTCCAAACAGTCTAAAAATAACAGTACCGACAGTGCTAGCAGTGTTAGGACTGACAGTGTATATCAAAGAACTCAAAAACTCAGTTGTCAGCCTCTCATAGGTAGGTTCCTGATTAATGAAAATATTATGCAAGCCTAGAAATTCTAATAAATTAAAAACACTATGATAAATACCCAAAGCATACAGACAGTTATCGTCGACGTACCTAGTCGAGAGGATTTCTCGACTTTGAAGCCTCTGAATAATTTTCCATTGCCTTTCGCCCGGTCTTCCATCACGAAGAATAAATCCGTTGAACTCCATTGTTGAAAAGCTCCTTAGGTAGTGAAAATAGTAGAAAAGTGGTTTATGAGGGGAATGATAAAGTTTTGATTTTTTTGGTTTTTGATGGATGAAAATGGAAATGGATGTTGGATATGTTTTATGGATGGAGGGTATTTTGGAAATGGGGGAGCTTTAATGGGGTTCAAGGAGGATTTGGAAGGTTGGAAAAATGGGTTTTTGGTGAAGAAAGGGATGAAAATGGTGGAAATGGGGATTGAATCCCGTATTTGTTGATGGTACGGTGTGGCGCCCGCCACAGGGCCTATGGCGCCCGCCACAAGGCCAATTCCTGGGCCTTGTGGTTTTGGATCCTCCTTTGGGCCTTCCTTGCACCTTTGTCTTCCGGGGGGTCTGAATAGCGTTTTCTTCTTCTTTTCAAGGCATTGGCTTGCATATTTTTGTCTTATATATTTTTTTCTTTGCACGACAAAAATAAAATAATTAAAATTCAAAAAAGAAAAATAAAAATAAAAATTAGTGCATAATATGTATATATATAAGGAATTCAAAGTGCATGAAAATATAAAAGTGGAAATGCGATAAATAAAAGGAAGTTAAATACTAGGGTAGTGCTGTCAGGGTGGAATGAGTCATGTGGTAGGTTTCTTATCCTGGCTTGATCCACGAATCTCAGTTATCTCCCTCCGAAGCTCGTCGATCGCCTGATGTAGAGCATCGGTCTCCGAGGTATGAGTGAGATCAGAAACCTGCATCTGTAACTCTAAGTCTGCCACTTCCTGCTTGAGCAGGGCAGTCTCCTTGCGGAGCTCATAAATCTGTGTTTGTAGGTCAGGTGGCTGCAGAGACATATTGTTAGACATAACAGTGATTCGGGGAGTAAGAGGTGTAGGAGTGTACTCAGCGGCGGGAGGCGATTTCGGCTCTTCGACAGTCTCTCCATAACCCTCTAGAGCATAACTCCAATTGGCAGGATCATGGACACTGGTCATCAGCGGATCTGGTAATGTAAAGTAGTGTATCGCTTCACCGTCGATCAGCAATCTAAACATGTTGGGCTCAAAAGAAGCCCTCCTCATCAGTCCTCTATCAAGACAAAAATCAATATCCAGGGTGGTGTAGCAGCAGAAGGTCCTGAGGTGCAATAGCTTGCGAGACAAACCCAATGCAGTAGCAATCTGTGTAACAATCCCACCGACATGGATGATTCCTACTGATGATCTGGCAACACTAGCAAGGCCCTTCAGTAGAAAATTGCCACAAGCAACAGGGCGAGACTGAGTCGCACAAAACAGTAGGAAAATCTCCTCTTCACTTAGCAGTGTCTCTGTATCTGGAAAACCTAGGAAAGAATGTGCTAGAATCATCTGGAAGTACCTCAATGCAGGGTTGTGGATTACCTGAGAAAACTGGGTAGAAGGATCTTGGCTCCCTCCGCCTGATATTTTAGTCCAAAACTTTTCCACTTCTCTGCTCATAAAATACCCCATCGGAGTCTCTGAAATAGCATCAGGAGTAGTCTGGAAACCTAGTAAATCACCAAACTCTTTGTGAGAGAATGAGTAGTCAATCCCGAACAACCTGAAAACAGCGAGTCCATCGGGTCCAGCCCAAGGGTCATGATGAAACGAGCTGAGGAACTCAAGAGTCAAGTTCCTATAAGTGTTGTTCCTGTCGTCAAACTGGTCCCACTGGAGTTGATGGCATAAAAATCTGACGCTTGGCTCTATCCCCAAGGCCTCCATGCAGTCATGGTCAGGGTACCTGGTAGGAGCCATAGGGCATCTCATGTGAACATAGTAACGCTCTCTCTGTGCATCATCTCTAAAGGCCACGTGCATGTCATCAGGGTTCTGCATTCTGTACAAGGTTAGCAAACAAGTCCTGAAAGCACATAAAACATTCAATCGTGAGTCCTGACATAATAATAAAATAAACAAAATAAAGTAAAAATAAAAATAAAAAGTACAAAAATAAGAAAAACCATGGGTTGCCTCCCAGGCAGCGCTTGTTTAACGTCATTAGCTCGACGACCGATATTTAAACATCATTGGAAGGATATGGTGGATCACTCAGAGTATGACAGGTGTATGTTGTTGGAATGTCACCTCCTTCGTAGGGCTTCAACCTCTGTCCATTGACTATGAACGGTTTACATGTTTGGTTCTTGATTTCAATAGCACCGGATCTCAGGATCTTAGATACTTCGAAAGGGCCAGTCCATCTCGAACGGAGTTTACCTGGAAATAGTCGTAACCTAGAATCGAACAGGAGAACAGGATCGCCTATTTTGAAGTCTCTTCTTATGATTCTTTTGTCATGCCAAGCTTTTGTTCTTTCTTTGTATATGATGGCATTTTCGTAGGCAGATTGTCTGAGCTCTTCTAATTTGTGGATATCAAGGATACGTTTCTCACCAGCTGTCAAGTAATCCAAATTCAAAGTTTTGATGGCCAAATAGGCCTTATGCTCCAACTCAAATGGTAAGTGACATGATTTTCCATAGACCAGTTGATAAGGGGTTGTTCCTATAGGAGTTTTGAAAGCGGTTCTATAGGCCCATAATGCTTCTTGAAGTTTCTGCGACCAATCTTTTCTAGATATAGAGACAGTCTTCTCGAGGATTTGTTTTATCTCCCTATTAGATACTTCCACTTGTCCATTGGTCTGTGGGTGGTATGGTGTTGCTACTCTATGCTTAACTCCATACTTGCTTAAAAGTTTATCAAATATTCTCGATATGAAGTGTGATCCTCCATCACTTATGACTAAACGGGGTGTTCCAAACCTGGGAAATATATAATTCTTGAATAATTTGATGACTACTCTGGTGTCGTTTGTGGGTGCGGCGATAGCTTCAATCCATTTAGACACGTAGTCAACAGCTACTAATATGTACTGATTTCCAAAAGATGGTGGGAACGGTCCCATAAAGTCCATACCCCATACGTCGAAGAGTTCTACTTCTTGGATATTTCTTAACAGCATTTCATTACGTCTTGAAATATTTCCTGTGCGTTGGCATCTGTCACACTTGACAATGAAAGCATGGACATCACGCCACATAGTAGGCCAGAATAGGCCAGCTTGAAGAATCTTGGCGTAGGTCTTAGATGTGCTTGCATGTCCACCATAGGGTGCAGAGTGACAATGCTCAATTATATTATTTACCTCTTCTTCTGGAACACAACGGCGGAAAATGGCATCTTTACCTCTCTTGAAAAGAAATGGATCGTCCCAATAGAAGTTTCTCACATCACTATAGAACTTCTTCTTCTGGTGGTAGTTTAGATAAGGGGGTATGATGTCAGCGGCTAGGTAATTAACAAAATCTGCATACCAAGGTACATTGCTTATAGCTAAGGATTTATGAAATTGCTCATGAGGGTCTGGGTTATCATCTTCAATGGTTTCTAGTTGGGCTATCAGTCTATCGTAGGCAAAATCGTCATTTATGGGTACTGGATCAGGTTTCAGGTATTCTAGCCTAGATAGGTGATCATCTACCACATTATCAGTGCCTTTCTTGTCACGGATATCCAAATCAAACTCTTGTAATAATAGAATCCATCGAAGTAACCTAGGCTTGGCATCCTTTTTGCTTAGTAAGTAACGAATGGCAGCATGGTCGATGTAAACTATAATCTTGGCTCCTACTAGATAAGATCTAAATTTGTCTATTGCAAAAACTACAGCTAGGAGCTCTTTTTCGGTTGTTGCGTAGTTGAGCTGTGCAGCATCTAGGGTTCTACTGGCATAATAAATCACATGTAACTTCTTATCTTTTCTCTGACCTAGAACGGCTCCAACAGCATAATCACTGGCGTCACACATTATCTCAAACGGTTCCGACCAATCAGGGGGTTTCATTATAGGTGCTGAAATCAGAGCTTGCTTCAGAAGATTAAATGCTTCAGTACATTTTTCATCGAAGATGAACTCAGCATCTTTCATTAAAAGACCAGTTAAGGGCTTTGTTATTTTGGAGAAATCCTTGATAAAACGTCGGTAAAATCCGGCATGTCCAAGAAAACTTCTTATCTCCCTGATAGTCTTCGGCGGTTTTAGATTCTCTATGACTTCTATTTTTGCTTTATCTACCTCTATACCTTTTTCGGAAACTATATGTCCTAAAACAATCCCTTCGGTGACCATGAAATGACATTTTTCCCAATTTAGCACAAGGTTTACCTCCACACATCTCTCCAGGATTTTCTCAAGGTTGACAAGACAAATTTTGAAATCTGACCCACAAACTGAGAAATCGTCCATAAATACTTCCATGATTCCATCCAAATAATCAGCAAAGATAGACATCATGCAGCGTTGGAAAGTTGCAGGAGCATTACAAAGTCCAAAAGGCATTCTTCTATAGGCAAAGGTTCCAACTGGGCATGTAAAGGTAGTTTTTTCTTGATCTTCGGGGTGAATAGGTATTTGGAAGAATCCTGAATATCCATCTAAATAACAAAAGTAAGAGTGTCTGGCTAGGCGCTCCAACATTTGGTCTATGAATGGTAATGGGAAATGGTCCTTCCTAGTTGCTTTATTTAATTTTCTATAATCTATGCACATACGCCAACCTCCATCAGTTCTTTTTGCTACAGGTTCGCCCTTCTCGTTTTGCACGACTGTGATGCCTCCCTTTTTAGGTACTACATGCACAGGACTCACCCATTTACTGTCCGAGATCTGATATATTATACCTGCCTCTAGTAACTTAAGAACTTCAGTCTTAACTACAGTACTCATTATAGGATTTATTCTACGTTGGTGTTCTCTAGAAGGTTTTGAATCTTCTTCAAGCAAAATCCGATGCATGCATACGGATGGGCTTATTCCTTTTAGATCAGAGATCTTATATCCTAAGGCTGAGGGGTACCTACGTAAAACTTCTAATAATTGATCGGTTTCTTCTTGGTTTAAGGTAGCACTGACTATAACTGGACGGTTCATATCTTCATCTAGAAATTCATATCTCAGGTTTTTAGGCAGTTCCTTAAGTTTTACGGTCGGTTTTATAGGGCAAGGCATAGGATCTGGGGTAAGAGATAAACATTCGTGAAGGTTATCATCAATGTAGGGTGTTTTATAATTGTCATCTTCCAAAATAAGGGTTGATGGCAATTTTATAGATTCAGTTTCTTCTTCTTGTTCTAATTCCCTAATACATTCTTCGATGATATCTAAGGCATAACAAGAATCTCCTATCACAGGTGCCATAAGAAATTTTGACAATATAAATTCTATCTTCTGGCCACCTACCTCAAAAGTTAGTTTTCCCTTTTTAACATCTATTACGGCTCCAGCAGTCGATAAGAACGGTCTACCTAGGAGGATTGGTATGTCGTCATCTTCTTTAATGTCCATGACAACAAAATCAGTAGGTATAAACAGCTGACCTATCCTAACAGGGACGTCTTCAAGTATGCCTATAGGGTATTTAACGGATCTATCGGCTAATTGCAGTGACATCTTAGTAGGTTGTAATTCTCCTAAGTTTAATCTCTCACAAACTGCTAAAGGCATTAAGCTCACACTAGCTCCTAAGTCTAGAAAAGCTTTTTCGATGACATGATTCCCCAAAACACAAGGAATGGAAAAATTTCCGGGATCTTTATCTTTCTTTGCTAACCTATTTTCGGAAATAGAATTACATTCCACGGGTTTCGGATCTTCGAGTCTACGTTTATTTGTAAGTATGTCTTTGAGAAACTTAGCATAAGAAGGTATTTGGGTGATGGCTTCTGTAAAGGGGATTTCTACGTGAAGTTTTTCTATAACCTTAACGAATTTTTGATATTGATTATCGATTTGGGTTTTCTTTAATCTTTGAGGGTAAGGTATTGGTGGTTTGTATGGCGGTGGCGGTACATAGGTTTTATTTTTAGGTTCTTCTCCTTTTTCTTGACTTTCCGGGGTTTCAGGCTTCTCTGGTTCCTTTTCCTCATTCCTCTCAGAAGTTTCGGGCTCACTTAATCTAGGGTTTAAAGGTTCCTTATAAGCGGTTCCACTTCGTAGAGTAATGGCATTAGCTTGCCCTTTCGGGTTTTGTTGAGGTTGTCCAGGGAACTGTCCTCCAGGTGTAGTCTGTGGGGCTTGGTTTAACGCTACCTGAGAGATCTGGGTTTCAAGCATCTTATTATGAGTAATAATTTGATCAACCTTGGTTCCTAACTTGGTAATTAGTTCGTTAACATGGACGTTATGGTTCATGAACTCTCTGTTTTGTTGTTTTTGAGCAACGATAAAATCTTTTACAACTTCCTCAAAGCTCGGGCTAGGTGGTACAGGTTGCATAGGTTGATTTGTTCTAGGGGCTTGGTAACCTTGTTGTCTCGGAGGTGCGGTATTTTGGATAGGGTTATTATTTTTGTAGGAGAAGTTTGGGTGATTCCTCCATCCAGGGTTATATGTGTTTGAAAATGGGTTCCCTTGGGTATAGTTCACTTGCTCAGTGTTGGTTTCATTCAACAGATTGCATTCGGTGGATTGGTGTCCTTGCGTTCCACATATCTCACAATTCGGCGAAACTGCGACAACAGTATTCGGAGTTGTACACATATGTTCGACTCTAAGGGCCAACGCGTCCATTTTAGCCTGCATCATGTCTATAGAGCTTAGCTCATGTATTCCTCCTTGGGCTTCCTTCTTTTCCACTGTCGCTCGTTCTACTCCCCATGATTGATGGTTTTGGGCCATATCCTCGATAAGGGCACTAGCTTCAGGGTAAGGTTTGTTCATCAGTGCGCCACCAGCGGCAGCGTCGATGGTCATTTTAGTGTTATAAAGAAGTCCATTATAGAAGGTTTGGATGATTAGCCAATTCTCTAGGCCATGGTGTGGGCATGCTCTTAATAGTTCTTTATATCTCTCCCAGGCTTCGAACAACGACTCTCCTTGGTGTTGGGTAAATCTAGTTATTAGGTTTCGAAGAAGAGCGGTCTTACTTGGGGGAAAATATCTAGCAAGGAAAACTTTTCTAAGGTCATCCCAAGTTGTTATTGAATTAGGTGGAAGGGAATCTAACCATGATAGAGCTTTATCTCTGAGGGAAAAGGGAAGTAATCTTAAGCGTATTGCCTCAGGAGAAGCTCCATTGGTTTTAAAGGTGTCTGCTAATTGAAGAAAGTTTTTTAAATGTTGGTTCGGGTTATCAGTAGCGAGACCTGCGAATTGTCTCTGTTGCACTAATTGCAGCAGGGATGGCTTAAGTTCAAAATTATTGGCTGGGATAGCGGGGTTTACTATACTGGAACTAGGTTCCTCGTTTGATGGTTGGGCGAAGTCCTTAAGAGGTCTTCGATTTTGATCTTCGGCCATAGCTCTCCTATTCCTATGGAAAAATAAACGTGCGCGAGCGTAACGTTCAGGTTCAGCTAGAGGGTCTACTAAACTTCCGGCACTGCGAGTCTTTCGCATTGACCGGTGGGTAACAACCTTAGTCTAAACGGTATAACTACAGGGTAATGAAATTTGACGATATTGGTCCCCGGCAACGGCGCCAAAAACTTGATGCGTGTTTTTCGCAAGTGTACGAATCACGTCAAAGTAATATAAAAGATTATCGAATCCACAGAGACCAAGTGTCAATTTATCGTACCTGTTGTTATGGTGTTTATCTAAGGCAACTATTTTTAAGGGTTTTAGTAAGGGTGCAATGGTAAATAAAATTATAATTTTAAATAATAAATAAAAGACAGGCTCGAATGTAATTCACGTAATCAATGATAATCCAGTACTTGTTAATGGAACTACTTATGGGCAATGTTTTCTCCTTTGAAAAGAACTAATTTAACAGGAACTGTCGCTTTCGCGTATTCAGAACCGAGTTGTACTCTCTAATCAACCCCTCCTATTGTCACGGATAAAAAGGTGCGTACTGCGTTAGAGTAGTAAACCTATTTTTAAGAAATATAGTTTCTTAACAAAGTTGAAAAGTATTTTAACCTGGACTTCTTAGCAAAAAGAGGTTCTTATGAACCAGACTCTAAATCTCATAACGCGTCCGAAAATCGTTTTAAAATCTCTTTTCTTTTTAATCTAAAAACTCCTAATGAACTATACAAAGCGCTTTTGGCTGTTTTTGAAATAGTTAAAAACAATTACTTGAATTGAAAGATAAAATAGCCCTTAGGTGTTTCCACGAACAATTATACTGATTACTGGTTTAATTACGATCCTTACATTCTAACCTTTATGGGATTAGTTAGACATGATAAAGTAAATATTCTTTTTATAGTTTTTCATATGAGTAATTTAGAGCGAGTGTGGGAAGTAAACAAAGTAAAAGTGCGAGTGCGGGAAGTAAACAAAGTAAATGTGCGAGTGCGGGAAATAAACAAAGTAAATGTGCGAGTGCGGGAAATAAACAAAGTAAATGTGCGAGTGCGGGAAATAAACAAAGTAAATGTGCGAGTGTGGAAAAATAAAATACTAACTGGAATTAAAATGGCGGCAGGATTAACTTCCTCCAGAGTGCTCCAAAACTCGAACCACAGACAGATTACAGACTCGATCACTCGATTGCAGAGGCACCCCGATGTGGAATGGCAACTGCTTTATAACTGATATATGCCTAGAGAATTCTAATTCTGGATGAAGAAAAACGAAAATCTAAGGTCCTATTTATAGTAAAAACTGAAAGCATGAAATGACCGGGACGCCCCTCCACTAAAAAGTGGAGGTTATGAAATTTTGCCTTGTGGCGCCCGCCACAAGGTCATGGCGCCCGCCATGGTCCCTACAGGGGATGATGGAGTGGGGATCGTGGGTCTTGGAGGTTGAGGAGTGGTCTTGAGACGTGGCCACGTCATGGCTAACCCCATGGCGCCCGCCACGGTGGGTGCCGCAAGTGCAAAATGCTGAATTTCTAGGTTTTCGTCCGTTTTCACTCCTTTTTCGCTCCTTTTCCCGATTCAAGCTCCGATTATTATAAAAACCTGAAAACATAAGAAAACAAAGCAATAACAAAGCAAAACAACAATAAAAGCTAAGAATGCATGCGAAATCGGAGTCAAAAATACGGTGAATTTTAGTGTGATCAGTAATCCTGTGGCTCAAGCTCATTTTGGAGCAAAAGACTGAACATCAAACAACGAGCATCAGAGGCTCGGGCATTTATTTTGCCCAGCGGTCAGGCGACCGATTTTATTTTGCAGGTTAATTTTAGAGCAGGATCAGCACTCAGGCTCATAACAAGCATTTTCACAGTGATACTGTTCAAAAATGAGGTTCAGCAGCTAAACAGAGCTCCAGACAGTTGAAACGGGGCAAATGGACAGATTTCCCTCCAAAAGGCGCCAGAATTCAAAATTTGAAGGTGTTAATCGGTTAACCTATATGGTTAATCGATTAACCAAAGGAAAATTAGCCCAGATTTGGAATTTTAACAGTGTTAACCGATTAACGCGTATGGTTAATCGGTTAACCATAGCAGATTTTTCCCTGTACGTGATTTTGCAAGCCAAATGCACTTAGGGTCCAATTTTGATCACCTTGGAATTCAAATTTTCACTTGGGAAGGATCTAGAACATCTTTAAATTTCATATTTTCCTCCAAAATCCCATTCCACATTCCAAACGTTGATTTCCAATCCAATTTCTAAACCTAGCTTTGGATCCCAACCTAATTGGTATTTAAGTGAATCACTCCAAACCAACACATTCTAACCTTCATTTTTCACTCTCACTTCAGATTTGATCTCAAATTCTCTCAATTCTCCAAATTCTCTCCATAACCAAAACTCACTCAAAGCTATTTTTCATTGGAATTCTTGATTCTTCATTGGAATCAATGAATTCTTGAGCATAAACCTCCATTTACCATCATCATTGGATCAATTTTCATAATCAATTTTCGTGCAAATTGAGATCTGATTTTGGAACTTAAGTTGTAAGTGCTTATTTGGAGTAATTTGGCTTAAACGTATTTGATCTTCATTCATACAACAACAATTGGCTTGGATCTTGAAGTTTTTCGGATAATCTTGTTTGGATCTGCTCAAATTCAGTTGATCAACACTTACTGAAGCAAATCTTCGCTTTAAAGGTTGGAATTCTCGATTCGATTTAATTTTTGAGCTTGTCATGTTAATCTTCATATTTGATTGAATTTGTGTTGATTTAATCCACGTGATCTGTGAATCGACTATGATAACTTGTTTGCATGTTGTTGGATCTCTGTTTTCTGTTGTCAATTTTGTGCTTAATTGATATGTTGATCTGTTGGAACCTTGGATAAGTTGTTTTTGTGCTGGAAGTGATTCTCTGCTGTTGTTTTTGACTTCTGGTACAGTGTTAATCGGTTAACCTATATGGTTAACCGATTAACCAATTCAAATATTCACATTTTTCAAAATTTTCAGGGTGTTAACTGGTTAACGCCTGGTGTTAACCGATTAACACCTACGAATTTCCAGATTTTCACATGTTTTACACAGGTTAACCGATTAACAGTATGTGTTAACCGATTAACAATGTGCCAGAATGTCATATTTGTTGTTTTTCTTGCTCGTTTGCATACCGATTCACATTGAATCATCGTGAATCAATACGATGCATTAGGAGTGAATTATTCTGGAGTTTTGGTTGCTGTTCTCGATTATTTTAATCGAGACTTCCTTGGTATGTGCTTGCATTTGCATTTCTTTTAAGTTTTGCATCTTTATTGTTTGCATCGATTGAAGGTCGAGATGAGCTTGTGGTGGTGTCTACCCCACACTAATTTTCCTCCCTTGCTTGTGTGCTGCATTTTCTGTTTGCATCCTTATTTTCATACTTGTTTGTGCTTGGTTCCTTCTTCTTTTGTCTTTCTTCCCTTAGGATCTCTAATCTCTTTTGAGATTATGATAGACATTAGGTTCCTAACCATGCATGACAACATTAGGTAGATGTTTCCCTTTTGTATCCTAACCTTGGGTCCACTTTGCATGCTAACACTAGGATTGATCTAGTCCCCCCCCCCCCTTAGACCTTCTGTGCGTCTTCTCTCTTCTCGTCTTCGAATGATTCTAACTCATCTAATAAAGGCGATAAACGTTGCACTCTACGAGCCTTAAGCTACATGGGGAATGGTGAACGAGGGGTCTCCTCTCGCTTATCTAGGGTGTTTAGTATACGTCCCGTTTGGGGGCGATATACGACGTATTCGCCTCCATGTCATAGTCTTTAGTGCAACGTGAATTACAAACCGAATTAATTCACTTCACTAAAAAACACAAAACAAATTGCAAACCTTTTTCCTTCAGGATTAATCAAACCTTTTTTCAGAAAAGAGTGTTGTTAAGCTTCGGTTCTACCGCAAACAGGCTTTGTCCCTAATTGCTGGAACGAAGGTTTAACTTTACTCGATTAAAACACTTAATCAACTTGTTGTTTCGTGTCAGCCCAAACTACGTTTGCTCTGATCTTTCATACCAGATGAAAGTACGTAGGCACAAGACGCGATGTCTTGGCAAGCAACCTTCCCCCCTTTCCGCCCGTAGTTAGCCGAACTACGTTGACTCTGACTTTCCCATTGCACGAGGGAATACGTAGGCACAGAGCTGCGACGCTCTTCCGAGTCTCTTTTCTTTTCTTTTTGTCCCGCAAGCTTGTAGCGTAGATAGTTTAAACACACCCTTAGATAGACAACAAGCGTGGATCCCGTCGAGTACAACAGACGTGAGGGGTGCTAATACCTTCCTCTTACATAACCGAGTCCCGAATCCAGGACTTGGTTGCGATGACCTCGTCTTTTCTCTTTTTCGTTAGGTTTTTTCGATCGTTTCCTTTCCCTCTCTTTGGGATAAATAACGAAAGGTGGTGACTCTTCTATTTTCCGCCGGGTGTTTTTCACAGTTGCGACAGCCTCGAGCCTTAATGAAATGGAAGTTTTTATTCTATTATGTCTCTTCTGATTGATTGCAATGGAAATGTTTATATTCTTAATAATAACTAACAAGGTTACTAAGAGCTTTGCGCATAACATATTTATTTCATATGCATTCCGCATTTCACAAAATAAAACCAAAACTTACAAAAAATCTTGACCTCCATTCGCAGTAAGTAAGCTGACTTCCCGACATCCCTACTACACTCGTGGCAAGCAAAGATTACTAATGGATCAGATTGAGCAGAATCAAGCCGCTTTCACGAAAGAGATGACCCAAATGAAGACTCGGATGGGCCAGCTGATGGAAGTCATCCAGGCTATGGCTAGAGGAAAAGAAGAGATGAGACAAACTGTGGAGAGAAATGCTATTAATGCTCCAATTCCTACTACTACGGGCTCAAATCCCACTCCCGTTGGTGCCACTCCTGCAAGTGCAATTTCAACTCCTGGTGGCACAATCCCTACTCCTGCTGGCGCTGACGCAATCCCTACTCCTGGTGGTGGTGTGGTTCCCCCTCCAATCCACTTTGATGATCACAAAGGTTTCTACAACCCTTACAATGACTTGGCTGTAGACACTTCCGGAGCACCAACTACTGATCTGGGAAAGAAAGTACTCGCCTTACAAGAGACAGTCAAAGGGCTACAAGGCCCACGCACTTTTGGGTTAGATGCTACAGATATGTGTTTGGTACCCGGTGTTAAGATTCCACTCAAGTTCAAAGTCCCCGACTTTGAAAATTACAAAGGGACCAGCTGTCCCCGAACCCACATCCGATCATATTGTAGGAAGATCGCTGCCTATTCCGACAATGAAAAAATACTAATGCATTTATTTCAAGATAGCCTCAGTGGGGCATCCCTTGAATGGTACATGCAGTTGGAAGGTACGTATATCAAGACATGGAAAGAGTTAGCCGAGGCATTTTTGAAACACTACCAATACAATTCTGACATGGAGCCTAATCGCACACAACTCCAAAGTTTGACCCAGAAATCTAGTGAAGCATTCAAAGACTATGCATAAAGATGGAGGGACTTAGCTGCTAGAGTCCAGCCTCCTCTTCTTGAAATAGAATTGACAGATATGTTCATGGGGACCCTTCAAGGTTCTTTCCTAGAACGCTTGGATGGATGCACATCCTCTGTATTCTCAGATTTAGTTATGGCTAGTGAGAGGATCGAGAACATGATAAAGGTTGGGAAGATTCAAAATCCTGATGGAGTTTCCGAAGGATCAAAGAAGCCTTACCAAGGTTTTGCAAGGAAAAGAGAAGGGAAAATGAGCGCTGCCTTGATGGATAAGGGGAAAGCCAAAGCATACCAAGGCTCTTATCATCATGTGGCCGCTGTTACTCCAAGTCAACCTCTCTCCATACCTGCAAGTCAACCGGTTATTCAAGTTCCCTACCAACAACAACGTCAAAGCTATTATTAGGGTCCGCCAAGGCAAAGGAGACCTGAGAAAATTTTTGATCCTATTCCAACAACTTATGCTAGGTTTCTTCCATTATTACTTAAAGGATATTTGGTACAGTTGAGTGAAATGAAGGCTCCCCCAGCTATCCTACCTCCCGGCTATGATGCAAATGCCCGTTGTGAATTCCATTCTGGAGCTTCTGGACATAATATCGAAAATTGCAAAGCCTTGAAGTACGTGGTACAAGATCTCATTGATTCGAAAGCCATCAATTTCACCAAGAACACTCCCAATGTGACTAATAATCCAATGCCAAACCATGCTACAAACATGGTTGAAGAGTCAAAAGGGAAGAAGTTTGTGTCGAAAGTTGACAAGATGAAGACCCCCTTTCCAGTTGTTAAAGAACAATTGATAATGAAGAATATTATCCCAGGATGTACCGAGGATTGTCAATGTTGTTTGGAAGATCCCCAAAGCTGTCATGAATTGAAGATGGGCATCCAAAAGTTGTTACATCAAGGCATCATATTGGTGGAACAGATATCAAATGCTGAAGAAGTGGAAACTCTTGATATCCCCTATGATCTAATGGAAGTTACTTATGACGAAGAACTGTTGAACAATCCGTATGGTCATAATCGCGTACCACTGACAATTCCGTATGAGCCACCCCGTGTGCCTCTAACAATTTCATGTGATGAAGATTGACATCCTGTCCAAATTCCGCTGCAAATTTCGTATGATGTTGTACCGCTAACAATTCCATGTGATCAGCCTCGTGCACCTTTGGAAATCCCTTGTGATTATGATTGGCATTCTATTCAGACCCCATATAATCAAGTTCGTGAACCATTGTAGATATCGTATGATCAAGTAGAGATTCCACTGTCTCCGCCTTCACTCACACCATTAGTGATATCTACACCTACTCCTTTTCCTTTTGAGAGCACCAAGGTTGTCCCTTGGAAGTATGAGCCAACTGTTTACATTAATGGGCAGAAGGTGGAGGAGGATGTTACAAAAGCTGATAACTCTGTAGAGAACATGGTTGGAACAGGTGGAATAACTAGAAGTGGGAGAATTTTGCGCCCATACCGCCACCAAACAGTACAAATGAGAAGCAGCCAATGATTGAGCGGGGGCAGACTTCTACTCAAAAAGGAA
Source organism: Lathyrus sativus (assembly GCA_963859935.3). Lineage (NCBI taxonomy): Eukaryota > Viridiplantae > Streptophyta > Magnoliopsida > Fabales > Fabaceae > Lathyrus > Lathyrus sativus. The sequence goes on from OZ012739.1 coordinate 422,781,914, forward strand.
ATTCCAGTGAAGATGTTGAAGAATTTCTACGAATCATCCGAAAAAGTGATTATAGGGTGGTTGACCAGCTCAATTAAACACCTTCTAAGATTTCCATGTTATCGCTACTAATGTGCTCCCCTGCCCATCAGGAGTCATTGATAAAGTTTTTAAATACTGCTCATCTTCCCCAGGAAATATCTGTTGTACAATTCGAAGGAGTTGTGTCAAACATTGCCTCCACGCATATTCTAAGCTTCAATGATGGAGAATTGCTCCCCGAGGGGAAGAATCATAATAAAGCTCTGCACATTTCTATCGAATGCGTTGATATCGTTTTGTCAAGGGTGTTGGTAGATACTGGATCATCTTTAAATGTCTTGTCAAAGAATTCTTTGGCCAAGCTGACCATCGAAGGATTGATGATGAAACCCAGTTCAGTGATAGTAAAAGCTTTAGATGGAGCAAGAATCACTATGATAGGGGAAGTTGATCTCCCTATCAAAATAGGACCTCACACTTTCATTATCACATTCTATGTGATGGATATCTACCCAACGTACAGTTGTTTGCTAGGTCGTCCTTGGATTCATGAAGCCGGTGTTGTAACATCCACTCTTCACCAAAGACTAAAGTTCATGGTTAACAATCAACTTGTCGTCATTGAGGGAGAAAAGGATATGCTAGTAAGTCATTTGTCCTTACTTCGCTATGTTGAAGTGGGAGGTAAAGTTCATGAGACTCCTTTTCAAGTGTTCAATGTGATAAGTGTGGAAATGATTCCTACTAAGAAAGAGGAGAAGAAGTCAGAAAGGTCTGGATCTCCCATGGTTACTTGGAAGGACACAAAGACTGTGATTGAGGCCGGTCACCCTGAAGGTTAGGGAAGAGTGTTGGAGCTACCTATCAACAAAAACAGAGCTGGTTTGGGTTACCCTGGTGGTCACAAAGTTCATCAGAAGACAACCGTTGACAAAGACAAAGGGTTCATTCCTTCGCTTGCCTTCATTAGTGGTGGACATATGGTAGATGATCAGGTAACCTATGTGGAGGCTGAAGATGATGCATTGAATGAAGTCTTCATGGTGTACCCAAGAGCATCGAATCAACAACTCAACAATTGGACTGTTATGGAGATACCAGAAGTCACCTTTGTCGAAGAGTAATTTTCCTTGTTTGCTTTCAAATCTCATGCTCTGCCCAAGGCATAAGGATTATTTTGTAGGGCCCCCCATGTTTTCAATTAATATTTATCATGAATGAAATGAACCTTTTGCATTTAATTGTGTTCCATGTCTCTTTTTTTTTGCATAAACAAATGGCAATGTTTTCTTGCATTTTCCTTTTTTCATCTTCTCAAAATAAAGCATAAAATCACCAATCATGCAGATCTACCCCGAATTCCATTGATAACGATACTGCTACGGTTCCATATGACTTTGATAACCCAATCTACCATGCTGATGAGGATTGTGATGAAGATTGTGAACGCCCCGAAGAGTTAGCCAGACTATTGAAGCAAGAATCAAAGATCATTCAACCGCATCAAGAATCAGTGGAAGTTATCAATCTTGGAATCGAAAAGGATAAGAAAGAAGTCAAGGTAGGCACTGCCCTAGAAGAGAATGTGAAGAGAAGACTGATCGAGCTCCTACACGCGTATGCAGATGTGTTTGCTTGGTCATACCAAGACATGCCTGGATTGGATTCAGACATCGTGGTGCATAAGTTGCCGCTCAAGGAAGATTGTTCGCCTGTAAAGCAGAAGATGAGACGAACTCGACCCGATATGGCCCTTAAGATTAAGGAGGAAGTGCAAAAGCAGCTTGATGCTGGATTCTTGGTAGTATCAAAATACCCTTAATGGGTCGCCAAACATTGTACCTGTGCCCAAAAAAGGTGGTAAAGTGCGGATGTGCATTTACTACAGAGACCTAAATAGAGCCAGCCTAAAAGATGACTTTCCGCTGCCGCATATTGATGTGTTAATGGATAATACGACTCAATTCTCTATATTCTCTTTCATGGATGCTTTCTCAGGATACAACCAGATTAAAATGGCTCTAGAGGATATGGAGAAGACTACCTTCATTACCCCTTGGGGAACCTTCTGCTATAAGGTTATGCCATTTGGTCTAAAGAATGCTGGTGCGACATATCAACGAGCAATGGTGGCTCTCTTTCATGACATGATTCATAAAGAGATTGAAGTCTACGTGGACGATATGATTGCAAAATCCCAAACTGAAGAGGAGCGTCTCATCCACTTGGAAAAGTTATTTACAAGGCTAAGAAATTTCAGGCTAAGGCATAATCCGAATAAATGTACCTTTGGGGTAAGATCTGGTAAATTGCTAGGTTTTATCGTGAGCCAAAAAGGAATTGAAGTCGATTCTGACAAAGTAAAAGCTATCCAAGATATGCCAGCTCCAAGAACAGAGAAGGATGTTCATGGTTTCTTAGGGAGATTAAACTACATTGCCAAATTCATATCTCACCCAACAGCCACCTGTGAGCCAATATTCAGGTTGCTCCGCAAAGATCAAGCAATCGTGTGGAATAACAATTGCCAAAAAGCATTTGAGAACATAAAGGACTATTTGCAAGAACCACCGATCTTGATGCCTCCCGTGTCAGGAAGACCTCTCATCATGTACTTGATCGTTCTAGAAGGATCAATGGGATACGTGTTGGGGCAGCATGATGAAACGGGTAGAAAGGAGCACACTATCTACTATTTAAGCAAAAAGTTTACCGACTGTGAAACGAGATACTCAATGTTGGAAAAGACATGTTGTGCGCTCGCATGGGCTGTCAAACGCTTAAGGAAATATATGTTGACCCATACCACATTGTTGATATCAAAGATGGATCCAGTCAAGTACATCTTCGAAAAGCCTGCTCTCACCGGACGAGTAGCTTGTTGGCAAATGGTACTGACAGAATACGACATCCAGTACGTCTCACAAAAAGCTATCAAAGGGAGTGTGTTGTCTGAATATCTTACCCACCAACCTATGGAAGATTACTAGCCCATGCATTTTGACTTCCCTGATGAAGACATCATGTTTGTCAGAGACTATGAAACATTAGGCCCAGACGAAGGACCTGAACCAGGATCGCGATGGACGCTCGTGTTCGATGGCGCCGCAAATGCTCAAGGCAGTGGAATAGGGGCAATCATCACATCCCCTACTGGTTTTCATATCCCATTCACCGCAAGGTTATATTTTGTATGCACCAACAATATGGCTGAATATGAAGCATGTATCTTCGGAATCGAAGCCGCCATTGATCATAGAATCAAGATTTTGGAAGTGTATGGGGACTCGGCTCTAGTCATCAGTCAAGTCAGAGGCGACGAGAAGCACGTGACAGCAAACTAGTTCCATATCGAGATCACATCTTGAAGTTAATCCCATACTTTGATGAGATTACTTTCAATCACATTCCTAGAGAAAGCAATCAATTGGAAAACGCTCTTGCCACGTTGTTGTCCATGTTCAAAGTCAAATGGAAAAATGAGGCACACACTATTCACATTGAATATCTTGATGAGCCTGCCCACTGTCTGGAAGTAGAGTTAACAACTGACGACCAACCTTGGTTCTATGATATCAAAAGTTATCTAGATGTTAGCTCCTAAATTCGACGCCTCAGCTAGAAAGAAGGTGTCCAAAGAAAAAGGGTGGAGAATACCTTGAATGCAAGAAAATGGTCAAAAGAAGGAAGAAGCTAAGTCGAAGGACTCACCCAGAGGCCAAGGGTTCGACCGCCTGCCAATAACGAATGGTGCGTCAAAGTATTTGAAATTTGAATGTTGGAGGGAACTGTTTTGCTTGTTGAAAATTGAGGGAGACACGTGTCACCTTATGAATAATGGATCCATGCATTTGAGACAAGTGGCAGAAGGAGATTATGGTGGAAGTTATTAGAGGTTATTTTTTGTTACTATAAATAGAGTGTCTTAGACATATTCAAAGTGTGTTTTAATTTACTATTGTACAAATTACTCTTGAAATTACTCTAAGTATCCGAGTGTAGAGAAAGCGAGTATTGTAAGAGAATGTACGTGATGTAAACACACCATCTTTTAAACTTAATGCAATTTACTTGTTTTTACTTTAAGTTTTACAAAGTCTTTTATTGCCTTTATTGTCTTTACCCTTTTTACTCCTTACCTTATTCCTCTTCTTCCTACGCAATTCTTTTCTCTTCGTCCTCAATCTAAATTCACCTTTACCAACAAACTTTCTTCTCTTTTATTAGAAGCCTTATTTTACCTTCAAATTAACCCGTAGTCGAATAGATGTTCTTTTAGGATTCTGTTTATCCCAACCCTATTCGAGTGTGGAACTTGGATAAATTCTTAAAACCAAAAATAATTCTTTTAGCACATGTCCTAGGATCAATCTGATCGATCCTGTGAGTCACCAAAGTTAGATTTGGAAGATCAGCGGTTGTTTTCCGATTTTCAAGGGAAACAAAATGGCACACCCAGTGGGACAGTGCTAGAAAATCTATTTTATAAAACTTATAAAAAAATTCTGCAGTTATACTGGTCCTTCGTGAGAAGATACACTTTTATGTTACTGAGAAGTGGTAAAATTACCGCTATAAACGAAGAGACGCGATCAAGACGAAGCAGTAAGAACATGGCTACGGATACAAACCAGCCAGATAATTCCAACCAACAAGGAGACGGTTCCATCGAAGGAATAAGAGACGAGGGAGTTCTCCCTCCGATACCGTCGACTGGAGAACAAATGGTGCTTCCTGTGAGGCCAGTGCCGACGCCTTTAGCACTTGGGGTGAGATCGACAGTGATAAGGCCTTATACTCAGCCAGTGTTGGAATACATTGGTTACCAGACGTCGAATCCTCAGATTTTTTTAGGAGGAAGTTCGACGTCCATGCAGTTTGTGTCTCCTGGTTTTTTACAGTCACCAAGAAACCCCTCATATGGGATGCCCACTGCTATGATGCAAGGGCTCCAAAGTGCACCCCCTATATTCTTAGATCAGGCGATGGCTTCGCCACTGCAAGGGTCGGGGTCAGGTGTGAACATGAGTCGAAATCCCCAGAGTTTAGGGTATTCGACACAAGGCCCCAATTTGACCAACACCTCAGTTGCGTGTTTGAGACAGCAGATGGATGAAAGTAACCTACAGATGGTTCAGACTTTGTCATAAACCATGGGCAAAATATTTCAGCCATTAATCCAAAATACAACCCAGACCAATCAACAATTGGCGATACAATTAACAAGATTGGCTGAATTCATGGGGGTACCTCCCTTAGCCAGAAACCAAGCCGCAGTAGCGAACGCCCCGCGAGATAACCTGGCAAATGTGATAGAAGTCGACGTAGGAAACCAAGGAAGGATAGTCGCTCCGGTAGTCGAAGAGCTTAGGGAAGAGCATTTGCAAAACCAACCCCGTGGCTTGGGAGAAAGAAATCCAGGAGTGGTGGTTGTGAATCGAAACCAAGACGCAGATAATATAGTCCAGCGTGTTCGTCGAAACAACATAGTCGTAGACAATAATCTAGCGCCCATGGTCGAGAGAATTATGGCCAAAAATGGGTTAAACACTGGTTTTACTAGGCCAAATTACACTTCACCTATAGTAGACTATATCCTTCAGGGGGAGTTACCTCCTAGGACGAAAGTACCTAAATTCACTAAGTTCTTAGGAGATACGACGAAATCCACCGTCGAACATGTGGCTTGTTACTTAATTAAGGCTGGAGAGATAGCGAACGGGGAAAGCCTTAGGATAAAATACTTCCCAAGTTCTCTTACTAAGAACGCCTTCACCTGGTTCACGACACTTCCCCCTAACACGATATGTAACTGGACCCAGTTAGAGCGTTTGTTTCATGAACAATTCTATATGGGTCAGACTAAAATTAGCTTGAAGGAACTAGCTAGTGTGAAGCGTAAATTCTCTGAACCAATAGAGGAGTACCTTAATAGGTTCCGTTTGCTCAAGGTCAGATGCTTCACGCAGGTCCCTGAACATGAGTTGGTCGAAATGGTCGCTGGTGGTCTCGACTACTCTATTAGGAAAAAGTTGGACACCCAGTACCTAAGGGACATGGCCCAATTAGCCGATCGGGTTCGGCAACTCGAAAGACTCAAAGATGAAAAGGCTAAGTTTAATAAAAATAAAAAGATAGCTTTTGTCGAATTTAATGATAACGTCGAAGGTCTGGGTGACGAGTCCATGAGTTTCGACGATGGTGAAATGGATCTTGCTGAACTCAAGCAAGGGCCACCTTACTTATGCAAAGTATTAGCTCCCCCACAAGGGAAGAGTTATGTCGAATCTGAAAAGAATGATAGGTTCCCAAAGAAAACATATACCTTTGACATCACAAAATGTGATGAAATCTTCGATTTGTTAGTTAAGGATGGACAAATGATAGTGCCTCCTGGCGCCAAAATTCCATCCCTAGAGCAAAGGAAGAAAAGAGGGTTTTGTAAATATCATAATTTCTTGGGTCATAAAACATCTCAATATTTTCTTTTCAGGGACCTCGTTCAGAATGCGATCCAAGAGGGACGTCTAAAGTTCGGAGAGAAAATTGGTGGCCAAATGAAGGTCGACTCGGATCCTCTGCAGACGGCAGACGCAAATTACACAGAGCCATTCGAGGCTAATATGATCGAAGTTGTCAGTGGTTATGACTTCGCAATCGAAGTAACAGAGGTTGCTAGCAATCCCATAGACGAAGCTGTAATGGCGAAAGTTACCATCAGTTTCGGACAGGAGAGCTGTGTCGAAATGGAAGTTGATAGCTGTGACCAGAGGGGTGAAACCAAAGGCCCAAGCAACAGGAATAATCTGGGTTGGGAGATAGTGACCAAGGAAACAGCTGATGACTTCGTTAAGATCAATGAAGCCACCAAAAGCGTGGAGTTAAGCTTGAAGAAGCTTAACCTGGCCAAAGAAATTGAGATTAACATGGTTCAAATCACTCAACATGAGGAGGTAGCGGATAGTGAGTCAATCTACCAGGAAACACACACAAGGGAAGCCTACCCAGAACAGGAGGAATCCATCGTTTCTTTCCTTCACCACTGCCAGCAAAAGGGTTCTAGTGTGATGTTCTGTCCCTGATGCAACGCCATATTCGATAAGAAGGCTGCACAAAAGTTGGAGGGGACACGAAGGTTAAAGCAAGAAAGCGAAAGGCCAAGATTCGACCCGCGAAGAGGCCTCCAGCAGAGATCTGACCCTCGCATAAGGCCTCCGATGAACAAGCCCACTAGCTTCAAGCCCAATGCTGAGGCCACTGATGGAAAGTGGACGAAGCCTAATGAGAACAAGCAGCAAGGGCAAAAGAGATGGAAAAATTTCGAAGTACAAAGGGGATCTTCGTTAAGCTATCGAAAAGAATTTCAGTCTTCGAAGGCTGCTCATGTATCAGAAAATTACAAAGGGAAAAATCCCATGTCTAGATCCCAATGGAGACGTGAGCAAAGAAGAAGGAAAGCACATAGAGAAGGTGCACATAAAGACCAACCACAGTCCAGCACCAATATTCCCACAAAGCAGGAAGGTCGAACAGAGGTTTTTAGGAAGACACCAGTAGGAAGAATGTTGTTTCCAACACGGATTGAAGAACAAATAAAGTCGGTCGACAATGAAATGACCGATAACTTTGATGAAGATTCTGATGATACGTTGGATATTCTGGTCAACATAGTATCAATGATGACCAGGGAGTTCGACAGGGTTTCAGTAGTCGAAAACTCAAACGCCTATACGGACTAGGAGATAACGACTCATAAGCCGGTATGCTATTATGTAATGAACAACGGTTGCGTCGAGGAGCAAAATGCTTTCTTTGAACGGCCAACAGAGGCGATGAAAAACCATCTGAAGCCTCTTTATATTACAGCACAAATAGAGAAGGTCCCAGTCAACAAAATACTGGTGGACTGCGGCGCTACGGTGAACTTGATGCCGCATTTCTTGCTGAACAAAATTGGGAAAAATGAGACAGACACCAAGCCACACAACATGGTGTTATCAAATTATGAAGGGAAGGTGGGTTCGACTATGGGGGTCATTCAGGTGAATGTCACGGTCGGAACCATCACCCGTCCGACTGTCTTCATGGTGGTAGAGACCACTGCCAATTATAATCTATTACTTGGAAGAGAATGGATCCATGGAGTGAGGGCAGTACCATCGTCGATGCATCAGAGGATTTCTATTTGGAGACCAGATGGTATTGTCGAAAACATTGAAGCGGATCAAGGATACTTTAAAGCGCCAATAAATCAAATTGATAGAGGACAGTTTGACAAACATTTGGCCAGTATAGGGCCATGTGAACCTGCAGACTTCGACTTTACACCTAATGACGAAGTATATTGTTCGTTGTATCTGCATCCCGTCGAGGGTTTCCGATGGGACAAGGAAGTTCCAGGAAAAAGGTTACCATACCTTGGCGAACTTCCCGTAGACCCCACTGGCTGGGGAAGTGAGTTCGACGATGATGACTGAAGCCGCAGTGCTTCAAAAGATTTCGACCTACGTGGCTGAGACTAAATTACAAACGGCCTTGGAGGCCGCTAATAACAAAATGGCTGAAGGAGCCAATGAAAAATCCAAACAACCAGGTCCAGTTGGGTATTTCGACCCTAAGATTCAATACGAGGGGCAAAGACTCGACGCCATATACGACGATGAGACTTTGGGTTTCGAAAAGGATCCTTTGGCCAACGATGTCAAAATGTTTGCGCAAGATCCACTGGAGGAAGTTGACCTGGGAGATGGAGCAATCACAAGGCCAACTTATATCAGCGCCAGCCTCGACCCCCAACTTAGGGTCGAAATCATTCAGTTACTACGAGAGTACAGGGATTGTTTTGCTTGGGACTACGGTGAAATGCCAGGTCTAAAAAGAGATCTAGTCGAGCATAGGCTACCAATCAAGCCTGGCAAAAAACCAGTCAAGCAGAATCCAAGGCGCTTCGCCCCTGAGATCCTCTCAAAAATAAAGGAGGAAATCGAAAGACTCCTCCGATGAAAATTCATCCGTACGACCAGGTATGTCGAATGGCTAGCAAATATTGTGGCAGTCATAAAGAAAAACGGATCATTAAGGGTCTGTATAGACTTTACGGATCTGAATTCAACAACCCCTAAAGATGATTATTCGATGCCAATGGCAGAAATGTTAGTCGATTCAGCTGCTGGCCACGAATACCTTAGCATGCTGGATGGATATTCTGGTTACAACCATATTTTCATTGCTGAGGATGACGTTCCTAAAACAGCGTTCCGTTGCCCAGGGGCCTTAGGCACTTACGAATGGGTAGTGATGCCTTTTGGCCTAAAGAATGCTGGGGCAACGTACCAGCGGGTGATGAATTCGATTTTTCATGACTACATTGAGTCCTTTATGCAAATTTACATTGATGACATTGTGATAAAATCTGTGTCAAGAAAGGCTCATGTGGAACACCTGCGCAAATCCTTCATGAGAATGAGGAAATTTGGACTCAAGATGAATCCCCTCAAGTGTGCATTCTGTGTGTAAGCAGGAGATTTTTTGGGTTTCGTAGTCCACAAGAAGGGGATCAAAATCAACCAAAACAAAACGAAGGCCATCATGGAAGCGAAAGCGTCATCCAACAAGAAGGAACTTCAGTCCTTGCTGGGCAAAATAAATTTCCTAAGAAGGTTCATATCGAATCTCAGCGGAAAAACACAAGTCTTTTCGCCATTACTTCGAGCCACTAAGGAGAAGTTCGAATGGAAGAAAGATCAGCAAGAGGCTTTCGACAAGATCAAGGACTACTTGACTCATCCTCCAGTCCTTGCACCTCCATGTCGAACCAAAAACATGAGATTGTACATATCAGCATCAAACAAAACTCTAGGGAGCATGCTTGCTCAAGAGGATGAGAGTGGCGTCGAAAGGGACATTTACTACCTTAGTATAGTTTTAAATGATGCAGAAACTAGGTATAGTAAAATAGAGAAATTATGCTTATGTTTGTATTTCTCATGTATGAAGTTGAAGCAATATATAAAACCAGTTGATGTTTACGTGTCTTCACATTTTGATGTTATTAAGCACATGTTGTCCAAACCTATTTTGCATAGTCGAATCGGTAAATGGGCATTAGCATTAACTGAGTATTCATTAACTTATAGACCGTTGAAAGCGGTCAAAGGACAAATAGTGGCAGACTTTATTGTCGACCACTCTATAAACGAAAATACCCTGAACTTTGTTGAACTAGAGCCTTGGAAGCTATACTTTTATGGGTATAGTCACAAGAATGGGACATGCATAGGTCTATTGATCATTTCGCCTGACAAAATTCCAACAAAATTCAAGTATAGGGTCGAAGGCCTATGTTATAATAATGAGGCTGAATACAAAGCTTTGATCGTCGGACTTGAAATTTTGTTAGAATTGGGGGCAACCCGAGTCGAAATAATGGGGGATTCAGAGTTGGTTGTAAAACAGCTAACAAAGGAATATAAATGCGTTAAAGAAAATCTCATCATGTATTTCGTAATAGCTAACAGACTGCTCGAAAAATTTGAATTCTGTACCATTCGACACATACCGCGAATACACAATCAGATAACCAACGACCTGGCGCAAGTTGCCTCAGGATACAGGGTCTCGAAGGAGAACTTACAGGAGGCAATTAAGGCCAAAGGCAAGGTGGTGTCTGTGGGCTTGAGACCATCAGACTTGGAAATCACGAAATTTGGCTACGCCGACAAGAAAACCTTTGAGATTTTTATAGTCGAAGGTTTGACAGACAAAGACTGGAGGAAACCTCTGGTCGAATACCTTCAGAACCCTTCATCGACTACAGAGCGAAAGATAAAATACCAAGCACTAAGCTACGTCCTGTTGGGGAACGAGTTATTTAAGAAAACTTCTGAGGGAGTTTTACTCAAATGCCTCAGTGAATCTGAAGCATACTTAGCATTATCCTCAGTCCATGGTGAGACATGCGGAGCTCACCATGTAGGCCATAAGATGAAATGGTTGTTGTTTCGCCAGGGGATGTACTTGCCTACGATGCTGAAAGATTGCATCGAGTTCGCCAAAGGTTGTCAGGAATTCCAAATTCATGCTGGCATACAGCACATCCCAGCAAGCGAGTTGCATTCCATAGTCAGGCCATGGCCATTTAGAGGTTGGGCTTTAGACCTTATAGGAGAGATTCGACCAACATCCTCCAAAAATCAGAAATACATTCTGGTAGGGATAGACTACTTTACCAAGTGGATCGAGGCTATACCTCTACCGAAGGTAGACCAAGAAGATGTTATCGAATTCATTCAGAAGTATATCATCTACAGGTTTGGCCTACCAGAGACAATAACGACAAATCAAGGGTCAGTATTTACGGGTAGGAAGATGCAGGAGTTTGCTAAAGAAATGGGATTTAAACTCCTTATCTCGACACCTTACTATGCCCAGGCCAATGGCCAGGTCGAAGCGGCAAACAAAGTAATAATTGGCATGATAAAGAAACAGATTGGAAGCAAGCCTAGGAATTGGCATATGACATTGGATCAGGTCCTATGGGCATGTCGAACATCCCCGAAGGAAGCAACCAACACTTCCCCTTATCGACTTACTTTCGGCCATGACGCAGTATTGCCAGTCGAGATACACATACAGTCAGCAAGAATTCAAAGACATCATGAAATCCCCCGAGAGATTTACTGGGACATGATGCTTGATGAGTTAGTTGACTTAGACGAGGAGAGAATAAATGCTCTAGAACTCTTGAGAAGACAAAAGAGGAGAGTGGAGAAATCATATAACAAGAAGGTCAAAGCGAAGACTTTCCTGGTTGGAGATTTGGTATGGAGGGTAATCTTGCCTATGGATCGAAAGGTGAGATCCCTAGGTAAATGGTCCCCGAAGTGGGAAGGACCATTCCAGGTATCAAGGTATTCTTCAATGGGGCATATGAAGTGACAGAGTTGAGCAAGGATGAGAGAGTATTAAAAGTAAATGGCAAATATCTAAAGAAGTATAAGCCTGCACTTCGAGAGGTGAAAATATCAACAGAATAATTGTTAAAGGTGAAGCAAAGCCATAAATGGTAATATAAAAAAATGCCAAAATGGTCCAATGTCTTACAAATAAAGAAATGGCTCATAAAGGCCAGCATAATCTACTCTATTTCAAAAACCCAACAAATCAAAAGGGAAGATTAGCCCTCATCTTAAGGTAAGTCAACTTTTAAAAGTCGAGACGGCTTTGGCATTGAGCTTTATCTGCCCTTAGCTGGGAAACTTCGGATTCTAAACGACGGGCTTCCTCAGCATAGGTGACGGTGTGTTCAAGCTCAGCTGTTAAGGAGGTATCGTCGAAAGAAGATAATTCAGTGTTCCTTTTCTTAGCCTTCACTATCTTACTACGGAGCTTTTTAATTTTCCGTTTCCAACAGGCGATGTTCGCCTCGTTATTCAGAACCTCTTGTTTATTCTTTTCCTTGGTTTCTTCCAACTCAACAATTTTCTCCTCAGAATCTACAACAGCTCTCCAAGCGGCAGCTTCGCTGCCAGCCTTCATCTCAATCTCACCCTCAATCTGGGGCAGCAATCGATAGTCTTTGTAAACTTGGTCGATCAGGGTATCAACCTCTCGAATAACGCTTGCAGCCTCATGAGTAAGGGATTTAATGTCCACTTTTTGAAGGAGAGCTTTGAGGGGAAGATGGCTGGCAGGGCCCATCTGCAGGAGGGTAAAAAGATCCCCTTTGAAGATTTTTTTCTTGACCTTGTCGAGGGCACTGTCAGTTGGTGGCTTCGAGGTTTTCCCTTCAAAAGTCGAAGTACTGAGTGTACGGATAGAAGAACGACTTCTCCTACTCAACAAGAGCCTGATATATTATCGAGGGTTGGAAACCTTCAACGCATCCAGTTCGGCGGGAGTCAGTTGAGTTTCGTCTAGGAAAGAGCTTGTTGGAATATCTTTTGGGGTAGAAGGAACGGGAGTCCTTGCTGTTTCAGCAGTTTCAGGTTCTTTGACAGAGGTGTCCACAACTTGTAATTCTTTATCTTTGCTGTCCTTGGTCTTGTTAACATCCTCCTCCATGGCATCCCCAGTGCTTTTGTCAATAGATTCATGCAATTCAGGCTGAAGCTTAGCCTGACCCTCAATGGCTTGATTACCTTCGACAGCGGTTTCATCCACAACTACTGTCTGGCCCAAAGGGGAGTTGGTCGTATCAGCCAGAGTTGTTTTCTCCTCCGAAGCGTCAGGCTCATCATCCACTGTAATAGGATTAACCTGAGGATAATCGTCTTTATGATCAGACCCGTCAGTTTGAGACTGTTGGGTAGTGGTCTTTGCAGGAGATGGAGGGGCTGTGAAAGAATCAGGTTTATTAATTTCGCCAAGTGAACTCACACCAGAACCCAAATCAGAAGTGGGATGATAGGTAGGCTCACCTTGGCTATTCAAGGAGTATAGCGACAGAGGAATCACGGTGGGATTAGATCTTGAAGTTCCAGCATCATCCTAGAAAAGATGGACGTTAGAGAGATGAAGACTAAAGATTCAATGCAAAGACCCAAGGAAAGGTGGATGTGTGACATACCTTGACAGTTTCGTCAGCGGGACTCGAATTATCACTTTCCATAGGGACAACCGCTTGAAGCGAAGCATCCCCTACAGGAGCAGGAGTAGGTTCTAGAGGAGGATTGGTAGGTTGAGGTGTGTTGGTCACAACAGGAGCAGGTGGAGCATCAGGAACATCTACATCATGAATAATCTTTCTTTTTCTTTTCACTTGAAGACTCTCACGAGGAGACTCATCTTCGTCATCAGAATCAATAATAATTTCGGGAGAAGCCCTTTTTAATCGCCTTTGAGGAATAGGTGGTTTTTGACTAGCCTGAAAACAACATGAAATGGTGAGATTGAGTAAGGGAATCGAGATAGTAAAAGCTGCGGAAGGCTACCTTTTGACCTTCGTCCTTGACCTCAGTCCTGGTTGTTGGGGCAGCACGTTTTGGAGCAGCTGAAAAAAATAGATGATACTTAAAATAGTTAGCGACAATAAAGCTCAGAGAGGGAAGTCCAAATCGAAGGGGGATGAACCTTCAAGAATGTCGGAATCAATGCGAACATCTTCGATACTGACATGAAGGTGCCCTCTAAACGTATCGAGTGTATGTTTAGTCGGAACCACCCGCTGTGCCTTGGGCTTGGATTACTGTCGAAGAATTTTTATAGTATCCCTACAAATAAACCAATCTGGAAAATGGAGGGGCAAGAGCCACGCCAAAACCAGCGGTTGGTAGTCGAGGGATTTTTGGGGGAAAAAGTTTAAAGGCAACCTCATACCGTTTCTCACGAGGAACAGAAGAGGGAATCTTAAAACTATCCAGTTTTTTGAAAATTTTTTCTTTTAAGGTAACAGCAGTCTCGCGGATGGTTCGACTAACATCATCTGGTCGATAGGCAGTTTCGAAATATTTCTGGAAGGCTTGGATCTCTTTGATATGAGTAGACGTACCTTTCTTGACCTTCTCCTGCACATCAATGAAAGCTTGGTCAATCAAGCGAGTAAAACTAGGAGCATCGAGAAATTCTGAAGCATAATGCTTCGACCACCAGTCATAGAAATTTTGAGAGCAAAATTAAGAGGGTTCAAAGTGAAAAGGTGTGAGGTAGGACTTGTGAGCATGGCGTGCCAGTTGCGTCGAATAATCCAGAGGAGACAGCACAGTAAAAGGAAGGATGATGTGTGACTTCTTATGGTACAAGCATTTGGGCAAGGTTTGAATTAACCCAAATTGTCTAGAGACCAAGTTAGGCTGATAGACTAGCAGGCTGGAGTGACCTTTTACGAGGTTTAGTTTGTGGATCAGTAGGCGGGGAATGAGGAACCTCTACCAGATCAACTTTGACTCCTCCTCGTGTTTCTTTAAGGGAGCGGGGAAGGGTCTAGTAAACCATTCTGGCCCACATTTTCGTTCTGCGAAGGGAGCCATGTTCGCGGTAAACTCACGTCGTTTTGTAAATATATGAACAAAGCTGGACAGGTTGTATCGAAGGGAATGACCTTCCTCGCTAGGAGTAAGTTGAGCCAGGCGAGGCCACTCGACTCCCCTCTCAGCAACTGCAGGCGAATGTTTATCAACTTCACCTTTGTTGGGGAGACTGTGCTCAAACGTGGCATTAAGCCACAGCTGAAGAAGCCAGAAGGGGCCCGACAACAGCAAGTTTCCATGGCTGTCAGGATCTTTCAGTTTACCTGCACCTTCGCCTAAAGCTTCGTAAAGACTAGCCAGGATTATTTCACTGAGACAAATGCCTTTCTTCAGGTGCATTTGGTTGGCCAGGACCAGATACTTTCTCGCCACCTGCAAAGATTTGGTGCAAAATACACAGCGGGATAACCACATGGCCAAGAAGGCTATGTGTTCTTCATCATCAACAGATGTACTAGTTTTGTTGTGGTAGTGTTGGACAAAAGCTGTATAAGTGTGTTTAGTATTGGCAAAACCAATAATGTCATGACTATCGATCTCGGGATCATAAACGAGGCCATAGGGTTTTAGGCCTACAATGGCAGCTACGTCAAGTAAAGTGGGTGTCATCATCCCACAAGGAAGGTGAAAAGTGTTGTGTGTCCTATTCCAGAAGAATAAGGAGGAGGCCAACATGAGAGGGCAGTAAGAAGGGCCTACCTTCGACATCATAATCAGATCGTAAATCCCAGTTTCCTTCTATTCCTGGGCTTTTACCTTCTCTATTTTCGTCAGTCGGTTGAGATAGAGTTCAGAATCTTTGAAATAGGGGGTGGCCCTAAACAATCTGGCCCCATCATGAAGATACCTAAAGTCCACATCGAAAAGGTTCAGATTATCAGGACCATCAGTGGAAGCTTTGTTGAAGTCTCTTTGCCCTAGGGGTTTAATGGTTCTGTAAGAAGGGAAGAAATCTTTGATGGCGGAGTAGTCGAGACCGGGAGGGGGTAAAGGCCCAGACATGGCTAAAGGCCTCCCTGCAACATTAACAGGAATGATTACCTGAGATTCATAGATGTGTCGTTTCTCCTCCGTCAGGGGCTCGCAGATGAACTGTTGATTTTTTACCGCCTGAGGGCCGCTCAAACTAGCAAAGGGAGGAAGTATGGATGCAGAAGTTTGTCCCTTAGGTTGCATTTTCTTTTTCTGATGATCAACCATTGTTGAAAGAAGTAAGAGTTGGTTGGTTGAGAGCATAGAATTAGAGAAAAAAGCAAGGAAAGTTATGGGGAGTTAGAGAAGTTGTAAAAAATGAAAACAACAAAGGGAAATTACTTATGTAGTGAGTGGAAGACTGAAAGTTTCCATCATTGAAGGGCTAGAGTTAGTGGGCCACGTGTATGCCTGGATGTGGAATGGCAGAGGTAGTAGTTGCAAATCACGTCCCCGAGGATGGTAGGGTGATGATGGCCCACGATTTTGTTGAGTCCCAAGGAAATAGCCATGATGATAATGACGTCATAAAGCGTGCATCAAGGCGGAGGAACAGTAGCTTGTGTGTTCATAACTATTTTTCTTTTTCTCTTTCATTCCCTTTCAACTTCTTAGGCTTACATTGGTGGAAAGAGTATCAGACGACACTCACGAGGGCAAAGCAGCGTCGAAGGTCAGACGTTGTCAAATAATGTGCTTTTCCACGGTTGAAGTTGAAAAGACATTTTTGGGGGGCAATTTGTTAGCTCCTAAATTCGACGCCTCATCTAGAAATAAAGTGTCCAAAGAAAAAGGGTGGAGAATACCTTGAATGCAAGAAAATGGTCGAAAGAAGGAAGAAGCTAAGTCGAAGGACTCACCCAGAGGCCAAGGGTTCGACCGCCTGCCAATAATGAATGGTGCGTCGAAGTATTTGAAATTTGAATGTTAGAGGGAACAGTTTTTCTTGTGGAAAATTGAGGGAGACACATGTCACCTTATGAATAATGGATCCATGCATTTGAGACAAGTGGCGGAAGGAGATTATGGTGGAAGTTATTAGAGGTTATTTTTTGTTACTATAAATAGAGTGTCTTAGGCATATCCAAAGTGTGTTGTAATTTACTATTGTACAAATTACTCTTGAAATTAATCCAAGTATCCGAGTGTAGAGAAAGCGAGTATTGTAAGAGAATGTACGTAATGTAAACACACCATCTTTTAAACTTAATGCAATTTACTTGTTTTTACTTTAAGTTTTACAAAGTCTTTTATTGCCTTTATTATCTTTACCCTTTTTACTCCTTACCTTATTCCTCTTCTTCCTACGCAGTTCTTTTCTCTTCGTCCTCAATCTAAATTCACCTTTACCAACAAACTTTCTTCTCTTTTATTAGAAGCCTTATTTTACCTTCAAATTAACCCGTAGTCGAATAGATGTTCTTTTAGGATTCTGTTTATCCCAACCCTATTCGAGTGTGGAACTTGGATAAATTCTTAAAACCAAAAATAATTCTTTTAGCACATGTCCTAGAATCAATCTGATCGATCCTGTGAGTCACCAAAGTTAGATTTGGAAGATCAGCGGTTATTTTCTGATTTTCAAGGGAAACACTAGAAAGGCAAGAGTATCTAGAAAATGTTTCCATCACAGACAAGAAGTATTTAAGAAGGCTTTCGTCCAAATTTTTCTTAAGCGGAGATGTGCTTTACAAGCGAAACTATGACTCGGTCTTGCTCAGATGCGTGGATAGACACGAAGCCGATCGAATCATAAACGAAATCCATGAAGGCTCTTTTGGTACACATGCCAGTGGACACATGATGGTTAAGAAGATTTTGAGGGCTGGTTATTATTTGTTGACGATGGAAATTGATTGCTATCGTCACGTGCAAACATGCCACAAATGTCAAATCTATGTAGATAAGATACATGTGTCGCCAGTTCCTCTAAATATCTTGACATCGCCTTAGCCCTTCGCCATGTGGGGCATAGATATGATTGGACGCATCGAGCGAATTGCTTCAAACGGTCATCGTTTCATCTAAGTGCCATTGACTACTTCACTAAATGGGTGGAAGCCGCGTCTTATGCCAATGTCACCAAACAAGTGGTCACTCGCTTTATCAAGAAATAAATCATTTGTCGTTATGGGGTCCCAAATAAAATCATTACTGACAATGGTTCAAACCTCAATAACAAGATGATGAAGGAATTGTGTGAAATTTTCAAGATCGAGCATTACAACTCATCACCATATCGCCCGAAGATGAATGACGCTATTGAGGCAGCGAACAAAAACATCAAGAAGATTGTTCAGAAAATGGTGAAAACATACAAAGATTGGCACGAAATACTACCATTTACTTTGCATGGCTACCGCACTTCAGTGCGCACTTCCACTGGGGCAACTCCATTTTTTCTTGTATACGGCATGGATACGGTACTCCTCGTCGAAGTAGAAATTCCTTCCTTGAGAATTTTGACTGATGTCAAGCTCGATGAAGCAGAATGGGTACAGGAGAGATTTGATCAACTTAATCTCATTGATGAAAAGCGCATGATAGCCATCTGTCATGGCCAGCTTTACCAAAAGCGGTTGAAAAGGGTATTTGACAAGAAAGTTCGCCCCCGAGATTTCGAAGTAGGAGACTTGGTATTAAGAAAGATTCTGCCAATCCACACAGACCCAAGGGGCAAATGGACACCTAACTATGAGGGTTCATATGTTGTGAAGAAGGTTTTCTCCAGAGGAGCCTTGATATTATCCAACATGGACAGTGAAGATCTATCATCCCCTGTAAACGCAGACGCAGTCAAAAAATACTACGCTTGAAAGCAATCCCGGTGGACAACAAAAAGAAAAGTCTAGGCAAAAATTAGGGTTAAAATAAAAAATTATAATAATACCCGATAATTTGAAAACCCTTAGGGGAAACTTAGGCAAGAGAAAGGGTATCCCGGTAGACTGAAAACCCGAAAAGACGGTCTAGGAAAAAGTTAGGGATCTTAAAAGAGAAAAATTGCAATCTGCGAAGAGTCTGTGAGCTCCTCACCAGAATAAAGAGAGCTACACACAGGAAAGATCAATCCAACCACCTTCCTCAGAGACAATGTACGAGAAGCTTCAAGTCCATAGGGATCATAGCAGAATTGAAACTCAATGGAAATCCGATCTTTATTTTCTCATTGCCATTGTACTTTTTTGTCATATTTTTGCAATTACCTCTTTTAAGAATTGTATCCTTATGTAAAATTACCCATTTATGGGCCATTTTATCAGCAATAAAATCTTTCTCACCAATTTATGCTTCACTTTTTTCTTTTTTAATTTTTTATGTTTGTTTGCAAAAGTGGAATTTTCATTCTTAATAAATATTGCATTGAGAATTATGGGATGGCAATAATAACAAAAGAAAGCATAAAACTGCTCTCCGATCAAGGTGTATGAAGGATAAACGCGATCTCTAATAGGCACATGTGTACATGAAGCATCGTCTAATCATTAAGTTCACTGGAACTCAACCAAGTCAGGGGCTACCCAAATGACCAGCACAACTTGTCTGATAAGACCATCTAGAGATGATTTAAATTTCGTCACGAGGATGTTGGGAAGTCAAACTTGACGCCCCAATCCAGAGCCCAATCACTTGGCATAAATCATCACCCCTAATCTCCATGTCCTTATATTTTTGTATACATATCACATCATTACATGTGCTTAGCCAGTCATCCTCGAAGATGTGAGTTCTTATGAAAGTCCTGTCCGAATTCTGGCATGGTACTTAACCCCTCAATTCACTTACCTTTTGTGAGTCATTTCGTGTCTCTTTCGCGAAGTATCTCCACATTACCTTTTGCAACAAATTCAACTTACCTTTAGTAAGACCTCGTGTGCCTTTTGCGCTGGTTCTCGTTAGCTTACCTTTTGTAAGTATCCCATCTTCCTTTTGCAGAAGGAATTTTTCTCCTAACCTTTTGTTCAGGAGTCTTTTCTGCTCTTCGTAGAAGAAAGCACGATCGTCCTCTCCTATGGGAGTCTCCTATCTACCTTTTGTAGAAGGGATTATCTCCGAACCTTTTGTTTTGGAGTCCTCTCTACCTTTTGTATAATGAACTTTTTTTCTCCTGACCTTTTGCCCTAGAGCCCTTTTTGCCATTACAGAAGGAAATATGATCGTATTCTCCCAAGGGAGTCTCCTATATTTGATGTAGAAGGAGTTACCATGTCTTCAAACCTTTTGTTTTGGAGTCCTCTCTACCTTTTGTAGAAGGAATATTTCTCATAACCTTTTGTTCAGGAGTCCTCTCTACCTTTTGTAGAAGGAATATTTCTCCTAACCTTTTTGTTCTGGAGTCCTCTCTACCTTTTGTAGAAGAAAAATTTCTCCTAACCTTTTGTTCAGGAGTCCTCTCTACCTTTTTTAGAAGGAATATTTCTCCTAACCTTTTTGTTCAGGAGTCCTCTCTACCTTTTGTAGAAGGAATATTTCTCCTAACCTTTTGTCCAGGAGTCCTCTTTACCTTTTGTAAAAGGAAACATTTTCTCCAAACCTTTTGTTCAAGAGTCCTCCTTGCCTTTTGTGAGAGGAAAACCAATGTTTACTCTAGAGTCCTCTCTACCTTTCGTAGAAGGAATATCTTACATTTCTATATCTCTTGAGTCCTCTCTATCTTTTGTAGAAGGAATATCTCTTGGCCGATTATGATTCCATATTACGAGGTGTCTCCCCTTCTGGATGACAAGGCACTCATGTTCATTCCGCATTGCATCTCAAGCATATCATTATATCCCCCTTAAACCTTCTCACTAACAGACACCTCCTTCAAGCCATCTCGCTGACTGTCTACTTTCATCCCACACCTCTCTAGTTGAAAATCCCGGGTATCCTAGTATTTAATTCTCTTCTACCATGAATGTTTAAGCACCTTTATCCTCCAGACATTCAGGTCCAAGAGGATTAAATAGGGGCAGCTGTCACACCCTCATTTTCACCTTTATCCTTTTATACCCTACATTTCGTCATATCATACATCATTTTATCGCATATCGAGCATGTGGGTTCACAAGGTAAGGATTGAGTCGGTTCTTAGTTTTCCATTCCAAATAAGATAATTTTCCAATCATTGGACAACATGGAAGAAAAGGTACATCATCAAAGATACTCCATTGGGTTCAGTATGAATCCAATTTGAGGTGGTCACTCAAATATCAAGAACAATGCAGTTCAGGATCCCCGATTAGGGTTTCTGATAAGGAAAAGTCAATTGTAGTTTGACTTTTGATTTAAAAGGTGTTCCAATGATGTAATCATGGTCCATGAAGCTCATATGGCTAAGCGTAGTCCACTCAAGAAGTTTCAAGACCTCAGAAGACCCAGAACATCAACAGACGACCTGGTAGTCATCGATTGATTGTTCGGTTGACCGAAAAGTTAACTCTTCAACCATAAGGAATTTGACCTCAAAGTATGAAGAAAAAATGTTCTTAGTAACATATTACACCTATCTATGAATTTTCATGGCCATTGGATCAAGGATTGAGGAGTAATCGAAAAAGTCAAGAATTAGGATTTTCAAAGGGGCAAGACCATAACTTCCTAACCACACATCCAAATGAGGTGGTTCAAACCTTGTTGGAAAGGTCTTGACAAGTCCTACAAAAGTCTCACAGTGGTCCATGTGCAAAAAATGCATAGATTTGGAGTTATAGCCAAAATCATCACAAGAGGGAGAAAACACTTAGAAAAATTCTAAGTTTATGGTCTTGCAAATCATGTTTTTAGCCAACTTTGAGGGGATTTTTGACCTAGTTACACTTGGAATCTGAAGATCATGAAAGCATGAAAGTTGTAGAGCTTCATGAGGGCTTTCCAAAAAAGTACTAGAACTCTTCCATAGCCCTTGTGAGCTGAGAGTTTTGAATCCAGAAAGTTAAGGTTTCAACACTTGAATGCACCACTTCAACTTTTCCACAATTTCACTTTTCAGCCACTTGGATCATTCTCAACCATTGGATCATATCTTGTTCTGATATTTAGAGAGTTTTGTGGTTATAAAATGAAGAAAGAATGAGAATTGGGAGGCTTGACAAGATTGGCAAGACAAGTGGCAATATTATATTCAAAGAAATCCAAGAAGAAAGAGAAACTTTTTGAAGAAAATTTGGAGCAGCAGGGCCCCTACTCTATTGGCACACCTCAATCACTTCCTATGGCTTGCATACAGTCTGATTTATGCATCACAATGCATCAAAGACACTCAAGACCAACTGCATCAAGATCTTGAACAAGATTTGCTATAATTTCCCTCCAAAAGGTAAGAGTTCCAATATGCCCCAAACTCCTAGCATAATCTATAAATAGAGGTTTCCTCCCACTCTTTAAACCATACCAGAATTATCAGAAACATCACAAATACATAGCTCTCTTTGTTTCTCCCTTTGCTTGAAAGTGAAGAAATCTAAAAAAAAAACACCATTTTCACCACTTTGCATTTTTCACACCAGTTCTTGTTCCTAATCCAAAAACACTTCAAAGACCATATACACACCCTTAAAATGTCCATTTGAAGTTGTTCCCATTATCACTTTCACCAAAAAAACCCTTGAATCAAAAAGTCAACCTTCATACCACCATAGTTTGACTTTTATGCATATTATGGACCAAATCTCTACCTAGGTCCATTTCCACTACTTTAACACTCAAAACACCTCATATTTATGATCTACTAGATGTTCATAATCTCAAATCATGGCTGGAAGTACAATTGCTCTAACTGTCCACAAAGTTGCCTTTTTTTTAAGAAGAGGTAACAATCTCAAAGTTTGCATATAAGGAAGGATCTCTTACTTTTTGTTGCTAGCTTGTTGTGAGGAGTCTAAAATAGGTTGGTGCCTTTAAACTCTCTCTTTGCATAAATGTTATTGAAACTTGATTGATTTTGGCCATGAGACAATTGCATTTTAAAGACCACATTTTGCATTTTCCTTCGAATTTTAATGTGTGTGCATCATTTTAAAAATGAATGGTACCATCATGTTCCTCTTGAAAAAACAAGCAAGTTTGACTTAAATTTCATGAAAATTGATCAAGAATTGAGTGAGTTATGATGAAATCATTTTCATGAGGCCAATGCATTTAAAAAAAAACCACATTATGCATTTTCCTTCGAATTTTAATGTCTGTGTATCATTTTAAAAAATTAATGGTACCATTATGTTCCTCTTGAAAAAACAAGCAAGTTTGACTTAAATTTCATGAAAATTGATCAAGAATTGAGTGAGTTATGATGAAATCATTTTCATGAGGCCAATGCATTTTAAAAAAACCACATTCTATATTTTCCTTTGAATTTTAATGTGTGTGCATCATTTTAAAAAATGAATGGTACCATCATGTTCCTCTTGAAAAAACAAGCAAGTTTGACTTAAATTTCATGAAAATTGATCAAGAATTGAGTGAATTATGATGAAATAACTTTCATGAGGCCAATGCATTTTTTTTAAAAATCACATTCTGCATTTTTCTTTGAATTTTAATGTGTGTACATCATTTAAAAAAATGAATGGTACCATCATGTTCCTCTTGAATAAACAAGCAAGTTTGACTTAAATTTCATGAAATTCGGTTAAGAATTGAAAGAGTTATGATCAAATCATTTTGATGTTTCACTTGAAAATGCATTGCAGCCTGACCCAAAATCACACATGTTTTGGTATATATGCAAATGGGGTGGCTTGATACACTGAATGTATTTCCACCATAGTGGTTAATACCTTGCCTTAAGAACTTTCCTTGCCATATGGTACCATGTTCGACCCTAATCTAGGGCATTTTTTTGTTCATTTCATGATTTTTTCACCATTTTAATATTTTTCTCTCTCTTCCCATCCAAATATCACACCTGTGAGTTGGTAGAATTGGCTTAGTTTTAAGCCCATGACCCCCAAGGTCTTGGGTTCAAGCCTTGGGTGAGGCATTTCTTATTTTTTAAGCACATGGTTTTATTTAATTTCAATTAATCATAACTCCTTCATTTTTAATCCTTTTTGGGTGATTCTTTTTTCTAAATTCTCATATTAATGTGTATTTTCACATAATGCTCAAAGAATTCTAAAATTCTTATTTTATAAACATTTTGCATTGGGAGGAAATTATGATTCGTTTTAGGGTTTATCGAGCCATTTTCAACATTGTAAGACGATTGCCTTGTGCATCGCCATCGACCTTGTTCACGTCACTTCAAATATTTTTACCAACAACAAAACCCTTGATCCAACATAAAGGGGTACTATTTCTCATAAAAATCCAAAAATACAATAAATATGTGATTAGGGTTATACACCATGGACTTTAAGGTGGTGGAGAAGGAATGAGAATGGAACCCTCCTACACTCGTTATGAATGTTTTGAATACAAGGCACTCGACTTGGTTATTCGAAACATTCATCTCTATCCAAAGTGTTTTGTGTAATCCTAATCAAGAACAATTTCTCTTAAAAAACCTAAAAATAACATCAACTCATCAAACTTCTTTTCGCCTTAGGGCATCAATCCGAAAACCCTTTTTCAAGGTATAAAAACAACCAACAAACAACCATTTCACAAGCCTCTGAACTACGAAGCTCTGATTCTTCAATTCTTTTAAGTGAGGATACGTAGGCACAAGGGCCATAATCCTTGGCGAGCACTATAATAAAAAAACAACCCCTCTTTCTTTTTAAAAACAAGCAAACTTTTAGATTAAAAACACTTACTCAAGCGAAACAACTTAGAAGGTTCCCATCGAGTACGATGGATGCGAGGGGTGCTAATACCTTTCCCTCGTATAACCGACTCCCGAACCCTAAGACTTGGTTGCGATGACCATGCTCTTTTCCTTAAAGGTTTTTTTCACTATTTCTCTTTCTCTCCTTGGGATGAATAAAATCCGGTGGCGACTCTGTGTCATTTTTCGCGTAGCGACACTCATGTATAAAATATGTTCTTCAAATATAACAAAGGACTTCAGGAGAAGATTATGGTTGCATGGCGTCATCTACATAAAAGAGGAAAAGAAATTTTGGGGAAACCTAACTGCGTTTCTTTGGAACCTTATCTCCAATGAATCCGAGATAGGGCTATCAAGCTAAAGATGCCTTATCCCCGACAAGATCCCATACCTCTGAAGAGAGAACCCGTTCAAATTTTCATGTCAGAAGAAGAAGAATTGAAGATTTCTCTAAGCAAAGCACAATGAGAAGAGAGGCTTGGAAAATAAGTATCAAGTGGTTGTTGAAGAGAATGCTGAACTCCAGAGACAACTACACTTGAAGAATGAAGAAGCACTTTCCTGCAAGAAGAGAAAAGTGCAAGAGGATTTATTTTCCTTTAGCCCTCAGACTACTCCTTGGAAGTTGATCGTAGACAAGCTTATCTTCGAGAAGGCTCAGTTGGGGAAGCAGATTAAGGAGCATAATATGAAACTTCCTTAGGATTTTATTAGCTTTTATTTAGCTGTTATTTTTTTAAGACTCTTTTAAGATGTATTTATTTGTAGTCCTTTATTAAATAATAAATGAGTTTATATTAGCCTCCTGTGACGTTTGTAAATACTCGAATTCCATGAAACCTTTCACATTCTCATCTTTGCGTTTTGTTTTTCTCTAACCCTTCAAGAAACCCAAATTGTTTTGCAAATATTGTGAAAATGGATTTTGGAAGAAAAGAAACGCTGAAGTACACCTTCAAGAGCCCGAAGCTTGAAAGCCTAAAGGAACTAGGAAGTCTAACCGATAACCGTTTGACCTTCTCAAATGAATACAGAGGAATTTTCCGCTATTAAGGCTTAGGATGATTGATGGATTGCTAGACACAATTGTCCAGTTCTACGATCCTCTGAACCACTGTTTCACTTTTCCAGATTACCAATTGATGCCTACTCTGGAGGAATATTCTACTTTATTGGGATTGACTATAACTTCTCAACCTCTGTTCTCTAGATCAGAAGATACACCAAGTGATCAAGATATTGCAAATGCTACATGTCGCAACTGCGAAAAAGGGCCGGCGGAAACAAACAGAAGAGTCTCCATCGAACATTATTTATCCCAAAGATAGGGAAAGGAAATGATCAAAGAAAACCTAAAAGAACGAGAAAAGGTAAGGTCATTGCAACCAAATCTTGGGTTCGGGATTCGGTTAAGCAAGGGAAAGGTATGAGCACCCCTCACGTCCGTTATACTCAATGGGATCCATGCTTGTTGTCTATCAAAAGAGGTGAGTTATCTAAAAGCTATTGCTAAACAGGGAACAGAAAAGAAAAAGGAGACTTGATAGGACATCGCCGCCTTATGCCTACGCATTCCCTCGTGCAATGGGAAAGTCAGAGTCAACGTAGTTCGGGAAACTACGGGTGATAAGGGGAAGGTTGCTCGCCAAGACATTGTCGTCTTGTGCCTACGTATCCTCATCTGGTATGAGAAATCAGAGCAAACATAGTTTGATTAAACTATACCACTGGTTGGTTAAGTGTTTTTTATGAGTGATATTAAGTTCCCATTTCAGCAGTTAGGGTCGATGCCTGTTTGCGGTAGAACAGAAAAGTAACGTACTTTTTTCTAAAAATGATTTAAAAACAAATCCCGAAGGATAAAAAGGTTTGAATTTGGTTTAAGAGTTTTAGAGAATTGAATTGAATTTGTTTGAGATTCACGTTGCACTAAAAACTATGACATAGGAGTTAATGCGTTGCATATCGCCCAAAGGGCATAAACCAAACACTCTAGACAAGTGAGGAGAAACCCCCCACTCATTTTTTCCCATACGCTTAAAACTCGTGGCGCACAATGTTCATCGTTTTTATCAAGTGTCTTAGAATTGTTTAAGATGAGAAGAGAAGACTCAAAAGAAACACTAAAGGGAAACTGAAAATTCTAGTGTTATCATACAAAGTGATCCTAAGGTTAGGATGAAAAGGAAGTCTATATAAAGTTATCATACAAATGATGGAAATAAAGTTGAGGTCAAGAAGGGACTATCCTAATTGTTATCATGCAAAGGATTGAAAGCATAATGTCTCTCCTACTCCCATCTTAATCGGAAGTTAAGAGGGAATAGGAATCCTAAGGGATCATGTGAGCAAGCACAAGTAAACACCAATCAATTCAATCACAAATGAAAACAAGAATGAAACTTAAAAAAGTTCCAAAAAGAAAAGAAAGATGAAGAAGAAAGAACAAGAATGAAGAATGGACAAACAAGAAGTCGTTATCAAACCCAGATGAATACAACAAACACATTCATTTCAATCTCAAACAAAGAAAGCATCATCATCAAGTCAACATCAAACAAACATACACCATCACAAAGCAAGATGAGGTGAAGTCAAATGGCACAAGAAACATGATAGGGAAGCAAACACAACATATCATACTCAAGGCATATCCATGATCAAAGAGAGGACACAAGACAACAAGTCATGCATACCATCCATACAGAAGTCAACACCATACCAAACAAACATGCATACAAACAATCCCCAAAGGGAAAAGCATATGATCATAACATGGAACCAATATAAAAGTACAACATCCAACATGATCAACAAGTTTGAAATTCAACCATGAACACATAAGAAGGATCACACAAGTGGAAATCAAGAACATGCCTCAAGAAGAATCAAACATCCAATCAAAACCATCACAAAAGAGAAATAACCATCAAACAAACATCAAAGTCTCAAAAGACTTGAGGAAAAACAGAAAGCCACCCAATCATGGATTAAAAACAAAATCAACTCAATTTTGTAATTTAAAATCAAATAAAAAACAAAACAAAAAGGAAAATAAAACCTAAAAAAAGGATGGAAATTAGTTGAAGTACAAACAAAAATCCAAGAACACCACCATAGGTCAGAAACCATCATAGGATCATATGCTAATTTCCTCGTAGTTTTGAATGGCTCAAAAATAATTTTAAACCAATTAAAATTAACCAAATAAATCAAAAATACATGGAAA
Organism: Lathyrus sativus; assembly: GCA_963859935.3. Taxonomy (NCBI): domain Eukaryota; kingdom Viridiplantae; phylum Streptophyta; class Magnoliopsida; order Fabales; family Fabaceae; genus Lathyrus; species Lathyrus sativus. The sequence goes on from OZ012739.1 coordinate 422,809,854, forward strand.
ATAGAAAAACCAGAAATAAAAATCAAAGAAAATCACCATAGGTTCAAAACCATCATAGGATTATATAATATTTTTCTCATAATTTTAAAATGCTCAAAAACAATTTTAAACTAATTAAAATTGGCTCAAACAAATTAAAATTCAAGAAAATAGCAAAAAATAAAAATGCACATAAATAAAAATTAGAAAGAGAAAAATAAAAGGAAATTTTAGAAAACATTTTGGTATTTTTCTGATTAAAAATGATTTTTCTATGAATTTCTAAAATAAAATGAATTTAAAAACAAAATAGAAAAAGAAAATGAAACAGAAAAAACAAGATGCGTTGGATCTGAGCTCATTAAATGATGTGGTTAATCCAAAGGCCAGAAAGCGCGCATCCACGGTGGATCTAAGTCAACCTTGCCATTTCCAACCAACGAAGGTCAAACACACCAGATTAGAACAAGTGGCATGATGGACGGTGAGATCATCATCTTCAACCTCCAGCCAATCTCAGAGAATTACAAAAATACAAAGATCCATCAAACCATAACTATTTGAGTTTGTTGCGGTGAGAATCAAATGTCAAACTATCAAATTAACTTGAATCGCAAATCTTTAAAATTTACCACCGAGCTTTGATTTATCTAAAGGAAAGGGTAAAGAACAAAAACCCTAATTGCACTGTAAAAACAATGCAGGAGATATAAGATTCGGGGGTTGGTTATACCTAGGGAAGGTGTTAGCATCCTAAGCATATGTAGTACTCTATAAGAACCTATTGTTAGATATTGTGTTATTTATATCTGTTATATGTTAAAGGGTTGAAAGAAGACCTAAGGTGTTAGTCCCAAGTATGCTCATCAAGACATAGCATCTCGTGCCTATGTATCTTGACGGGAATGGAATCAGAGCATTCATAGTTCCCCTCAATGAGGGTGAGTAACTCTTGACTATGATCAAGGTTCCAGTAGGAAAGTAAGTGTTCATAGTGAGACACTTACATGGAGTGTGACGACTCCAAGTCTAAATTTGAGTTGAAAAGGTAGGTAAGTATCCATGGCAAGAACTTACGATGAGTGCAGCGACTCTGATCCTAAGGCTAGGATGAAAGTAAGGAAAAGAGAATGTCCATGGCAGGACGCTTATAGGGAGCATGGTGACCCCAATCCTAAGGCTATGATGAAACGAGAAAATAAAGTGTGTCCATGGCAAGACATTGATGTGTTAGAAAGCAAAAAAAAAAGGCCAAACGGTTACTGGCCCCCCGAGTCACAATTTCATGAAGGGTTATGAGAACCTCAAAAACCCAGCACCACTCAATCTCCTATCATAATTTTCTCTCCTGTTACCACATAAAGCCTTTGCCCGCAAATTGTTCTACCACGACGCCATGGATCATGGTAACATTTATCACGCACAACCGTCTCTGTCCTACATCGCACTCTCTCTTTCCCATCAAGCTTTCAATGATTTCGGTTCAAGCCATCAAACCCTCAAAAATCGAAAAACAAAGAAGTTGAAAAATTTTGAAATCGAAAGAGATTACCACAATGATGATACTTGGACATGCATGAGTTCGAATCCTTGGATTGCTGTCCTTTGTTGTTGCTCTCTCTTTTCATCTTGTCTGCCTTTTCCGTTTGCGTTTGTGTGATTTTTTCTGGGTATTTGATGGCTTTCTTCTGTTACTGTTGTTCGGTGATTAATCTTTCTTTGTGTGAATTCGTGTGGTGTTGTGTGTCCCCTGTATTGCGCGTTTTAAACTTTGAGTGTGCGTATGTGAATTTGTTCTTTTTTCCTGTGAGACCGCGTTTTTTATAAGGTCCTGTGAAACAAATTTTTGATTTCAAAATTAATACGTGAGATTTTGTTGGCTTTTATTTTGGAAAGAATCTGAACATATTTGATGAGTTCTCCTTTATGACTTTGGACAGGAAAAAAAACATCTTTGAAAGTACTTCCGTTTTCGAACCATTCTTGTCTGAAGCATGTCAATGTTGTTTTTGGGAAGTGTATGATTTTGTCTCTTGTTGTTACGATTCATGATTACTGGATTGGGGATTTGTGTCTGCATACTCAATAAGCTTCCCACTCTTGTCTCGTTTAATCAATGTTTGGGATTTATTATTGATTTCTTATTGATGATGACAGTGATGATACTTGGACAGGCATGAGTTCAAATCCTTGGATTGTTGTCCTTTGTTGTTGCTCTCTCTTTTCATCTTGTCTGCCTTTTCCGTTTGCGTTTGTGTGATTTTTTCTGGGTATTTGATGGCTTTCTTCTGTTACTGTTGTTCGATGATTAATCTTTCTTTGTGTGAATTCGTGTGGTGTTGTGTGTCCCCTGTATTGCGCATTTTAAACTTTGAGTGTGCGTATGTGAATTTGTTCTTTTTTCCTGTGAGACCGCATTTTTTATAAGGTGCTGTGAAACAAATTTTTGATTTCAAAATTAATACGTGAGATTTTGTTGGCTTTTATTTTGGAAAGAATCTGAACATATTTGATGAGTTCTCCTTTATGACTTTGGACAGGAAAAAAAACATCTTTGAAAGTACTTCCGTTTTCGAACCATTCTTGTCTGAAGCATGTCAATGTTGTTTTTGGGAAGTGTATGATTTTGTCTCTTGTTGTTACGATTCATGATTACTGGATTGGGGATTTGTGTCTGCATACTCAATAAGCTTCCCATTCTTGTCTCGTTTAATCAATGTTTGGGATTTATTATTGATTTCTTATTGATGATGACAGTGATGATACTTGGACAGGCATGAGTTCGAATCCTTGGATTGCTGTCCTTTGTTGTTGCTCTCTCTTTTCATCTTGTCTGCCTTTTCCGTTTGCGTTTGTGTGATTTTTTCAGGGTATTTGATGGCTTTCTTCTGTTACTGTTGTTCGGTGATTAATCTTTCTTTGTGTGAATTCGTGTGGTGTTGTGTGTCCCCTGTATTGCGCGTTTTAAACTTTGAGTGTGCGTATGTGAATTTGTTCTTTTTTCCTGTGAGACCGCGTTTTTTATAAGGTCCTGTGAAACAAATTTTTGATTTCAAAATTAATACGTGAGATTTTGTTGGCTTTTATTTTGGAAAGAATCTGAACATATTTGATGAGTTTTCCTTTATGACTTTGGACAGGAAAAAAAACATCTTTGAAAGTACTTCCGTTTTCGAACCATTCTTGTCTGAAGCATGTCAATGTTGTTTTTGGGAAGTGTATGATTTTGTCTCTTGTTGTTACGATTCATGATTACTGGATTGGGGATTTGTGTCTGCATACTCAATAAGCTTCCCACTCTTGTCTCGTTTAATCAATGTTTGGGATTTATTATTGATTTCTTATTAATGATGACAGTGATGATACTTGGACAGGCATGAGTTCAAATCCTTGGATTGTTGTCCTTTGTTGTTGCTCTCTCTTTTCATCTTGTCTGCCTTTTCCGTTTGCGTTTGTGTGATTTTTTCTGGGTATTTGATGGCTTTCTTCTGTTACTGTTGTTCGATGATTAATCTTTCTTTGTGTGAATTCGTGTGGTGTTGTGTGTCCCCTGTATTGCGCATTTTAAACTTTGAGTGTGCGTATGTGAATTTGTTCTTTTTTCCTGTGAGACCGCATTTTTTATAAGGTGCTGTGAAACAAATTTTTGATTTCAAAATTAATACGTGAGATTTTGTTGGCTTTTATTTTGGAAAGAATCTGAACATATTTGATGAGTTCTCCTTTATGACTTTGGACAGGAAAAAAACATCTTTGAAAGTACTTCCGTTTTCGAACCATTCTTGTCTGAAGCATGTCAATGTTGTTTTTGGGAAGTGTATGATTTTGTCTCTTGTTGTTACGATTCATGATTACTGGATTGGGGATTTGTGTCTGCATACTCAATAAGCTTCCCATTCTTGTCTCGTTTAATCAATGTTTGGGATTTATTATTGATTTCTTATTGATGATGACAGTGATGATACTTGGACAGGCATGAGTTCGAATCCTTGGATTGCTGTCCTTTGTTGTTGCTCTCTCTTTTCATCTTGTCTGCCTTTTCCGTTTGCGTTTGTGTGATTTTTTCTGGGTATTTGATGGCTTTCTTCTGTTACTGTTGTTCGGTGATTAATCTTTCTTTGTGTGAATTCGTGTGGTGTTGTGTGTCCCCTGTATTGCGCGTTTTAAACTTTGAGTGTGCGTATGTGAATTTGTTCTTTTTTCCTGTGAGACCGCGTTTTTTATAAGGTCCTGTGAAACAAATTTTTGATTTCAAAATTAATACGTGAGATTTTGTTGGCTTTTATTTTGGAAAGAATATGAACATATTTGATGAGTTCTCCTTTATGACTTTGGACAGGAAAAAAAACATCTTTGAAAGTACTTCCGTTTTTGAACCATTCTTGTCTGAAGCATGTCAATGTTGTTTTTGGGAAGTGTATGATTTTGTCTCTTGGTGTTACGATTCATGATTACTGGATTGGGGATTTGTGTCTGCATACTCAATAAGCTTCCCATTCTTGTCTCGTTTAATCAATGTTTGGGATTTATTATTGATTTCTTATTGATGATGACAAGTTCTAACACTGCACATTCTTGGCCTCATTGGAGTTTTTTTATGCCAGTAGTACCATGCTTGGATTTAGAGGAGCAAATCTTGGACGTGCACATGTTGTATACAAACTCTGCTATTACCTTTTGTGGAAGCTACAATAGCACTCATGGAAGAGCAAAGAAGATGATGCGGAGTTTGATGGTCCCGCATCAGTTGGCACACTTCTATTAACAACAATATTAAGTCTATACGTTTGCTAACAGTGGTTGATGAAGCTATGACAACCTTTCTTAACCGTTAAACTGAATTTATTGTAATGTCATTTTCCTTATACCTTGTAGGCTCCGACTTGGCGACATTGTGTAGGGATTGAATTTCACGATTTCAAAAGTTGTAAAGTTCTCTTCATTTTTGTACTGTAATGATACCAATCTTGGCAGACTCGTAACTTTGGCACTAGTTTTTTATGAATGAAGTTCTCGAATTTTTATGAGCTAGACTTGGAATTGACATACACTTGAATTCATGATGATATCTTGGATTTTATATTTAAAACCATGAATTTTAAAATCATGGTGAACTTTTGTATGACTCTTGAATTTCTTAGATGAATTGAATTTGAATAGTGATGGATAATGTCGATTTTGAAATTTATTTCTTGAATCTTAAGATCAAAACCTAATACAAATCGCATAGAATTCCTTTGTAAATCAATCTCATGAGTAATAAACTCTTCATAGTAAATTTTGAATAATTTCTTGTCAAAATTCATGAATTCAAGAATGAGGCCCTTGTAACTTGGGTGAATTCCAACATAGTTTGAAGCTTACAAATTTTGGATATGAACTTTAGGCTCGAAATCCTGATACTTGCATTTTAAGAAACTTACATGGATGTTTTCTTATTTGAATTTTTATGAATACAACATGAATCTTGGAATTGACTAGTGCACTTTAAAAGCCGACGTGTATCATATAAAGAACTTCTTACAATGGTTTATGGTGCAATCTCAATTAGACCCCAACTTTAAAAAATGTGTAAAATCCCTTTGAAATTATAGCCATGTGTGCATATCTTAGATTTAGATTTGAAATTTGCAAAAAGTAATGTATCAAATTATACTTCATTTTGAAATGGTTCTCGCCTAAACTCAATTCCAAGATCTTTCTTTCAGCTTTAACGTCTCAAATCATATGGTTCACAATCTATCAAAATCCAAAATCTTCCATCTGACAACTAATAATCCGCTTCATAAACAAAATTGAACCATGTTAGGAGAAATCTAAATCCAACTTGCCATAAAGCTCCAACCAGTTCTCAAACCAATACTTTTGAAACTTATGGACAGAAAATCCTGGTCCTTTTTTAGGGAACCCCTGAGTAATCTTGGAGAGAAAGACCTTGTATTAACTATGGGACCATAAGAATGGGGGCATATCCTTCTTTTATATCCACAGGAATTCAACACGACTTGCGGGGAACTAGAACACAAACAAAGCCTTCATGACCTCTGAACCTTCCGTGGCAAACCTAATTTCATAAAACAAACAAAAGCTAATGAAATGGTTAGCTATGCATGGATGATTGTCCTAAAATGATATGTAGAAGATCAAGGAATCTAAGGGTAAAATTTTAGGTATAACAGAGCTCATTGTGGTTTCTTCTAATGCGTCTTTTCAAGACGATCTCAACCATATCATCGCGCCATATTTATTTAAACCATAGCTCACTCGATTTGAAAAAAACCAGCAGAAAAAGCAAACACGTATTTGAAGATTAAACATCAAAACTCAACCAAAACCAAAATCTAACAATCCTAACAGCATTAGCACATTAAGGACTACATCTTAGCAACAAATTTGAGTTAAAATGGTTAAGAATGAAGTCCTCAAGCTTGATTCAGGCCACGATTCTTCAAGTTCTTGAGCTGGTTAGCTTCACTGAATGTTGGTGAAGCTAACTGGATGGAGAATTTGAGTGATTAAGGTGTGGAAATGAAAATTCGAAGTTCAAGCTTAAGACTTCAAATGGGATCTCAGCTGAGTGATTCTGGCTATCAAAGCTTGTGGAAATGAGTGGAATGAGTCCCTTATTTATAGGATAAGCTTTCTGAACGCTGAGGGAGGGTGAATGATGCAAATTGAGGTGAATTCATGCACACCTGCAGCATGAGCAAAGTGTGACTTGAAAGTTGTCAAAACTCACTCAAACCTTGCGTTTCAATGCTCTAATCAATCCAGGAAAGTTGACTAATCATGTTTAAATAGAATTTGTGGCTTAATTTGGTGATTAGAAGTCATTTCAACCAAATTCAATTCTGACTTGAAGTGAAATTTCAGCTTTGAAATTCAATTTTTTCCATCATGGTTCTCACAATGTATGAGGCTTTATGAGATGATCGGTTATGAGTATTCAGTTTCGTCATCCTCCCTCCAATCTTTGCTAATCACAGTGATAAAGGGGAGTAAATAAAATGAAAGTGTCAGTGCAATGCAATAAATGAGTGACAACGACATGATTAATTCGGAAAAATGCATAGTCACTTTATCAATATTACCATTTGAAACAAGCAATGTTTAACAGCAAGTAGTAACTAACAGAAAAGAAACTACAAATGCAAATGATAAAAGCCTGAGGACTGCCAATGCTGAGGGCGTCTGCCTGTCTGGACCACTGGCTTCTCGAAAATAAACCCTCTGAATTTGCGAGCTCAGACAACTGAGAAATTGTCATGAACCACCAGAATTCCTTCTCGAAAGGAAATGCAATCTTGGTCAATCAGTTGTTGTACTTTCGCCTGAGAAGCTTTACAATCTTCATTTGAATGCCCTGGAGATCCACCATGGTAACCATACTGAGCGTGGGGATTGCACTCGGGAGGGTAAGGTTCTGGCACAGGCTTAAGAGCTTTAGGTTCCACCAAAGAATTCTGGATAAAAGCTGGCAGAATATGGCTATACGGCACAGGCACTATATGAGAAGGAGCATTCCTTCGTTCCGAGTTGTTACGAGGCCTGTTCTGATTTGGGCGCTGATTCTGATAACCTCGGCCACGAGTTTGCTGATTTGCCAAAGAAGCGACATAAAGTTCTGGATATGGTGCCCTAGGCGCAATTGTCTGTCCCGCATAACAAGACACAGGAGATGAAGAACCAACAGACTTCACCGATTCATCTCGAGGATACTCAACATCTGGCATGATGGCATTGATCACAACTCCTTCTTCAGTTTGGTAGCTACCAAGAGACTTAGTTTCACTAGCCTGACTGCTTGAAGTAATCTGAATTTTCCCAGTTTCTACGGCATGCTCAATGCGTTCACCTAATCCTACCAATGCAGAGAAATTTGGTGCATTTACGAGCATTCTTTCGAAGTACGGGCTCTCCAGGGAGTTTAAAAACATGCTCATTAACTCTCGGTCTAGGAGCGGTAGATGCACTCTAGCAGCAAATTCTCTCCACCTCTGAACATACTTTCTGAAGGGTTCATTGTTCTCTTGAGACAATCCTTGCAACTGCATGCGATGAGGAGCCCTGTCGAGGTTATAATCAGTCTGTTTCAGAAAAGCTCTGGCTAAATCCACCCATGATCGGATCTGATTATTCTCTAACCGCATATACCACCTCAGAGATGCCCCAATCAGACTATCCTGAAAACAGTGAATCATCAACTTGTCGTTTTGCACAAACGAAGTCATTCTTTGGCAGAACATCACCAAATGTTGCTTCAGACAGCTATCTCCTTTGTACTTTTCAAATCTCGGCGCTCTGAACTTAGGAGGCAATACCAGGCCAGGAACCAAACACATGTCTGTAGCGTTGAGGTTGACAGCATCTTTGACTTTTAAGGCTTTGACTCCTTCTTCCAACATTTGGAGCCTTCTATCATACTCAAGAGCTCTTGGGTCTTCAGCCCTAGCTACCGGGATCTCTCTTCGGATATTAGCCATAGGGAAAACAACACCTTGATTGTTGATAAGAGGAGGGCATTCATTTCGGACAAGAAACTGCTCACGTCAATCTCTGTCCCTAACCGGAGGTTGCACAAATTGGTTTGCAATAACATTGTTCACTTGCGGAAGGTCTTCCTCGGACGTAGAACCATATAGAGGATTAGTCGTCATAGTGAACCCTGTCAAGGTGTTACGAGACTGGAAGTGGTTCTCAGACATAGCTACCAATAACTTTCAACTGACTTCGCTGCTCGGTTCTGCTCAAATCTGCTTCAGCCGCTTGGTCGTCTCTTAACAATCAACAGTTGCTCAGGCCAAACCCCGGATAATCACCTTCAGAATCAAAACAAAGGCTGGATCAGACTCTGGCTAGCTGGAGGATGATATGCAATATGATGCAACAATGTTCATGCAAATGCAATGCAATATGCAGCAAATACGGGATCACAGCCCCCACAAATCGCTGAATACTGCTGTGCTGCTGACTTAGTACGTTCGCTCTGAAGAGAAGACCAACATATCAGGTTGTCTGGAAGTCAAGTTTCCTGCAAAACCCTCCCATTCACGGGTATGGACCTAAACTGACACAAGGTACAGCATCCTATGCGGTCGTCGGCGTCACAGACTTTCAAGACTGATGATACGATACCCAGAAGGTATGGCATCATCATATCCTGAGGAGGCCTCACTTAGCCAACTTCCAAATGATCGGTCCCCAGAGTCGACAATCCTCCAAACCAACAACCCCCTCAACCCAAAGGGTTAAAAAAGAAGTCAACCGGGAGAACCTCGTCTGAGCGTGTATTTCATGAGATACTAGTACATGCAAAGCATGCACGCGCCCACTAATTTCCATAACTAATTCTAAGGTGCACTCAAGCCTGGGTCTGGCTTCTCACTCAAAGGAACACCCCACCCAACAACACAACAGCAACAAATAATAGCAAAGGTGTAGAAATCGTAAATACAGTAAAATACAACACCCAAAAGGTAAACACCCAAAGACGAACAAACAAGCGCTAGGATTGACTCTCTTAAGGGACGTTGGATCCCAAATGTATAAGGAACCATCGCAGTCCCCAGCAGAGTCACCAGTTGTCGCTACTGCGAAAATCGGCGCCGGCTAAACAGAAGAGTCGCCACCGTGCGTTATTTATCCCAAAGGGGGGAAAGGAAAAGCTCGAAGTAAAACTACCGCAAAGACGGGAAAGGAATGGTCATCGCAACCAAATCCTAGATTCGGGAGTCGGTTACACAAGGGCAAGGCATTAGCACCCCTCACGTTCGTCGTACTCGATGGGATCCACGCTTGCTGGTTTGTCTAAAGGATGCAAAACAATCTATCTACGGCTGCTAAATCTAAACGGAGGGAAACTGACTCGATAGAGCGTCGCACTCTATGCCTACGTATTCTCAAGAGAGAAAGTCAGAGTCACCGTAGTTCGGGAAACTATAGGGGAATTGGCTCGCCAAGACTTTGCGTCTTGTGCCTACGTACTTCCACACAGCGTGAAAGATCAGAGCTTACGTAGTTCAGGCTAACTACGGCTAGACAGGGTGTTCTCAATCACACAGGGGTGAGAGATTAAGTTTGGCTTTAGAGGTACGGGAACCTACGGGAACTTAAAACTACGGTCTGGTCTCAAATGCACAAGGGAAATAGAAAGGGAAATATCAGTCGTCAACGGGAAAGTCTCGATCGCACGACAGCGAGAGAACAGAGAGGTTAGTTGTTAGTGTGCTCGCTAGGATATCGCATCCTATGCCTACATATTCTCATTCGATATGAGAAATCAGAGCAGCTGTAGTTCAGCCTACTACAACTAAACGGGGAAAAAAGGGAAGAGGGAGCTCGTTAGGATATCGCATCCTATGCCTACGTACTCTCATCTGGCACGAGAGATCAGAGCAAACGTAGTTCAACGGGAAAACGAGTCTCGATTGCACGGGGGCAAGAGAAGGGGTCTCGATCGCCTGAACGCGAGAGAAAAGGGGTTTCGCTCGCACGGGGGCGAGAACAAAGAGGAAACAGGCCTACGCCTAAACGGGAAGGAACTCGGGACACACACGCAAGAACCTAAGAAGAAACTCCTCAGCTTCCGTTTCCTACGTATCTAGCGATACAGCCCACACCATTCGACGGTTGCCTGAAGACTTGAATAAGATGATGACGATGAACGAAACAGCTCCGTTGGCTCCCGACATGCGCACAAGCTCCATTCCAATCTTCTCCTCTCTGGATCCTTGATGATGACGCTCGAATCAGATCCAATGTAACGCTTAGACCGTCATAGTTCGATTTAAACGAGAAATCGAACTCTAAGAGGTAGCGTATTGATGTCCGTGTCAAAGACAAGATAGAGAAATGTTATCGAAAATCATTCTCCAATTGAATCGTGTCACACGGCCAACCAGAAATAAAATTGGATAGAAACGAAAATAGGAGAAAAATCCAACACGAAATGGAAATAAAAGTCTACTCCTAAGATACGGCAATTGAATTCCACTAGAAAATATTCTGAAGAAATTAAAAAGAAATTGCATACTAAAATATGAATTAAAAGTAATATCCTAAAAGGAAATTAAAACTAAATTCAATTCTATCCTTTTAAAAGAAATTAAACTAAATCCTAAATCTCTTAAAAGAAAATTAAACCAATTTTCTAAAAGAAAATATTATCTAACAATTCCATTAAGTGCATTAAAAATAATACAAGAAAAATAAAAGAAAAACAAAAGAAACTGCAGGGGGTTATTAGTAATCCAGGGATGCTGCTACAGGAGAAACAGGGCCCAACCCATCAAAACAATAAACAGAGTGGGGGGGGGACACAAGAAAACGGAGGGTATGCTTCAGAAAAAACACAAGTGGGCCAAGCCCACGTCCATACTAATCAGCCAACAACGGGGAGGGGGGAAAGAAAAAAATGGAGGTGGATCCAAACAACATGGGCCCAGGGATCGACCCAATCCCTTCCTCTCTCCCACTCTCATTCTACTCTCTCATCTTCCTTCTCTGAAAACCCTAGCTTCTCCTACCTCCTCTCCCACCGCCGCTGGAACTCTCAGCCTCACACCTCGCTTCACCACCTCCGTCTCAGCTCTCTATTTCCCTCACCAACTCCCATCAAACTTCTTCTCCGTTTTCAAACATCAACACAGATGAACAACAACAAATATATTACAAATCTCCGAAAACAGAATTAAACGGTGGGTTGTATGTTCTTGGAGGATCTGTGACGTCGATTGAAGTGATGTTGGAAATCGGTGATGATCTGGAGATTCAATTGGAGACTGATTCGTATTGGTGAACGTTGAGAAAATCTTGAACAGATCTGGAAATTTGGACAACTCTCGAAGAAGATATTCTTGGCGTTTGTTGCGGATCTGGAACGGATGAAGATTGACAAAGCTTGAGGATGTTGATTCATGGAGTTTGTAAGGCTTCATTGAAGTCGAAAGATGAAGAGATGATCCAGATCGCGAAGATCTTTGATGGCTGTTCTTGAAGTTCAAACGAAGATTTCTGGAAAATGTTGATGAACGATAACTGTTGGGTGAAAGATGAACCTTCGTAGATCTGAGATTCTTGAAGATTATATGGATATGAGGAGTTCTTGCAACTCGTTAATGAAGATCAACATGCGTTTCTGGAAATGTTGATGAACACGAAGAGTGTTCTTGAAGTTGGAAGAATTTCTGGGGATTCTCGATGAAGATCCGGTGAAGAGTTGATGATATCTGGACAGATTGATGAAGTTTGTTGAGGATTTGCAGTTTTCCGACGGTGGTTGAGGACTCCGGCGACGGTTACGATTGCTCCGGCGACGGGTACGGTGGCCCGGCGGGAGGTTGCATGGCCGATGGCGAGGGTTTCCGGCGAGGTGTGGTAGTGGGACAAGTGGAACGCATGCAGAGCCTAGAGAGTATGGATGAAAACACGTGGCACATGCAAAGGGAGGGAGAGCGACAAGTGGCGGTGGAGTGGGGTAGTGGAGTGTGAAGTGGAAGGAAGAGCAAGCCACGCGTGGCATGCTATATATGGGACATGTGGCAGCGAATGGACTTGGGCCTGCAGAAATTTGACACCTGGCCCATTAAGACTAATGAATCTGCTAAAACATGATTAACTCCACTCACTTAAGACTAATACTGCAATAATGATTAAACCTAATTAAACCTCAATTAAAATGATGATTAATGCCATGATTAAACCCTAATTACCCCACTAAATTCTGATTCAAACGAAATCTAATCAAACCTAATAAATAAAATGACTCCTAATGACCATCTAATTAATCTATCAACTCTAAACCCTATTAAAAAAAATCTATTAAACCTATTAAAACATATTTAAAATTCACTAACAATCTATTGGAAATTCTAGAAACTATTTAAAAGAGAATTATCTATTAAAAACTAATTAAAAGAAAAATATCTATTAAAAAATCTAGAAAAAGATATTTAATGTCTAAAAAAAAATATCTATTTAAAACTATTAAATTCTATTAAAAAAATTAAAAACCTATTTAATATCTAAAACTCAAATAAATCTATAAAAAAATCTATTAAAATCCATTAAAAATCTAGAAAATAAAAGAGAAAATTCTAAAAATGCTAGGAAGCCGATTAAATCGATTAGAGAACATACTGCGCCACCATATCGAAATAAGCGGTAAAAACCGGGCACCGAGATGGCCTGAAAAGACAGGGAACGAGCACCAATTCTCAAAATAAATCCTCGTATTGGCCTGAAATGCCTGAAACGCCAGGGGAGGCTGTAATCCCGATAAAGTCCACAATGGCTAAAAAATGCAATGTATGCGGTATGCGAATGCGAATACAAAAATGCGTCGAAACATAAACCAGATGTGGGAACCGGTTGGTCAAATTTTGGGGTGCAACAGCTGCCCCTATTCAAACGGCTTGGACCCGATTGGGTGAAGAGCGAACGGCCTTCACACATTCGAGGTAGGAGTCGGTTGAATACCAAAGAACCCTGAAATTTGCCAACCGCAGAGATAAACTGCAAAACTGCTTGAGAAGCAACGTCCAATGAACTGAATCTGGTTGTTACGGCAACAACTGGTCAGTTATCTGATACAATTGGTCTTAACATCAATCACCTGTGTGACGCCACGGGCACTGAGCTATCTTCGCAAAAACACCTTCGTCCACCATTGGACTAACCTTGTCAACACCAGAAGAGGAACCAATTCGTCAACACGCATAGAGATTCTGTCATCTACCTGATTACAGGAAAGTTCATCCGCCTGTTTCATACGGGAAAACATAACACATCTGCCTGATACTTACAGGAAAGTTCATCCGCCTGATTCTTACGGGAAAACATAACACATCTGCCTGATACTTACAGGAAAGTTCATCCGCCTGATTCTTACGGGAAAATATAACACATCTGCCTGATACTTACAGGAAAGTTCATCCGCCTGATTCTTACGGGAAAATATCACACATCTGCCTGATACATACAGGAAAGTTCATCCGCCTGATTCTTACGGGAAAATCATAACACATCTGCCTGATACATACAGGAAAGTTCTTCCGCCTGATTCTTACGGGAAAATGTAACACATCTGCCTGGTTCATACAGAAAAGTTCTTCCGCCTGATTCGTACGGGAAAATATAACACATCTGCCTGATACATACAGGAAAGTTCATCCGCCTGATTCTTACGGGAAAATATAACACATCTGCCTGTTACATACAGGAAAGTTCTTCCGCCTGATTCTTACGGGAAAACATAACACATCTTCCTGATACTTACAGGAAAGTTCATCCGCCTGATTCTTACGGGAAAATATAACACATCTGCCTGATACATACAGGAAAGTTCATCCGCCTGATTCTTACGGGAAAATATAACACATCTGCCTGATACATACAGGAAAGTTCTTCCGCATGATTCTTACGGGAAAACATAACACACCTGCCTGATACTTACAGGAAAGTTCATCCGCCTGATTCTTACGGGAAAATCATAAGACATCTGCCTGATACATACAGGAAAGTTCTTCCGCCTGATTCTTACGGGAAAATGTAACACATCTGCCTGGTTCATACAGGAAAGTTCTTCCGTCTGATTCTTACGGGAAAATATAACACATCTACCTGATACATACAGGAAAGTTCTTCCGCCTGATTCTTACGGGAAAATATAACACATCTGCCTAATACTTACAGGAAAGTTCATCCGCCTGATTCTTACGGGAAAATATAACACATCTGCCTGATACATACAGGAAAGTTCTTCCGCCCGATTCTTACGGGAAAATATAACACATCTGCCTGATACTTACAGGAAAGTTCATCCGCCTGATTCTTACGGGAAAATATAACACATCTGCCTGATACATACAGGAAAGTTCTTCCGCCTGATTGTTACGGGAAAATATAACACATCTGCCTGATACATACAAGAAAGTTCTTCCGCTTTATTCTTACGGGAAAATATAACACATCTTCCTGATACTTACAGGAAAGTTCATCCGCCTGATTCTTACGGGAAAATCATAACACATCTGCCTGATACTTACAGGAAAGTTCATCTGCCTGATTCTTACGGGAAAATCATAACACATCTGCCTGATACATACAGGAAAGTTCTTCCGCCTGATTCTTACGGGAAAGTGTAACACATCTGCCTGGTTCATACAGGAAAGTTCTTCCGCCTGATTCTTACGGGAAAATATAACACATCTGCCTGATACATACAGGAAAGTTCTTCCGCCTGATTCTTACGGGAATATATAACACATCTGCCTGATACATACAGGAAAGTTCATCCGCCTGATTCTTACGGGAAAATATAACACATCTGCCTGATACATATAGGAAAGTTCTTCCGCCTGGTTCTTACGGGAAAACATAACACATCTGCCTGATACTTACAGGAAAGTTCATCCGCCTGATTCTTACAGGAAAATATAACACATCTTTCTGATACATACAGGAAAGTTCATCCGCCTGATTCTTACGGGAAAATATAACACATCTGCCTGATACATACAGGAAAGTTCTTCCGCCTGATTCTTACGGGAAAACATAACACATCTGCTTGATACTTACAGGAAAGTTCATCCGCCTGATTCTTACGGGAAAATATAACACATCTGTCTGATACATACAGAAAAGTTCTTCCGCCTGATTCTTACGGGAAAATATAACACATCTGCTTGATACATACAGGAAAGTTCTTCCGCCTGATTCTTACGGGAAAATATAACCTTGGATATAGCTTCCTAGCCTGTTTGCGGTAGTAGCTTACTCCACCGGGGATATTCTGAAAATAAACACCAAACACTCATCTTGGCAACAAGTGACCTCTTCTGAACTTTGATTCATGAAACCCTAACATGCTGCCGCGGCAGCAAACCTGAAGAAAAACACTCCGCTGGTCGAATAAGAGAAACCTCAACCAGTAACTCTGTAGGGAATGGTAACAAGAACTGCATCATCACATGTCTCACAGCGAGACCTCGATCGTCTGGTAATAGATCTGAACTATAACTTCATACTCCTGCTGAGAAACACACCTGAAAGCAAAAGGTTAACCAACCTTATTTATGTTTCAAAATGCGTATGTTTGGCAATGGCGTAACGCTCCATACGGCATGGAAATGCTACGCGTTTTGGGTAGATGCAATCATGATAATGTATGCAAATGCAAATGCAGGTTCAGGCTGCTGGGGAGCTCTGATAAGCTTGCTTCAACATGGCTGTTGAGGACTAATACCACCCTATTGGGGACGAACGGGTATCACAAAGTATTCTGGCCAAAATAAATTCCGGAAATACAACCAACTCTGCCGGGTAGAGATTACACATCGATTTCCACTGGGAGGAAAGAATAACACCTGCTGGGAAGATTAACTCAGCTGGGGGAGAAGCGACCCTTCTGGGATACAACTATCTGGGTACAGTTTACAACCTCAGAACTACCACTCCGCTGGGGATAATCATCCTGACGAAGGCATGACGACCTGTGGGGAGAAAGAAAACCATCCTCGGTGGGGATAATCCTTCTGAATCTACTATGGCTTGGTTATGCGCCATGGAAATCCTCCCAGCTGGGGATTGAACGTGCGCATACTCGGCTCTCCGGGGAATATAACCTCTGCATGGGACACTGATCTTGTCTTGTTGGGGACGTCCTGTGGATAATTTCCATGAGGATGCTCTTCTGGGGAAAATGATTCCCTCCTTCGGGAAGGGATAACGTCATTCCAACTCTCTGGGGATAAGATGCGACTAGCCGAGGAATGATATCAACTGAAACCAGGCTCTTCATCAAGATATTTTGGCTGGGGACACATGAGTTCCATCCACCTTCTCGAAAATTTGCCCCAAAAATACCAACATGCCCCAGTCTGAACACTTCGCCTTGAAAGGAAAAGCTAGCCATGGTGCTACCTCACAATACCTTGCCCCTGAACCGGCACCAACTTCCTGATAAAGACTCTTCGATTTATGTACCCTGACGGTTAGATATGAACTGTTTCTGCATGTCAAACCCACAAGGATGTCCCAACAAAATCTTCTGCCCTGGTCTTGCAATAATCTTTTGCCCCTGATTGGTCGATTCGTGAAGCAATGCCCCTAACTGTGAGAGATCTGCCAAATCTCGACCTAATTGCCCCAGATTAACTGATTCTTGGATGGATGACTTTACTGGGGGATAATCAAACGTGCCAAGTATGATTGGACTTATGTCGGGGATTGCTTACCCGTGCCAATGAAGATTGGACTTTTGCTAGGGAAAACAGACGGAGTCTTCCTGCGTACTGATAAGGGTTGGATTTTGAAATGATGCGCCAACACGGATTGTGCCTCACAACAATTGCCAATATGGATTGGGCTTTAGGAATGGCGCGCCAATATGGATTGGACTTCCCGAAAATTGCCAATAAGGATTGGGCTTTAGACCATCCGTGATGGGTCATATACGCATGACGCTGGACAATATCCTGTCTGAATTCACGGTTTCTAGTTGAAGGGTCAAGGGATGGTAACACGATTTCCCGACATTCGTCTCAAACTTGAAGATTGGCTGAATCTGCTCAAGTAGCTCTGAGTAACTCTGATGACACGGAGAAGAACAATTCTTTTGCCTCTATGGGGATAGTCCTTAAAAGGAAATTTGAAAATCTGTACCCTGATGGTTTGATATGAACTGCCCCAACATTCTGAACTTTGGAGAAATACTTCAAATCGAATGCCTCTCGAATAAAGAATAACTTATGCGCTCTTAGGATGGCCTTCCCCTGTCTGCAGGGACTTTGCCCTAATCTGACTCTTGGGAAAACCCACTCCGAACCGAAAGCAACTTGCTACAATACGACCTTGCGATGGCTTGCCCCGGTGTTTGTACGACAAAAGGATTCAACCTCAATTAAACAACTATCAACATATTTGGTTTCACTATCTCTGAAGTGACTTGCCCCTGAACGAGCGTTGAACGACTTAACCTACCCTGATCAAACACTGGAAGAATCTATCCTCAAATCACAGCATTCTGGATAATTGCCCCTGATTGGCTCTCGAGAAGATTCGCTTCTGATCAACTGCTTCTCAAGTAAATTGTCCCATAATCAACCGATGCTTCGGGACTTGTCCTCAGACCAACTGATTCTGAACTCACTGGAAGTCAATGCCCCATATTTACAGGATTTCACAACATACACCATTCTGATCCAGACTGCTGAATTATTCAGTCCTGTTCGATTATTCCCTGGTGGAATTTCCTTCTGTCAACTACTGACCTGCAAATAAAATTGTCTATTCCCGAATGGTAATTTTAATGCAGTGTTCATGCAGATTTTAAAAAAATTGTGTTGTCACTCATTTACGTGTCATGATTGTGAGTGACGAATGAACCAAAGTTCAAACGTAGTGCTTATGTGATCAGTGAAAAATACAACAAGGATATGACTAGCAAATCAAGAGGGAGTCAGGTTACTCAACCTTATCGTAATGTGCTTTCAGAATACACCCTGCCTCAATTAGGTCTTTTAAGGGTTGTATCGTGGTCGGGTTCACGGTTCGTGAAACAAAGGATATTCGGCTCAAATTATGATTTGTACCCACCCCTTCTACGTGATGATCTCCGATCCTAAAGTTCAGTTAACTTGGCTCGAGCGCTCGCCTCTTCGAGAGGTATGTTGAATAGTAGGAACAGTGGTTAAAGAATTCACAAGGTTTTCGGAGTGACAGTTACTCCTTTTACGTTTTCGGTGTCTGTATCCACACGACTTTGTCCTTGTTCGAGGATCCTTTCTTTTTATATCCTTTCTTTTTCATTCTTTTGATTCCCTAATTTTTGCCTGGACTGACTCCTTTTGAGTTTTTTTCGATTTTTCTCTTGAAGTCCAGCGGGATGCCCTGATTTTTGCCTAAGTATTAGCTTTCCAGCTTTTTCTTTTTCTTTTTACTTAGCGGGCTTTCTTATTTCTTTCTTGGAACAAGTCGTGCGACACTGGTTGTCCTGATTGCTTTGAAAGGATTGCAACTGTCTCACTCCTGATCGATGAGGTTTAACCATTGTGGTGGACGAGGTATGACCTCTGGGGAAAAACAAGGTGTGATTGGTCCTCGAAATGCAGCACTCCTCTATAAGACTTGAACGCTCGATCAAGCTAACTGACAACTACCTTGCCCCGAATTAAGATGTGAGGGTTTAAAAGTCCGAAAAAACTTCTACTTCCTGGCTCGAAGTGGTTAACAAGGGACTAACTCCTTATATCTCCAGTGTTTAGGGGATTTGAAATAATGCCTTGTACGTCATCGGCAAGGTTTTATCTGAAAGCATACGATCATCGGTTATGAGTATTCAGTTTCGTCTTCCTCCCTCCAATCTTTGCTAATCACAGTGATAAAGGGGAGTAAATAAAATGAAAGTGTCAGTGCAATGCAATAAATGAGTGACAACGACATGATTAATTCGGAAAAATGCATAGTCACTTTATCAATATTACCATTCGAAACAAATAATGTTTAGCAGCAAGTAGTAACTAACAGAAAAGAAACTACAAATGCAAATGATAAAAGCCTGAGGACTGCCTATGCTGAGGGCGTCTGCCTGTCTGGACCACTGGCTTCTCGAAAATAAACCCTTTGAATCTGCGAGCTCAGACAGCTGAGAAATTGTCATGAACCACCAGAATTCCTTCTCGAAAGGAAATGCAATCTTGGTCGATCAGCTGTTGTACTTTCTCCTAAGAAGCTTTACAATCTTCAGTTGAATGCCCTGGAGATCCACCATGGTAACCACACTGAGCGTGGGGATTGCACTCGGGAGGGTAAGGTTCTGGCACATGCTTAAGAGCTTTAGGTTCCACCAAAGAATTTTGGATCAAAGCTGGCAGAATATGGCTATACGGCACAGGCACTATATGAGAAGGAGCATTCCTTCGTTCCGAGTTGTTACGAGGCCTGTTCTGATTTGGGCGCTGATTCTGATAACCTCGGCCACGAGTTTGCTGATTTTCCAAAGAAGCGACATAAAGTTCTGGATATGGTGCCCTATGTGCAATTGTCTGTCCCGTATAACAAGACACAGGAGATGAAGAACCAACAAACTTCACCGATTCATCTCGAGGATACTCAACATCTGGCATGATGGCATTGATCACAACTCCTTCTTCAGTTTGGTAGCTACCAAGAGACTCAGTTTCACTAGCCTGACTGCCTGAAGTAATCTGAATTTTCCCAGTTTTTACGGCATGCTCAATGCGTTCACCCAATCCTACCAATGCAGAGAAATTTGGTGAATTTACGAGCATTCTTTCGAAGTACGGGCTCTCCAAGGAGTTTACAAACATGCCCATTAACTCTTGGTCTAGGAGCGGTGGATGCACTCTGGCAGCAAATTCTCTCCACCTCTGAACATACTTTCTGAAGGGTTCATTGTTCTCTTGAGACAATCCTTGCAACTGCATGCGATGAGGAGCCTTGTCCAGGTTATAATCAGACTGTTTCAGAAAAGCTCTGGCTAAATCCACCCATGATCGGATCTGATTATTCTCTAACTGCATATACCACCTCAGAGATGCCCCAATCAGACTATCCTGAAAACAGTGAATCATCAACTTGTCGTTTTGCACAAACGAAGTCATTCTTTGGCAGAACATCACCAAATATTGCTTCGGACAACTATCTCCTTTGTACTTTTCAAATCTCGGTGCTCTGAACTTAGGAGGCAATACCAGGCCAGGAACCAAACACATGTCTGCAGCGTTGAGGTTGACAGCATCTTTGACTTTCAAGGCTTTGACTCCTTTTTCCAACACTTGGAGCCTTCTATCATACTCAAGAGCTCTTGGGTCTTCAGCCCTAGCTACCGGGATCTCTCTTCGGATATTCGCCATAGGGAAAACAACACCTTGATTGTTGATAAGAGGAGGGCGTTCATTTCGGACAACAAACTGCTCACGTCGATCTCTGTCCCTAACCGGAGGTTGCACAAATTGGTCTGCAGTAACGTTGTTCACTTACGGAAGGTCTTCCTCGGACGTAGAACCATATAGAGGATTACTCGTCATAGTGAACCCTGTCAAGGTGTTACGAGACTGGAAGTGGTTCTCAGACATAGCTACCAATAACTTTCAACTGACTTCGCTGCTCGGTTCTGCTCAAATCTGCTCCAGCCCCTTGGTCGTCTCTTAACAATCAATAGTTTCTTAGGCCAAACCCCGGATAATCACCTTCAGAATCAAAACAACGGCTGGATCAGACTCTGGCTAGCTGGAGGATGATATGCAATATGATGCAACAATGTTCATGCAAATGCAATGCAATATGCAGCAAATACGGGATCACAGCCCCCACAAATCGCTGAATACTGCTGCGCTGCTGACTGAGTACGTTCGCTCTGAAGAGAAGACCAACATATCGGGTTGTCTGGAAGTCAAGTTTCCTGCAAAACCCTCCCATTCACGGGTATGGACCTAAACTGACACAAGGTACGGCATCCTATGCGGTCGTCGACGTCACAGACTTTCAAGACTGATGATACGATACCCAGAAGGTGTGGCATCATCATATCCTAAGGAGGCCTCACTTAGCCAACTTTCAAATGATCGGTCCCCAGAGTCGACAATCCTCCAAACCAACAACCCCCTCAACCCAAAGGGTTGAAAAAGAAGTCAACCGGGAGAACCTCGTCTGAGCGTGGATTTCATGAGACACTAGTACATGCAAAGCATGCATACGCCCACTAATTTCCACAACTAATTATAAGGTGCACTCAAGCCTGGGTCTGGCTTCTCACTCAAAGGAACACCCCACCCAACAACACAACAGCAACAGATAATAGCAAAGGTGTAGAAATCGTAAATACAGTAAAATACAACACCCAAAAGGTAAACACCCAAAGACGAACAAACAAGCGCTAGGATTGACTCTCTTAAGGGACGTTGGATCCCAAATGCATAAGGAACCATCACAGTCCCCAGCAGAGTCGCCAGCTGTCGCTACTGCGAAAATCGGCGCCGGCTAAACAGAAGAGTCACCACCGTGAGTTATTTATCCCAAAGGGAGGAAAGGAAACGCTCGAAGTAAACCTACCGCAAAGACGGGAAAGGAATGGACATCGCAACCAAATCCTGGATTCGGGAGTCGGTTACGCAAGGGGAAGGTATTAGCACCCTTCATGTCCGTCGTACTCGACGGGATCCACGCTTGCTGGTTTGTCTAAAGGATGCAAAACAATCTATCTACGGCTGCTAAATCTAAACGGAGGGAAACTGACTCGATAGAGCATCGCACTCTATGCCTACGTATTCTCAAGAGAGAAAGTCAGAGTCACCGTAGTTCGGGAAACTACAGGGGAATTGGCTCGCCAAGACTTCGCGTCTTGTGCCTACGTACTTCCACACAGCGTGAAAGATTAGAGCTTACGTAGTTCAGGCTAACTACGGCTAGACAGGGTGTTCTCAATCACACAGGGGTGAGAGATTAAGTTTGGCTTTAGAGGTACGGGAACCTACAGGAACTTAAAACTACGGTCTGGTCTCAAATGCACAAGGGCAAGAGAAAGGGAAACATCAGTCGTCAGCGGGAAAGTCTCGATCGCACGGCAGCGAGAGAACAGAGAGGTTAGTTGTTAGTGTCCTCGCTAGGATATCGCATCCTATGCATACTTATTCTCATTCGATATGAGAAATCAGAGCAGCTGTAGTTCAGCCTACTACAGCTAAACGGGGAAAAAAGGGAAGAGGGAGCTCGCTAGGATATCACATCCTATGCCTACGTACTCTCGTCTGGCACGAGAGATCAGAGCAAACGTAGTTCGACGGGAAAACGAGTCTCGATTGCACGGGGACAAGAGAAGGGGTCTCGATCGCCTGAACGCGAGAGAAAAGGGGTTTCGCTCGCACGGGGGCGAGAACAAAGAGGAAACAGGCCTACGCCTAAACGGGAAGGAACTCGGGACACACACGCAAGAACCTAAGAAGAAACTCCTCAGCTGCCGTTTCCTACGTATCTAGCGATGCAGCCCACACCACTCGACGGTTGCCTGAAGACTTGAATAAGATGATGACGATGAACGAAACAGCTCCGTTGGCTCCTGACATGCGCGCAAGCTCCATTCCAATCTTATCCTCTCTGGATCCTTGATGATGACGCTCGAATCAGATCCAATGTAACGCTTAGACCGTCATAGTTCGATTTAAACGAGAAATCGAACTCTAAGAGGTAGCGTATTGATGTCCGTGTCAAAGACAAGATAGAGAAATGATATCAAAAATCATTCTCCAATTGAATCGTGTCACACGGCCAGCTAGAAATAAAATCGAGAATAAAATCGGATAGAAACGAAAATAGGAGAAAAATCCAACACAAAATGGAAATAAAAGTCTACTCCTAAGATACGGCAATTGAATTCCACTAGAAAATATTCTGAAGAAATTAAAAAGAAATTGCATACTAAAATATGAATTAAAAGTAATATCCTAAAAGGAAATTAAAGCTAAATTCAATTCTATCCTTTTAAAAGAAATTAAACTAAATCCTAAATCTCTTAAAAGAAAATTAAACCAATTTTCTAAAAGAAAATATTATCTAACAATTCCATTAAGTGCATTAAAAATAATACAAGGAAAAAAAAAGAAACTGCAGGGGGGGTTATTAGTAATCCAGGGATGCTGCTACAGCAGAAACAGGGCCCAACCCATCAAAATAATAAACAGAGTGGGGGGGGCACAAGAAAACGGAGGGTATGCTTCAGAAAAAACATAAGTGGGCCAAGCCCACGTCCACCCTAATCAGCCAACAACGGGGAGGGGGAAAGAAAAAAATGGAGGTGGATCCAAACAACATGGGCCCAGGGATCGGCCCAATCCCTCAACCCAATCCCTTCCTCTCTCCCACTCTCATTCTACTCTCTCATCTTCCTTCTTTGAAAACCGTAGCTTCTCCTACCTCCTCTCCCGCTGCCGCTGGAACTCTCAGCCTCACACCTCGCTTCACCACTTTCGTCTCAGCTCTCTATTTCCCTCACCAACTCCCATCAAACTTCTTCTCCGTTTTCAAACATCAACACAGATGAACAACAACAAATATATTACAAATCTCCGAAAACAGAATTAAACGATGGGTTGCGTGTTCTTGGAGGATCTGTGACGTCGATTGAAGTGATGTTGGAAATCGGTGATGATCTGGAGATTCAATTGGAGACTGATTCGTATTGATGAACGTTGAGAAAATCTTAAACAGATCTGGAAATTTGGACAACTCTCGAAGAAGATATTCTTGGCGTTTGTTGCGGATCTGGAATGGATGAAGATTGACGAAGCTTGAGGACGTTGATTCATGGAGTTCGTAAGGCTTCATTGAAGTCGACGGATGAAGAGATGATCCAGATCGCGAAGATCTTTGATGGCCGTTCTTGAAGTTCTAACGAAGATTTCTGGAAAATGTTGATGAACGATAACTGTTGGGTGAAAGATGAACCTTCGTAGATCTGAGATTCTTGAAGATTATGTGGATATGAGGAGTTCTTGCAACTCGTTGATGAAGATCAACATGCGTTTCTGGAAATGTTGATGAACACGAAGAGTGTTCTTGAAGTTGGACGAATTTCTGGGGATTCTCGATGAAGATCCGGTGAAGAGTTGATGATATCTGGACAGATTGATGAAGTTTGTTGAGGATTTGCAGTTTTCTGGCGGTGGTTGAGGACTCCGGCGACGGTTACGATTGCTCCGGCGACGGGTACGGTGGCCCGGCGGGAGGTTGCATGGCCGACGATGAGGGTTTCCGGCGAGGTGTGGTAGTGGGACATGTGGAACGCATGCAGAGCCTAGAGAGTATGGATGAAAACACGTGGCACATGCAAAGGGAGGGAGAGCGACAAGTGGCGGTGGAGTGGGGTAGTGGAGTGTGAAGTGGAAGGAAGAGAAAGCCACGCGTGGCATGCTATATATGGGACATGTGGCAGCGAATGGACTTAGGCCTATAGAAATTTGACACCTGGCCCATTAAGACTAATGAATCTGCTAAAACTTGATTAACTCCACTCACTTAAGACTAATGCTGCAATAATGATTAAACCTAATTAAACCTCAATTAAAATGATGATTAATGCCATGATTAAACCCTAATTACCCCACTAAATTCTGATTCAAACGAAATCTAATCAAACCTAATTAATAAAATGACTCCTAATGACCATCTAATTAATCTATCAACTCTAAACCCTATTAAAAATAAAAATAAAAAATCTATTAAACCTATTAAAACCTATTTAAAATTCACTAACAATCTATTGGAAATTCTAGAAACTATTTAAAAGAGAATTATCTATTAAAAACTAATTAAAAGAAAAATATCTATTAAAAAATCTAGAAAAAGCTATTTAATGTCTAAAAAAAACTATCTATTTAAAACTATTAAATTCTATTAAAAAAATTAAAAACCTATTTAATATCTAAAACTCAAATAAATCTATAAAAAAATCTATTAAAATCCATTAAAAATCTAGAAAATAAAAGGAAAAATTCTAAAAATGGCAGGAAGCCGATTAAATCGATTAGAGAACATACTGCGCCACCATAGCGAAATAAGCGGTAAAAACCGGACACCAAGATAGCCTGAAAACACAGGGAACGAGCACCAATTCTCAAAATAAATCCTCGTATTGGCCTGAAATGCCTAAAACGCCAGGGGAGGCTGTAATCCCGATAAAGTCCACAATGGCTAAAAGATGCAATGTATGCGGTATGCGAATGCGAATACAAAAATGCGTCGAAACATAAACCAGATGTGGGAACCGGTTGTTCAAATTTTAGGGTGCAACAAATTGGATCTTTCCTTGCAAAGAGAACTTGTTGGGGATGATGAGAAGAGTTCATTAGAAAAATAACCACCTCAAGATAAAGAAAAATTAAGAGTTATGCCCATTTGATCATAGCATACACAATTTACTAAATTAGGTCAACCACCTTGAACTAAGCTTGAATCTCTTGATTATTTATTGCAAAATAAGCCATGGTGAACCACCTATGATCTTGAAATGACGTTGTCTTAAATCATACTTGAGGATGAGGAACCTTTGGGAGCTTGAGAATACCATAAAGTCAAGGATAAATCTTGCTTGAGGTTGAAGAAACATGCTCATCTTCCTTGAGAAACAAACCGTGATACCTTGCTCCTTTGTCTAGAACAATGTTATGCAAATATTAGAATGAAAATGCAATGAAACATAAGCCAAGATCTAAGAGAAAAGATGGGCAAATTTTGGGGTGCTACAGCTGGCCCTATTCAAACAACTTGGACCTGAAGGGATGAAAAGCAACTGCTTTTAAACGTTCAAGGTAAAAGGTGATTGAATACCAAAAGAATACAAAAATTTGCAAATTGTAGGGATATTCACAATGCAAAGATTGATAGCCGAAGATGGACTTAAAAAACAACGAATACCAATCAACAGTTGGGATAACCAAATAGGTAACTGATCAAGAAGATAACAACGGCTACTAACCAAGAGTTAGGATCACCAGAGATAATAACCGAAAGTTGTGAGAAAGAGGCTACTAACCAAGAGTTAGGATCACCCAGACACCGTCCGAAGGGGAATACACAAACAATGAAGACTATCAACCAAAAGTTAGGATCGTCCAAAATATTACCAACCAAAAGTTGGGAGAAAGGCTACTAACTAAAAGTTAGGATCATCGGGACGCTGACTGAGGGCGAACACACAAAAAGGAAGACTACCAACCAAAATTTGGGATAACGACTTCGCAAGGGAGTTCAATTGAGGACTACCAACCAAGAGTTGGGATAGCATCCAACAAACAACAAACTACCAACCAAAAGTTGGGATAACATCCAAGGAATAACGGACTACCAACCAAAAGTTGGGGTAACATCCAACAAACAACGGACTACCAATCAAAAGTTGGGATAACATCCAACAAACAATGGACTATCAACCAAAAGTTGGGATAATATCCAACAAATAATGGACTACCAACCAAAAGTTGGGATAACATCCAACAAACAATGGACTACCAACCAAAAGTTGGGATAACATCCAACAAACAACGGACTACCAACCAAAAGTTGGGATAACATCCAACAAACAACTGACTACCAACCAAAAGTTGGAATAACATCCGAATAAGCAGATGACTACCAACCAAAAGTTGGAAATGTCGGGACACCGACCGAAGGCGAACTTATAAAAAACGAAGACTACCAACCAAAAGTTGGAATAACGACTCCGCGGGGAACAAAAGAAGACTACCAACCAAAAGTTGGGATAACGTCCAACGAAAGATACCATCAAAAAGTTGGGATAAACCAGGTATATAGGAAGTAAAATCAAACGACTAATGACCTGAAATAGAAATTTTGCAAAGGAAAGAGAGGTTTAAACAAACAAAGTATACCGGGGAATAAGATGAACACACCCACCAATGATTTTTGTTGGGGTAAAGATGACGAAATCTTAAATCATTCCAATATCTACTAGAGAGATGTATGGAAATAGTGATATCAAACTTAGTTTATGCTTTGAATGCATATGTTTGAAAATGGTGTAATACTCCATACGAAATGGAAATACTACACGTTTAGGAGGATGCAATGCAAATGATATGCAAAAGGAACCCTGCCAGAAAGAGCGCTAGAAAGAAAACAAACAAACCAACTCTGCTGAGGAGAAAATGCCCTGGATGGAATTCTTGCTGAGGAACACGCCCTGAAAGGCCTTCCTGAATAAAACTCTTCTGGGGAGAGATCCAACATGCAGGTAATTGAGAGTATCATTTGTTGGGGAATTGTTCCAAAAATATGAATTTGAAGAAAATCAATGATCATTGGACTTTACTGAGGAAATCAATGCCAACCCCTGCTTAGGGAGATGACCTTTCATTCTAACACGGTGGGATAATTGCAAACAATTTCTGACAAAAAACCCTTGATCTGATAACAATGTTTTGTGGGGAAACAACAATCGATGTTGCTGAATAGATGCCTGAATGCATGTTACACCCTGGCTGATGTAATCAACCCGTGAAAGCTCGTCTATTTACTGGGGGAAAAGATCATGTCACCTTGCAAGCAACCAACAAACAACAAGAGGCCTGTATGCAAAAGGTTGCTTTGGTTACCATCCTTGACATCAATAAAGTAAATTCGTTCTTTTCAATATGACTTGTAATGTCCCAATGTTTTCGCATGTAAAGTTTAACCAAAATATCAGACGCCCCTTTTTGCAAACAAAACAGTAAAAGAAAAAACAGGAAATGGAAAGCTCTTTGAGTGAATAATATTTTATTGATGAAAAGGATGGTAAATAGGTAAATTACAACATATGTAATTCCTGAAAAGAGGTAATTGTGCAAAAAGTACAACAAGAAGTATACAAATTTCGGAAATGTGGAAACAGACAACCTCCATGTGTCGATTCGGCTATGGCCCGTATGTCCTTAATATTTCACCAACGTTTTGCCTTCTGAAGAGACTGATTGGACTAATTTTTACCCTTCGGGACTTCCATGAGTCAAAACACATTCACATATCAAACGCAGACCATAGTCATTTTCTTTTAAAGCCCTAACTTTTGCCTGGATCGCCCTTGCAGGGTTTCAATCCACCGGGATACCCCTTTTAGCCAAAGTCGCCTTTTCAAGTTTTCAACTTTGCGGGTTTTTTTTCTTTTTTTTATCCCTAATTTTTGCCCGAACCATTTTCTTTTTATTGTTCACCGGGATGCCCATTTTTGCCTGGACTTTCTTTTTATGTCCAACTGGTCTATTTTAAGCAAAGTATTTTTTGACCGCGTCTGCATTCATAAAGGACGTAAAATCTTCATCGTCCATGGTTGATAGTAGCAAGGCTCCATCAGAGAAAACCTTTTTTACTACGTACAGACCTTCATAATTAGGAGTCCACTTGCCCCTGTGATCTGTTTGTGGAGGGAGAATCCTTTTCAACACCAAGTCACCTATCTGGAAATGTCGAGGGCGTACCTTTTGATCAAAAGCCTTATTCATTCTGCTCTGGTATAGCTGGCCATGGGCAATAGCTGCCAATCTCTTTTCATCAATCAGAATAAGTTGATTCAACCTAGCTTTCACCCATTCTGCTTCATCAAGCTTCACATCAGACAATACCTTTAAAGAAGGAATCTCGACTTCTAATGGTAGGGCAGCTTCTGTACCATATACCAGCGAGAAAGGTGTTGCCCTAGTCGATGTACGCACCGAAGTACGATAACCATGTAAAGCAAAGGGCAATATCTCAGGCCAATATTTATAAGTTACCACCATCTTTGCACGATCCTCTTGATATTCTTATTTGCTGCCTCAACAGTGTCATTCATCTTTGGACGTATGGAGAGAAATTGTGGTGTTCAATTTTGAAACTCTGGCACAGCTCCTTCATCATCTTGTTATTTAAATTCGAACCATTGTCAATGATGATTCGTTCTGGTATTCTGTAACGGTAGATGATGTCCTTCTTTATAAAACGAGAAACCACTTGCTTGGTGACATTGGTAAAGGAAGTCAGCTCTACCCAATTGGTGAAATAATTAATTGCTACCAAGATAAAACGATGACCATTGGAGGCAGTCAGCTCAATTTTCCCAATTATATCAATGCCCCACATTGCAAAGGGCCAAGGAGATGTTAATACATTTAGAGGGCTTGATAACACATGCATTTTATTAGCATAAATCTGACATTTATGGACTTTCTTGGCATATTTATAACAATCGGACTCCATGGTCATCCAGTAATACTCTGCTCTCAATAGTTTTCTAGACATTGCATGTCCACCGGCATGAGTACCAAAAGAACCTTCGTGGACCTCTTCCATTAGCAAGCTTGCTTCATGCTCATCTACACAACGTAGCAATTTTTCATACCATATCGAAGTTTCTTTTGTATAACGCATCATCCTTGTTCAAGTAGGAATTTCCCGACAACCTCCTCAGAGTCTTCTTGTCTTTACTTGATGCCCCTGGTGGATACACTTGAGTCTTGAGGAAATGTCTGATGTCAAAATACCATGGCCTTCCATCTGACGCTTTTTCAATTGCAAATATGAAGGTCGGCTTGTCAAGGCGCATGGTAGTGATTGTTGGAGCTTCATTCCAGAAATTCACTTTATACATTGATGGAAACGTTGCCAAAGCGTCCACCATCTAATTTTCATCCCTCAATACATGATGAAACTCGACTCTATCAAAGAATGGCAACAATCTTCTTGCGTAGTTCTTATAAGTCACCAGGTTGGCCTGACGAGTCTCCCACTCTCCTTTGATTTTATTGACGACTAACGTTGAATCACCATACACATATAGATTCTTGATTCTCAAATCAATAGCTTCTTCTAGATGTAACCCAATTTTTAGTATTTATTTATTTATATTAATTAATTGAGTGATTTTATGCATATTTGATTTATTTGAATTATTTGATTTATTGAATTTATTTGAATTATTTGATTTAATTGAATTATTTAATTTAATTTATTTATTTTATTTGGTGAAATAATATGTGGAAATGGTAGAAATAAGTAATTGAGCATATTGGATGAGAATGTGAAGAGTAAAGTTGGGGGTATGATTAGTAAGCCTATTAGTTACTAGAATTAGTTGTTATAAAGATTTTTTATATAAGGAGAAAAATAGCGTTAATGAGGGAAAAAAAAAGGAAAAGAAGTTATCATAGAGGAAAGGAAAAGGGGAAAAGAGGAAAAGAAAACCTAAGGAGAAAACTCAAGAGTTCATCAAGAAACCAAGGTAAGGGTGGGTCTTTATATGGTTATGGGATTGTATGATAGTGTGTAATGGGTGGTATCATATTTAGGATAAAAATCCCTAATTTCCATGGTGGTTGTTATATAATGATTATATGATGAATTTGTGTGTCTTATATGTGTGCATTCTTTTTTTTGAGAATTGAACATATATCCATCAATTTCAAAGGTTTTAGGCATAATCTTAAAACAATGATTAGATGGTTTAATTGTGTTAAAATTGTAAAAATTTACTTGAGATAATTACAGTGTTGGATGGGTTGTAATTCTCTAAGGTTTTAGGTTTTTACAGAATCGAAGTCGGAGGTTCGGAAGGTCTCCAACGGTGAAAAACGCAGAAAACTATGCATGTTGTCTGTCATGACTGTTCATGTTTCCGGTCGAAATCGTTTTGGACGTAACTTTTGATCCATAAGTCTGTTTTGGTCTCTGTTTAAAGCGTTGGAAAGCTAATTAATAGGGCTATCACATAGTATAGATAAGAGAATTTGTTGCCCAATATTTTTATATCTAATATGTTTGGGAAGTCAATTGTGTATATGTTCTATTAAAGAATTGTTGCATTATTTGCTGCCGGTTGTCAAATTATTAATGGATAATTTATCAAATGCTTGTATGTGTGCTTGTATAAGTATATTTTGGTGTGTGACAGTATCATGATAGTTATTGCTTGTTTTAATGATGATACAATTGTGATTATATTGTAAAATGTGTTGTATACCATTTGAATAGTGAATTTAATTATTGATGATGAATTAATTATTCTATGATTAATCGGTAATATGTGTTGTGTGTATTGAGATTGGATTATGTTGACACTTTGTGTATTATTTACTAAGTGTGGTGGTAATGTTTGAAGTAAGAATCTTATGATTATGAAAATGTGATTATTGACGATGGCCTTTGTAGCGTGAAAACATTGTATAAATGAATATCAATGTATGTGGTAAGTAATTCATTGTGTTAAATTACGTGTGTATACGTATGTTTGTCATGAATCAGTTATCATGGTTTTCATTGCATAAGACTTGGACAAGACTCGTGCTCACTGGGGTAGAATGACTGAGATGTCGTTCCTAGTGGAGTATAAGTGATATAGTCGTACGCACTGGGGTAGAATGACTGAGATGTCGTTCCTAGTGGGGTACTCACTGGGGTAGAATGACTGAGATGTCGTTCCTAGTGGGGTATAAGCGATGTATCCCTAATTTCGAATGGGAATTGATGAGAATTGATGGGTTCTATATGAATCAAATGGCTAGTTGCATTATGTTGCATTGTTATTGCATTGTGGTTGTGTCACGGTGAAAATTTGATACCAAGCTATTGATGAGCCTGAATATAAATTCATTACAACCAATCTTTTATTTGTCCAAAGGAAGGGAAAAAGATTGAATTACCCACAATGCAATGCAAATGCAAAAGCTAGAGAGTTATAGGTTCGGGGGTTGGTTAAACTTAGGGAAGATGCTAGCATCCTAAGTTTCTATAGTACTCTACAAGAACCTCTTATTTTAGTGTTGTTTATTGCTAAGGGTTATCTGCTTAAGGATGAAAGACCTAATGGTTTATATCTAAGTATACTCGCCAAAACGTCGCATCTTGTACCTACATATCCTGACGGGAATGGAATCAGAGTATTTGTAGTTCCCCTAAAGGGTTTGAGGAGTTATTTGACTATGGCCAAAGTTCCTACGAGATAAGGTAGTTGATTGATTGGTTCTAGGAGAAAATACGAGTTGTCATCTTAAGGGAGATTACTCGATTTAACCACCACAACTTTGCAGGAAAATAGTCTTTGCAACGTCTTAAGAGAAGGGCTCAAGTACTCGGATTGTAATGAGTACGCCTCTATCTCTCTTAAGCGGCAAAGTCCCTACATATTGATTGAATTGTTATGGGGTAGAAGTTTTGTCTCGCTTAAGATGATTAACATCTTATTCTCTAATGTGTTTGAGTAATTGAGTTGAGTTGAATTGTTTGTCTATGTTGTAAAAGATAAAAGGTCCTCCTTATGGGGTAGGATCTAACTTAAGAGATCGACTTGAATGGGATCAAGGATCAACGGGGATTATGATGCAAATGCGATGCATATGCGTAAGTTTTACGTTACGCGCAGGTCCTTCCTTTAGACGTTATGCAATAATGTGATGCAATAAAGATAAACAGTGGTAAAGTAAAGGCAGATAAATAAATCCATATACAGACGCATGAAAGCGCTAAGTGAGTGTGTGAATTGTGAATATGTGAGTGGAATGGATGCGGGAACGTAGGCGTGCACGATTGATTTATGGGATATTGATTTTATGTGAATTGATCATTAGATTCTTGTTTTATAGCAAAATTAGATTATAAACGGACTAGATTCGGGCATAATAATTTTAATTAATATAATTACTAACTTATCAAATAATATGAGTTAATTAAGAAAAGGGTTTTCTTATTAAATAAATAGTTTTAGTTATAATTATAAGAAAGATTGTTTTTATTAAGTTATTTAGAAAAAAAATATGTATTTTCGTGAATAAATACAAATTATTATGAAAAAAAGGTTTCTTATATGATTTTTTTATTATAACTAAACAAACACAAATTAAATTAAAATAAAATAGATTTTTTTGAACAAAATATATTATTATGAAATAAAAGTTTATTAGGTTGATAGAATAGGATTAATTAGTAATATGAAATAATTCGAATTTATTAAATTAATAAAAAAGATAAGTTAATTAGCTAGAAAAGGGATTGATTAAGTGGATAAACTAAATGGAATAGAGCTTATTAATTGGTTTTAAATAAAAAAATTGATTTTAGTTTAAGTATTTAATAAAAGTTTAAGTCAATTAAAGGAAATGATTAAGAGTTAAAGGTTAAATTAGTGGTTAATTGGGAGATTAAAAGGTTTGATTAAATTAATTAGGGACGGGCGGATTATTGGGTGTGATGCGCTGGTGAGGGTCTACGGTGGAGGGCGATTTGAAGCGTGTGATCGTGTCAGACGTTGGATCTGACGGTGATGTGCGTGAGGTGCACAATATAATCATGCGTGCGAGTGTATCAGATTACATAATAATAAAAACGAAAAGCTGAAAATCTAGAACCCTGAATCCACTCCCCAAACCCTTAATTCCGCCGCTCTCTTCTTCAATCACTATCTCTTTCGATCCATCACGCTCTCTCCCTCGTTCCTCTCAATCTTTCTTCTTCTTTACCTGATTCTCCTCTCCATTTATCTCCTTCTGTCAAACCTGAAATACAAACAACAAATTAAAAGCTTCAATAAATTTGATGCAAATAGAAGGGTTACCACGAGCTATGGACGACGGAGGTTCGAGATTGTGATGGTAACGAGTATTTGGATCGTTCTTTCAGAGGAGGACGGTGTTCTGAAAGCATGGATAAAAATGGATGCTTCTTGTGGCGGTGCGCGAAGGAGCTGTTGAGAGGCGATTCACGGATTTGGAGGAGCGCCGTTCTTTGGTGAAGCTTTTGAGGAAAGATGAGTTCTCTTCTTCTTCTGATTTTGATCGCTTACGGTTTTGTTTTTTTGACTGGCCCCTTCCGAATGTTGTTGAATCCCTTTTATATAGCCTTCACCCAATCTTGTTAATTAACCCAAGATTAATTTACTTCCAAATCTGTGTGAGCATGTTTGTCCGAAATTGGAAAGGGTTTATGACTTTGTCAACACTATTTTGGAAGGTTTTATTGTTGTCTGATTCTTGTTCCTTTGTTGTGGATCTATGATTTAAACGAACTTGCCATCTTTGGATTTGAAAGATAATGCTTTGAATGTGTTTTCTCTTCTTCATATTAATGTCGTATTTTGCTGGATTGTGCTAACTGTTCTTGATTTTCTTATCAGATTATCAGTAATGAATTCTTAATTCCTCTGTTTTTTCAATGCAATACTGCAACTGAGGATGTTGTCTGTTGGGGATAAGCGAGTGTAGCAGAAGGTCCTGGTACACGTTGGATATGATACTACGTGCTGAAGGAGAAAAAAATAGCCCTCAAATGTTGATTGTGTTTGAGGTACGACCCTGCTTTCCATTACTAACTTCAGACACACTTGAATTAAATTCCTCTATCTGGTTTCTTTTGCAGTTTTAAGACGTAAGACGTTTGGACTGGTTTCGCCAGGCAGGAGGCTTGGTTTGAGTCAACATGAAGTTGTGGCTACGGAGCGCAACTTCTTTTGAGTTTCGGTTTTAACTTTAAATCCATCTTAGCTCTTGTGTAATAAATCAAATAACTGACTTTCTACTTTCTCTTACAGATTACGCAGGCTGCCGCGACCAGATGAGCTTTTGCTTATGGTTATAAAGTTTTCTAATTTCAGCAATGTCGGAGTGTCAGAAGCACGACTTTGGGCTTCGTACATTTGATTTTGTGGAGAAATTTGAAGCTGCCAATCGGGGCCTTGGGTGAATGGCGACGTGCCAAGAGTTGCAGCTTGTCCGGCTCTGGTGTGAATGGCAACACGCTCTGTACATCACGTAGGCATTACGGAGGCAAATGACGGAAGCAACAAATAAAGTGTGTCATGACTACACACTGAGGGATCTGATTCTACTAGTGGCAGAGATTCAAACATGTTGTCGCCTTCTAGTCTACGAGGCTGCGTATTTGTGTTGTGAGCTTCTTTCGGCAATGGTAAAGTTACCAAATGAATTGTACACCTTCTACATTTCTAACGGTTTTAAACTTACGTCTTCAAGATAGCTTAATTATTTCTCAATAGTTTCCGCCTGCAGGTGCGTGAATGTCGTGATAACAGTGTTGCCCTTACTTTCATGGTTGGTGTTTGTACTTGTTGTTTCCTGTGAATTCATTAAACGATGGAGCGATGTTTATATTTTGATGCCCTTTGTATCTCGATGCGCCATGTTACAGTCTGTTTCGAAAGGAGAAATCACCTCACGTTGAGTATGTTACTGTCTTGGGATGCTGGTGTTATTACGAAGTAATTCAAGACTGCATCATATCCTGACATTATGTTTGTTGCAGGTTTAGAGGCTTGGGATTTGACTATGGGACGATTATCTCTTGCAGTTTCCTCAATGATGCCGCATAAGGGATTTTGGCTTAGCAAGATCCATGGCGGTGCCGTAGCAGATGTGATTTCTCCCTATAGTTCTTAATTATCAACAGCTGGAGGCTTTCATGATGGATTCAAGAGGCATCTCCCCGTTTTGTAACACTTTTGTAGGCAATTTGTACTTCTTTTATGTAGCACCTTAATAATTTGTTGGATAGGGAATGACGTAGAGTTATGAGATGTGCCAAGCTTGATGTAACCCCTTTATTAATAATAAAAACCTGTTTTGTACCTTGAGTTTTTTTTACACAATGAATCCTTGTATAAAATGAACTTGTAAATCTTAGATTTAGTCACTCTTAAATCTGATATGTTTCATAAATCCAAAACGTGGGGCCTTGGATTGAACCAACTTTGTGCAACAACGTTTAAACTTGAAAAAGGTAGAGCCCTTGCATGGTTTGAATTTGAGAGTGGGCTAATGTTGTAACTTGAATGAACAAATCGAACTTGAAGTTGTAAAACAATGAAACAAATCAAACTTGCTTCAATCCGATGACTTCTCGCTAACTTGATTCAAGATGTCGAATTCTCATGTTACCTACAAGCTGCCGATAATAATAAAACAACTTCCTCCCTTCAAACCTAAGGGAACCAAAATGACGATCCAATCCTCCTGAAGTCAATGTACCTACGCACACTTGTTAGTCGTAAACAAAAGTAGGATAAAACAAGCAAGAAAGGGAACAAGGGGGTGGGATCTTATGGTCAAAAATTAGGGTGTGACAGGTTGAAATATGAGATTATGAGAAATATATAAAATTAATGAATTGTTGAAATTGTGGATTTGTGAGTATGTACTTATGAATAGAATGGTAACTTGAGTGATAATATATTGATGGAACTTTTGAAGCGTAAGAATAATTGTGATTATGCTTGTATGCCTTAAATTATATATTATCTTATAATTTCAATAATTATGTGAATTCTCACACTTCTGTTTGAATGATGTTTTATATGACATTGCCCAGGTACTAAGGAGTAGAGTTGCTTCTAGTGCGAGGTAGTCGTTGGAGTAGCTGATTTAGTTTCTTTATTTATGTTGGGTCGAGTCATGCTCTGATCATGTAACATTGGGATCGTTTCGATTTATGTTTGAGAGATACTTTATGTACTCCACTTTATTTTGTTATTGTTATTTGAATTATGTGAAGTATAGACTTTTATGCCTAACTGATGATTATGAATAAGTTGATCATGGGGATTTCATTATTTTAATTTATGATTGAAGTAATTTCGTTGCTACATGTTATATGAAAGTATATGAAAAGCATGAATTTATTTTGAGTGTTATTGAGTATGACAAGTATATGTGTGATATTTTGGATTATATGTGATACTCTTATTTGAGATGCATGATAGTTTACTCTGATTATTTAGTGGTATCAAAGCAGGTCGGTCCATCCGACCATATTTTCTAATATTGTTTGTTCCCTAGTGTGCGACTTGTGTGTGAAAACACTATTGGTACACGTTTGTTTTTCTAACCCTTGTCTGCAGGAGTGGAATTGAAACAAGTGGGGGAGAAGCTTGTGCTTCTCCAAGATGCTTCAAGTGTGGAGTGGTGGCTCAGTGTGTCATTAAACGCTATTATAGTTCGATAAAAATGGTTTATGCCCCATCATGATTGTCGGTTGTCTATTGATAAATTGAGGAATTGATCACCCTTAATCTCTTGTTGATAGTAGATGGGATCATGTTGGATGGAATAAATGTGTGTTGCGAGCTTAGATGGTGTGTGTAGTGAATTGTTTGGAGTTAAACCAAGTGCTTACATATTGTTTTGATGAGTCAGTGCAGGATGGTGCTAAGATGTTTAGGTTAATGACAACTTTGAGTGTTAGTGAAAGTGGAACAGTTGAGGTTTTTCCAATTGTTTGTGATTTTCCAAAAGTTTTTCCTGATGAGATAAGTGATTTACCCTCGAAATGCGAGTTGGAGTTTACGGTCGACTTAGTTCCTAGAACTAGTCCGGTATCGACGGCTCCATATCATATGTCTGCATCGGAATTGAAAGAGTTGAAGAGTCAACTTAAAGACCTGCTTGAGAAGAGATTCATTAGTTCGAGTGTGTCATCATAGGGCGCACAAATTTTTTTGGTCAAGAAGAAAGAAGGTTCTATGAGACTTTGTATGGATTACAGACAATTGAACAAGGTGACTATCAAGAATAAGTATCCACTTCCGAGGATTGACGATTTGATGGATCAGTTGGTTGTTGCAAGTGTGTTCAGTGAGATAGATTTGAGATCTGGGTATTGTTGCACCCTAATTTTTGACTTTTAGATTCCACCTCCCTGTGTTTTCCTTTGTTTTATATCTACTTTGGTATATGCGTTTATTATCACTAACAGGCGCATGCAGGTACATTGACCCTAAATGTAGACGATATTTATTCCCGCAGTCAAGCACATCAAGGATCAGTGGCCACTGTCCTCAACGAGGCCTCAGTCATTAGGTTGGTTACAACAGATGCCTTCCTTTAGGGGTTTGAGGAGTGGTGATCCGTGCCCCAAATCATGGGTGTAGTTAAAGGTTTCTCCATATGTGGTTAAACTGCCTCAATTTGCACTTTGCTTTCAAGAGGGAAGGTTCAATGTACGCTAGTATGCCATAGTTAAGCATATGGGATTCTTGGAGGTTTAAGTACAAATCCAGATTGCAAACCCGCAACCAATTTCAAGATCCGGATGGATTTTGCAAGCCGTTCTCGATCAAGGCTTGATTTGTGCTTTCAATTACTTATGGTTCTAAAGCGCAAGATTTTACTTCTTTGAAAATAAAGTTCTGCAAGAAACTTTAGTTTGATTTCAACCAAGTTTATCAAGTCCCATTCCAAGATTTTAAGGTTTACTTCTTTCACAAAAAGTCATGTTCAGAGCCTAAAGATAAGCCATGAACGTGTTTCATGAACTGGAATTGGCGTGTTATTACTAAATACCCAAATAACTATGTCGTAAGCGGCGAGGGTAACGAACTCAAAATATTTCTAAAGCTTCATATCCAAAATATTCAGAGAGTTTTACAATTACATCAAGAAGGGATTTCAATATCCTAGAGTACAAGTTTAGACAAGCAACAAAACCGTAATTTTGATGCCAAATAAGTGTTAGACTACTCTGCAGATTTAGGATGTCTTGACCAGTCGCCTTGAGCTTTCTACGATGCGGATGATACCGTTGGACACTCCACAGGATCTGGATGAAGGGAGCATCACCAAGGGCTCATGGGGGATGACGGTTTGTTACCTCAGGCAGATACAAGAGAGGGGAGTATTTGAATATGTGTCTACTTGAATGGCAGAAAGGTTAACTGCATATCGCATCTCCAGTTAGTTCCAACCCACTTGGTATCATATGGCCATGGTTCTGTTCTTCCACAAGGTCACTGCTAGGAACCGACACCGTAACGTTTAGCCATAACCTGTGCAAAACAATATCAGAAGCTCAGTTAAATGTCATTTTAGCAGTATCATTTTATGAATCCTTTGGGACAATTAGTTAACCTTTCTTTCGGGGGAAGCGGTTACATTGCCGACCACATTTGTCTAGACGGTCGTTATGTCCAAAGAACATGGAAGTCTAGCAAAACAAAATACTCAACATCCCACCAAACGGCAATCCAACCTATTAACTAATATGCTCTGCGGGAATCAAACACCCTGCCGCCAGTTTACGCAACGCCGTTAACGAACCCTGCAACAAGGAATGTGACACCATGAATCAATGAAGGAGCATACTTAAATAGGAAGACATTGATTTCACGAAAATAAAGTCGGCACCATTCCTGTAAAGATAAGAGGAAATTATGGGAGTGGTTTTGCGAAGAAGAAAGAATATGATGTAAGTGTTGTGCAGCAAAGAAGATCCAAGAAAGGGTAACCACCGTCACGTCACGTTGTTGCGGTATCACCTGTATTCAACGCTCCAGCTTATCAGCCACAACACCAACAAAATCAACAGAATCGACCATTCAACAATCAGAGTCGTGTACACAGAAGAATAGACTTTGATCCCATCCCTATGATGTATGCTGATTTGTTCCCGATTTTGATCCACAAAGGACACATCCAGACAAGAGCTCCACTTGAGGTGCCCAAGAAACTTCCGTACTGGTACAAAACTGACAAATTTTGCCCATACCATCAAGGTGCTCCAGGTCATGATATTGAAGACTGCTACGGTCTAAAGGCAGATGTCCAGAGGCTCATTAAGTGCGGAATCTTATCTTTTAAGGATTCCAATCCTAATGCACAAGATAATCCGTTACCCCCCACATGGTTCGTCCTCCGTAAACATGATCCAGGGTTATTTGGGAAGCTCATATCAATATAGTGCCTGAAGATGAATCTGAAGGCTACATATCAGACGATTCTGCAAGCCTTTCCATTCCATATGAAGACTTAATAAAACCCAAGAGAAAGGACTTGTCTGGCTTTTCATTCTGTTTGCTTATGTGTATTTTATTTCTTTGATTTATAAAAGCATGTTTGGCTTGTAGAACTTGTTATTTTGAATAATTAATGCAATAAACTGTTTGTCTTGAAGAAATCCATTCGTTTTTACTCACAAAATGTTTTTCACAATTTATAATGGCAGTTTTATCCAATTTTCTTTTCACTTTGGTGAATAATTGGAAGGAGGATGACGAACTAAAATGCAGGACCTCTCGTTGTATGCTTTTGAATAAAAACCCTACTGATGATGTAAGGCATTATTTCAACCTCCTAAACACCAGAAATATTTAACCTTTTTGAGCCTTGATGAAGGATCTGTTTTTTCCCAAATAAAAACCTCGTTTTTAACCTAGGGCAGGGTAGCAAAGTATCAAAAAAAGAATGAGCATCTTTAAAAAAAAAATTTGGGTGGGCACAAATATACTTTGACCCTTATTCCTTTGTTTTACAAATCATAAACTAAGCCCAGATACAACCCTCAAAAGTCCTAATTGAAGTAAGGTTTATCTCGAAAGCATACACAATGAGATAACGTTTCCTGACTCCTATGAGCTATGCTCAATTTGGCGTTGGCATTATAAATTTAAATTTATATCCTAACTAGTGATTTTGTCACAAGTTATCAGTATATCTCTTTTCAAAACTTCAAGACAAACATGTGTGTTGCATTAACAGTTTCGAAATTAACATTTTTGACCTGCTAACTTTGCTTGATATCTTAGAAAGATTACATGAAGACGTCACCGATTAAAATTTGAAGACTCCGTGGACCTGGGGCAAGTTGTGTCCAGTTTTCTCACTAATACAAGCTTGACTTCATCTATAGAGCTATTTTCGAAAACCCAATCATGATATCGTCAATCAGAGGCAGTTACGCCGAGATCCGACGAATCTCTACGAGAGTTTGAAAACAGTGGGGCATTTGGACGCCATGTTTTCTGTAAAATCCTCTTGAG
Organism: Lathyrus sativus; assembly: GCA_963859935.3. Lineage (NCBI taxonomy): Eukaryota > Viridiplantae > Streptophyta > Magnoliopsida > Fabales > Fabaceae > Lathyrus > Lathyrus sativus. Next base: position 422,851,126 of record OZ012739.1, read on the forward strand.
GTTTTCTTTTTCTCATGGACCGTGTGACTTGGGACATTTAAAAATCGAAGGTGGCTGTGACAATTCTGTGAAGAACATCTTCCATGCAAGAAATCTCCAATTGGTGACCTGAGAATTCTTAGTGAGCTTATTAGCTTCACCTCTCCAACGAAGTGGACGTTATTCCACTTCCTAGTAGATTTTGTTTTACATCGCCGATTTTCCCCAGCAAAGAGGATGTTTATTTCATCCCCATTGAAGTTTCGACTCCAACATATTCAACAGCTTTGTTAACCCAGGTTTCCCCTTTGAAGTGGATATTTATTTTATCCCCTAGGAAACTCCATTTCGGGTATATCCGTCTACAACTCCAGCATGAATCTCTCCAGGGAAGTGGATATTTATTTTATCCACGAAGTTTCTCCAATTAAGAGATGGATCCGTTTCCAGTAGATCTTTATTCTCATCTTCAACATGATAACCAAGATTATTTTGGCAAATCCTTCAAGTAAGACCAAGATGTTATTCCCCCAAGTGGAGTGTTCTCTTTTCCCTACAAGAGCTTTGAAGACTTGAAGCAGGACTGTGATCCCATATATGGTCCTCCACCTATCCGTAGTGATGCTTCTTTCTTCGAAGATTGGTCCGATATTTTTTCCCTAGAGATCTCCTAAAGCAAGTGTACATTCGCCAAGCAATGTTTGATCTGTGAAGATTTGGTTTGAGTGCCTTTCGTTCGAGATGTTTATTTCATCTTTGTTGGTTTTGTTAGCATACGCATGGCATATAGGTAGATAGCATAGCATGTACATCTTTGTGTTTGTCTATTCTGTCGCTTTGGCCGTGTTTATCCCCAAGTGACTGGATGTGTCTTCTCCTCCCAAGTAGAGTTGTCAGTCCTAAGCAGAAAAAGCGCAATATTTCTTTTTCCCCACGGAGTTTGATCCTCGTGGAAGACGGTTGCTTTAGTTAAATACCATTTGAGCTAATGCCTCAATGGTCGAGTCTTGCTTGACAGTTTCTCTTCAGTTATTTCCTGAATTGAACTTCGGTCCCTGGCAATCACTGTGGATGTCTCCAGACTTTTGAATCTGGATTAAGCGTGCATTTATTTTGCACTTTACTACCTGAGAGGCTATTTTTGAAGATCACTATTGAAGATATATATACTTCTCCATCAATATTACAAAGTTCTCTCAACAATTTATATCCGGACCACAAGCGATCTCTTTATTTGAGCAACTCGTTGTAATCAGGATTTCATTCAAAACGACACATGGCAGTCCCTTCAAGACAGTTTATCCACCCTCAGTGGGTTTATCAAGGTCATTTACTCGTCAAATGGCATCTCTTCGGAAGTCCTCCAGAGAAGTTTGTCGAAGACTTTACAGATGTTTTCTCTTTATTTGAGAATTTGCACTTCAATGATTCATACTTTTACAACTACAAGAGAGCTCCTCAGGAATGTATTCCCCAGAGAATTACACAAGACTAATTCCATCAAATGGCATCTCTCCCGAGAAGTTTGGTTAAGATTATTACAATTGATCTCTCTTTATTTGAGAGGACACATTTGGTAGATCAACTGGCTTACATCTCTTCTGAAGATCCCCGGTGAAATTTTACAATCTAACATACATTATGGATTACCGTTGAAATTCTACAATCTCCAGTACATTTTGGATTTATCACTGAAGTCTTTAACCTCCAGCGAAATTTCCAATCCTCTGTGAAATACTCTCTTAAGTGTACATCATTTCAGGAAGAAACTGAGACCCGTTCATGGCATACAACCTTGAAGGGTAGGGAGGTTCTTTTGGTTATTACCTTTGGCTTAGGCTATCATGCGTTTGATAGTAGGTAATACACCTCTCTTTTGGTCAGATACCTTTGGCTTAGGCTACCCTGTTTGGTAGTAGGTCGTCTTTCCTTTGTTGTGTTCACCTTTGGCTTAGACTACCGTGTTTGGTAGTAGGTGATCTCTCCTTTTGGTTATTACCTTTTCTTAGGCTATCATACTTTTGGTAGTAGGTAATATACCATTTCTTTTGGGTTAGATGCCTTTTATTAGGCTACCTTGTTTGGTAGTAGGTCATCTTTCCTTGTTGTGTTCACCTTTGCTTAGGCTATTGTATGTTTGATAGTAAGTAACACACCCTTTTGGTCGGACACCTTTTCTTAGGTTGCCGTATATTCGGTAGTAGGTGATATCTCCTTTCAAGTTTATTACCTTTTCTTAGGCTATCATATGTTTGATAGTAGGTAATATACCTTGTTTTGGCTATTACGTTTGCTTAGGCTATCATACATTTGATAGTAGGTAATATACCATTTCTTTTGGTCAGATACCTTTGCTTAGGCTACCGAGATTGGTAGTAGGTCATCTTTCCTTTTCATGTTGCCTTTGCTTAGGCTATCATTTGACTGATAGTGGGTAACATGTGTTTCTTTGTTTCAACCGGATACCTTTTCTTAGGCTGCCACACGTTGGTAGTAGGTTATCCTTCACATTTCAAGTTTCTCGCCATGGTGTAAGCTATTGTACTCTCAGTGGTGTTATTATATCTTTGTTTGAAGATTCCTCAATGCTGGTTGTCGCATTTCCCCCCATGAAGTTTCGCTTTGTTGTCCCTGTGTTTCTCGCGTGCTGTGTCTAGTTTTTCCCCTGTGGCATCTTGTCTCCACAGGACCGTCTGTCTTGCATTTTCATATCATTGCATATCATCTGCATTCGGTGGTATCTTAGGGCCAAATATTTATGCAATGTTTGTATTTAAGTCCCTCCTATCACGTCGAGACAAAGATTTCAATCTCCATATCTCCATATAGAAGTAACTTAAATAGGGGCATCTGTTGCACCCTAATTTTTGACTTTTAGATTCCACCTCCCTGTGTTTTCTTTTGTTTTATATCTACTTTGGTATATGGGTTTATTATCACTAACAGGCACATGCAGGTACATTGACCCCAAATGTAGACGATATTTATTCCCGCAGTCAAGCACATCAAGGATCAGTGGCACTGTCCTCAACGAGGCCTCAGCCATTAGGTTGGTTACAACAGATGCCTTCCTTTTGGGGTTTGAGGAGTGGTGATCTGTTCCCCAAATCATGGGTGTAGTTCAAGGTTTCTCCATATGTGGTTAAACTGCCTCAATTTGCACTTTGCTTTCAAGAGGGAAGGTTCAATGTACGCTAGTATGCCATAGTTAAGCATATGGGATTCTCGGAGGTTTAAGTACAAATCCAGATTGCAAACCCGCAACCAATTTCAAGATCCGGATGGATTTTGCAAGCCGTTCTTGATCAAGGCTTAATTTGTTCTTCTCAATTACTTATAGTTCTAAAGCGCAAGATATTACTTCTTTGAAAATAAAGTTCTGCAAGCAACTTTAGTTTGATTTCATCCAAGTTTATCAAGTCCCATTCCAAGATTTTAAGGTTTAATTCTTTCACAAAAATTCATGTTCGGAGCCTAAAGATAAGCCATGAACGTGTTTGATGAATTGGAATTGGCGTGTTATTACTAAATACCCAAATAACTATGTCGTAAGCGGCGAGGGTAACGAACTCCAAATATTTCTAAAGCTTCATATCCAAAATATTCAGGGAGTTTTACAATTACATCAAGAGGGGATTTCAATATCCTAAAGTACAAGTTTAGACAAGCAACAAAACTATAATTTTGATGCCAAACAAGTGTTAGACTACTCTGCAGATTTAGGATGTCTTGACCAGTCGCCTTGAGCTTTCTATGATATGGATGATACCATTGGACACTCCACAGGATCTGGATGAAGGGAGCATCACCAAGGGATCATGGGGGATGTGTCGTACCTCAAAAAATACGATCCTCGCGATGGACGCGGAAAATACGTTCGAAACAGAGTCGCCACCGAACTTTATTCATTCCAAGGATGGAATAGGAAAATATCGATAAAACCTTTAAGGAGATAAGAACATGGTCATCGCAACCACATTCTAGGTTCGGGAGTCGATTACATAGAGGGAAGGTATTAGCACCCTCTATGTCTGTTGTACTCAATGGGAACCTCTTGATTCGATTCGAGAGTAAAGTTAACTACGCTTATTTGTTTTCTTCTAAAGATTTCTCCTATATGGGGGAATGGGTGGTTTTAAGATAGGGTGCTCGCCAAGGATTGGGGCCATTGTGCCTACGTATCTTCACTTGCAAGAAGTGGAAAATCAAAGCGTTCGTAGTTCGTGGGACTACGGGAAAAGAGGGGGGATTGTGCTCGCCAAGATCATCGCAATCTTGTGCCTACGTATTCTCATTGATAAATGAGAAATCAGAGCAGCCGTAGTTCGGCTTACGGTTTGCTAAAAGGTTTGTGTTTGGAATGAACGAGAGCTTAGGTCGCATTCTAACTGCTAAACGTTGGCTTGTCTGCTCACTAGGGGAGGCTGAAGCACGAGTTTGTTATGCGCAGAAGGATGGACTAAACAATGTTCTTGGAAAAAAGTTGTTTTGGTTGGAAATCGCACGAGGGCGAGGAATTTAGTGTTTGAAATATTTCAATCGCACATGGGCGAGAAAGAGGAGTTTGGTTGAGTATTTAAAGGGAGAATGGCGGCTACTCAATAAACGAGACGTCAGTCTCGCAATCGATTAATCGGGATATCATTGGAATGCTAGATCCCAATGATACCTTTTTCATTCGAAATATATTTGATGGACGGTTTAGACACGAAAGAGTTTGAATTGAAGGAGATTTAGATTCAATCACACGGGGGTGAGAAACGAGGTTAAACAGGTTGTATGTTTAGGAGGAACGACAATTGTTCGATAAACGAGACGTCGGCCTCGTAACCAATTAGTCGGGATATCATTGGAATGCGAGATCCCAACAACAACTTTTTCATTAAATTAATTATGAAAGTGTATTTGAATGGACAATGGTGGTATTTGTCAAAGTAGTTAGGGCATGTGTTTTATAGACGAAAGGTCGAGTAGCCCACAACCTAAAGCGTACGCCCCAAGAGTGGTTACTCAAGAATTCAAGGAATGCGAGACTCCAAGAACTCCATTCTTTCGCAATTTAGTTAAGAAAATAATTTGGATTTGACGTATGTGGGTTGAACTAAGGTAGGCCTACTCGGAAAGGTTTAAACAAGGTTGGGTAGTTTTAACGATGAAAGACGAAACGACCACAACTCAAGGCGTACACCTCGAGAGCGGTCGCTTAAGGATCCAAGGAGTGCTAGACTCCAAGGATCCACCACTTTCATTATTTTGTTAAAAAAAACTTACTTATCTTATATCAACAATGATTAATTAATCATAACTTAATTTAGAAAATAAATTTGAATTGAGATTTTTTAGTGATTAACCGGGTCCAAAAACATCATAATAAAGGCAAACTAATTGTTTTAGTTGTCTAATTAATTAGATATAAATTATCAATTAATTAATAATGATCAAAATCTAAGAATAAAACAAATAATTATTTACCCAAATTAAATGTTTAAGACTAAACTAAAATAAATAAATAAAACCAACATATTTAACAGCCCCTAATTAATGTGCCTTAGATACTTGGCCAATGGAGACATGTGCTATTTCGTAGCTGAACTCGGGTCCTACATGACCCGCTACACCCCCTCAGCCCGTTTTAAAAAAAAGAAAGGCATACTAAAAGCCTTCTATCCTAGCCGTTATTTAGTCAATGAATAAAAAACCTACCCATTAATGTTATCAGTCTGCGTGAGAAATCAGGCATAGGGGAGAGTAATAATCAGTAAATTAGTTACCCTTTCCAAAGTTAGCCTTAAATTATATTAAAACATAATGTAAATGAATTAATTGAAACCAACATTTTCATTCTGAACAACCATCCCTTATAACTGCTCTTAAATTCCAACCCCTTTCTCTTCTCAACTCAAACAAAACGGCCGGAGAAAAGCAACGGCTGGCGGTGACGCCACTTCGAAGCGAAAAAACCTCGAGCCCTAATCCCTCTCTTAATCTAGAACGCAAACCCCAAATCCCACCTCAGGAAACTATAGTCTTAAACACACATCTAAAACATCTATTTAACCAGATCAAGCAATACATGGCAGATTAACATTCAATCATCCATGGCATACAAGATACTAACAAGAAATCAAAGAAAAAGAGTCAAGATTTTACCTAAAGGAAATGGTCTGTCGATTCCGGCAAGGTAAACGACTTCTGGTCCTTTCCGTTGTAGAGTTCTATCCCTTCTATTTCATCTATTTCTGGTCTTTTCGTATGTTGATCGCGTCGTGTATGCAGGTGGCTGAGCTCGAGTTGGCTAGAGCTTCAATGTGAAGCTCTGTCAACTTTTAGGAAGAACTTTAGAGTGATTTTAGGTTTTTTTGTGGATTGAATTTCGCAGAGTTTCGCTAGGGTTTTTTCTGTTCTCTTTTTGCCAATGAATGGAGTTATATTTATAGGGGTTTTTAGGGTTTGCTTGATACGTGTGAAAATCAAAATTTGCTGATGAGAAATTGTTTGATTCGTCTGAGGTTTTGTGTAGGACGATGAGGTGCATTTTTGTAGTACAAGGTCGTTCTGCGCTAATACCACGATTCTGATTCTATGGGATTTGAATGATAGTGACTTCTTCTTTGTCTGTAGTGAGCTAAAAAAATATCTGCTTTTACCTTGCTTTTTACTGTGTGAAAATGATATTTTTACTGTCATGAGCCGATACCGTGTAAAAATGATATTTCTCTTCTTTTTTTTTTTTACTTTGGGAATATCTTGGCATGACTTATTTGAATGTCTTTTGCTTGTGCAGATTATGGAGCCAAAGTTTGAATAGAGCCTCACTGATATATCTCAGAGATGATAAACCACGGTATTCGTTCGACTTTCCTTATACTTTTGCAATGATGCACCAGGGCAACATAACTTGAAAAGTGAAATTGAATAACAATTGCTCTTAAACTCTGTTTATTTTTTTGAACTTTTGCAGGCTCTGGCTATAGGATGTTTTGGCCTATCACATGTATCCTTGAGTAGAACCTTTACTAGTGATCCAATTGTATGTGTCTGGTTTTCCTTCAGCTAATGAAATCTCGGCGAGAAACTCATGGCCTTAGCAAGAAGTCAAATATTGTGTAGTATCTTCTCGTAACTTATGATGAAGTGCTGCAGATTTCGTGAGGAGTTCGCATACGGTTCAGAGGCAAGGTCATGAATGATCTGAACATTTCCTTGGTAAGACTTACTACCTCATCCTTGTTGTTAATTTCTTAACAGAGACATAGAACTCCTATTGGCTCTTTTAATGGTCTCCTCTCTCTTTTGTTGTGTTTCTTGGCATGACAGGGATCTTCGGTTTACAGTATAGATCTTCCCATCCATCCCATTCTTGTTGCTCAAGAAAACCAAATAATAACTTCTTCATGATGATGACTGTGGCGATTTTTCACAACAATCTGTGGCAGCAGCAAAATAAAATTGAAGCTTCAAGGCGAAGGATCGAAGTTCTCGTTGATTTCTATGGAGACTTCATCAGATGTTGCTGTAACCTCTATTTTCAACTCTACTGTAACAATGCCCTGCCCGAGACTCAATTGTCCACAAGACGCCTTTCATTGCTTCTCTTGGAACCTGGTTTGGTGACAACATTCATATTTTATTCACATACTGGCGTCAAGACTTGTGTTGGTTTGGTTGTAATCTTAACATTTCATTTATGGTCTTTTTTTTTATAAAATCCATCTATTAACCATTCTTGATTGGTTTTGTTGGTTACATGATCCTTGTGTTTTGCTTCAAGTTCAACGAATTTTGTTGATATTATTCATTTGGATTAAAGTCCGGCACTCTAAGGTATCTTGACAGCCTTTGTTTCGCGTCGCAACAAAACAGGATGCCACCTTTTGGATAACTAAATGCCCTGCTGTAACTTATTTCCTTAATGGTGGATTCTTACTGACAGGTTTCGAGAATTCACGCTTGGCTCAACTTGGAAATTTTCCTGGTAAGACTGTTGGTTCCAAGTTCTGTTATTTACATGGTGGGGCATGTTTGAATGTGTTGGGATATAGTCTTGTGGATTTAGGTAATTAACCTCCGATTTGATCATGTAGTTGGTGATTAGCGCACCAGCAATGATGGTGAACTCCTTAATGCATAAAGAAAATTGCACAGTGGCTATCCCTTCTTCCCTTTTCATATTTTTTTGCACTTTATTCCTCATGTATTTGTAAACCTTGTATGACACTTGAGCTTATGATGTTGTGCAAGAATGAGAGGTCTATAAATTGTTCCTGCTGTATGTGCTGCTGCTACTATTTTGATATCCTTCATGATAGTTTCTTTCTCATCATCATTCATTAATGTTATTCGCAGGCCTAAAGTGTGGATGCCATGGATGACATTTAGGACCAACACGGATTGATGCAAGCCTTGTAGCCTGTGGTACCGACATTAATCCTGAGTGGATTTGTGGCATGGCATACTGGTTTTCAACCTTTTTGTTTCTGAAATGCCCTTTGTTTCCTACTAAGTGAGGTAAAAAATCATTTCCTCTTATCAGAACAGAACTTTGACTTGCTATATGAATTTCCAAGCTTGAACTAATTATTTGGGGTCTCTCTATTTCATGTGTACCTGGCACGGAATCTTGAAGGATGGAGAATGCAAGGTAACTTGCCACAGCAGGTGCGTGAAGATGATCACAAAGAGGTCAAATTCTACTCCTAGACTTGCGGCATGAGACTTAGTTACGTAACTTAGGCAAAGCATCTGAATGAGTTTTTTCTTTTTATAATCAACTCTTGTACTTTTACATACAGTCACCTGCAAGTGAAAGTTGTAAACCTGCCATGTGCTGACCTTGGTAGCATTGTAATTGTTGTATATTTAGACATGGATGGCTTTCGTAGCTCGTATTTAGTTCAAAAAGAAAAACATTGATACGAAGCTTGATTCTTTAGCTTAGGACATAAGCTTGGTGGTCATTTGTACGATTAGGCTTCACGTTTTATGACAGAACTTTTGTTTGCTTACAACTCTGTACATTCTAAGTATTACATCCATAATTTGGCAGGTATGAGCAATTTTGAATTCATGTTTGCGTGAGATCCACCGTATGCAGTGTTGTCTGAAAAAAATGCTCTTTGTGAATCAATGGTTGCCATATATGACTGATTCTGAGGTAAGGCCTAATATGCTTCTCGCAATTGTTGAAAGTGATTATTGGGATGCACTGTAAAACCCGGGGCAGGTGACAGTCTGCTATGCAAAGCAAAGGTGCTTGGATTTATGTCCCTGGATACCCCAGACATGAAGAGGGGAAATTGTTTATGGATGGTTCCGCATTGTGTTTTGAACGTCGTGATTCCGCTAGGAGATATGCCAACAAGTCTTGTGGTACCACATTTGAACTATTATGCAGTTCTCTTGGAAATGAAGAATGATTTCCACTCTGCATGCCTGGCTACTTCAAAGGCAGTGATGGAACCATCCATTGGGACTTATGCAAGCTAGGATCTGATATAGATGTTGTGGTGTTGTATTCATGCCCAAGAGTTGAATGGAGGCCATAGTTTTGTTCACCTGGTGTTCCTCTAAGAATGTCAAACTCAAGCTGATCTCCAAGGTTTTGGGAACTGGGTTGCATCTAATTCATGGTTCCTATGTAAACTTACTTCAGTATCATGACAGTTAGAAAACTCAAATGGAATATTAGCATTTGATGAAGAATACATGTTTAGTGTTTGGGCGCAATGTCGCCATAATGATGTTTGAATCCTCGGTGGTATTGTAGTTTTTTTTTTGAGCTTTCCTTTGAAAATGTAATAATAAACATTGTATTTAATAGAACTTGCATTTTTCTTCTTTGAATTCCTTTCATCATGAACTTAGAATGAGGCCAGCTTAAGTATTGTTTGAGAAGTCCTCACTTCTTCTTTGAATTCCTTTCATCATGCACTTAGAATGAGGCCAGCTTAAGTATTGTTTGAGAAGTCCTCATGCCTCTTGAACTGGACTGGGCTTGTATGCCTTGGCAGCAAATTAAACGGCAGGCTGTTTTGAAATTTTCACCCTTTTTAACACAATTATCCATGATTATGATTTAAACAAGTTCATCGTTAGCTGGCCAAGTAAAACATAAAACTAGTCCTAAAAAAAATCATAAAAATGATTCTGAATCAATCTTAGCATTGAAACGTCCTGAAAACCATCAAGTCGAGATTGACTATGAATAGTTTAAACATGATTGTAAAATAATGTTGCAGCTCACACATGATTTTAAGTTAATACACCTATGGCTTGAAAATTTGACCTTTGCAACACCCAGAACGGAATGTAGAAATATGGCCTTGAAATTTGTAAGCTAAATCTAAGTTTGTCACAAACTGATTTAGAATCCAAACATAGCTTGACACTTGCAATCGATTCGAACAAAGCTTGAGACCAAAATCGACTGTGTCTAGAAGCATCATGTGAAGTATCTTTGAACAAATTGCATTAAACGCATATCATAACAAGCCACTTGTAGCGATGCTTAAACAACCTTTAGTGAAATTTATAACCAAGTTAAAATAATGTTTAAATTCCTTGAAAACCAACAATTCTGTTACGAGATAGATCCAATCATGTACTTGATGTCATTGAACATATCATATATGTCTGATCGTGAGAACGAGGACACATATGAGTTTGGGCATAAGGGGTTGGAGGCGAGCTCTCCCTACAAGATTTCATTTACACAAGGTCTTTATAAACAAAATCTTAGAGAATCATGGCTAGAAGTCGTGAAGTAGTAAGACATTCATTAAATACCGAAGTAGGACAAATTTGGGGTATGACAGATGCCCCTATCTAATTGCCTTAAACCTGAGAGAATGAATTGTTGTCTGACGTTCATTTTAAGGTGGAAGTCAATTAGATATAAGAAGACCCCGAAATTTGCCCGATAAGCAAGTAAACTGCTGTGACATATACTAGAGCAGGATAGCAGGATGTAAAAGATAAACTAGATAATCTGACATTCTCTGGGTGGTCGAAGCAGTCCCTCATTCGTTAAGGTCCTTCGCGATACCAGAGTGGTATAAACGGTCCTCTTTGGGTGGTCGACGCAGTCCCTCATTCGTTTAGGTCCTTCGCGATACCAAAGTGGTATAAACGAGCCTCTTTGGGTGGTCGAAGCGGTCCCTCATTCGTTAAGGTCCTTCGCGATACCAAAGTGGTATAAACGTTCCTCTTTGGGGGGTCGAAGCGGTCCCTCATTCGTTAAGGTCCTTCGCGATACCAAAGTGGTATAAACGATCCTCTTTGGGTGGTCGAAGCAGTCCCTCATTCGTTAAGGTCCTTCGCGATACCAAAATGGTGTCTCTAAACACGTGAGATTCTTCGGGTGATCGAAGCAGCCTCTTATCCAATAAGATTCTTCGATGATGCCAAAGCAGTACCTCTAAACACATGAGATTCTTCGGGTGGTCGAAGCAGCCTCTTATCCAATAAGATTCTTCGATGATACCAAAGCAGTATCTCTAAAAACTTGAGATTCTTCGGGTGGTCGAAGCAGTCCCTTATCCAATAAGGTTCTTCGATGATACCAAAGCAGTATCTCTAAACAAATGAGATTCTTCGGGTGGTCGAAGCAGTCCCTTATCCAATAAGGTTCTTCGATGATACCAAAGCAGTATCTCTAAACACTTGAGATTCTTCGGGTGGTCGAAGCAGTCCCTTATCCAATAAGGTTCTTCGATGATACCAAAGCAGTATCTCTAAACACTTGAGATTCTTCGGGTGGTCGAAGCAGTCCCTTATCCAATAAGGTTCTTCAATGATACCAAAGCAGTATCTCTGAAAACTTGAGATTCTTCGGGTGGTTGAAGCAGTCCCTTATCCAATAAGGTTCTTCGATGATACCAAAGCAGTATCTCTGAAAACTTGAGATTCTTCGGGTGGTTGAAGCAGTCCCTTATCCAATAAGGTTCTTCGATGATACTAAAGCAGTATCTCTGAAAACTTGAGATTCTTCGGGTGGTCGAAGCAGTCCCTTATCCAATAAGGTTCTTCGATGATACCAAAGCAGTATCTCTGAAAACTTGAGATTCTTCGGGTGGTCGAAGCAGTCCCTTATCCAATAAGGTTCTTCGATGATACAAAGCAGTATCTCTGAAAACTTGAGATTCTTCGGGTGGTCGAAGTAGTCCCTTATCCAATAAGGTTCTTCGATGATACCAAAACAGTATCTCTAAACATATGAGATTCTTCGGGTGGTCGAAGCAGTCCCTTATCCAATAAGGTTCTTCGATGATACCAAAGCAGTATCTTTGAAAACTTGAGATTCTTCGGGTGGTCGAAGAAGTCCCTTATCCAATAAGGTTCTTCGATGATACCAAAGCAGTTTCTCTGAAAACTTGAGATTCTTTGGGTGGTCGAAGCAGTCCCTTATCCAATAAGGTTCTTCGATGATACCAAAGCAGTATCTCTGAAAACTTGAGATTCTTCGGGTGGTCGAAGCAGTCCCTTATCTAATAAGGTTCTTCGATGATACCAAAGCAGTATCTCGAGTGATAATTTTGCTGAGGAATAATTGAGCTAAAATTCCTATTAGAGGAACAACGTTGTCCAAACTCTGCAGGGGAGAAATTTTCAATAAACTCTCTAAGATAACCTCTGCTTGGGGAGCCACCAGAGCAATAGTTGTTGGGGATTATCATCATCAACTACATGGTTGAAGAATGACTTGCTGGGGAGTAGAATTCCCTAAACTCGTGGGGTATTAACTCTTTTCAGAGTCATACTGCCAACTTCACTGGAGGACTGACCAAGATGCTTGCAAACTGATCCTGGATCCTGCTACATTGCTATGCAATGCAATGTTTTATGGTGCCCAAACATGCAACTAAGATGCAATTGCTAGGGAGTGCAAGATGCGAATGTAAATGATATGTTAATGCTTGATATGATTATGATATGAGGTTGTATGTCGTGCTTATGATAATGCAGCGACCAGGTATGTTGGGGATAAAATCCTGTTGGGGACATCACCAGGGATTGGATTTGGTAGTTGCCAAACGAAGTTGGACCTTGGTTTCATGAGGGTGCCATCGAGGGTGGACTTTTAGTGGTTGCTAATGAAGACTGGACCTTTTAGGGTAAAATGAAAGTGCCAATTGGAGTGGCTTTTTGTAGTTGCCAACAAAAGATTGGGCTTTCTGTGGGGTAGTGAGAGGATTAGACAACTCGACATCCCAAATTTAGATACTCCATTACGACCGGGGAATTGATTGCCCTAGTTTAGTTCTTGAACTCGATGTTGGGGGGAACCACATCATACAACCCCTTTAGAAAGACAAAGCTTTTCATGATGACAAGCTTGGGCAGCTGACGACTAATTCAATGCTTCTACCTATTGACATTTTTCTTGGAGACCATCTATTTTCCCCAATATCTTCGAACATCAAAACAAGTTCTATACCTTGTCAAAAGTTATATTTTTATTTTTTAGCTGAAGTTTCGAACACAAATTATCAAAATAAAATTAATTTGCAAACAATCAGATAAAGTAAAAGAGTGAGCACAATTTAATGAGAAATCTCTCTTTATATTGATTTGACCCTTGAATGGGTAAATATATAAAGATGTAATCCCTTAATGAGGTGATTACAGTGCAAGAAAAACATAATGGCAAAAATCAGAGTTCCTTTGAGTTTTGACACTGCTATAGTCCCTATGACTTTGGAAGTCTTCAACACCTTGCTTCATAGAAAAAATGGTCGGATCAATTATATCTCTTGATAATGTACTAGGGTCAAGTGATCATGCATAATGGATACTTTGCCTCGGAATTTTTCCCCTAACTTTTGCCTAGATCGCCCTTTTGAGTTTTCAATCCACCGGGACGCCCTTTTTTGCCTGAGCCGCCCTTTCGGGTTTTCAACTCAGCGGGCCTATTCTTATTTTATCCCTAATTTTTGCCTGAATCGCCCTTTCGGGTTTTCAGTTCACCGGGATAGCCAATTTTGCCTAAGTCTCCCTTTCAGGTTTTCGACTTAGCGGCTTTATTATTCCACTTTTTTAGGCAAAGTATCGTTTGACCAAATCTGCATTCACAGGATAAGGTAACTCCTCCCCATCCATGGTTGCAAACTTTAGGGCACCACCAGAGAATGCTTCTGTTACCACATATGGGCCTTCGTAGTTTGGCGTCCATTTGCCCCTAGATTCATTATACATAGCCATGATCCTCTTGAGTACTAAGTCTCCTTGTGTGAATGTCCTGGGATGCACTCTTTTGTCGAAGGCTCTCTTCATTCTTCTCTGATAAAGCTAGCCGTGGCATATGGCTGTCAAGCGCTTTTCCTCAATGAGATTAAGTTCTTCAAACCTCGTCTTTACCCATTCGGTTTCATCAAGTTGAGCTTCCATTAAAATCCTCAGCGAAGGGATTTCGACCTCTATTTGGAGAACTGCCTCCATGCCATAAACCAACAAGTAGGGAGTTGCCCCTGTTGAAGTTCGTACTGAAGTACGGTAGCCGTGTAGTGCAAAGGGTAACATCTCGTGCCAATCTGTGTATGTGACCACCATCTTCTGGATGATTTTCTTGATATTTTTATTGGCTGATTCTACGGCTCCATTCATTTTGGGTCTATATGGTGTCGAGTTATGGTGTTCTATTTTAAAACTGGCGTACAACTCGTCCATCATTTTGTTGTTGAGATTCGACCCATTGTCAGTGATGATGCGGTTAGGCACTCCATATCTGCATATAATGTTGTGTTTCAAGAAGCGAGCGACTACTTGCTTGGTAATGTTGGTATATGAAGCAGCTTCAACCCACTTGGTGAAATAGTCTATGGACACAAGTATGAAACGATGTCCGTTTGAAGCTTTTGGTTCAATCATCCCAATCATATCTATTCCCCACATGGAAAAAGGCCACGGTGAGGTTAAGACATTCAACGGAGTGGGAGGTACATGAATCTTGTCAGAGTATATTTGGCATTTGTGACAAGTTCGGGCATGATGATAAAAATCTGCTTCCATGGTAAGCCAATAATAACCCGCTCTCAATATTTTCTTTGCCATGGTATGTCCATTCGCATGAGTTCCAAAGCAGCCCTCATGAATGTCTTTTAGAATTTGTTCAACTTCACGTTTCTCCACACATCTAAGCAAAACAGTGTCATAGTTGCGCTTGTACAATACATTTCCGTTGAGGAAGAAGTTGGATGCCAATCTTCGCAAAGTTCTTTTGTCGATACCCAGGGCTCCTTCGGGATATTCGTGCTTTTCAAGATATCGCTTTATATCATAAAACCACGGCTTTTCATCTGCATCTTTATCAGCAGTCAGGCAATGCGCGGGCTCTTCAAAGCGTCGTAAATCAATAGACGGTCTATGATTAGGCCATATCAACTTGTACATGGATGCCAGGGTTTCCAAAGCGTCAGCCATTTGATTCTCTTCTCGAGGTATGTGAGCAAAAGTGATATCATCGAATCGGGGAAGCAATTTGGTCACATAATCCCGGTATGGAATTAAATTTTCATGCTTTGTATCCCAATCGCCTCTTATCTGGTAAATTACCAGAGCAGAATCTCCAAACACATCGAGAGTTTTGATTCTCAAGTCAATGGCTTCTTCTAGCCCTAGTATACATGCCTCGTACTCAGCCATATTGTTAGTGCACGGGAAACAAAGTTTGGCTGTAAACGGCAAGTGAAAATTTTTGGGAGATGTAATCACTGCCCCAATTCCGTGTCCATAAGAGTTAGAAGCACCATCGAACATAAGAGTCCATCGCTCTCCTGGTTCTGGCCCTTCATCTGGCCCTGACTCCTCGTAATCTTTTGCCATCATGATATCCTCATCTGGAAAGTCGAATCTCAATGGCTGATAATCTTCCACGGGTTGGTGGGCCAAATGGTCCACTAACACACTGCCCTTGATAGCCTTCTGAGCGACATACTGGATGTCGTATTCAGACAAAAGCATTTGCCATCAGGCTATCCTACCGGTAAGAGCAGGTTTCTCAAAGATGTACTTGATTGGATCCATCTTAGAGATTAAGTATGTGGTGTGCGTCAGCATATATTGTCTGAGGCATCCAGCAGCCCATGCAAGTGCACAACAAGTTTTCTCAAGCAAAGAGTATTTAGTCTCACAGTCGTTAAACTTTTTGCTGAGATAGTATATAGCATGCTCTTTCTTGCATGAATCATCTTGTTGTCCTAATACGCAACCCATGGATTCTTCTAGCACAGTTAAGTACATAATGAACGGCCTTCCAGGAACTGGTGGTATCAAGATCGGTGGTTCTTGCAAATATTATTTGATTGCATCAAATGCCCCTTGGCATTCATCATTCCATACAACCGGCTGATCTTTCCCGAGTAACTTAAAAATTGGCTTGCAAGTGGCTGTGAGATGTGAAATAAATCTTGCGATATAATTCAACCTCCCTAGAAATCCACGGACCTCCTTTTCGGTCTTTGGTGCAGGCATGTCCTGAATCGCCCTTACTTTATCAGGATCCACCTCAATCCCTCTCTGGCTTACGATAAAGCCCAATAACTTTCCAGACCGCACCCCGAACGTACATTTGTTGGGATTAAGTCTCAACTTGAATTTCCTCCGTCTGGCGAACAACTTTTCCAAATTAACCAAATGCTCCTCTTCAGTCTGGGACTTAGCAATCATGTCGTCAACGTACACTTCGATCTCTTTATGAATCATATCATGAAAGAGTGTTACCATTGCACGTTGGTACGTTGCCCCAGCATTCTTCAACCCAAATGGCATTACCTTGTAACAGAATGTGCCCCATGGTGTAATGAACGTGGTCTTTTCCATGTCATCTGGATCCATCTTAATTTGATTGTAACTAGAGAATCCATCCATGAAGGAAAAAACGGAGAACTGAGCCGTATTATCTACCAACACATCAATATGAGGTAATGGAAAATCATCTTTAGGACTTGCTCTATTTAAGTCACGGTAATCCACACACATACGGACCTTTCCATCCTTCTTCGGCACTGGAACGATATTTGCAACCCATTGCGGATATTTGGCCACTGCTAAGAACCCTGCATCGAATTGTTTTCGGACTTCATCACAGATTTTCAGAGCCATATCAGGACGATTTCTTCTCAACTTCTTCTTGACGGCATGACACTCTTCTTTGAGTGGTAACTTGTGTAAAACGATGTTCGTATCTAGACCAGGCATGTCCTGATACGACCATGCGAATACATCAGCATATTCTCGGAGGAGCCCTACCAACTTTACCTTGACAGCATCCTGAAGAGACGTTCCAACCTTTATCTCCCTTTTATTTTCTTCTGAACCTAGGTTGATAACCTCGACATCCTCTTTATGCGGCATAATGACCTTCTCTTCTTGCTGCAGCAACCTAGCCAATTCGTTGGGGAGCTCATCCTCGTCTTCCTTATCCGCTTGGTATATTGGACAATCAAAATCATAAAGGCCTATAGCAGTGTCGATATCAAGGACCTCGATAGTGTCTCTGCATGTTTATGATTTATGCAGCTTATTTAGGAAAGTGAGTGCGTGAAATAAATGCCATTAATTATGAAAAAGTAGAAAAGAAAATGAGCTAAAAATTGAATGCAAATCAAAATTTATTCACGTTAAACATTTTTCAAAACATCAGGAGGCCCGATACGAAGCTCCACTACGCCTTGGGCAGAGCGTAGGGGTTTGAAAATCAATTAAAACTTTACTTTTGAAGAGGGAAGAATTGGGGTATTTCGATGGTCTTCCAATTTTTCAATTCTTCACTAGGTTCAGCCTGTCGGATCCAGCTTGTGGAGACTTCTTTGTCATCAGCCTCATCTTCAATTACCATGGCGGAGGTATGATCGAAGATATGCCCGGCGCTCTTGAAAACTTCTGCTACAGGAGGAATCTGTTTCTTGTCATATGCAATTGTCACTGTGTTGGACAAAGGATGGTATCCTAGCCCAAATTTGATGAACTTTTCAGCCACTTCCACCATCTTGCCCCAGCCTTGGGAATTCCCTTCATCTACAACCATCTTAGCCTCTTCATAAGAGGCCATTTCTGATCTTGAACTCTGACTATCTGAAATTCGCTGCACCGCTAATGTATTCACCATTTCAAACGACTGAAAAGGAGTTTCCACCATTTCCCCTTCAACTTCAATGTACCTGAAGGACGTCAAGTGGCTTACCAAGATATCCTCCTCTCCTCCAATCTGAACTACCTTGTCATTACTGACAAATTTTAGATTTTAGTGAAGGGTGGAGGTAACAGCTCCTGCATAGTGAATCCAAGGTCTTCCTAATAGACAGTTATACCCTGGATAGATATCCATTACTTGGAAAGTAATGGTGAAGACAGTTGGTTCGGTTTTTATTGGCAAGTCCACATCGCCAATCACAGTACGCCTAGAACCATCAAAAGCTTTGACTACCAGAGCACTCGGCTTCATGCTAACTCCTTTTACTGGCATTCTCTCCAGGGTGATCTTAGGAAGCACATTTAAGGAAGAACCTGTATCCACTAAGACTCGGGATATCAATGTGTCTTGACACTTGATAGAAATATGGAGAGCTTTATTGTGGTTTCTTTTCTCTGCAGTCAGGTCATCATCATTAAACCCAAGAAAGTTTCCGGTTGTTACGCTAGCTATCACATCATCGAACTGGGCTACGGTGATGTCTTTAGCAATATGCGCGACGCTCAACACCTTCATTAAAGATAACCTGTGGGCCTCTGAACTAAGTAACAACGAGAGCATGGAAATTCTGGCTGGAGTCTGGTTTAGTTGATCAATCACTTTATAATCACTTTTTCTGATGATTTTCAAAAATTCCTCAGCTTCCTTTGGTGTAATCGCTGCCTTTGGTGATGATACCTCAGCAAATGGCTTTACACTTGGAATTTCTATTGATGCATCAACAGATTTTTCTTTATTCTTAGCAGGCGCTTCCACTGTTTTGGCAGCAAACAAACGACCACTACGGCTCATCCCACTAGGCCCAACCACTGCATCGCATTTGGCAGCGTCATACTCAATCACTAGCCTCTCTGGCCTCTGTTTAAAAACTTTGGGCTTAGATTCATTGACAGAATACTCCATTACCACCGGAGCTGGTCGTGTTTCTTTTTGTCTATTGACGTTATCTTCATCATATTGCATAATCACGGGTGCTGGTCGGGCGAGCCTCTGTTGAAAGGCTTCCGAAGGATCATACTGCAAGACTACTGGCGCTGGTCGAAGTCGCCTTGTCGGATAAGCACTTGTTTCATCATACTGAATATCAAAAGCAGACACGTTCGAATCTCTTTGTTCTATTTGTATTATCCCATGTTCTATGAACCTTTGTAAATGTCTCTTCACCACTTCGTCAGTCAAATTCTCCACTTCTTCTTGGGGAATCATCCCACTTCTCTTCAATTATTCTCCAATAACGGCCATCGGAGTACGGACATCTTCAACGTTTGTAATTAGTCTCAAACCACTACTCTTTTCCACAACATTGACAGAAGGACCTCCATGTTTAGGTAACGGATCCTTCGTAATATTGGCACCTCTAGGTGTAAAAGTGAGATCTTTGGACTCTATCAAGTCTTGCACCCTGTTCTGAAATGCATAGCAGTTGTCTATGGAGTGTCCATGGGCTCCCTTATGGAACTCACAATGAGCGTTGGCATCGTACCCAGGAGGATATGGAAAGATTGCCAGACGTAGATCTCATAATGTTAAGTGTCCACTCTGATTTAGCTGAGCAAAAATCTGTCCATATGACATAGGCAATGGGTCAAGTTGTCTTCTTGGCTGTCTCGGCCTTTGTTGTCTTTGAGCGGGAGCATTCTGATATTACGGTGGAGGAACTCTCTGATAATTCTGTTGTTGATTCTGTTGTTGAGCTGGTTGTTGGTAGGGAGCTTGAGCTACTGCAGCTACTTGTTGATACTGGATATCCACCGGAGCTCTGCCCCTTTGTCCTCTCATCACGGCATTAGCCTCATCTTCTCTTTTCTTCACAAAAGGCTTTCTTCCTCCATTTGTTGTGACTGTCGCAACCTTGCTCTTTTTCAATGTGCTCTCGATTCTTTCACCCACTGATACCACTTCAGCAAAGTTAGGAAAACTGGACCCAAGCATGCGATCCAAGTACTGAGGTTGTAGAGTTCCCATAAACATGTCAGTTAACTCCTTAGTCAGCAATGGTGGTTGAACACGGGCACCCAACTCCCTCCACCTTTGGGCATATTCTTTAAACGACTCATTATTACGTTGAGTCATATCTTGCAGCTGCGTGCGATTCGGTGCCAAATCAGTATTATACTAATAATGTTGTGAAAACGCGTCTTGTAGATCTCTCCACGTACTGATTTGACCTTTCTCTAACTGCATATACCATTCCAATGATGCCCCACTGAGGCTATCTTGGAAGTAATGTATTAAGAGCAAGTCGTTATCAATGTGAGCCGCCATCTTGCGACAGTACGCTCTCAGATGGGTTTTGGGGCAGCTGACCCCCTTGTATTTCTCAAAGTCTGGGACTTTGAATTTCTTCGGTATCACCAATCCAGGAACTAGGCACATGTCAACAGCATCCAATCCTGGAGTCTTTTTGACCTCCAATGACTTGATTTTCTCTTCAACAGTTCGTAGCCTATCTACAGCAAGGTCATTAGTAACCCCCATATTGTGTTGAGGAGGAGGTGGTGGAGGTTGGTAGAAAGCATCATATTGTTCATCCATGTCTACTTCAGAGCCCTGACGCGCGGATGTGGAACGGTCGACAAGGTCAACGTGGGGAGTTTTAACAATCCCAGAAGTTCCTATATTGTCAGCCACCTTCTTGGCATCAACAAAAGTCTCAGCATTGTTTTCTTTTTGGGCTAACGTCAGCATTGTCTCCAGCAGCTGGTCCATCTTCATCTTGAGAGCGTCGATGTCACCCCTCATGGTGTTCTGAGTCTCTTCCATTTGTTCAAGCGTCATTTGAAAGTTGTGCCTGGTCTCGTAGCAATGTCGAGTAGTCAGCTTTCAAATTCTGGAGGTAGAAAGGAAAAGTCCGATGAGTTGTAATGTCGGGTGAAGGTGCAAAATGCTTATGTTTATGCTTATGATTACGATTGCGTTTTTATTTTTTAGGGAAGCATTTATACCGACGGTTATTTATCAATCATTCAAACAGCACAAGAACAAATAAATTAAAAGACTACTCCTCATTCATTCAAATTGTTCCAACATAAACAGAGTACAATCCATCAAGGAATATAAGTTTGCGAAAAATAATAGAAAAACAAAGAAAACTTCAAGCTTCATTTATTCTTGCTTCGCGCTCCTTGAGCTCTTCCTTGAATCTTGCCAACATTTCCTTGCACACACATATGAACTCATAAATATCCGGAGCGATAGAGTCATCTATGGCTTCCATAGCATCTCTATGTTTCCATATCAGATCTTTGGCCAACCAGTTACAAAATTCCACCAACCCATTTAGCTTGTTGCGGTATGCGTCTCGGTTATTCTTCATGATGTGAATGGATTGCTCATATGCCGCAACATCACGAGCTAACTGGTCTCTTGTAGCAGACCAAATCGCTTGGTCTTCCTTGATAGCTCCTATCTGATTCTCTTGATACTTAATAAACTTCTTGAGCCCATCCATGTCAACACATATCTTACGCCAGTCTTCTGGTTTAACCCAAGATGAGTTTAGGGCTTCTTCCTTGAGTTGACGTTCTCTATCTTTGCCAGCTCTTGATTGGCGTAGTGCAGCACCAAGTGTCTTGATCTCAGCTCCTAATGTCTCCCTGATCTCCTTATTTTGTTTAGTGGCTAGAAGATACCACTGTTCATTCTCTCGCCATTTTCTATGAGCGTGCTCTAGCTGCTCTTTGAGGGATTCTAAACAACTATCAGCCTGGTTGATACACACTTTGGTCCTTTTCCTTTTACCCTTTTCTTCATTAATTTTGCTTCCCATCTCTTTAATTTGCTTATCCTTTCTCTCGATCTCATACCTCATGTGATTCTTTTCATTAGTCACATTTTGAAGCTTGACTTATAAATCTTCGTTTTCTTTCCCTAGCTGGGCTATCTTGACTCTCATCTCTTCCACTTCTTCAACTGATACGGGTATAGGTTGTGGAGTGGTGGGTTTAGGAGGTACCTCAATAGAAAAGGGGAGCTTAACTATTTTGACCCTCTCTAGAACCCACTGCTGAAAAGGCATCCTGGCCACACCATCCCTTCTTCTCAATTCTGATCCTTTAGTATGAACTTTCTGCCAAGATCGTACAATCTGACAGAGAAGTGAGGGATTCTTGGCACCTCTCTCATGAAGAATCATTTCTTCTAGTTCTTTGTCTTCAGGTTTCCCTAACATTGGGTACTCAAATTGTCGTATAGCTAGTATAGGGTTATAGCTTATACAACCCTTTGATCCGATCAATGGTACGTTGCAAAAACTACCACAGCTCATGATGATTTCACTTACTTCCAATTTGTTCGGGTACCAGGTGATGTTCTTTTCAGAGATAGATACTAGAAATTGAGCCCATTCCCCACTGTTCAAAATAGGGACGGTGGCGTGACGTTTGAATACGTGAGAAGTGAGCCATTTGTAGAGAATAGGGAGACAAAATGTCAACACTGAACCCTTTCTTTCATGGAGAAGGTGTAAAGTGTAGAAAACATCAGCCAAGAGAGGGTGTACCGGGCTTTACTCCTTCTTCCAAACGGCCCAAAATACGCTGACAGCTACAGAATCAACGAAATCTTCGAAAGTAGGAAACAATACTAGCCCATAGATGAGGAAAGCCAATACATTCACCAAAGCATCCCATTTGTTTGTTCTTTAACATCTTAATTGCTTCTTTCTCTAGTACAATGCTTCTAAAGCCAAAGAAAGCTTCTTTTTTCTTCCAACCAGCTTTGGCTATTGAAATCAAAATTTTGAGAGCATCGGCCAATTCTTCCACTTCTGGAGTCTGCCCTATCATAGTATAAGGTGCCCTACCCTTGACCGGGAAACCTAGGAACCCCTCAAACTCTTCAATAGCAGGTGTTAAGTAGAAATCTTGAAATAAGAAGCTTCTCATTTGCGGATCATAAAATTGTGCCAAAGCCGTAATAGCAGGGACCTGTACTACAACCATTAGCAGATCGGTCACCTGGCCAAACCTTCCTATCAGAGTCTTCTTGAAGATTGTAGGCATTTATTTCAAACAATTCATGACCACACTAACATCGGGTTTGAGTTCCTTAAGCTGAATAGTCTTTCTCTTTTCTGAACTTGCGGCCATTTGTGGTTGTATTTCAACCTGTCAATATAAACGCTTCCCTGAAAATAAAAACTAGTGTGAGTTATGATGCATATGTAAATGTTTATGAATGCAACAGTGCGGGATCCAGGCTATCACAAGTATCTCCCACCCTCCTAATAGGTATAAAGATAGTTTTAGATTCTTTACCCAAAATGACCCACTCACGGGATAGTTTCTACGTTGACGGACGGGGTTCTCAAGGTCATAGATACCAATGATACCACTGTCATGCAATAGGCGAGCTGCATTACGACGGTAATACCAAAGGATCTCTCTTGAGAGGAGTCTTCATGCTAGGCCCACGAGAAGCGAGTCCTCGGAGACCAACACTACATGACTACCAATATAGAAACTGGTTCTAAGAGCGGTTCCCAGAGTCATGGACCCTTCATGAATCAAATCGTGCAACAGGCTAGCTGCGTTACAATAGGATCTACGAAAAGGTCTATTTTGGAGGAGCTTTCATGCTAGGCACACAAGGAGTGAATCCTTGGGGAATAACATTACTCGACTACCAATTCTAAACTATGTTTTCTCTCTTCTTTTTCCAAAGCTCGGGTGTAGAGCTTTACTTGTGATATTTTCCCGGAATCCAACAAGCAAATGTAATACATAACACATAGTAGAAAGAGAAAGTAATAAATAAACAACAGGAGAACATAAACACAAAGAAAACAGTTAAGAAAAGGTTAACACTCTCAAATCGAGTCAAGTTAGGCTTGACTCTCTCTTGCATAGGGCAATGCATAGTCCCCAGCAGAGTCGCCATCTGTCGTACCTCGAAAAATACGATCCTCGCGATGGACGCGGAAAATACGTTCGAAACAGAGTCGCCACCGAACTTTATTCATTCCAAGGATGGAATAGGAAAATATCGATAAAACCTTTAAGGAGATAAGAACATGGTCATCGCAACCACATTCTAGGTTCGGGAGTCGATTACATAGAGGGAAGGTATTAGCACCCTCTATGTCCGTTGTACTCAACGGGAACCTCTTGATTTGATTCGAGAGTAAAGTTAACTACGCTTATTTGTTTTCTTCTAAAGATTTCTCCTATAGGGGGGAATGGGTGGTTTTAAGATAGGGTGCTCGCCAAGGATTGGGGCCCTTGTGCCTACGTATCTTCACTTGTAAGAAGTGGAAAATCAGAGCGTTCGTAGTTCGTGGGACTACGGGAAAAGAGGGGGGATTGTGCCTGCCAAGATCATCGCAATCTTGTGCCTACGTATTCTCATTGATAAATGAGAAATCAGAGCAGCCGTAGTTCGGCTTACGGTTTGCTAAAAGGTTTGTGTTTGGAATGAACGAGAGCTTAGGTCGCATTCTAACTGCTAAACGTTGGCTTGTCTGCTCGCTAGGGGAGGCTGAAGCACGAGTTTGTTATGTGCGGAAGGATGGACTAAACAATGTTCTTGGCAAAAAGTTGTTTTGGTTGGAAATCGCACGAGGGCGAGGAATTTAGTGTTTGAAATATTTCAATCGCACATGGGCGAGAAAGAGGAGTTTAGTTGAGTATTTAAAGGGAGAATGACGACTACTCGATAAACGAGACGTCAGTCTCGCAATCGATTAATCGGGATATCATTGGAATGCTAGATCCCAATGATACCTTTTTCATTCGAAATATGTTTGATGGACGGTTTAGACATGAAAGAGTTTGAATTGAAGGAGATTTAGATTCAATCACACGGGGGTGAGAAACGAGGTTAAACATGTTGTATGTTTAGAAGGAACGACAACTGTTCGATAAACGAGACGTCGGCCTCGTAACCAATTAGTCGGGATATCATTGGAATGCGAGATTCCAACAACACCTTTTTCATTCAATTAATTATGAAAGTGTATTTGAATGGACAATGGTGGTATTTGTCAAAGTAGTTAGGGCATATGTTTTATAGACGAAAGGTCGAGTAACCCACAACCTAAAGCGTACGCCCCAAGAGTGGTTACTCAAGAATTCAAGGAATGCGAGACTCCAAGAACTCCATTCTTTCGCAATTTAGTTAAGAAAATAATTTGGATTTGATGTATGTGGGTTGAACTAAGGTAGGCCTACTCTGAAAGGTTTAAACAAGGTTGGGTAGTTTTAACGATGAAAGACGAAACGACCACAACTCAAGGCGTACACCTCGAGAGCGGTCGCTTAAGGATCCAAGGAGTGCTAGACTCCAAGGATCCACCACTTTCATTATTTTGTTAAAAGAAAACTTACTTATCTTATGTCAACAATGATTAATTAATCATAACTTAATTTAGAAAATAAATTTGAATTGAGATTTTTTAGTGATTAACCGGGTCCAAAAACATCATAATAAAGGCAAACTAATTGTTTTAGTTGTCTAATTAATTAGATATAAATTATCAATTAATTAATAATTATCAAAATCTAAGAATAAAACAAATAATTATTTACCCAAATTAAATGTTTAGGACTAAACTAAAATAAATAAATAAAACCAACAGATTTAACAGCCCCTAATTAATGGGCCTTAGATACTTGGCCAATGGAGACATGTGCTATTTCGTAGCTGAACTCGGGTCCTACATGACCCGCTACACCCCCTCAGCCCGTTTTAAAAAAAAGAAAGGCATACTAAAAGTCTTCTATCCTAGCCGTTATTTAGTCAATGAATAAAAAACCTACCCATTAATGTTATCAGTCTGCGTGAGAAATCATGCATAGGGGAGAGTAATAATCAGTAAATTAGTTACCCTTTCCAAAGTTAGCCTTAAATTATATTAAAACATAATGTAAATGAATTAATTGAAACCAACATTTTCATTATGAACAACCATCCCCTATAACTTCTCTCAAATTCAAACCCCTCTCTCTTCTCAACTCAAACAAAACGGCCGGAGAAAAGCAACGGCCGTCGGTGACGCCACTTCGAAGCGGAAAAACCTCGAGCCCTAATCCCTCTCTTAATCTAGAACGCAAACCCCAAATCCCACCTCAGGAAACTATAGTCTTAAACCCACATCTAAAACATCTATTTAACCAGATCAAGCAATACATGGAAGATTAACGTTCAATCATCCATGGCATACAAGATACTAACAAGAAATCAAAGAAAAAGAGTCAAGATTTTACCTAAAGGAAATGGTCCGTCGTTTCCGGCAAGGTAAACGGCTTCTGGTCCTTTCCGTTGTTGAGTTTTATCCCTTCTATTTCATCTGTTTCTGGTCTTTTTGTATGTTGATCGCGTCGTGTATGCGGGTGGCTGAGCTCGAGATGGCTAGAGCTTCAATGTGAAGCTCTGTCAACTTTTAGGAAGAACTTTAGAGTGATTTTAGGTTTTTTTGTGGATTGAATTTCGCAGAGCTTCGCTAGGGTTTTTTCTGTTCTCTTTTTGCCAATGAATGTAGTTGTATTTATAGGGGTTTTTAGGGTTTGCAAGATACGTGTGAAAATCAAAATTTGCTGATGAGAAATTGTTTGATTCGTGTGAGGTTTTGTGTAGGACGATGAGGTGCATTTTTGTAGTACAAGGCTGTTATGCACTAATACCACGATTCTGATTCTATGGGATTTGAATGATAGCGACTTCTTCTTTGTCTATAGTGAGCTAAAAAAATATCTGCTTTTACCTTGCTTTTTACTGTGTGAAAATGATATTTTTACTGTCATGAGCTGATACCGTGTAGAAATGATATTTCTCTTCTTCTTTTTTTACTTTGGGAATATCTTGGGATGACTTATTTGAATGTCTTTTGCTTGTGCAGATTATGGAGCCAAAGTTTGAATAGAGCCTCACTGATATATCTCAGAGATGATAAACCACGGTATTCGTTCGACTTTCCTTATACTTTTGCAATGATGCACCAGGGCAACATAACTTGAAAAGTGAAATTGAATATCAATTGCTCTTAAACTCTGTTTATTTTTTTGAACTTTTGCAGGCTCTGGCTATAGGATGTCTTGGCCTATCACGTGTATCCTTGAGTAGAACCTTTACTAGTGATCCAATTGTATGTGTCTGGTTTTCCTTCAGCTAATGAAATCTCGGCGAGAAACTCATGGCCTTAGCAAGAAGTCAAATATTGTGTAGTATCTTCTCGTAACTTATGATGAAGTGCTGCAGATTTCGTGAGGAGTTTGCATACGGTTCAGAGGCAAGGTCATGAATGATCTGAACATTTCCTTGGTAAGACTTACTACCTCATCCTTGTTGTTAATTTCTTAACAGAGACATAGAACTCCTATTGGCTCTTTTAATGGTCTCCTCTCTCTTTTGTTGTGTTTCTTGGCATGACAGGGATCTTCGGTTTACGGTATAGATCTTCCCATCCATCCCATTCTTGTTGCTCAAGAAAACCAAATAATAACTTCTTCATGATGATGACTGTGGCGATTTTTCACAACAATCTGTGGCAGCAGCAAAATAAAGTTGAAGCTTCAAGGCGAAGGATCGAAGTTCTCGTTGATTTCTATGGAGACTTCATCAGATGTTGCTGCAACCTCTATTTTCAACTCTACTGTAACAATGCCCTGCCCAAGACTCAATTGTCCACAAGACGCCTTTCATTGCTTCTCTTGGAACCTGGTTTGATGACAACATTCGTATTTTATTCACATACTGGCGTCAAGACTTGTGTTGGTTTGGTTGTAATCTTAACATTTCATTTATGGTCTTCTTTTTTTTAAAATCCATCTATTAACCATTCTTGATTGGTTTTGTTGGTTACATGATCCTTGTGTTTTGCTTCAAGTTCAAAGAATTTTGTTGATATTATTCATTTGGATTCAAGTCCGGAACTCTAAGGTATCTTGACAGCCTTTGTTTCGCGTCGCAACAAAACAGGATGCCACCTTTTGGATAACTAAATGCCCTGCTGTAACTTATTTCCTTAATGATGGATTCTTACTGACAGGTTTCGAAAATTCACGCTTGGCTCAACTTGGAAATTTTCCTGGTAAGACTGTTGGTTCCAAGTTCTGTTATTTACATGGTGGGGCATGTTTGAATGTGTTGGGATATAGTCTTGTGGATTTAGGTAATTAACCTCCGATTTGATCATGTAGTTGGTGATTAGCACACCAGCAATGATGGTGAACTCCTTAATGCATAAAGAAAATCGCACAGTGGCTATCCCTTCTTCCCTTTTCATATTTTTTTGCACTTTATTCCTCATGTATTTGTAAACCTTGTATGACACTTGAGTTTATGATGTTGTGCAAGAATGAGAGGTCTATAAATTTTTCCTGCTTTATGTGCTGCTGCTACTATTTTGATATCCTTCATGATAGTTTCTTTCTCATCATCATTCATTAATGTTATTCGCAGGCCTAAAGTGTGGATGCCATGGATGACATTTAGGACCAACACGGATTGATGCAAGCCTTGTAGCCTGTGGTACCGACATTAATCCTGAGTGGATTTGTGGCATGGCATACTGGTTTTCAACCTTTTTGTTTCTGAAATGCCCTTTGTTTCCTACTAAGTGAGTAAAAAAATCATTTCCTCTTATCAGAACAGAACTTTGACTTGCTATGTGAATTTCCAAGCTTGAACTAATTATTTGGGGTCTCTCTATTTCATGTGTACCTGGAACGGAATCTTGAAGGATGGAGAATGCAAGGTAACTTGCCACAGCAGGTGCGTGAAGATGATCACAAAAAGGTCAAATTATACTCCTAGACTTGCGGCATGAGACTTAGTTACATAACTTAGGCAAAGCATCTGAATGAGTTTTTTCTTTTTATAATCATCTCTTGTACTTTTACATACAGTCACCTGCAAGTGAAAGTTGTAAACCTGCCATGTGCTGACCTTGGTAGCATTGTAATTGTTGTATATTTAGACATGGATGGCTTTCGTAGCTCGTATTTAGTTCAAAAAGAAAAGCATTGATACGAAGCTTGATTCTTTAGCTTAGGACATAAGCTTGGTGGTCATTTGTAGGATTAGGCTTCACGTTTTATGACATAACTTTTGTTTGCTTACAACTCTGTACATTCTAAGTATTACATCCATAATTTGGCAGGTATGAGCAATTTTGAATTCATGTTTGCGTGAGATCCACCTTATGCAGTGTTATCTGAAAATATGCTCTTTGTGAATCAATGGTTGCCATATATGACTGATTCTGAGGTAAGGCCTAATATGCTTCTCGCAATTGTTGAAAGTGATTATTGGGATGCACTGTAAAACCCGGGGCAGGTGACAGTCTACTATGCAAAGCAAAGGTGCTTGGTTTTATGTCCCTGGATACCCCAGACATGAAGAGGGGAAATTGTTTATGGATGGTTCCGCATTGTGTTTTGAACGTCGTGATTCCGCTAGGAGATATGCCAACAAGTCTTGTGGTACCGCATTTGAACTATTATGCAGTTCTCCTGGAAATGAAGAATGATTTCCACTCTGCAAGCCTGGCTACTTCAAAGGCAGTGATGGAACCATCCATTGGGACTTATGCAAGCTAGGATCTGATATAGATGATGTGGTGTTGTATTCATGCCCAAGAGTTGAATGGAGGCCATAGTTTTGTTCACCTGGTGTTCCTCTAAGAATGTCAAACTCAAGCTGATCTCCAAGGTTTTGGGAACTGGGTTGCATCTAATTCATGGTTCCTATGTAAACTTACTTCAGTATCATGACAGTTAGAAAACTCAAATGGAATATTAGCATTTGATGAAGAATACATGTTTAGTGTTTGGGCGCAATGTCGCCATAATGATGTTTGAATCCTCGGTGGTATTGTAGTTTTTTTTTAGCTTTCCTTTGAGAATGTAATACTGAACATTGTATTTAATAGAACTTGCATTTTTCTTCTTTGAATTCCTTTCATCATGCACTTAGAATGAGGTCAGCTTAAGTATTGTTTGAGAAGTCCTCACTTCTTCTTTGAATTCCTTTCATCATGCACTTAGAATGAGGCCAACTTAAGTATTGTTTGAGAAGTCCTCACGCCTCTTGAACTGGACTGGGCTTGTATGCCTTGGCAGCAAATTAAACGGCAGGATGTTTTGAAATTTTCATCCTTTTTAACACAATTATCCATGATTATGATTTAAACAAGTTCATCGTTAGCTAGCCAAGTAAAACATAAAACTAGTCCTAAAAAAAATCATAAAAATGATTCTGAATCAATCTTAGCATTGAAACATCCTGAAAACCATCAAGTCGAGATTGACTATGAATAGTTTAAACATGATTGTAAAATAATGTTGCAGCTCACACATGATTTTAAGTTAATACACCTATGGCTTGAAAATTTGACCTTTGCAACACCCAGAACGGAATGTAGAAATATGGCCTTGAAATTTGTAAGCTAAATCTAAGTTTGTCACAAACTGATTTAGAATCCAAACATAGCTTGACGCTTGCAATCGATTCGAACAAAGCTTGAGACCAAAATTGTCTGTGTCTAGAAGCATCATGTGAAGTATCTTTGAACAAATTGCATTAAACGCATATCATAACAAGCCACTTGTAGCGATGCTTAAACAACCTTTAGTGAAATTTATAACCAAGTTGAAATAAAGTTTAAATTCCTTGAAAACCAACAATTCTGTTACGAGATAGATCCAATCATGTACTTGATGTCATTGAACATATCATATCTGTCTGATCGTGAGAACGAGGACACGCATGAGTTTGGACATAAGGGGTTGGAGGCGAGCTCTCCCTACAAGGTTTCATTTACAAAGGTCTTTATAAACGAAATCTTAGAGAATCATGGCTAGAAGTCGTGAAGTAGTAAGACATTCATTAAATACCGAAGTAGGACAAATTTGGGGTATGACAGGATGACGGTTTGTTACCTCAGGCAGATACAAGAGAGGGGAGTATTTGAAGATGTGTCTCCTTGAATGGCAGAAAGGTTGACTACATATCGCATCTCCAGTTAGTTCCAACTCACTAGGTATCATATGGTTGTGGTTCTGTTCTTCCACAAGGTCGCTGCTAGGAACCGGCACCGTCACGTTTAGCCATAACCTGTGCAAAACAATATCAGAAGCTCAGTTAAATGTCTTTTTAGCAGTATCATTTTATGAATCCTTTGGGACAGTTAGTTAACCATTCTTTTGGGGGAAGCGGTTACATTGCCGACCACATTTGTCTAGATGGTCGTTATGTCCAAAGAACATGGAAGTGCAGCAAAATGAAATAGTCAACATCCCACCAAATGACAATCCAACCTGTTAACTGATATACTCCGCGGGAATCAAACACCCTGCCGCCAGTTTATGCAATGCCGTTAACGAACCCTACAACAAGGAATGTGACGCCATGAATCACTGAAGGAGCATACTTAAATAGGAAGACATTGATTTCACGAAAATAAAGTAGGCACCATTCCTACAATGATAAGAGGCAATTATGAGAAGGGAACAAAACAGGTTGAACATCATATGAACTTACTCCAACTGCCAGCAGCACGAGGAAATCCAAAGCACCACTGTTGGAGGATTCAATAAGTCGTTTTCGTTGTCTCGGCTGCAATAAAGAATGATCAGCTTCTCTGAGGATTTATATGCCCGTGAAGTGTATTTGAGCCGACTTTGTTTTCCCCCTCCTACTCCGAATTGTTATTACAGAGGTCCAAGAGGATGCACCAGATTCACAGTTTCCGCTTTTTGCTGCTCTTACCTGTTAATTGTTACGGTAAAAATGGAATTATTATCCTCTCAAATCAATCCACAGACATAGTAAAATATAGGGATGTACATCATTGCATTTAGATAAATCAGGATGGTTTTCAAACACGAGATCAACAACATCAAATCATTTTCAATTTGGACAGAAAGCGTACGGACAGGCTTCAACGAGAAAGGAAACCACATAACTATCATGAAAACATGTCCACAACTATTCCATTTCTTTCCAAAACTGGATAAAACATGTTCATACGAAAGGGGTAATGTTTTTAACAGAAGATTAATTAGTGTCGCTACTCGAAAAATGCATCGCGCAACGACGGGGAGGCGAAAAAGATAGACAGAAGAGTCGCCACCAAACTTTATTTATCCCGTGAGGGGAAAGGAAAATATCGAGAAAACCTTAAGAAAGAAATGGATAAGATGGTCTCGCAACCAATGAACGGGTTCGGAAGCCGGTTATGCGAAGGGAAGGTATTAGCACCCCTCGCATCCATCGTACTCGATGGGAACCTTTTGTTTGTCGATGTGTGATTTTATTTGTTTAAACATTATGCTATAAAAGTGTTCCACGGGGTAAAAGAAGGGTTAGAAACAGGAAAGTTAGGAGGAAAGAGATAACGGGGAAAAAGAGAAAGAACAGACTCGGTAGGACTTTGCAGTCCTATGCCTACGTATTCTCAATAGACATGAGAAAGTCAGAGTCGACGTAGTTCGGAAAACTACGGGTGATAGGGGGATTGTGCTCGCCAAGACATCGCCGTCTTGTGCCTACGTATTCTCATCTGACATGAGAAATCAGAGCAGCCGTAGTTCGGCCAACTACGGGTGAAAGGTGAAAAAGGGAGCTCGCCAAGACATCGCCGTCTTGTGCCTACGTATTCTCATCTGACATGAGAAATCAGAGCAAACGTAGTTCGTGCTAACGGGTGAAAGGTGAAAAAGGGAGCTCGCCAAGACATCGCCGTCTTGTGCCTACGTATTCTTATCTGGCATGAGAAATCAGAGCAAACGTAGTTCGTGCTAACGGTGTGTTGATGTTTTTTATGGATGATGCTATCGTGCGCATTCTAGCAGTTAGGTGTTTCGCTGCTCGCTCGTTGGAGACTTAGGCGTTACCTGTTTGCGGTAGAACGGACGTAACATATCCTTTTTGAAAGATTGATTAGTTTTCGCCACGCGAGGCAAGAAGTCACGTTTGATTGATTGGAGATTGTTTTTTAGGGGGCGAGACAGGTCCTCGGATAGTAACCCCTACGGGTAGTACCCAATTCATTACCTCAAAGTTTTTGTTATAAAAAGGTGTGGCGAACGAGGTGTCTTCGTATTGAAAGACGAGTGTCGAAACCACCCTCACTACAGTGGGCATCCCAACACTCGAAGAAGAATAGGTCTACACCCAATCCTCTCTCTTTAATTCAATACAAAGAGAACTTCGTTCTCTTATTAAAGATGTTTTTGGTTTTGAATGGTAAGTGCTTTGCGACAAAGAACCCTACGGTAAACGTCAGCACTCGGGATAGGAGAAGGCCTACGCCTAACCACTCCACGACCATTCAAGTTTTTGTTGTGAAAAGATTTGAAAATGCACTCGGTACAGGACCGAGGTTTTAGGTGTGAAAATTGTGGAAGAAAGATTGTGAAAGCGAGATGGTGGATAAAGAAGTCACGTCTTCGTATTGAAAGACGAGTGTCGAGACCACCCTCACTACAGTGGGCATCCCAACGCTCGAAGAAGAAGAGGTCTACACCCAATCCTCTCTTTTTAATTCAATACAAAGAATTGAATTTGAAGATGGTTTGACAATGTTTTTGAATCGAGTCGGGACAGGTGACGAAGAGAGAAAAGAGGTGGTCTCAGATCCAACATTACTTATCAATAATTTGACTGGTAATGAATTACGGAGGTCTCGTCATCGACCCAAAACAAAAATAAAATAAATCTAAATTCAAAATTCCTCACAAAACTTAATTAAAAATTAAATGAAAATAAAATAATTTTAAAAACTTGACAAAAATTAAGAAAATCACAAAATCAAAAAGGAGGGGGTGTAGCATGACATATGAGGTGTGAGTCATGTGGGCTTCAAGCCTATCATCACCTTTATGATGACCCCAAAAAAAAACAGAATCACCAAAAAAACAGCACGGGCCTCGTCAGGCCCAAAACTACAAAAGGGTGGCCGATATCATCACCAAAACTGATGGGGTGCATCGTGTCTTTAGTCAAACCAACCATTTCCTTTAACATGTAATAAAACCAACCAAAAATGCAGAAAAAATTCAAAGCAGGAAGGACATTCTGAACAAAAGCCATACCATTTCAAGAAAAACACGCCGAAAGTCACAGATAAAACAAGATTGGTTTGTCGATTCGCTCAAAACTTCTCGCGACTTCTCTCCCCATTTTTCAGATCCAAAATTGTTCTAGGTTTGTCTCAGTTTACAACACGCTGGAAGGAAATCAAGAACGAAGACGCACGACTTTCCCACCTTGGTGCTTCAGTGCTCTCACTCTCAATCTATCGCCCTGTTTTCTTCCGATCCGGGTTCATTTTGGGTTAAATGTTCGTCTCAAATTTCTTCTCCTCCTACTCCTTCCAGATCTGTTTCTGATTTGACTTTTGAAGGGTAATGATTTCTGGTTATTTGGGATTTGGATGGGTTTAAGTGTGGTTATGGTTTGTAGGCTAACGAAGGTGAGTTGAGTGTTTCGGGTTGATTTTCGGAGAAATCTGGTGTTTATGGATGAAGAATTTACGGAAGGGATTTGGAAGTTAGTGAAGAAAGAGTTTGAGGTTCTTTTGGATTCCGGGTTTTGATCCACTGGGTTGTTGAAGATAGTCAGGTTAATGGAGGGTTTGAGGTTTTAAGGTAGAGATGGTCGGTTTTGACGTTGGGAACATGTTGTTTTCATGGTTTCGAAAACTGGTTATCTGTTAGAGTTTGATTTGCAGGTGGTGGCGGTTGAATGAGTTTGGCTAGGAAGATGAAGATTTGTGGAGTATGATGCCGACAAATTTGTAGGCGTGTTATTTAAAGATGAGGCAATGTGTTATGTGTTGTTGCAGAAACAAAAACATGGTTGAATGGAAAGAAACGCAAGTTGGAGTGGACTTTTGCCCAAACGGTAGCAGGTCTGAGTTTTGGGGTGGCAACAGTTGTTGGTTGGTGTGTTAGGTTTGTGTTTTTGTTGGAGAATGAGTTGAGATGGGTGAAAAATGAGTTCAACCTTGAAGGTGACATTATGTTTATGTGTTATGGAAGAAGAAAACGGTGAATGTTTAGCTTGTGGTTACTGAGGTTGTTTTGAATGTTCGAGTTTTCACAGATGAAAAAAGAAAATGGTGATGATGAACATGATGTGAGAAGTTTTGAAGGTTGATAATTGTTGTCGGTTATGTCAATTGGTGAGGAAGATGTGAAGAGTTTTTTTTTTTAAGAGAGATGAATGAGCTGTTTTCATTTTTCTAGAGTTGTATGGTTTTGTTGTGCCTTTTTAATTACTTTGGAGTGATGGTTGTGAATTTATGCAGGTCTTGTCTGGCATGGGTGTTAAAGCATAGCAGAGTGGTTGTCTGGCGGTACGGTTTGCGACAGGTTGTTGTCTGCTTGTTGGTAATGGTTGTGATACGGCTGGGAGGTTGGGGTAGCAGGCTGGCACTGCTGTAGGTTGCAGAGTTGTCTGGTGTGGTGTGTGGGCTAGCTGAGATGTTGTAGCTGAGTTGTTTGTTTTTTTTTTGTCAAAAGGAAGAATGAAAGTGTGGTTCCTAATCCCCCCCATACCAATGAAGATTTAGTTTATGTTATATTGCTGGTTGGTTTTTGGTTTGATAGCTAGTTGCGATTTTGGAGGAGGAAACATAACGACATGGTTGTGAGGTTTGCGGTATTAAGATTTTCTTGTCTCAATCCACATATAGGTCGCGTGTACCCTACTTTCTCTTGTTTGGTGTCCTGTCTTTTATTGTTTGTGAACTCATTAAATTTGCAAATCACCAATGTTGTTGTTGCAGGTTTGTTGCAGCTGTTCCTTTCGCAGGAAAATTTGTTTGCGACAAAGGACAATGGTTAGATCGTTGAAATGGTTGAAGCCCAATGTAATCATTTATTGCTAGCATCAGAATCATGTGTATTCTTTTTTACGCCGCCGATGATGTGGGACTGTTTGCAAGTATATAACAACTTTAAAACAAAGTTATCATGTGACTGTTAATGAACCGTGATTGGTTTTCTCCTGCAGGTCTGAACTCGCTCCTAGAAGCAGAAGGAAAGCCATATGTTATTTTCCGGTGTTGTGCGTTGTGAATACCGGATGTATGCGGCGAATCACGCAGTATGTACTCTTACCACCATTTCAATTGTCATGCTGCTGTATTTTCCATCTGTTTTCGTTTCTTACTCTTTTGCTCCCTGTGCCCAAAACGGTATTACGATTTTTCGTGTGCAAATCGCGACTTTGATATCATACGGGACTCATGAGGCCTCCGTTGCTGGCTGTATGCTCTTTCTTGTAGGTTTGCGCTGGAACTGTGTGAGTTTGCAACGTGGCCATGGTTGAAACGAGGAAAGGAACGAGTAGCTATTGGCGTGGTTTACGGTGCATGTTTTGTTGTAACTTGTGTACGAATTGCAGCTGGGGTGTTAGTAGGAAACATAGCATGGTTTCAGCATGTGGAGTGGCAGCAAGAACCGTAACAAGCATACGGTTGTGAAAAGCAAACTGTAGCTTTAGCTTTTCTTCTTTTTTTTTGAAATTTTTGTAATCTCTTGGTGTAACACATATACATGGGCCTTGAGACAAAATGAAATGGGCTTAAGAGTTTTTTTTTTGTTTTTGTGGTGAACAATTAATTTTGAATTTATGCGAATGGACTTTGATCAGTTTGTTAACTGCACCTCCTTTTCTTGTAATATTTTAATGAATCTCCTGTAGATTCTTTTGTACAATGATGGATTCCAAATGCTTCCAATTGGATCGGGCCCGACAATATCACTTATTCACATCTCCATGCAGTTATTGATCTTTGACGAAAAGGTGATAATCAAAACTTGAAGCTTCGATTAAATCCAAAAATCTCATAAACTAAATCCAAACCTTTGAATAAATTGGAGCCTTCGAATCAAAACAAATTTGTTTGAAGTCAACCACTTCCTGCACAAACGATTAAATTCCTTGAATCAAACCTTGAGGAATGCCTCCAGAATGTAAAGATGTTTAAATTGATTTCTGATGAATGACATCATAGTAAGGGAACCGTCTGGGAATGATCTTGACTGGAATATCATGCCTGAATCTTCACTTAAAATATAAGAACGTGAACCACATTAACAAAATTTCCCAATAACCTGAGGTGCCTCATTGTTTTGATTTTCTTAATAGCACTGCAACCTGATTTCAAAGAATCTGACTTGCCATGAAACCTGGTTTGGTAATTGTTAAGCATAAAGTATAGGTCCATGACAAAATCCACCCTGAGAACCACAAGGTCTTTTCTACCAAACTGCTGACAAAAGCCCTAAGCAAACTGCATCTTGTAATAATTCAGGGAAACTGGAGCCGTGCCTGATAAACCTCAAATATGCATTGCTCATGACAATTGAAAACTCAACACCCCTGCCTCAAACTTGAGTACCATGAATGAAATAACCTTTGAACAGTAGAAATCTAACTCAAAAGAAAACCTCTCGACCAATCCTAACTCAAACACTTTAGAAGTTTCTGAAGTCAATCCCTGATTCACGAAAGAAACAAAGCCACCAAAGAGTTGATAAATTGGTTAGTTATGCAATATGACGACTGATCTAAATGATATGCATATGAAAATACGAAGCAAAAGCCAGTCAAAGTCGGAAAAACCGGTGGGCAAATTTTAGGGTGCAACAGCTGCCCCTATTCAATCGACTTGGACCAGAAGGGATGAAAAGTAACCGCTTTCAGACATTCATGGTAAAAGGTGATTGAATACAAAAGAACCCGAAAATTTGCCAACCGCAAAAAGAAACCTCTGACATCGTCGTCAAAATAAACTTCTCAACATCGCCGTTGAAGAATCAAATCACTTGACATCGCCGTCAAAACAAACTTCTCAACATCGCCGTTGAAGAATTAAACCATCTGACATCGCCGCCAGAAACAATCATCCAACATCGTCGCTGGAGAACTAAAGAACCTGACATCGCCGCCAGAGACAAACACAACTCTGAGAAACACCCGACATCGCCGTCAAGTACCTGTGGGGATACAGAACTCTGGCATCGCCGCCAGACAACCATGGTGCTAATAAACCTCTGACATCGCCACCAGACAAACATAAATCTGATAAGCACCTGACATCGCCGTCAACTCTCAACATCGTCCAATGATGGACGGAGAAACATTATACCTAAAACTCGCATCGTCTAATGGTAGACAGGAAGAACAATATATCCAAATCTCACATCGTCTAATGATAGACGAGAGGAACATCAAATCCAAATCTCGCATCGTCTAATGATAGACGAGAGGAAAATCTGAACCAAATCTCACATCGTCTAATGATAGACGAGAGGAACATCATATCCAAATCTCACATCGTCTAATGATAGACGAGAGGAATATCAAAACCAAATCTCGTATCGTCTAATGATAGACGAGAGGAAAATCATATCCAAATCTCACATCGTCTAATGATAGACGAGAGGAATATCAAAACCAAATCTCGTATCGTCTAATGATAGACGAGAGGAAAATCATATCCAAATCTTGCATCGCCTAATGATAGACGAGAGGAACATCAAAACCAAATCTCGCATCCTCTAATGATAGACGAGAGGAACATCATATTCAAATCTCGTATCGCCTAATGATAGACGAGAGGAACATCTGCTGGGGATGTCATCATCAGAGGGTTGATGGACAAAGTATGACCGACGTACGATCTGGAACCCAAAAGTAAGTAAGCGGATGAGCTGTCTGAACAAAGCTGTTGATATACCACTGTCTTGATTGAAGAGTGATTCAGGTTGCCACGGAAGGCTATCAAAAACTGGCTTATGCTTCGCATGCATATGTTTGAATATGTTTAATGACGTAATGCTCTATACAAAATGGAAATGTTACGCATTTGAGGATGAAATGCAAAGATGATGCAAATATGATAACTATATGCAAAATGCAGATGCAGGCTCGGGCTGCTGGGGAAAGCTGGATCTGAAAGAATCACTCCAGCAAAATAAATGCTGAAGAGGTGAAGCTAATTCCGCTGAGAATAGCCGGATGTGCCAAGTATGATTGGACTCTCCTGGGGATAGCTTGCACGTGCCAATGATGATTGGGCTTTTGCTGGGGAAGACAGGTGAAGGGTTACGACTTCCCGACATTCATCTTGAACCTGAAGATTGACTGCACCTGCTTGAATAGCTCTGAGCAGCTCTGAGATATGGAGAGGAAAAGTTCCTTTATTTCCAAACCTGCCCCAGCCTGTGGGATATCTGTATAAGTCTTCCTCGAAAGGAACCTGAAGTTCTGTACCCTGCTGGTTTAATATGAACTGCCTCAGCGTCATGAACCTCAGAGAGGTGCTTCAGATTAACTGCCTTCTGGATAAGGATAATATTTGTGCTCTTGGGGTAACCTGCCCCAGCTTTGAAGTGATTTTCCCCTGATTGGCCGATTTGTAGAGAAGTGCCCCTGGCTGACTTCGAGAGATTTATCGAATCTCGACCTGATTGCCCCAGATTAACTGATCTTCGGACGGCTGATTCCTTTGATGATCATTTGATATGCCTTTCCCCTACTCAACGGAGTATTCAGGCGCTCTGCAACTTATCTCGATCGAACTTTCCACTGCAGGAACTTTCCTGATGTCAAATGCTTTCTCGCGAGTAAAACGAATTGTTTTGCAAATGATAATATCAATGCAATGCATATGACAGTTTTGAAATCCAAGTCTGTTCACTAGAAAAAAGTTGTGATGTATAGTGAATGAATCACTTATCGAAATGTCAATATCAATACCCATAGGGTAAGAAAAAATCCTTTTAGGAGTCAGTTTCGACGCGATCTTTACCGAAGTATGCTTTCGAAACAAACTTGCTTCAATTAGGACTTTTGAAGGTTGTAACTTGGTTAGGTTCACGGTTTGAAAGAAAGGATGTAAGGCTCAAAGTTCTGTTTAACCCACCCACTCTCCTTGATGTTCTCCAATCCTACGTTCAGCTAATTCGACCTTAGCGTTCACCTTTCAAAGGTTAAACGATAAGAATGATGATTCGGGAAACCACAAGTTTTCGGAGTGACAGTCACTCGCTTTTCGTCTTTGGTGCCTGGAGTCACACGACTTGTTTTTCATTATTATTCACTCCCTATTTTTCCTGGACTGACTTTTTTGAGTTTATCTTCTGATCTCAAAGTCCAGTGGGATGCCCTAATTTTTGCCTAAGCCACTTGTTTTCAAGTTATCGACTTAGCGGGCTTCTGTTTTTTTGGAACAAATCGCGTGACACCGGCTTGTCTGACTTGTTGAAGGGGTTGTGACTGTCTCATTCCTTGGCTGGTGAAGGATAACCACTGTGGTTCTTTAGGTACGACCTATACAGGCATGATTGTTCCTCGAACGGGGACACTCCTTTTGCAATTTGGATGTTAGGTCGAATTAACTGATACCTACCCTGCCCCAGGTTAAGATTGAGGGTTTTTCGTTTTCAGAAAGAAACTCCTACAACTAGGCTCAAAGGGGTTGACAAGGGATTAACATCCTTATATCTCCTGTGTTTAGGGATTTGAAACAATGCTTGTACATCATCAGCAGAGATTTTATTCAAAAGCATACATTCGGAAGCTTGCGCGTCTTTCAATTTCGTCATCCTCCCTCAAGGAATTCCGCTTAAACAAGCGTTTGACATTAATGGAAAAGCAGTATTGAGTGAACACAAATGGATTTAATCAAAACATGCATATTCATTTCATTATCATTATCAATCGAAAACAAACACGTCTTACAAATGAAATTTGCAAATAAGTTCACACTTAAACAGAAAAGAAACTACAAATGCAAAGGAATAACATGATAGAGAGATTGCCAGCTTCGGGGAACTGGGCTTTCATTCTTGACTTGCTGCTGAACCAGCCATCTTTAGAATTGCTCATCGAAATCCGTCTGATACTCTTCTGAACATATGCTCTCGGTGAATCCCTCCATGACATTAGTTGCCGAACCCATATGGCTTGACGAAGGAAGATCGTTGATCTGAATACCCTGAGGCGTGATTGAAAACCTGTTGGAGTCCAGCAGAGTCTGAACCTGGCTTCTAAGCACCTTACAGTCTTCAGTTGAATGCCCCTGTGCCTCAACATGGTACTCACAGCGGGCGTTGACATCAAAATCTGAAGGATATGGAGAAGTCTCTAGATCGGTTTTCTTCGGCACTATCAAACCACCTCTGATCAAGTCTGGCAATATCTGACTGTACGATAACGGCAACTGAGTGAAATGTCTCTCTGGCTTCCTCGGTCTTCGTCGGGCATGCTGACGCTGCTGACGACGGTATGAATGTTGACTTTGTAGGGAAGCAGATATCCGATACGCATACCTAACAGGTTGCTGACTCTGAATACTTGAAACGTCTGAAAACTGAATCTGAGGTAATGGAGATTCGGGGATATCATTACTTTCTTTTTCCCATTCCTCTTTAGAGCTGAAAACTGATTCACTTTCATAAACTGAGGTATCTGAGATGTCTCGAATCTTTCCACTCTTGATTCCGCTCTCGATATGTTCTCCTGCTATCACTAAGTCAGCAAAGTTTAACGTTCCACCACTAATCAATATATCATAGTAATGGCCCTTCAAAGTACCCAAGAAAATGTCAACCAATTCTCTATCCTGAAGCGGTGGTTGAACACGAGCAGCAAATTCTCTCCATCTCTGCACATACCCCCTAAAGGATTCATTCTCCGCTTGAGATAATTCTTGCAACTGCATGCGGCTGGGATTCATGTTGAGATTGTAGTTGTACTGCTTCACAAAGGCATTGGCTAAATCTGACCATGATCGGATGCAACCACTTTCCAGCTGCATATACCAACTCAACGATGCCCCACTCAGACTTTCCTGGAAACAGTGAATCATAAGCTTGTTATTGTGGACATGCGAGGTCATTCTTCTGCAATACATCACCAAATGCTGCTTCGGACAACTATCCCCTTTGTACTTCTCAAAATTGGGCGCCTTAAACTTCGGAGGCATCACAAGACCTGGCACCAAACACATGCTCGAAGCATTCAAATTAAGAGTGTTTTGACTCATCATGGCATCAAGCTTTTCATCCAACAGATGATACCTTCTCATAAACTCAACAGTCTGTGGGTTTTTAGGATTAATCTTTGGAACAACCCTTTGGGAATCTGGCACAGAGAAAGTGAAGTTATGATAGTCCGAGTCATGGAGAGAAGATGAATCTCTATCTCTAACAATAGTATGCTCTTGATCTTCGACAGGAATCTGCACATGCTGAGCTTGAGCAACATTGTTCACTGGAGTCCTCTGAACATTGGTATTTCTTCTTGTCATAGCTGTCATGGCCTCCATGAGTTGATCCAACTGATTCTTCATCATCTCAAACTCTGCCCTCGTAACAACCAAATTCTGCTCCTCTGAGTCCATGATCCTTCCAGAAGCTAACTCAAATCCAATGTGAATGTCGGGAAATCAACTGCGGGTTGGACAAAGGACTGGTAAGCTCTCTGCTCCGGTTGAGGATGGATATGCAAAAATGAGATGCAAATGAAATGCAATGCAAAATGCTAATGCAACACACAAAGGATCAAAGTCACAAATTCTGCAAGAAAACACAACGAGATATCTCTCACCTCGGGTGGGTAATCTATTGGTTTATAAGAGGGTATTCCAAAGGCTTTTCAAACAAAGTCCCATGCACTAACCCTCAAAAGTTTCCCATCAGAACGACTACTCGTAAGACGGTAATCCTTTCAAAAGGATGAACACAGAGTTATGTTTTAGGAACCTTCGGAATAAGGTTCTACAAAAGGTCCTCAGAGTCAAGGACTCCCAATTGGAAATAAAGACGCCGTTACGACTACACGTAAGACATCATTGTTCCAACGGGGTCTCATCTGAGCGGTGGAATTCAAACCAATTCAACGAGTCCTACGTCTCGCAAATCAGAAAGAAACCACCTCCTGATCTTAGTGTATACTAGAAAGCTCGGGTAGAAAGCTTTATCCTTACAACCCATCCCAATAAACCCAACAGGTTAGAAAAAAAACACAACAATAAGATAAAAAGCAAAAGCAAATAAAGCACAAATGCAACAAACAAAATAGGCTTGGCTTGCCACCTGTACAACACACTTGTCTAGTTGTTGTTACTTTCCCCAGCAGAGTCGCCAGCTGTCGCTACTCGAAAAATGCATCGCGCAACGACGGGGAGGCGAAAAAGATAGACAGAAGAGTCGCCACCAAACTTTATTTATCCCGTGAGGGGAAAGGAAAATATCGAGAAAACCTTAAGAAAGAAATGGATAAGATGGTCTCGCAACCAATGAACGGGTTCGGAAGCCGGTTATGCGAAGGGAAGGTATTAGCACCCCTCGCATCCATCGTA
Organism: Lathyrus sativus; assembly: GCA_963859935.3. Classification (NCBI taxonomy): domain Eukaryota; kingdom Viridiplantae; phylum Streptophyta; class Magnoliopsida; order Fabales; family Fabaceae; genus Lathyrus; species Lathyrus sativus. The sequence goes on from OZ012739.1 coordinate 422,894,613, forward strand.
CTCGATGGGAACCTTTTGTTTGTCGATGTGTGATTTTATTTGTTTAAACATTATGCTATAAAAGTGTTCCACGGGGTAAAAGAAGGGTTAGAAACAGGAAAGTTAGGAGGAAAGAGATAACGGGGAAAAAGAGAAAGAACAGACTCGGTAGGACTTTGCAGTCCTATGCCTACGTATTCTCAATAGACATGAGAAAGTCAGAGTCGACGTAGTTCGGAAAACTACGGGTGATAGGGGGATTGTGCTCGCCAAGACATCGCCGTCTTGTGCCTACGTATTCTCATCTGACATGAGAAATCAGAGCAGCCGTAGTTCGGCCAACTACGGGTGAAAGGTGAAAAAGGGAGCTCGCCAAGACATCGCCGTCTTGTGCCTACGTATTCTCATCTGACATGAGAAATCAGAGCAAACGTAGTTCGTGCTAACGGGTGAAAGGTGAAAAAGGGAGCTCGCCAAGACATCGTCGTCTTGTGCCTACGTATTCTTATCTGGCATGAGAAATCAGAGCAAACGTAGTTCGTGCTAACGGTGTGTTGATGTTTTTTATGGATGATGCTATCGTGCGTATTCTAGCAGTTAGGTGTTTCGCTGCTCGCTCGTTGGAGACTTAGGCGTTACCTGTTTGCGGTAGAACGGACGTAACATATCCTTTTTGAAAGATTGATTAGTTTTCGCCACGCGAGGCAAGAAGTCACGTTTGATTGATTGGAGATTGTTTTTTAGGGGGCGAGACAGGTCCTCGGATAGTAACCCCTACGGGTAGTACCCAATTCATTACCTCAAAGTTTTTGTTATAAAAAGGTGTGGCGAACGAGGTGTCTTCGTATTGAAAGACGAGTGTCGAAACCACCCTCACTACAGTGGGCATCCCAACACTCGAAGAAGAAGAGGTCTACACCCAATCCTCTCTCTTTAATTCAATGCAAAGAGAACTTCGTTCTCTTATTAAAGATGTTTTTGGTTTTGAATGGTAAGTGCTTTGCGACAAAGAACCCTACGGTAAACGTCAGCACTCGGGATAGGAGAAGGCCTACGCCTAACCACTCCACGACCATTCAAGTTTTTGTTGTGAAAAGATTTGAAAATGCACTCGGTACAGGACCGAGGTTTTAGGTGTGAAAATTGTGGAAGAAAGATTGTGAAAGCGAGATGGTGGATAAAGAAGTCACGTCTTCGTATTGAAAGACGAGTGTCGAGACCACCCTCACTACAGTGGGCATCCCAACGCTCGAAGAAGAAGAGGTCTACACCCAATCCTCTCTTTTTAATTCAATACAAAGAATTGAATTTGAAGATGGTTTGACAATGTTTTTTAATCGAGTCGGGACAGGTGACGAAGAGAGAAAAGAGGTGGTCTCAGATCCAACATTACTTATCAATAATTTGACTGGTAATGAATTACGGAGGTCTCGTCATCGACCCAAAACAAAAATAAAATAAATCTAAATTCAAAATTCTTCACAAAACTTAATTAAAAATTAAATGAAAATAAAATAATTTTAAAAACTTGACAAAAATTAAGAAAATCACAAAATCAAAAAGGAGGGGGGTGTAGCATGACATATGAGGTGTGAGTCATGTGGGCTTCAAGCCTATCATCACCTTTATGATGACCCCAAAAAAAAACAGAATCACCAAAAAAACAGCACGGGCCTCGTCAGGCCCAAAACTACAAAAGGGTGGTCGATATCATCACCAAAACTGACGGGGTGCATCGTGTCTTTAGTCAAACCAACCATTTCCTTTAACATGTAATAAAACCAACCAAAAATGCAGAAAAAATTCAAAGCAGGAAGGACATTCTGAACAAAAGCCATACCATTTCAAGAAAAACACGCCGAAAGTCACAAATAAAACAAGATTGGTTTGTCGATTCGCTCAAAACTTCTCGCGACTTCTCTCCCCATTTTTCAGATCCAAAATTGTTCTAGGTTTGTCTCAGTTTACAACACGCTGGAAGGAAATCAAGAACGAAGACACACGACTTTCCCACCTTGGTGCTTCAGTGCTCTCACTCTCAATCTATCGCCCTGTTTTCTTCCGATCCGGGTTCATTTTGGGTTAAATGTTCGTCTCAAATTTCTTCTCCTCCTACTCCTTCCAGATCTGTTTCTGATTTGACTTTTGAAGGGTAATGATTTCTGGTTATTTGGGATTTGGATGGGTTTAAGTGTGGTTATGGTTTGTAGGCTAACGAAGGTGAGTTGAGTGTTTCGGGTTGATTTTCGGAGAAATCTGGTGTTTATGGATGAAGAATTTACGGAAGGGATTTGGAAGTTAGTGAAGAAAGAGTTTGAGGTTCTTTTGGATTCCGGGTTTTGATCCATTGGGTTGTTGAAGATAGTCAGGTTAATGGAGGGTTTGAGGTTTTAAGGTAGAGATGGTCGGTTTTGACGTTGGGAACATGTTGTTTTCATGGTTTCGAAAACTGGTTATCTGTTAGAGTTTGATTTGCAGGTGGTGGCGGTTGAATGAGTTTGGCTAGGAAGACGAAGATTTGTGGAGTATGATGCCGACAAATTTGTAGGCGTGTTATTTAAAGATGAGGCAATGTGTTATGTGTTGTTGCAGAAACAAAAACATGGTTGAATGGAAAGAAACGCAAGTTGGAGTGGACTTTTGCCCAAACGGTAGCAGGTCTGAGTTTTGGGGTGGCAACAGTTGTTGGTTGGTGTGTTAGGTTTGTGTTTTTGTTGGAGAATGAGTTGAGATGGGTGAAAAATGAGTTCAACCTTGAAGGTGACATTATGTTTATGTGTTATGGAAGAAGAAAACGGTGAATGTTTAGCTTGTGGTTACTGAGGTTGTTTTGAATGTTCGAGTTTTCACAGATGAAAAAAAGAAAATGGTGATGATGAACATGATGTGAGAAGTTTTGAAGGTTGATAATTGTTGTCGGTTATGTCAATTGGTGAGGAAGATGTGAAGAGTTTTTTTTTAAGAGAGATGAATGAGCTGTTTTCATTTTTCTAGAGTTGTATGGTTTTGTTGTGCCTTTTTAATTACTTTGGAGTGATGGTTGTGAATTTATGCAGGTTTTGTCTGGCATGGGTGTTAAAGCATAGCAGAGTGGTTGTCTGGCGGTACGATTTGCGACAGGTTGTTGTCTGCTTGTTGGTAATGGTTGTGATACGACTGGGAGGTTCGGGTAGCAGGCTGGCACTGCTGTAGGTTGCAGAGTTGTCTGGTGTGGTGTGTGGGCTGGCTGAGATGTTGTAGCTGAGTTGTTTGTTTGTTTTTTGTCAAAAGGAAGAATGAAAGTGTGGTTTCTAATCCCCCCCATACCAATGAAGATTCAGTTTATGTTATATTGCTGGTTGGTTTTTGGTTTGATAGCTAGTTGCGATTTTGGAGGAGGAAACATAACGACATGGTTGTGAGGTTTGCGGTATTAAGATTTTCTTGTCTCAATCCATATATAGGTCGCGTGTACCCTACTTTCTCTTGTTTGGTGTCCTGTCTTTTATTGTTTGTGAACTCATTAAATTTGCAAATCACCAATGTTGTTGTTGCAAGTTTGTTGCAGTTGTTCCTTTCGCAGGAAAATTTGTTTGCGACAAAGGACAATGGTTAGATCGTTGAAATGGTTGAAGCCCAATGTAATCATTTATTGCTAGCATCGGAATCATGTGTATTCTTTTTTGCGCCGCCGATGATGTGGGACTGTTTGCAAGTATATAACAACTTTAAAACAAAGTTATCATGTGACTGTTAATGAACCGTGATTGGTTTTCTCCTGCAGGTCTGAACTCGCTCCTAGAAGCAGAAGGAAAGCCATATGTTATTTTCCGGTGTTGTGCGTTGTGAATACCGGATGTATGCGGCGAATCACGCAGTATGTACTCTTACCACCATTTCAATTGTCATGCTGCTGTATTTTCCATCTGTTTTCGTTTCTTACTCTTTTGCTCCCTGTGCCCAAAACGGTATTACGATTTTTTCGTGTGCAAATCGCGACTTTGATATCATACGGGACTCATGAGGCCTCCGTTGCTGGCTATATGCTCTTTCTTGTAGGTTTGCGCTGGAACTGTGTGAGTTTGCAACGTGGCCATGGTTGAAACGAAGCTAGGAACGAGTAGCTATTGGCGTGGTTTACGGTGCATGTTTTGTTGTAACTTGTGTACGAATTGCAGCTGGGGTGTTAGTAGGAAACATAGCATGGTTTCAGCATGTGGAGTGGCAGCAAGAACCGTAACAAGCATACGGTTGTGAAAAGCAAACTGTAGCTTTAGCTTTTCTTCTTTTTTTTTGAAATTTTTGTAATCTCTTGGTGTAACACATATACATGGGCCTTGAGACAAAATGAAATGGGCTTAAGAGTTTTTTTTTTGTTTTTGTGGTGAACAATGAGATTTGAATTTATGCGAATGGACTTTGATCAGTTTCTTAACTGCACCTCCTTTTCTTGTAATATTTCAATGAATCTCCTGTAGATTCTTTTGTATAATGATGGATTCCAAATGCTTCCAATTGGATCGGGCCCGACAATATCACTTATTCACATCTCCATGCAGTTATTGATCTTTGACAAAAAAGTGATAATCAAAACTTGAAGCTTCGATTAAATCCAAAAATCTCATAAACTAAATCCAAACCTTTGAATAAATTGGAGCCTTCGAATCAAAACAAATTTGTTTGAAGTCAACCACTTCCTGCACAAACGATTAAATTCCTTGAATCAAACCTTGAAGAATGCCTCCAGAATGTAAAGATGTTTAAATTGATTTCTGATGAATGATATCATAGTAAGGGAACCGTCTGGGAATGATCTTGACTGGAATATCATGCCTGAATCTTCACTTAAAAGATAAGAACGTGAACCACATTAACAAAATTTCCCAATAACCTGAGGTGCCTCATTGTTTTGATTTTCTTAATAGCACTGCAACCTGATTTCAAAGAATCTGACTTGCCATGAAACCTGGTTTGGTAATTGTTAAGCATAAAGTATAGGTCCATGACAAAATCCACCCTGAGAACCACAAGGTCTTTTCTACCAAACTGCTGACAAAAGCCCTAAGCAAACTGCATCTTGTAATAATTCAGGGAAACTGGAGCCGTGCCTGATAAACCTCAAATACGCATTGCTCATGACAATTGAAAACTCAACACCCCTGCCTCAAACTTGAGTACCATGAATGAAATAACCTTTGAACAGTAGAAATCTAACTCAAAAGAAAACCTCTCGACCAATCCTAACTCAAACACTTTAGAAGTTTCTGAAGTCAATCCCTGATTCACGAAAGAAACAAAGCCACCAAAGAGTTGATAAATTGGTTAGTTATGCAATATGACGACTGATCTAAATGATATGCATATGAAAATACGAAGCAAAAGCCAGTCAAAGTCGGAAAAACCGGTGGGCAAATTTTAGGGTGCAACAATTAGGACAAGTGATTGTACAACTATAAAAAGAGGCCATCAGAATCAAACCAAGGGGGGAAGACACACAGAAAAATCCCAAATCGAAAAAACATAAAAATTCGTAAGAGAAACTTATCTGTTTTAAGCTCTGCCGTCAACTGCGACTCACCTGTCACCGGAAACGCCTTTCACCGCAAACCGCCCTTCATCGTCGCAGAACTATCTTGAAATCGTCAGCATCGAGAATCACGAAGCTTCCGTCGGGATCGCCAAAACCCGGCCATCCATCCAAGCATCCATCGTGAATCAATCTCCATCAAAACCCCTGCAAAAACAAAACCCATTTCTAAACCGTGAGTATTTTCACTAACATCTTAACTTTGTTTGTTTGTTTGACTTATGCAAGAAATAGAAGAGAAAAGGTTGCGAAGGAGAAAGTACAAAAAGAAGAGAAGCGAGAGAGAATGAGAAGGAGAAGCTCGCAGCGGAAGAAAAAAGGGGGGAATTTGGGGCTTTAGGGTTTTAGCTTTTTTGTTGTTGTTGTTTTATGTTGTAATCATATGCATGCACGCACACACACTTATCACGCACCCTTGCACACACGGCGCTTCGATCTCCAACGGATTAGATCCGGCGATCCACATCGCGCATACCCACCGTAACCCATGCACCTGCGCCTCGCTGAACCTTTTTTTGCCTTAATCCCTTTAATTAACCAATTTAATCAGTTTTATTAATCTTTAACCTTAATTAACTTGTTTTTTAATTAAATCCATTTAAATAATTCAATAATAACCTTTATTTAATATTTACTTAATCTTTCTTTAATTTGACTTTCTTTTTTAATTAATTAATTAATCTATTATTATTATAATTAAACCTTTTATAAAATAACGTTTATAATTAACTCGCTTGAACCTTTTTTTTGTAAAATCACTAAATATAATTCGGTCAAAACTCATATTTATAATTTGTTTTTATCTATTAATAATAACAACTTTTTTGCTACATAATATTAAAATCTATCATTAGTAACTAAGCTTATGTTTGCTAATTAAATTTAATTGATTTATAACTTAAAAATCCCTTTACTAAAAAATATCCAATATAACTCTTCTTAAAATCAATCTCACTAGTAATAACTATAATAACTTTTCAGAAAATCGATTCAACTAAAACCTTTTTGCTAATAAAATCAAATTAACTTTCCTTAAAATCAATTCAACTAAAAATAATCAAATCAATCTGACCCATTAATTAATTAATCATGCACGCCTACGTCCCGCATTGATTCCACGCACATATGCACAATTCACACACTCACTTAGCGCTTTCATGTGTTTGTGTATGGATTTATTTACGCGCTTTTATGTTATTTGTTTTATTTATTGTATTTATCTTATCGCATTGCATAAGCGTCCAAAGGAAGAACTTGCGCGTAACGTAAAACTTGCGCGTACGCATATCATTTGCATCATAATCCCCATTGATCCTTGATCCCATTCAGGTCTATCTTTTAAGATAGATCCTACCCCATAGGAGGACCTTTTATTTTTACAAACTTAGACAAAAACAAAATCAATTCAACTCAAACTATTCAAACACAATAGAGAATAAGACATGAGTCATCTTGACAGTCGAGATATAAATCTCCTGCCTCATAACAATACAATCAATATGTAGGAACTTTTCCGTTTGAGAGTGATAGTGGCATACTCGTCGATCACAATCCGAGTTTCTAACCCCTTCTCTCAAGACGATGCAAAGACTATTTTCCTACAAGTTGTGGTGGATAAGTCAAGTCCTCTCCTTCGAGATGACAACTCGTCTTTTCTCCTAGACCTAATCAACCAACCACCCTTATCCCGTAGGAACTTTGACCATAGTCAAAGAAATCCTCAAAGCCCATTAGGGGAACTACAAATACTCTGATTCCATTCCCGTCAGGATATGTAGGCACAAGATGCGACGTCTTGGCGAGTATACTTAGAAATAAACCATTAGGTCTTTTACCTTAAGCAGATAACCCTTAGCAATAAACAAACATTAAAACAAGAGGTTCCTGTAGAGTACTACAGAAACTTAGGATGCTAGCACCTTCCCTAAGTTTAACCAACCCCCAAACCTATAACTCTCTAGCTTTTGCATTTGCATTGCATTGTAGGTAATTTGATCTTTTTCCCTTCCTTTGGACAAATTAAAGACCAGTTGTAATGAATTTAAATTCAAGCTAATCAATAGCTTGGTATCCAATTTTCACCACGACAGGTATCATCAGATTTGTGCGAAGGCTGAAGATATTCATAAGACTGCTTTTAGAATGAGGTATGGACATTTAAGTATTATGTGATGCCATTTGGTGTGACTAATACGCTAGGTATATTTATGGAGTACACGAACAGGGTTTTCTATCCGTATTTGGACAAGTTTGTGATTATGTTCATTGATGATATTTTGATCTATTCTAAGAGTGAAGAGGATCATGCTGAGCATATGAGGATTGTGTTATATGTGTTGAAAGAGAAGCAGTTGTATGGTAAACTTTATAAGTGTGAGATTTGGTTGAAAGAAGTGAGTTTCCTTGAACATGTGATTTCGAGTGGAGGTATTGCAGTTGATCCGTTAAAGGTTGAAGCTGCATCACAGTGGGAAGCTCCGAAATCAGTTTTTAAGATTAGAAGTTTTCTTGTTTTAGCAGATTATTATCATAAATTTATTGGAGGATTTGCCAAGTTATCTTTGCCTTGGCCGCAGTGGACTAGGAAGGTTCAAGCTTTTGTTTTGGATGCAAAGTGTGAAGAAAGTTTTCAAGAGCTTTTGAGAAGGTTGACAACAGCTCCTGTTTTGATTTTGCCGAATCCGGCAGAACCGTTTGTTGTATATTGTGATGCTTCATTGATAGGATTGGGAGTTACTTTGATGCAACATCAGCAAGTTATAGCTTATGTTTCAAGGCAACTTAAAGTGCATGAGAGGAGTTATCTGAAGCATGATTTAGAGTTGGTTGCTATTGTGTTTGTGTTTAAGCTTTGGAGGCATTATTTGTTCGGATTGAGATTTGAAGTGTTTAGTGATCATAAGAGCTTGAAATATTTCTTTGATCAGAAAGATTTAAATGTGAGGCAGAGGAGATGGTTAGGAATTTTGAAGGACTATGATTTTGGTTTGAATTACCATCCGGGTAAAGCAAACATGGTAGTTGATGCATTGAGTAGGAAATTTTTACATATGTCGATGATGATGGTAAGAGAGTTGAAAATGATTGAGCAATTTCGAGATATGAGTTTGGTTTATGAAGAGACTTCTTATGGAGTTAAGCTTGGTATGTTGAAGCTTACAAGTGGTATTCTTGATGAGATTTGAGAAGGTCAGAAATCTGATTTGAGTTTGGTAGATCGGTTGACTTTGATCAATCAAGGTCGAAGAGCTGATTTTTGGATTAATGAAAATGGTATCATGAGATGTCATGATAGAGTTTTTGTTTCGGATATTGTTGAGCTTAAAAAGAGTATTCTTGAGGAAGGGCATTGTAGCGGGTTGAGTATTCATCTGGGTGCTACTAAGATGTATCAGGATTTGAGGAAAATATTTTGGTGGCCTAGTATGAAGAAAGAAATTGCAGAGTTTGTGTATTTTTGTTTGATTTGTCAGAAGTCAAAAATCGAACATCAGAAACTGTCGAGTTTGATGCAACTGTTCTATTCCTGAGTGGAAATGGGATATCATATCAATGGATTTTGTGTCTGGTTTACCTAGAACACAGAGTAATTGTGAAGCTATTTGGGTTATTGTGGATAGATTGACGAAATCCGCTCACTTTATTCCAATGGGAATGGATTACCCATTGGAGAAGTTAGTGAAGCTGTACATTAAGAGGTGTGTGAGTTTGCATGGTATTCCGTCTAGCATTGTGTCAGATAGAGATCTGAGGTTTACTTCAAGATTTTGGGAATGTTTGCAAAGTGCTTTGAGTATGAAGTTATGTTTGAGTTCTGCTTATCATCCACAGACAAATGGTCAGACTGAGAGGACGATTCAGTCGTTTAAGGATCTTTTGAGAGCTTGTGTGTTGGAAAAAGGAGGTGATTGGGATAACTACTTGCCTTTAATTGAGTTTACTTACAACATCAGTTTCCATTTGAGTATTGGAATGGCATCGTTTGAGGCATTATATGGTAGGAGGTATAAAACACCATTGTGTTGGTATGAGTCAGGAGAGAGTGTTGTGGTTGGACCTGAGATAGTCCAGCAGACTATTGATAAGATTAAGATAATTCAGGGGAATATGAAGATTTCTTAGAGTTGTCAGAAGAGTTATTATGACAAGAAGAGGAAAGCACTTGAATTTCTAGAGGGAGATCATGTGTTTCTTCAAGTTACTCCTGTAACTGGTGTTGGTAGAGCATTGAAGTCGATTAAGTTGACGTTGCGTTTTATTGGTCCTTATCAAATTTTGCATAGGATAGAAGAGGTAGCCTATCGGGTTGCCTTACCGCTGTCACTTGCTAATCTCCATGATATCTTCTATGTATCTCAGTTGAGGAAATACATTGTTGATCCATCTCATGTAGTCCAAGTAGATGATGTGCAGGTGAGAGATAACCTGACTGTGGAAACATCACCTATGCAGATAGAAGATAGGGAGTTGAAGCAACTCTGAGGTAAAGAGATTGCATTGGTGAAGGTAGCTTAGGGAGGATCAGCTGGTGGGAATGTAACTTGGGAACTTGAGAGTCAGATGTGGGAGTCTTATCCTGAGTTGTTCATTTGAGGTAATTTTTGAGGGCGAAAATCTTTAAGTGGGGGAGGTGTCGCTTGCGCGAAAATAAGGTGCCGGCATGACAGAAGAGTCGCCACCTTTCGTTATTTATCCCTCAGAACGGGAAAGGAAACGATCGGAAAAACCTGACGAATAAGGGTAAGACAAGGTCATCGCAACCATTGTCTGGGTTCGGGAGTCGGTTACGCAAGGGGAAGGTATTAGCACCCCTCACGTCCGTCGTACTCGACGGGATCCTCGCTTGTTTGTTTGCTTGGACGGGTTGGTTATAATCTATCTACCTATCAAGGCTGGCTGAAAAAGAAAAAATGACTCGGCAAAGCGTCGCACTTTATGCCTACGTATTCTCATCAGAGAATGAGAAATCAGAGTCAACGTAGTTCGGCTAACTATGGGTGATTATGGGGGAAAGGTTGCTCGCTAGGATGTCGCATCCTATGCCTACGTACTTTCATCTGGTATGAAAGATCAGAGCAAACGTAGTTCGGGAAACTACGGAACAATGGCTCAACTAGGAGGGAGACTATCAAGTCCTACCGTTATCATGCCATGGATTCATCCTATGGTTGAGGTTTGAACAGGGAACTCCTAGATGTTGTCATGCATAGGTTTCAACCTAAAAGTCTATCATCAAATCCTTATCCAAGGAAATGAGAGTCCTAAGGGATCATGTCAATGATACACAGAAACAGACAAAAACATCAGCTTTTAACAGTAAAATGCATGCAATGCAAGTGAGGGAGGAAATGTGTGTGGGGTTTCAGCCTCCACAAGCTCATCTCAACCTCAAGCCATTCATGAAATAACAGCAATCATACTAAAAATAATCACCATGCTATCAAGCAATGAATAGGTAAAGGAAATGAAGTGCCATCAGGCAAACAAACCACACTTGAGAAAGAATCATCTACTCTCTAATCCTAACCCTAATCACAGAGTCCTAATCAAATCAAAGCAAAGCTCTCAAGCACAACCCTAAACAGGAGATATCATTCCCAGTCTTCAAGCTTCAGAATAAGCTTACCAAAGAAAGGGAGCTAAGCAAGCAAGCTCATAGTGTCTTCCTCAGGAGAACACTAGGAGGTGTATACTCAGGAGTCATACCCTATGTGGCTCAACCACTGTGATCAGTTTACATTCCTCCTCAGGAGAAATTAAACTCACAAGCAGGCTCCAACATCACTGGATATTTAGGAAATCCTATCTGAACTAGTGGAACTAAGTGAACAGACTCATAGGACCTTCCTCAGGAAAGTACTAGGAGGCTTCCACTTGGGAGTTGTATCCCATGTGGCTCAACAACATGTGATCAGTTTACATTCCTCCTCAGGAGAAATTAAACTCACAAGTTGGCTCCAACATCATTGGATACTTGAGAAATCCTAGATCAACTAGTGGAACTAAATGAACAGACTCATAGGACCTTCCTCAGGAAAGTACTAGGAGGCTTCCACTTAGGAGTTGTATCCCATGTGGCTCAACAACATGTGATCAGTTTACATTCCTCCTCAGGAGAAATTAAACTCACAAGTTGGCTCCAACATCATTGGATACTTAAGAAAGAGGTGAGAAGGAAGGATGAAAGTCATTCATAGTGCCTTCCTCAGGAAAGTACCATAAACTTCCTTCAAACTTCAAGCTCTCAAACCTCACCAACAGGGCATCAGCCAAGCTCTGGGTCTCTGCATCTTGATCCACAAGCTTCCCTTCATGATGCTCTCCATCAATATCCTCAAGGCAACACAAGCCCTTCAGCAAATTCCTCAGAATGGACCCCACAGATGAACAGATAACCCACTGAACAAACCAAATCATCAGGCAATCTTCAGATAATACCTAAAAATACTAAACTAATGGGGAAAAATCTAACAAATATTCATAAGGGTCCTCAACACCTACTCATAACATCTACAAAGGTTTCTACCTAAAAATCAAGATAAAACTCAATCAAAGAAAGGAATCATCACCTATGTACAATTCTAAACCCTAATTAGACTATCTTAAGTCAACCCTAATTAAACTAATCAAGATTTAATTCTAAAAATCTAGAAAAAATCCTATGGGGAAGTATGGCTCATCATCTAATTGCACCAAAAAGAATGGGTAAAAAAGATTAATGGAAAGTACTAAAACAATTCCTACAAAATCAAATATCAAAATGAAACAATTAAAAAGCTATTTAATTGGAAAATCTACTAAAAATATTAAACCTAAAAATAAAATCTCAATTTTATTTTTATAATTTTCTACACATTTTAATCTACTCATAGAAAAAAGAAGAAATTAAAAAACATTTTTCATCTATTTTTAATGCATTTTACAAAACAGAGAAATATAAGAAGAAAAATAAAACAATTTAATTGAATTAAAGGGAGGGGGGGTCTGAAAAGCAAACCAAACTAGTTCAATTAACTGGGCCAAACAAAAGGGGGGGGCGAATAGAAACTGAAGCCCAGCACCGGTCTTTAATGAAACGACCGCGTTTCATTTAGAATTCAAATCTTCCCTCCAATCTCAGACGCGATCACGGCCATTGGATCTAAGGAATTAGTCAATCTTTAGACTTGATCCAACGGCTCTCCACTCGTCTTCTCCAAATAGATTAGGGTTTGCAGAACCCTCACTCCATGCACACAAAATCGAGCTCCTCCAGCTCCCTCTACACGCCACGGCTTGCCATGATTCCAAAACAAGAAATCACCTACTAAATGCCTAGAACACAATGGTACGAGCAGCTTCTCTTGATTCGCCCTAGATCGTTCTAACAGAATGCTTGAACACCTTGGCACCACCATATTCAACTGTTATCAAACTTCAGCAAACTCAAAACTAAAGGTCTACAGATGCACTACACGTTATCCTGGTGATTCTAACCTAATCCTTACTACCTAAAACTCGCCAAACAGCCAACTATGGAAGATTCAAGAATCATGGTTCTGTTATACAACCTCACCAATCTTGCTCTAATTCAAGGGAAAGAATCCTCTACCCTAACACATTATCTCTATGCCTAAAGAACTAACTAAAACAGCATAATTTAGGAGGTATGGGGTGAAGAAAAACCTGTCAAGAAGTTAATGGTGAGATGATGTTGAGCACGATTCAAGCCTTGGAATTCACTCACAATGGTCCTTCAATGGAGATATGCCTTCTGTTTGCACTTGTATGGAAGGAGGTGGCTTGTAGTGGAAGAAAACTTGGATTGCTTCAACTTGAAGAAATGGCTTCAATGGCTATCTCTCCTTCTCTCTCCTCTGACTTGATTCCAATTTTCACCAACCCTAGACTCTCCACAATGCATTCCTTATATAACAATTGATGGATGTTTCTAGAATCATCTAGAATGTGATGGAAGTTTCTTTAAAATCTCATGTTATGCCATATTGGTTATCTCATGATATATCACCTCTAACCAACTTACACACCTTTTAAAATCTCACCACATGATAATATGGAATGGTAAGGAAGCTCACATGCCTTGTAATTGCCTTATGTTAAGTTTTCCAACATTGCCTTCTTTTCAAGTAACAAATTTCCAAAGGAACCTCATTTTTTAAGCCTCAAATGAAAATTCTACTTAAACCAAAGTTCTTAAAATGTTTTTTCCAATCAAAATGATATATTGGATGACCTATTTTGGATTTGTGGATCTCCCAAATCACTTTTCAATTTCAACTTTTCAAAGTTATAAGTCATTTTTAGTTCATTTTTGACCAATCATGGAATCTTGTGCTATGAGCTTTTTCAACAATTTGTGACCTTCTTTCTAGACTTAAAATCACATTTTGAGCAACTTTCATGTTTTAAGTTTTTCCATTTGAGGCTTGGAAATAGGAGTTTTAGGCATTGGTTAAAATGACCTATAACTGACAAATGACCAAAATACCCCTGCCTTGTTCAAACCATAAGTTGAGTTCCACAAATCCAATCAAGGACTTCTACCACTCAAATTAAAGCTAAGAAGATCCTCTTCAACATTCATGTTGGCCAAGAAACCATAGGAATCAACCTACTAGGGCAAAAGTTGTCTGGAAGTTGGGTGACTTTCAAGGACCCAGATTCACACACTTCTGCTGACCTGTAATTTGCCAAAACCATAACTTGAGCTCTGTAACTCCTATCAAGGACTTCCACCACTCAAATTAAATCTTAGAACAAGCTCTACAACATTCATGTTGTGGGGAAAATGAGATATCAAACACATCTAGTGCTAAAACTGCCTGGAAGATAGGGATCAAATTAGGGTTTTTCCACTGACAATCCTCAGAAACCCTAACTCAAAACTTCTCAAACTCCTCAATCATGATGAGTTGGTCTAGGAATAATCTTTATAACATCTCTATGCATCATTCCATGATCTCATGGCCCTTGGATTAAGTCTCAACCTTCTCCAAATCTTCAGTTATCCTAGGGTTGACCCAGTCAAAACCCTAATTCTACCATTCATGGTTGAATTCTCTGAACTCTTGCACAATGACTTCTCTGGGCTTCATGAAGGCTATCAAGGCATCTCATAAGCTTTCTCAAGACATCAAGTTCATTCTCAAAGTCTCAGAATCATCTGAGGGGCACCCACAACTCTCAAACTGTGAAGCACACAACCCTGGTTTCAACCAATTCCTCTGAGGATCTCTTGAACTTTTTGATGAAGGTATCAACTTTCAAATACTCCATGAATGAATAAATGTTGGTCAAATTTTGGGGTGCAACAGCTGCCCCTATTCAAACGGCTTGGACCTGACTGGGTGAGAAGCGAACGGCTCTCAACCAATCAAGGTACGAGACGGTTGAATATCGGTAAACCCGAAAATTTGCCAACTGCACGAGCGCACGGTACTCTGCGGGGAACAAATCTTTGAACACTGCAACACTAGCTGCTCAACAACTAGCTGGAGAGATAAGTATCTGACATCGCTGCCAGAAACAAACATAATCTGAGAGACACTCAACATCGCCGTCGTACCAACATCATCTCTGCTGGGGATTTAAGGAATCTGACATTGCCGTCAAACAAACATCCAACCTCGCTGCCTGAAACAAACATAATCTGACCTGGGGTTCACCCCTGGTGAATGGAACAAAAAAGTACACTTACATACCTGAAGCTACTCCGCTGGGAAGGAGAGACTTAACCGAGCACACTCTGATCCGGGGTTCACCCTCAGAACCATGACGAACATCGGAATACTGCTGCACACTGCCCGCCGTAGAACTTCAACATTAAAGATATATGAAACCCTGGCCCCTGGCCACTTCCAGCTTCAGCTAGAAAAGATCTTCAAGTACTTATGAAGATAGATGAAACCCTGGCCCCTGGCCACTTCCAGCTTCAGCTAGCAAAGATCTTCAAGTACTTCTGAAGATAAGCATCCTTGGCCTCCAAGGATGGCAACTCTGCAGGAGGTATCCTTCGACTTCAGTCTGAAGAAAGTGATCCTTGGCCCTCAAGGATACATGCATCTGCCTTCAGGCAACTCCACCTCTGCTATAGAGCATCCAAGACTTCAGTCAGGGATATACTTCGGCCTTCAGTCCGAAAGATGAATCCTAGGTCATTCATGACCTTGGGGATAACCTTGCCCTTAGGCACCTTCACTTCAGCTTAGGAAATCTGTGACTTCAGTCAAAGAAATGGTATCCTGAGCCATTAATGACTCTACGGGGATTCAAACACTTTGCCTTCAGGCAAACCTCCGCTTCAGCTGGAGAAACATCTTCGACTTCAATCAGAAGACGTATCATTCACTTGATCGCGCTCAATCATCACCTCAGGACAACTGACTTGGTCTTCAGACTCACACGAATCACTCTGTTGTATCTACAACCCTGGAACCTTGTCTTCAGCTACCTGTCGATTCTTCAACACGGAAATCTGGACTCACAGGAACCTTCTGGTATCGCCCTCTGGCGCTTACGAAATCCATCTTCAGATTAGACATCATTGTTGGAGCAGACATATCACGCTGCTAAGGACTTCAAGAATCATCTTGAACAAACAGATCCGTCGGGCATCTTCAAGAATCGTCTTGAACTAATAACCTTTCTGGAGCAAACATTCTGTTGGGAATTCCAGGAATCTTCCTGGGCAACTCTTGCTGGAGGCGCTATTGGGGAGCTCAAGTATCATACTAGGCAAATAACTCGGGAAGCTATACTGAGGTCTTAAGAATCGTCTTAAGCAAATGGCCCTGCTGAGGGATTTGAGAATCATCTCGAACTGAAGACTTCGCTGGGGATCTCAAAAATCATCTTGAGCGAGCGACTACGGGGATCACACCGGGGTCTTTAGAATCATCTAAGAAAACAACCTTGCTGGGGAGAACATCAAGAATCGTCCTGAGCAACCGGTCTTTCGGTAGTACACCTGTACAATAAGGATGATAATGACCTAGGTCATGCTTATGATGCGTATGCTTCTGCACTATGCCCCACACGGCGGGAATGATATGTATTTATGCTAAGTGTCATGCAATCATGCACAATGCTATGCAGTGTTGAATGCTATGCAGTCATGCACAATGATACGATCCCGTCAGCAAAATAAATGCCGAGGGGGGAATCCTCCTGTCAAGGAGAAAGAACCACTCAGGTAGAGGAATCATCCTGCTGAGGAGAATGTGAACACGCCAATATCAATTAGGCTCTGTCTGGGGAATCAATCTTCCGCGAACTGCTGCAGGGGAACAACTTCAGCTGACTGCTGCAGGGGATGAAGCTCTACGAGAACTTGGATCTGCTGATACCAATCGCGAGAATAAACTGTGCGGCCGTCTCGGCTACTCTTCTGGGGATGACCACTCTGTGGGGAGCCAACTTCAGCTGCTCAACACTCCACCGGGGAAAAAACCAATCATGATCTGATCAACTTCCAAGGACTCGGCTCTCTTGGGCATCTGCAAACCCGGCTGAGGAAGGAGAAATCATTCTGCTTCGCTGGAAAGAGTGCGACTCTGGGGAAATGCAGCATCAGCTGCCCCACGCTCTGCTGGGGAGAATTGATCATGATCTGATCAACTTCCAAGGATTCTGCTTTTCTGCGGACTCAGCCGGGGAGAGAAATCATTCTACTTCACTGAAGAGTACGACTCTGATGGGGAATTTCAATTCTGCTGGGGAAGAAAGAATCATCTGACTTCGGGGGAGAGTACAACTCTGCCGGGGAATACAACATCAGCTGTTCCAACACTCTACTGGGGAAGAAGGAATCGTCCGTCTTCAGGAGAGAGCCTGATTCTGGTGAGGAATCTCAATTCCACTGGAGACTTCAGTCTGGCACTATCAGTTACTGCATACTTCGGCATACGACTAGCTTCCTGCGAAACCTGCACTTGTGACCCGGTGCGGGGGAAACACCTGCTTCAGCGACTTTACTGAAGAAAACATTTCTATGAACTCTGCACTTGTGACCCGGTGCTGGGGAAGGAGAAATCATTCTTCGGTGCTTGACTCAGTTGATGAGGTGACGTTCCTTCAGGATGCGCCTGCTTGGGGAAGAGAATCGTCTCTGCCTGGGGAGACATATCAATGCTCACTATCTGATTCTGATTCTGCGGAGGAGAAACTACTGAACTCTGCTGAAGAAGGAGGACTCATCCTGCTTCGGGGATACGCACGGCACATCTTCTGGCGAGGTGCCACACCTGCAACAAACAAACAGACAAGATACCCTCCTCAAAGGGGCCTATCAGGGTTATTATCCCGTGACAATGTTCAGTTAGTTAATTGTTTCAACAATCAATGGGCTTAGGCCCGCAAGTTTATGTATGCGCATTTTATCAAAAAACACATCGGCGTTATCATTCGCAAACAAAACAGATAAATGCAAAACAGACAAGTAGAATTGCTGAATAGTGTGCATTTCACTGATGGTGAACCCCTGAATGGGCAAAAATGTTTTACAACAGAGGCAAGCTCCTGGAATGAGGAAGCCGCGCAAAAAAAGGAAAACATAAATATACATCAGTATATACAAATGTCGGCAATCGAGGCGTAGACGAACACCATGAGTTGATCCCTCTAAGACCCACTCGACTTCGATACTTCTCCGATGCTTCAGCTTTGGAAGAGATTGATTCAGATAAACGGCCCTCTGGTCTTCCGAACCACTAAACAATGAAAGTCCATACGCGGAACGCAGTCATTTGCTTATTCAAATCCCTAACTTTTGCGTGAACCGCCCTTTCGGGTTTTCAGTTCACCGGGATACCCTTTTTTGCCGAAGCCGCCCAGTGTAGGTTTTCGACTTCGCGGGTGTACATTTTTTCAATATATCCCTAATTTTTGCCCGAACCTTTTATTCTGTTTTTGGTTCGCCGGGATGCCCCTTTTTTGCCTGGACTCTTTCCTTTTTTGTCCAGCGGGTCGCTTTCAAGCAAAGTATTTTTTAACTGCGTCCGCGTTCACCGGGGATGCAAAATCTTCACCATCCATCGTGGATAACAACAAAGCTCCTCCCGAGAAGACCTTGCTGACGACATACGGCCCTTCGTAATTCGGAGTCCACTTGCCCCGGTGATCGGAATGTGGCGGAAGAATCTTCTTCAGGACGAGATCACCCGTCTGAAAGCTTCGAGGACGCACCTTCTTATCATAAGCTTTCTTCATTCGGCTTTGGTACAGGCGACCAAATGCAATCGATGCTAGCCTCTTCTCGTCCATCAGGCTGAGCTGGTTCAGGCGATTCGTCACCCATTCTGCCTCATCAAGTTTCACATCAACCAAAACTCGCAAAGAGGGAATCTCCACTTCTAGCGGTAGGATAGCTTCCATACCGTACACCAAGGAGAAAGGAGTTGCCCCGGTCGACGTACGCACCGTCGTACGATAACCGTGCAAGGCAAACGGCAGCATCTCGTGCCAATCTTTATACGTCACAACCATCTTCTGAACAATCTTCTTGATGTTCTTGTTGGCCGCTTCAACGGCGCCATTCATCTTCGGCCGATAAGGAGATGAGTTGTGGTGTTCAATCTTGAAGCTCTGGCACAGCTCCTTCATCATCTTGTTATTCAAATTCGAACCATTATCAGTAATGATCCGCTCGGGAATTCCATAGCGACAGATGATGTCCCTCTTAATGAATTTAGCAACCACCTGCTTGGTCACATTAGCGTACGAGGCTGCCTCCACCCACTTGGTGAAGTAGTCGATAGCTACCAGAATAAAACGATGACCATTGGATGCGGTGGGCTCGATCTTGCCTATCATGTCAATGCCCCACATGGAGAACGGCCAAGGGGAGGACATGACATTCAATGGGCACGGCGGCACATGAACTTTATCAGCATAAATCTGGCATTTATGACATTTCTTCGCGAATCTGAAGCAATCCGACTCCATAGTCAACCAGTAATATCCTGCTCTCAGGATCTTCCTCGTCATGGCATGCCCGCCGGCGTGCGTACCAAATGTGCCCTCATGGACTTCCTCCATGAGCATACTGGCCTCTTTCTCATCTACACATCTGAGTAGCACGAGATCGTGGTTTCTTCTATACAGCACTCCATCAGGGTTGAGATAAAAGTTTCCAGATAGCCTCCTCAGAGTCTTCTTATCCTGGGTTGACGCACCCGCCGGATACTCCTTAGTCATAAGGAAGGTCTGGATGTCGTGGAACCATGGCTTGCCGTCAGTGGCATCCTCGATTGCGAACACATATGCTGGCCTGTCAAGACGCGAAAGGACAATGCTTGGAGCCTCATTCCAAAGATTGACCTTATACATTGAAGCCAACGTGGCTAAAGCATCAGCCATTTGATTTTCAGCCCGGGGTACATGATGAAGTTCTACTCGGTCAAAGAACGGAAGCAGCCTCCTGGCGTAATTCATGTACGGCACCAGATTCGGTTGACGAGTTTCCCACTCCCCTTTGATCTGATTGATCACAAGCGCTGAGTCACCATATATGTCTAGATTCTTGATTCTCAAATCAATTGCCTCTTCTAGACCCATAATACATGCTTCGTACTCGGCTTCGTTGTTGGTAACTGGAAACGTCAGTCTCGCAGTAAACGGGATGTGGGATCCGTGAGGAGTCGTGATGATAGCCCCGATACCACTTCCATAGGAATTAACCGCTCCGTCGAATATCAACTTCCACTGAGACTTCCTATCTGGCCCCTCGTCGGGCAATGGCTCTTCGCAATCCTTTGCTTTGAGAAACATAATGTCCTCATCAGGGAACTCGAACTTCATCGGCTGATAGTCTTCGATTGGCTGTTCGGCAAGGTAATCAGACAATACGCTCCCTTTGATGGCTTTCTGAGAGACGTACTGAATATCATATTCTGTTAACACCATTTGCCATCTGGCAATCCTGCCCGAAAGAGCCTGCTTCTCGAAGACATACTTGATCGGATCCATCTTCGAAATCAGCATAGTGGTGTGATTGAGCATATACTGTCGTAGACGTTTGGCAGCCCAAGCTAATGCACAACACGTCTTCTCCAGCATCGAGTATCGAGATTCACACTCAGTGAACTTTTTACTCAAGTAATAAATGGCATGCTCTTTTCTGCCCGTCTCGTCGTGCTGACCGAGAACACACCCCATGCTATTCTCCAGAACTGTCAAGTACATGATTAATGGCCGTCCAGCCACTGGGGGTATCAAGATTGGAGGTTCTTGAAGATACTGCTTTATCTTATCGAATGCCTTCTGGCAATCCTCATTCCAAGAAATCGCCTGATTTTTCTTTAACAACTTGAACATCGGTTCACAGGTGGCCGTGAGCTGGGAGATAAACCTTGCAATGTAGTTTATTCGGCCCAAGAAACCACGAACTTCTTTTTCTGTTCTCGGCGCTGGCATCTCTTGGATAGCTTTTATTTTCGCAGGATCAACTTCAATACCTCGTTCGCTAACGATAAACCCCAATAACTTTCCGGACCGCACTCCGAAAGTGCACTTGTTAGGATTCAGCCTCAGCTTGAACTTCCTAAGCCTTTCAAACAGCTTCAGCAAATTGACCAGATGCTCATCCTCCGTTTGGGACTTTGCAATCATGTCATCAACATAGACCTCGATCTCATGATGAATCATATCATGAAACAAAGTTACCATTGCTCGCTGGTAAGTGGCCCCTGCGTTCTTCAGACCGAAGGGCATTACCTTGTAGCAAAACGTGCCCCAGGGGGTAATAAACGTCGTTTTCTCCATGTCCTCCGGCGCCATCTTAATCTGATTGTAACCGGAGAAGCCATCCATGAATGAAAACACGGAAAACTGGGCTGTATTGTCGACCAACACATCGATATGAGGCAACGGGAAATCATCCTTAGGGCTCGCCCTATTCAAGTCCCGATAATCGACGCACATACGTACCTTACCGTCCTTCTTCGGTACAGGCACTATGTTGGCGACCCACGGAGGGTAAGTGGTAACGGCTAGAAATCCTGCGTCCAACTGCTTCTGGACTTCTTCTTTGATTTTCACAGCCATGTCTGGTCTCGTCCTCCTGAGCTTCTGCTTGACTGGAGGGCAATCTTCACGCAACGGCAAGCGATGAACCACGATATCTGTGTCAAGTCCGGGCATATCCTCATATGACCAAGCAAAGACGTCACTATACTCTCGAAGCATCTCGACCATCCTATGCTTGACATCCTTCTGCAGCGCAGCCCCAATTCTGACATTCCTGATAAGCTCCTCAGAACCCAGATTTACAATCTCGATCTCCTCCTCATGAGGCAGAATAGCCTTCTCCTCTTGTTTCAACAAGCGGGCCAATTCTCCCGGAAGGTCCTCGTCTTCATCAATCTCATCCTCGGCTTGATAGATCGGGCAATCAAAGTCGTAGTGAGCCGTAGAGGGTCCAGAGTCGATGTCGTCTGTTACGTGGATCCTGCAATAACAAGGGTTAAGTTTAAAGCAGGAATATGCAGGTTAGCACGAACCTCGTTGCCATTTTGCTGTTTTTCAAAACAAACAAAAAAAATAGGAATAATAGAGAGCACAACATTTGATTACGAAGAAAACGCCTTTTCATTTATTGACAAAATGTGTACACATAATCCAACAAGGCCCTGACAGTAAAACCACTATGCCCCGGGCAGGACATAGGATTGTGCAAAGATTGTAAAAAGCAAATCATTACTCTTCACTTGTCAGCTCGATAATCCCCTTGATGGTCCAGTTGTGAAGGCGCTCGCCTGGCTTGCCCGGTTGAATCCAGGCATCTAGATCACAGTCACTGTCTCCGCTGTCCTCCGACGCTGCGTTGACACTTTCGAATATTACTCCTCCCTTGGTGAATAGGATCGGCCCCTTTCCACGAGATGAGCTACCAGAAGAAGTTGAAGCTTCAGCTTCAGGAGAATATCCCAATCCAAACCTATCTTGTTTGAATGGTATATCCAAGACGTGCCCCCAGCCTGGGGTGGAACCAGCTTCGACAACAGCCCTAGCTTCCTTGAACGAGGAGAGGTTCACCTCTTGCTTCTCTGCAACAACGGGAGCTACTTCCTTCACCCTGACGGTTTCAAACGCCTGGCAAAGAGTCTCGTGGATCTCGCCATCCATTTCGACATATTTGAAGGACGACAGGTGGCTTACCATGATGTCCTCCTCTCCACAAACTGTCACTATGCTGCCCCCAACAGCATATTTAAGCTTCTGATGCAACGTGGACGTCACGGCACCAGCAGAATGAATCCACGGCCGACCTAAGAGGCAACTATAGGCGGGCATGATATCCATAATATAGAACACTGCATTAAACGTCTCTGGACCGACTTGAATCGGCAGGGTCAATTCTCCAAAGACGTGGCGTTTGGTTCCGTCAAAAGCCTTCACGACCAGATCACTGGGCGTGCACAGCAGTCCCCGGGTATCCAACTTCATTAGTGCTTTCTTCGGAAGCACGTTCAGCGAGGAGCCCGTATCTACTAGGACATGTGACATAATCGTGCCCCTGCACTCTATCGAGATGTGCAAGGCATGGTTGTGATCTCTTCCCTTGGGCGTCAGCTCCAAATCTGTAAAACCCAGCCCATTACCAGCGTTGACATGGGCTACTACTTCCTCAAGTTGGTTAACTGATATCTCCTGCGGCACGTAAGCAGCATTCAATACTTTCAGCAACGCGTTGCGGTGTGCTTCAGAACACAGCAACAGGTTGAGAATTGAGATCTTCGACGGAGTCTGGTGAAGATGATCTACAATCTTGTAGTCACTTTTCCTGATCAGCCGCATGAACTCCTCAGCGTCTTTAACCAACAAATCTTTCTCTGCCCCTGCCGGAACCTCCTCAACGGCTTTACCTTTGCCTTTGTCCACAGCGTCAGCCCGGACTACCTTTTCTGCTGCGACCTCTGCCGGCGCGAACACTCTGCCACTTCTGGTGATACCACTGGCCTCAGCAAGATTCTGCGCAGTCGATCTGGGCGGCTCAATCTCTACCTTCTGGCCATTACAATACACTTCAGCGCCGTAATGCCATGGCACGGCATTGGTACTCTCGAACGGGATTGGTCCAGCCCTGGTGATGGTAATAGTAGGCGGACGAGGTGCAGAAATAGTGATAGGGTGGCGAGGAATGGTAATGGTAGCGACTTCGTCCGCCTGCTTCAGCACGACTTCCCCTGACACCTTCTCAATGCTTCGACTGAACTGCAAAATGCCCTCGGTCATCAGACTCTGGATACCTTCACTCAACTGCTCACACCCGTCAGGAAGTGCAGCACATGCCATACAAAACTCCCCACACCCGGGAAAGAAGCCTTTCTTTAGCAGCTTAGCTTTAACAAAACTCAGTGGCGTCTTCAAATCCCTGACATCAGTCAGCAAGTCTGAATTCTCTTCAGTGACAATAGCATTTACTCCGCCGCCCCTATGGTGAGGCATGGGATTCTTGGTGACGTTGGGCACGCTGTCAGAAAAGTTTATTATCTTGGCGTCAATCATGTCCTGGACTTTGTGCTTAAAAGCTTTACAGTTCTCAACGGTATGACCAGGTGCCCCAGAATGAAATTCACAAGTAGCATTAGCATCGTACTCGGGTGGTGGTGCCCCTGTCAAGGGAGCCAGCATCCTCTTCTGAACCAGTTGGAGCTGAAGCAACGTCTGCAGAAGCTGTGCATATGACATGGGAGGAGTTTCCAAATGACGGTTTGCGAGGGGACCCCGATGCTGATATTTCTTATATCCCGGATTATTCTGTTGCTGAGGCTGCTGCTGCGGCTGAGGGGGAGCAGCTGGGATGTTTATGCTAGCGATCTGAGACTGAGGGCCCTTGCCCTTTCTCCTAGCATTAGAGACAGCACTGGCATCGCCCTCTCGGCGTTTGCCAGTATAAGGTTTCTTGGTAGCTCCTCCAGCTGAGGATGATTCGCCTTGAATCTTGCCGATCTTTATACCATTTTCAACATGCTCGCCCAAAGTAATGAGGGCCGAGAATGTCCCGGACATGCCACTAACCAACTTCTCATAATAGACTCCGGGAAGAGTAGCCACGAACATCTGTACCAACTCACGCTCAACCATCGGCGGTTGAACCCGAGCAGCCAATTCACGCCACCGCTGGGCGTACTCCTTGAAGCTTTCATTGCTCCGCTGCGAGAGATTCTGAAGCTGAACCCGGTTGGGAGCCAAGTCGCTATTATACTGATAGTGGAGAACAAATGCTTCAGCGAGATCTTTCCACGTTCGCACAGCAGCGGGTTCCAAACCCATATACCATTCAAGCGATGGGCCAGAAAGACTATCTTGAAAGAAGTGCATCAGCAACTTCTCATCATCAGAGTAAGCGGACATCTTTCTGTAATACGATCGGAGATGAACACGGGGACAAGTAGTGCCTCTATACTTCTCAAAGATAGGCACCTTAAACTTGTGAGGTACTTTAAAGTCAGCAATCAACCCAAGTTTGGACATGTCGACGCCCAATGTGTTCTGATTTTCTATATCTCTCATTTTATCTTCCAGTGCCTTGAACCTGAGTCTAGCTTCAGCAGTTAACTCAGCCTCTACACCCCTCTGAGAGAAAATGTCGTCCTGATGGTCCTCCAGCCACGGTTGAGGCACCACCATATTTCCTGCGCCAACATTGCCGTTGATCGGCCCCACGGTAACATTGGCTCCCAAACCACCATTGACGGCGCCCGCCGCATTAAGTCCGAGATTATTCATAAGATTGCCGTTAGCACTACCGTTGCCCCCGGCAGCAGGAACAACGTTCTGAGGAGTATCACCTTGAGGAGGAGGAGTGGGTACGGCCCCGCCGTGAAGAATTCCATTGCTGTCAACCCTGGAGATGAGAGGTTGAACCAAAGTACGCAGCTGATCTTGCCCGTTCGCAACTACTTGCATCAACTCCATGAAACGATCCATCCTTTCACGAAGCTCCTGAACATCTGATTGTACCTGGTCCATGATTCTCGTTTGGTTGGCGCGAGTTGAGTAGCGGTGGATGAATCTTTGATCAATCCTGGAGATTGAAAACAGCTCGGGACCTGAGTACCTGTCAAACCTGTCAAGATCAAAGGTTAGGAAAAGGTAACAGAATGTATGTCATGCAAGAATGCTTCATGCAAATGCATGCGTGTGTCTGTGTGCTCGAGAGATTTCCCCCCGATCCTGGCGCCTGCTGATACTAATAAGGAGAAGAATCTAGGCCCAATCATGGAGACAGCAACCTCACAGACACACGCTAATGGAATGATTATGCAAGCTAATGCAAAATGCAGGCATGCAACAATATATCCAAGGCTGCTGTGGAGATTCGATGTCAACAGTCACTGCTGAGAAGGAAACCCCGGTGTAAACCCACTGATCTGATCTGTTGTGAATAACCATCTGGTAGGATCGAGATCAAGATTCTGCTCTGACAAGAACGAAGGCCTGATAATGAAAACCCTGGATGCAAGATCAAGGGATATCTGTTGATGAAGCCTTCAGACCCCAACTCACGAATCTGCCTTATCAAGAACAAAAACACAGCTGCTGATGAGATCTTCAAACCCCACTCAAAATCTGCCCTATCAAGAACAAAATGACAACTGCTGGCGAGATCCTCAGACCCTACTCAAAATCTGCTCCATCCAGAACAAACCTCTGATAATAATACTCTGATCAAAGCCTGCTCTTTCAAGAACAGACCAACATCCGATGATAAGATCCTCTGATCAAACCGTTGCTCTATCAAGAACATATCTGCAACTGAGAACCCAACATAACTGATTCACTGTCAAGAAAACCAGGTGGTCTGGAGGTCAAAGTTTCCTGCAATATCCCAACCCACTCACAGGTATGATGGACCTAATCCACGGACAAAGGTACGGCATCCTATGCGGTCGTCAGCGTCACAGACATTCATGAGTGACAATACGATTCCCAGAAGGAGTGGCATCGTCAAGTCATGAAGAGGCCTCTCTTAGCTGACTTCCAAATGATCGGTCCCCAGAGTCGACAATCCTCACGTCTGGACTCCCCTCAGATCCTCAGGACCGGAAAGGAGCACCTCTGCAAGAATCTCGTCTGAGCGCAGATTTTCGTAGGGAACTGTGCCTGTTCAACAGACAGGTTCGTCTACTACTTCTCCGCAACTATATCTAGGTGTGTACTCAAGCCCAGGTCCGGCTTTTCACTCACAGTAACATCCCTCTCCCACAGCAGCACAGATAATCATATCAAACTGGAAATAAAATGCGGGAAATAAAATGCGGGAAGTAAAATGCGAGAAGCAAAGATGCGATAAATAAACGCAACCCAATAAGCAAACACACAAACGATAGGATTGACTCGCGTAGGGGATGGGAAACGGTCCCAGCATAAGGGATGGGAAAAGTCCCTAGATGCTATACGTCCCCAGCAGAGTCGCCAGCTGTCGCTTGCGCGAAAATAAGGTGCCGGCATGACAGAAGAGTCGCCACCTTTCGTTATTTATCCCTCAGAACGGGAAAGGAAACGATCGGAAAAACCTGACGAATAAGGGTAAGACAAGGTCATCGCAACCATTGTCTGGGTTCGGGAGTCGGTTACGCAAGGGGAAGGTATTAGCACCCCTCACGTCCGTCGTACTCGACGGGATCCTCGCTTGTTTGTTTGCTTGGACGGGTTGGTTATAATCTATCTACCTATCAAGGCTGGCTGAAAAAGAAAAAATGACTCGGCAAAGCGTCGCACTTTATGCCTACGTATTCTCATCAGAGAATGAGAAATCAGAGTCAACGTAGTTCGGCTAACTATGGGTGATTATGGGGGAAAGGTTGCTCGCTAGGATGTCGCATCCTATGCCTACGTACTTTCATCTGGTATGAAAGATCAGAGCAAACGTAGTTCGGGAAACTACGGAACAATGGCTCAACTAGGAGGGAGACTATCAAGTCCTACCGTTATCATGCCATGGATTCATCCTATGGTTGAGGTTTGAACAGGGAACTCCTAGATGTTGTCATGCATAGGTTTCAACCTAAAAGTCTATCATCAAATCCTTATCCAAGGAAATGAGAGTCCTAAGGGATCATGTCAATGATACACAGAAACAGACAAAAACATCAGCTTTTAACAGTAAAATGCATGCAATGCAAGTGAGGGAGGAAATGTGTGTGGGGTTTCAGCCTCCACAAGCTCATCTCAACCTCAAGCCAGTCATGAAATAACAGCGATCATACTAAAAATAATCACCATGCTATCAAGCAATGAATAGGTAAAGGAAATGAAGTGCCATCAGGCAAACAAACCACACTTGAGAAAGAATCATCTACTCTCTAATCCTAACCCTAATCACAGAGTCCTAATCAAATCAAAGCAAAGCTCTCAAGCACAACCCTAAACAGGAGATATCATTCCCAGTCTTCAAGCTTCAGAATAAGCTTACCAAAGAAAGGGAGCTAAGCAAGCAAGCTCATAGTGTCTTCCTCAGGAGAACACTAGGAGGTGTATACTCAGGAGTCATACCCTATGTGGCTCAACCACTGTGATCAGTTTACATTCCTCCTCAGGAGAAATTAAACTCACAAGCAGGCTCCAACATCACTGGATATTTAGGAAATCCTATCTGAACTAGTGGAACTAAGTGAACAGACTCATAGGACCTTCCTCAGGAAAGTACTAGGAGGCTTCCACTTGGGAGTTGTATCCCATGTGGCTCAACAACATGTGATCAGTTTACATTCCTCCTCAGGAGAAATTAAACTCACAAGTTGGCTCCAACATCATTGGATACTTGAGAAATCCTAGATCAACTAGTGGAACTAAATGAACAGACTCATAGGACCTTCCTCAGGAAAGTACTAGGAGGCTTCCACTTAGGAGTTGTATCCCATGTGGCTCAACAACATGTGATCAGTTTACATTCCTCCTCAGGAGAAATTAAACTCACAAGTTGGCTCCAACATCATTGGATACTTAAGAAAGAGGTGAGAAGGAAGGATGAAAGTCATTCATAGTGCCTTCCTCAGGAAAGTACCATAAACTTCCTTCAAACTTCAAGCTCTCAAACCTCACCAACAGGGCATCAGCCAAGCTCTGGGTCTCTGCATCTTGATCCACAAGCTTCCCTTCATGATGCTCTCCATCAATATCCTCAAGGCAACACAAGCCCTTCAGCAAATTCCTCAGAATGGACCCCACAGATGAACAGATAACCCACTGAACAAACCAAATCATCAGGCAATCTTCAGATAATACCTAAAAATACTAAACTAATGGGGAAAAATCTAACAAATATTCATAAGGGTCCTCAACACCTACTCATAACATCTACAAAGGTTTCTACCTAAAAATCAAGATAAAACTCAATCAAAGAAAGGAATCATCACCTATGTACAATTCTAAACCCTAATTAGACTATCTTAAGTCAACCCTAATTAAACTAATCAAGATTTAATTCTAAAAATCTAGAAAAAATCCTATGGGGAAGTATGGCTCATCATCTAATTGCACCAAAAAGAATGGGTAAAAAAGATTAATGGAAAGTACTAAAACAATTCCTACAAAATCAAATATCAAAATGAAACAATTAAAAAGCTATTTAATTGGAAAATCTACTAAAAATATTAAACCTAAAAATAAAATCTCAATTTTATTTTTATAATTTTCTACACATTTTAATCTACTCATAGAAAAAAGAAGAAATTAAAAAACATTTTTCATCTATTTTTAATGCATTTTACAAAACAGAGAAATATAAGAAGAAAAATAAAACAATTTAATTGAATTAAAGGGAGGGGGGGTCTGAAAAGCAAACCAAACTAGTTCAATTAACTGGGCCAAACAAAAGGGGGGGGCGAATAGAAACTGAAGCCCAGCACCGGTCTTTAATGAAACGACCGCGTTTCATTTAGAATTCAAATCTTCCCTCCAATCTCAGACGCGATCACGGCCATTGGATCTAAGGAATTAGTCAATCTTTAGACTTGATCCAACGGCTCTCCACTCGTCTTCTCCAAATAGATTAGGGTTTGCAGAACCCTCACTCCATGCACACAAAATCGAGCTCCTCCAGCTCCCTCTACACGCCACGGCTTGCCATGATTCCAAAACAAGAAATCACCTACTAAATGCCTAGAACACAATGGTACGAGCAGCTTCTCTTGATTCGCCCTAGATCGTTCTAACAGAATGCTTGAACACCTTGGCACCACCATATTCAACTGTTATCAAACTTCAGCAAACTCAAAACTAAAGGTCTACAGATGCACTACACGTTATCCTGGTGATTCTAACCTAATCCTTACTACCTAAAACTCGCCAAACAGCCAACTATGGAAGATTCAAGAATCATGGTTCTGTTATACAACCTCACCAATCTTGCTCTAATTCAAGGGAAAGAATCCTCTACCCTAACACATTATCTCTATGCCTAAAGAACTAACTAAAACAGCATAATTTAGGAGGTATGGGGTGAAGAAAAACCTGTCAAGAAGTTAATGGTGAGATGATGTTGAGCACGATTCAAGCCTTGGAATTCACTCACAATGGTCCTTCAATGGAGATATGCCTTCTGTTTGCACTTGTATGGAAGGAGGTGGCTTGTAGTGGAAGAAAACTTGGATTGCTTCAACTTGAAGAAATGGCTTCAATGGCTATCTCTCCTTCTCTCTCCTCTGACTTGATTCCAATTTTCACCAACCCTAGACTCTCCACAATGCATTCCTTATATAACAATTGATGGATGTTTCTAGAATCATCTAGAATGTGATGGAAGTTTCTTTAAAATCTCATGTTATGCCATATTGGTTATCTCATGATATATCACCTCTAACCAACTTACACACCTTTTAAAATCTCACCACATGATAATATGGAATGGTAAGGAAGCTCACATGCCTTGTAATTGCCTTATGTTAAGTTTTCCAACATTGCCTTCTTTTCAAGTAACAAATTTCCAAAGGAACCTCATTTTTTAAGCCTCAAATGAAAATTCTACTTAAACCAAAGTTCTTAAAATGTTTTTTCCAATCAAAATGATATATTGGATGACCTATTTTGGATTTGTGGATCTCCCAAATCACTTTTCAATTTCAACTTTTCAAAGTTATAAGTCATTTTTAGTTCATTTTTGACCAATCATGGAATCTTGTGCTATGAGCTTTTTCAACAATTTGTGACCTTCTTTCTAGACTTAAAATCACATTTTGAGCAACTTTCATGTTTTAAGTTTTTCCATTTGAGGCTTGGAAATAGGAGTTTTAGGCATTGGTTAAAATGACCTATAACTGACAAATGACCAAAATACCCCTGCCTTGTTCAAACCATAAGTTGAGTTCCACAAATCCAATCAAGGACTTCTACCACTCAAATTAAAGCTAAGAAGATCCTCTTCAACATTCATGTTGGCCAAGAAACCATAGGAATCAACCTACTAGGGCAAAAGTTGTCTGGAAGTTGGGTGACTTTCAAGGACCCAGATTCACACACTTCTGCTGACCTGTAATTTGCCAAAACCATAACTTGAGCTCTGTAACTCCTATCAAGGACTTCCACCACTCAAATTAAAGCTTAGAACAAGCTCTACAACATTCATGTTGTGGGGAAAATGAGATATCAAACACATCTAGTGCTAAAACTGCCTGGAAGATAGGGATCAAATTAGGGTTTTTCCACTGACAATCCTCAGAAACCCTAACTCAAAACTTCTCAAACTCCTCAATCATGATGAGTTGGTCTAGGAATAATCTTTATAACATCTCTATGCATCATTCCATGATCTCATGGCCCTTGGATTAAGTCTCAACCTTCTCCAAATCTTCAGTTATCCTAGGGTTGACCCAGTCAAAACCCTAATTCTACCATTCATGGTTGAATTCTCTGAACTCTTGCACAATGACTTCTCTGGGCTTCATGAAGGCTATCAAGGCATCTCATAAGCTTTCTCAAGACATCAAGTTCATTCTCAAAGTCTCAGAATCATCTGAGGGGCACCCACAACTCTCAAACTGTGAAGCACACAACCCTGGTTTCAACCAATTCCTCTGAGGATCTCTTGAACTTTTTGATGAAGGTATCAACTTTCAAATACTCCATGAATGAATAAATGTTGGTCAAATTTTGGGGTGCAACAGGAGGGTAGTAACACCCCAATTTTTAGTAATTATTCATTTATATTAATTAATTGAATGATTTTATGCATCTTTGATTTATTTGAATTATTTGATTTATTGGATTTATTTAAATTAATTGAATTATTTGATTTAATTGATTTATTTTATTTGGTGAAATAATATGTGAAAATTGTAGAAATAAGTAATTGGGCATATTGGATGAGAATGTGAAGAGTAAAGTTGGGGGTATGATTAGTAAGCTCATTAGTTACTAGAATTAGTTGTTATAAGGGTTTTATATATAAGGAGAAAAATAGGGTTAATGAGGAATAAGAGGAAAAGAAGTTATCATAGAGAAAAGGAAAAGGGGAAAAGAGGAGAAGAAAACATAAGGAGAAAACTCAAGAGTTCATCAAGAAACCAAGGTAAGGGTGGGTCTTTACATGGTTATGGGATTGTATGATAGTGTATAATGGGTAGTATCATATTTAGGATAAAAATCCCTAATTTCCATGATGGTTGTTATATGATGATTATATGATGAATTTGTGTGTCTTATATGTGTGTATGCTTTTTTTGAGAATTGAACGTATATCCATCAATTTCAAAGGTTCTAGGCATAATCTTAAAACAATAATTAGATAGTTTAATTGTGTTAAAATTATAAATTTACTTGAGATAATTACAGTGTTTGATGAGTTGTAATTTTCTGAGAGTTTGGGTTTTTAAGAAATTGAAATCGGATGTCTGGAAGGTCTCCAACGGTGAAAAACGCAGAAAATTATGCATGTTGTCCGTCACGACTGTTCATGTTTTCGGTTGAAATCGTTTTGGACGTAACTTTTGATCCGTAAGTCCGTTTTGATCTCTGTTTGAAGTGTTGGAAAGCTAATAAACAGTGCTATAACATGGTATAAATAAAATAATTGGTTGCCCAATATTTTTATATCTAATATGTTTGGTAAGTCAATTGTGTATATGTTCTATAATGAATTTTTGCATTGTTTGCTGCCGGTTGTGAAATTACTTATGGATAATCTATCAAATATTTATGTGTATGCTTGTTTATATTTTGGTGTATGATAACATGAAATGAATGATAGTTATTGCTTGTTGTAATGATAATACAATTGTGATTGTATTGTAAAATGTGTTGTATACCATTTGAATAGTGAATTTAATTATTGATGATGAATTAATTATTATATGATTAATCGGTAATGTGTGTTGTGTGTATTGAGATTGGATTGTGTTGATATTTTGTGTATTATTTAATAAGTGTGGTGGTAATGTTTGAAGTAAGAATGTTATGATTATGAAAATGTGATTATTGATGATGGCCTTTGTAGCGTGAAAACATTGTATAAATGAATATCATTGTGTGTGGTAAGTAATTCATTATGTTGAATTACATGTGTATGCATATGTTTGTCATGAGTCAGTTATCATGGTTTGCATTGCATAAGACTTGGACAAGACTCGTGCTCACTGGGTAGAATGACTGAGATGTCATTCCTAGTGCGGTTTAAGTGATATAGTCGTACGCACTGGGGTAGAATGACTAAGATGTCGTTCCTAGTGGGGTACTCACTGGGGTAGAATGACTGAGATGTCGTTCCTAATAGGGTATAAGCGATGTATCCATAATTCCGAATGGGAATTGATGGGTTCTATATGAACCAAATGGTCTGTTGCATTGTGTTGCATTGTTATTGCATTGTGGTTGAAATATGAGATTATGCGAAATATATGAAATTGATGAATTGGTGAAATTGTGGATTTGTGAGTATGTACTTATGAATAGTATGGTAACTTGAGTGATAATATATTGATGAAACTTTTGAAATGTAAGAAAAATTGTGATTATGGTTGTATGCCTTAAATTATACATTATCTTATAATTTCAATAATTATGTGAATTCTCACCCTTCTGTTGGAATGATGTTTTGTACGACATCGTTCAGGTACCAAAGAAAAGAGTTGCTTCTAGTGAGAGGTAGTCGTTAGAGTAGTTGATTTAGTTTCTTTATTTATGTTGGGTCGAGTCATGCTCTGATCATGTACCATTGGGATTGTTTCGATTTATGTTTGAGAGATACTTTATGTACTCTACTTTATTTAGTTATTGTTATTTGAATTATGTGAAGTATAGAATTTTATTCCTAAGTGATGATTATGAATGAGTTGATCATGGGGCTTCCATTATGTTGATTTATGATTGAAGTAATTTCGTTGCTTCATGCTATGTGAAAGTATGTGAAAAACATGAATTTATTTTGTGTTATTGAGTATGACAAGTATATGTGTGATGTTTTGGATTATATGTGACACCCTTATTTGAGATGCAGATAATTTACTCTGATTATTTATATATATTTCGTGGGGTTTAGAAGGGTGTTACACTAGACCCATGATGCATGCTTCATATTCAGCTTTGTTATTTGTACATGCAAATGTCAACTGGGCAATGAATGATATGTGGGAACCATGAGGAGTTGTAATAATTGCCCTAATTCTACTTCCATATGAGTTAACAGCACCATCAAAAATCAACTTCCACTGAGACCCAACCTCGGGGGCCTCGTCAGGTAAAGGCTCATCATAGTCCTTCATCTTCAAAAACATTATATCTTCATCAGGAAACTCAAACCTCATTGGTTGATAATCCTCAATTGGTTGTTCGACAAGATATTCTGATAAAACACTCCCTTTAATGGCCTTTTGGGAACATACTGAATGTCGTACTCTGCCAGCACCATTTGCCATCAAGCAATTCTTCTAGAAAGCGTCTGTTTCTCAAACATATATTTAATCGGATCCATCTTCGAAATCAACATGGTTGTGTGTTTTAACTTGTATTTCCTTAAGCTTTTATCTGCCCAAGCAAGCGTACAACATGTTTTTTCTAACACTGAGTACCTTGTCTCGCAATCAGTAGACTTTTTACTCAGGTAGTAGATAACATGCTTTTTCCTACCTGTCTCTTCGTCTTGACCAGGCACACAACCCATTGAATTCTCAAGAACCGTTAAATACATAATTAAAGGTCTTCCAACAACTGGAGGCGTTAATATCGGAGGCTCCTGCAAATACTCTTTTATTTATTTGAAAGTCTTTTGACAATTCTCATTCTAGACAACTGCCTGATCTTTTCTCAGCAATTTGAATATTGGCTCGCAAGTGGCTGTAAGGTGAGAAATGAACCTTACAATATAGTTCAATCTCCCTAAGAAACCACAAACCTCTTTCTCTGTTCTCGGCTCAGGAATTTCTTGTATAGCTTTTATTTTGGCAGGATCCACCTCAATACCTCTTTCATTGGCAATGAAACCCAACAACTTCCCCGGTCTCACCCCGAAGATACATTTGTTAGGATTCAACCTCAGCTTGAACTTCCTTAACCTTTCAAATAATTTCATAAGATTGACTAGGTTTTCTTCCTTGGTCTATGACTTTACAATCATATCATCAACATATAATTCGATCTCATGATGAATCATATTATGAAAGAGAGTCATCATTGCCCGCTGATAAGTTGCCCCTGCATTTTTCAACCCAAAAGGCATCACTTTGTAGCAAAAGGTCCCCCACGGTGTGATAAAAGTAGTTTTCTCCATGTCCTTTGGGGCCATTTTGATTTGGTTATACCCAGAGAAGCCATCCATGAAGGAAAACACAAAATACTGAGCAGTGTTATCAACCAACACATCAATGTGGGGGAGCGGGAAATTGTCTTTCGGGTTCGCTCTATTCAAATCTCGATAAACGATACACATCCTGACCTTTCCATCCTTCTTAGGTACATGAACAATATTAGTGACCCACGGAGAGTAGTTAGTAACAGCAAGAAAACCAACATCCAACTACTTTTGGGCTTCCTCTTTGATTTTGACAGCCATATCAGGTCTGGTCCTTCTCAACTTCTGCTTCACAAGCAGACATTCTTCTCGAAGAGGTAGACATTGCACCACTATATCAGTATCTAACCCTGGCATATTCTGATAAGACCAAGCGTAGATATCTTTATAATCATAAAGCATTTCAACCAATCTTTTTTTGACATCATCTTCCAATGCAGCCCCTATTCTGACTTCCTTTTTCTCATCTTCGGTAGCCAGATTGATAACTTCAATATCTTTCTGATGAGGCAAAATAACCCTTTCCTCTTTCTTTAGAAGCCTGGTCAGTTCCTCAGGTAGGTCACAATCTTCATCAGCCTCTTCTTCAGCTTGATAAATGGGATTATCGAAATCATGTTGAACCATAGCCAAATTAGGATCGATGGTATCTGAGATGTAAAACCTGTATGATTAATGTTTTATGATGATTATGATATGCAAACAAACACAAAGCACATTGCCATTTTTATTTTTTATGTAACAACAAGAAGGAAAAACAGGGATCAAAATATTTGAATGAAAAAAGGGACGTCTTTTATTCATGATAACGCTAAAATGTTGAAACAAGGCCCTTACAAAATAAGTTATTATGCCTTGGGCAGAATGTAAGACCAATCATAATCAAAAGCAAAAGAGGAAATTACTCTTCTGATGTGACGCGGATGATTTCCTCCATAATCCAGTTGCAAAGCTTCTGCCCAGGGATACACGGACGAATCCAAGCATCCATATCTGTCGTACCTCGAAAAATACGATCCTCGCGATGGCCGCGGAAAAATACTGTTCGAAACAGAGTCGCCACCGAACTTTATTCATTCCAAGGATGGAATAGGAAAATATCGATAAAACCTTTAAGGAGAATAAGAACATGGTCGTCGCAACCAATATTCTAGGTTCGGGAGTCGATTACGCAGAGGGAAGGTATTAGCACCCTCTACGTCCGTTGTACTCAACGGGAACCTCTTGATCGATTCGAGAGTAAAGTTAACTATGCTTGTTTGTTTTCTTCTAAGGTTTCTCCTATGGGGGGAATGGATGGTTATAGGATAGGGTGCTCGCCAAGGATTGGGGCCCTTGTGCCTACGTATCTTCACTTATAAGAAGTGGAAAATCAGAGCATTCGTAGTTCGTGGACTACGGGAAAAAAGAGGGGATTGTGCTCGCCAAGATCGTCGCAATCTTGTGCCTACGTATCTTACATTCAAGAGGGAATGAAGAATCAGAGCAGTCGTAGTTCGGCTAACTACGGTAAAAGGTTTGGTGAACGAACGAGTGTTTAGGTCGCATTCTAACTGCTAAACATTGGCTTGTCTGCTCGCTAGGGGAGGCTGAAGCGCGAGTTTGTTATGCGCGGAAGAAGGGATTAAACAATGTTCTAGGTAAGGTGTTTGAGTTGGAAATCGCACGAGGGCGAGGAAAGAGAATTGTGTTTAAAGGATAGTTCAATCGCACGGGGGCGAGAAAGAGAGAGTTAGGTTGAATAGGTAGTTAGGGTTTCGATTGCACGGAGGCGAAGAAGATAAGGTCGGTTAGATATTTTGAGGGAGAATGACGACTACTCGATAAACGAGACGTCAGTCTCGCAACCAATTAGTCGGGATATCGTTGGAATGCTAGATCCCAACGACACCTTTTTCATTCAATTAATTAGGAAATTGTATTTGAATGGACAATGAATACTTGTCCAAATAATTAAGGCGCGTGTTTTAGACGAAAGGTCGAATGACACGCTACCTAAGGCGTACGCCTCAATAGTTGTCATTCAAGAATTCAAGGAGTGCGAGACTCCAAGAACTCAGTTCTTTCGTAATTTGATTAAGAAAAATGATTTGAATTTGACGTATGGTTTAGAAACATACTAGTGTTTAGACTCGATCACACGTGAGTGAGGAACGAGGTTAGATGGGTTGAAAACTTTAGGAGGAATGACGACTAATCGATAAACGAGACGTCGGCCTCGCAACCAATTAATCGGGATATCATTGGAATGCTAGATCCCAACGACATCTTTTTCATTTCATTAATTATGAAATATGTTTGTTGGACAGTGAAAGTATTTGTCTTAATAACTAAGAAATGTTTTAGAAACAAAAGTTCGAATGATATACTATTCAAAGTGTACACCTTGATAGTAATTATTCTCGAATTCAAAGAATGCGCGACTCCAAAAACTCGATACTTTCGTGATTTTAATTATGAAAATAATTTGAAAATAACTAACGTAGTGGCCAAAACTGAGGTTGGCATATTGCTTGAATTAGGGTTTGCGAATTTTGAGAGGTTTAAACGAGGTTGGGTATTCTAAGGATGAAAGACGAAGTGACCACAACTCAAGGTGTGCACCTCGAGAGCGATCACTTAAGGATCCAAGGAGTGCTAGACTCCAAGGACCCACCACTTTCATGTAAGTTTAGAAAAAGGATTTTTATTTATTCTAAACAAATAATAAAATATTTTGAACTTAGTATAAAAAGGAAAAAAAAAGATTTGATAAAGTTCTAAATAAAATTTAAATAAAATCAAGTTGTAAAACCCACATCAAATATAAAAAACCAATAATATTACTAATATTACTAATCACATTACTAATAATATTTTAAACTATATTTAACTAGTTTCTAAAAATAAACTCTTATTAAGTTTCACTAAAATTACTAAATCAGATAGTAATTAATCCTAATGGCCTTAATCAAAACTGACATGTTGCTCTCCTAAAAAACAAACGGGATTCTCAACACTCACATGCCCTCTAGGAAAGGGTCAATGTACCTAGTTCTTTACACAAGGAAAGGGAGGAACAGCAATAAAGGAATGCTGCCCGTTGGGGTTTCCAAGATTCCCTTTTTAAAATAATTCATACACAGTGAGAATAAAACAAAAGAATTAAATCTCTCCATCTCTCCAAACATCACTCTTTAAAAAAAACTCCTTCCTCAAATTTATCTGCTTCCAAATATCAGTACACAAAAATGACATCCTGAATCCTAAACACCTACCGAATCCCTAACAGACAAACCCAACATCACAACCCATAACCCATGGCAAAGAAAATCCTAAACAAAGTTCAAACACCACACTGAGTAACATATTCAAGCAAAATAAGTCACAATATTCATACAACAGCGCGCAAAAATCAAGTAAAGGGAACCTACGAGCTTCGAGCTATTCTGACGGCGAAGAATCCGCGAGGTAGGTGGTTCGAGCTTCATATCTTTTGCTTTTTCTTCTTCTTCGTCCGTGTCCTGCGTCTTGCTGAAAATGTCGTGTTTATGAAAGGTTCGTGAAGGTGTCTAAGCTCACTATCTTAGAGTCTCAGTATGAGGCTCTAAGAAGTTCTTCAAAAATCGAGCTCTGGTAAGGGTTTATGGTGACTTTTTGACAGAGTAACAGTAAGGTTTTTTTCGTGTTCTCTGCTGCCGCCTTTCTAGGGTTTTTCTTCTCAAAAAATTCCCCCCTTTCACTAATCATTAGGTCCCCTTTTTATAGGAGGATTCAAAATGTTCTCATACGTGTGAGTTTTGGAGAAATTTTGAGGAATATTCCTCCAAGTGTGTGAAGTTGTGAGCTGCAGACCTGCAATGCCGTTAGGGATGTTTTTGCGCAAGGATTTTGTGGGGGGACCAAGGTGATAGTGACCTTTAATTTGTCTGTAGTGTGAAAGAAAATATCTGATTTTACCCTAGGGTAATTTTGTGATTTCTGTGTTTTTACTGTGGTGAAGTTATTTCTAATGTAATAGTTGAATTAAGTTGTCCTCTGCTGACTCTCTCTAACTTTGTTCATAACAGAAAGTCATTCCATAATGTTTTCTTGCTAAGAGCTGGGTGTAACTCCCTTCATTCGTTGCTTCAGTTTGAAACATCCAAGGCAATGTCGAAAACTTAAGATGGTGTTCCCATAGTCAGACCATAAGAGGTATTTGAATTTAACGGGATCTCTTAATCTCATACTCATCATTAATGGCTAGTTGTGTATGTTATTATTAGCTACTCAATCTGACCAGTTTCTATTTCTTTTTGTGTCGTGTGATCTTGACAGGAGATTAGAGCATCCATAGAGTTTGAAGCTTGTATCGAGATACAGTTTAGAAGCGGCATACTCAGGATGGCGAAAAGGACTTAGCATGACGAGGGAATTCATCGCTTGTTCTTGTGCATAATGGGAGTGGCCATGTTCATCGAATTTGGAAGTTGTTGTTGCAAATGACGTTCTTATTATTGTTCATGTGGCATGGCTTGGAGCTGCAGTCAGAAGGTGTCATTTACTTGGCTGAAACCTCACTTGTGTAGATCCTTCCTGTTGCACGGTGGCTTAGGTGATGGTTCAGATGTAAGCTCCTTAACAACACATAATTGGTAAAGATTCACGCCCGAAAATGATCAAACATCCAATGTTTCTCTGTTATCAGTTTGTTATTTTCTTTATATCTGTTGAAAGTCCCTTGCTTAACACAGCTTCTATACCTTGTTACCTGTAGAAAGAAAAAAAATGCCTTGGGATCCCTCCTGGTGTGTCGTGGCCATGAGTGCAGCGGTGGCCGGTTTCTTCAAAGTTAATCCCTGAATATTCCATAACCAATTTTCGAACGATGGAACAATGGTAATGCTTTCAGGATTTTCATGATCCTATCCTTTTACCTTCGTTCTGCACCACTAGTCTCTAATTTCCTCAATCCTTTTCTTGTGTAACTTGTAGATATGGGGCATGGGTTTCGAGTTACTGCGAAAGACATGATATTTTGCCTGCGTTGATATCAATACTTGTAGTTAAATCTGATGTTATTCTGGTTTTGTTTCAACATCGCAGGATATGTTTTGACATCCTGGAATCGTATGAATCATTGACAATACTCTCATGCCCGTACCGAACAAGTAGTCTAATAACTTTATCAGATGTGTCCAGTGGATTCTCCTGCAAGCCAGTTTGGAATCACAAAATTTGTGGACTGATCAGGGTGTAGCAGACTCAACTTGAGCATCAGATACATCGGCTGGATGAGATAATGAACCATGTGGATCAAGAACACCCAAAGCCAGAGTTTCATCCCATCTGTTCATTGTGAGCAGGATCCCAACTTCACTCATATGCTCCTCCAACTGGGGGTAACATGTATTATACGGTGCCACCGCCTTGCCAACTGCTCCGAGAATTATTGCGGCATCTGAGCATCCATAGACAATGGCATATCTCGAAGGTGCTAAGACATAGATGGTAGACTCTTGGCAATTTAGAACCTAAGGATTCAATTCAACTGTCACAAATGCTTAAGGTGATGTGCAGAAGTGAGGAAAATCTTTTATTTCCCATATAACCAGTCCTTGAAGCACATATGAAGCACAGACATCAATTCTTGTTTATGATTGTCTTCTAGAGAAGCTTCGTGTATTAGCCGCCTTATCTCCCCTAAGTTTTTTATTTTTATACTGAGATGCCGCATACGAATTTGGTAATGCAAATGGGTTTGTCTTGCAGGTATTGTCAACCCTTGGACATATACAAGTGGTATCTGACTGCTGAAATGAAATGCAATACATGCTGGCGATAAGTAGAAGGGTGGGACCGTCATCGGCTGGCGAGATGCATCCAGTTGAAGCTGCAGCTGAGACATTGGAATAGATTGTTGGAGTTCTATGAAGATTTCGGCACGATGATAGCCGGTAGTTCCCTTGGGCCAGGAAACTTAGAATTGCAATTTTCTGTTTAAGATTCAATTCCAAACTTGAATAAACAAATTCTGGATATTGCAGGTACAAGCAGAATATGGGAACATAAGGAATGCTAGGTGTGCTTATTGAGTTCGCGTTCTGTCCTGCTATTGATTGAAGGACAAAGCTGTCGCAGGTGGTTTTCACCTGTACAAGCTTAATGGATAGTGGAAGGTAGGGCAGCAGATTTTATGTCATGGCTAGGAATCATTTCATTACTTTGAACATTTGGAAGATTCATTTGGTCCACAATATGTAAGTTTGATCCCCTGTTTTGATTGTTTCTGTTATAAGGATTCTGCGGCAAGCGATCCAGGCCCCAAGTAAATCAATCATTGCGACAAACCGGTGTTGGATTTCCCCTTGTATTGTATCTGTAGTTTGTTAAAGAAGGAGACCTGGTGAACATGCTAGGATCAAGCTTAATTATGTTTTTCGCATCCAACTTTTCTTGCATCACATCTCGAGGATCCATTGGATGAATCTTCTCATAAGTATTGAAAGTGGTCAATCTTTGTTTATGATGAACTGAGGTAGAACATACACAGCTGGTATTTGATATATCTCTATAATTTGCAGAGTTGCTGCTACAATAACTGCTCTACCACGGAATCTCTCCATAAAGCATAACCTGATAATACACCAAACACTCTTTATATCTCCTTGCCTTGTGATTCGCTCGCAGCCCCTCGACGGTAACGAATCTTATTAGGTCGTGTGCATTTCTTTCTATTTTGAATATGCTCGTTTACTATTCTTGGTTCAATCTTGTAGATCATGCGATAACATTAAGGACACCATGGAGATGAAGGCAATTGGATTATTTTCTCTTCAAGGA
This sequence comes from Lathyrus sativus, assembly GCA_963859935.3. Taxonomy (NCBI): domain Eukaryota; kingdom Viridiplantae; phylum Streptophyta; class Magnoliopsida; order Fabales; family Fabaceae; genus Lathyrus; species Lathyrus sativus. The sequence continues at coordinate 422,936,684 of OZ012739.1, forward strand.
ATTGGTCTGTGGACAGCTTGCCGTGAAGCTTCTGGCTTTGAGACTTGAGAATGGCACTCCATGAAGTCCTTTATGCGTTTCGGTAAGACATAGTATGGACTTGGTATCTCGGTGTTTTGCAAATCTTTTATGCATTTGAGTTTGCAAGGAATAGCGGCGGTGTGCTAACTGTTGCTTCTTTTTGCTGTAAACGACCTTCCCAAGTTCGCGGATGCGAGTTGAAGATATGGATTTAGACAACTTTTATTCACAGCTTGACGAGCGCAAAAATGAGATTTCAACGCAGGGGATTTGATTAACTCATGCGATCATGGTGAGTAGCACCTTCACAATAGCTAGGTCAGACTTAATTGTATTCATCCTGGCCTGTTTTGTTATGCTTGTATCTTTCCTCTTCTGCCATTGCTTGCGTGAGTAGTCTGCTCCCTTTTCCCAAAAGTCTGCCGCAACACAGCTTTTGTTGTTTACATATAAACTCCTTCAACACAATTCATCCACGATGGTGCTCCATCGGTCGTATAAAGCACGGTAGTAACTTCCAGCAGCAACGACGAGAGAACCTGTCGAGGTTGATTTTCCATGACCAACATGAGTGGTGTCAGAGACATTCCTCGTGCGAAAACCGACTTCCGGGAAGTAGAACCTTGTCACTGTCAAACTCATTATGAGGACACCTCTTTAGGCTAAAACCTTGTAATCACTTTATTGAACGTTGTTTATTATTTAAGCCCCCGCCCCTTTTTGACGTTTTTCATGTGCTTCCTTAGGATTATATTTGTAAATTTTATAACTGTGATGTCGTTCAGATTTTATCAATCATGCAAAACTTATTACAATGAATTTGGCTTGTACATGTCTTAGATAAATCCAAACTTATCTTTAACATTGAATTTGTGACATGTTTAAAAACTTACTGACCCAATCTTGAGAAATCTTGAACAATGGCTCATATTTTGCTATCTCTTGGAATGGTCTTTAGCTAGTCATAACTTCATGGCTCACAAAAGAAGGACGGTCCAACTTAAAACAACTTTCCACGTCTTAAAATAATTCAATTTTGTACCAATCAATTCAATCATGAATTTTCAATAAGGCATGAGCTTGATTCTAAGACAAAGTAACTTAATTTAGTAATGACCTTATTCCTTTAGTATCTACTTGAAATACATCTCAAAACAAATTGGAATAAGGTTTGGGATTAACTTGAAGCCATTAAAATCTACTTGAAATCTCTTGACCAATATGGGTTCATCTTTCCTTTAACATAGCTTATATAATTATAAACTGATGAATCAAAACATCTTCTGGACCAATTGCATCTAAATTCAAATTCAATTAAGACTCAAAATTTGCAAGCTAAATCTAAGTTTGTCACAAACTGATTTAGAATCCAAACATAGCTTGACGCTATGGTCCATATCATGTTCGTCTGATCATGAGAACGAGGACACACATGAATTTGGGCATAAGGGGCTGGAGGCGTGCTCTTCCCACAAGAAATCAACATAAATTGCTAGGGATTAAAACCACAATAAGCACACACCAGGTCTTCATAAACAAAGTCTTAGAGAATCATGGCCAGAAGTCGTGAAGCAATAAAAAACTCATTAACTACCGAGGTAGGACAAATTTGGGGTATGACAATATCACAGTCGTTATCTCCTTCGTCGTTGCCAACAGCACTTACCCTGTCGAATATAACCCCACCGCTGGTAAGTCGAACAGGTCCTTTGTACTTTTGAGGGTCCTTTGAAGAAGAAGAAGGACTATACCCCAAGCCAAACTTGTCATGCTTAGTAGGAACATCAAGTACCTGACCCCATTTCTGGGAAGACATGAATTCCACTATAGTACGGGCTTCCTTAAATGAAGACATCAAGACCTCTGAACCTTTAGCTTTTATAGGAGTCTTCTCCTGAATTTACTTAGTTTCAAAAGTTTGGCAAAGTGTCTCATGGATTTCACCATCCACTTCCACATAATTAAAAGATGATAACTGACTCACCATGATGTCTTCCTCTCTACAGACAGTAACCACTTTCTCCTCTATCATATATTTCAATTTCTGATGCAACGTTGAAGTAACTGCCTCAGCAAAGTGTATCCAAGGTTGGCCGAGCATGTAACACCCCCTTTCTATACCCCTAATTAATCAAATAAATCATTAAGGCACATATTAAAAATCCATCAAAGTACAATTAAAACATGGTATAAAAGAGGTGCGCCACATCATACTTGAAGTTAAAACATACAACACATGCTCAATAAAGATATGCAATAGTGGGGTAACTTTCAGCAGAGGAACTTAGTCCTCATACCCACATCTCTATATTTAGAATAAAAGCGGAAACATCTAAACATTTATAATCGTCAAACATATATACATATATATCATTCATTTCGATTCACAACACAATTCATGTTTTCCTAAACATTCCACAATAAGATACATGTACAATGTATCACAAAAGAATCATATATCCTAGCTACCCGGTGCTACATATCAGAGCTGACCGACAAAAGAATGAAGACACGCTTCACAAAAAGACCTCCAGCATACCTACTCTGCAATGCCTCATAGAGCATCATAAAACAGCGGAAGGGTGAGAAATATTATCATAATAATCAATGCATATAATTATATATATATATATATATATATATATATATATATATATATACACACACACACACACACACACACAAGCATAGAATATACATATTCTGAATTCTCGCCACAATTCATCATAAGAGAGGGAAAGGAAACGATCGGAAAAAACCTGACAAAAAAGGGAAAGACAAGGTCATCGCAACCAAGTCCTGGATTCGGGAGTCGGTTACGCAAGGGGAAGGTATTAACACCCTTCACGTCCTTCGTACTCGACGAGATCCACACTTGTTGTCTATCTAAGGATGTGTTTAACTATCTACGCTAAAGGCTCAAAGGACAAAAATAAAAGAAAAGAGACTCGGCAGAGCATCGCCGCTTTGTGCCTACGTATTCCCTCGTGCAATAGGAAAGTCAGAGTCAACGTAGTTCGGCTAACTACGGGCGAAAAAGGGGGGAAGGTTGCTCGCCAAGACATCGCGTCTTGTGCCTACGTATTCTCATATGGTATGAGAAATCAGAGCAAAAATAGTTCGGGATGACACGAAACCACAGGTTGATTAAGTGTTTTAACCGAGTAGGGTTAAACCTTCATTCCAGCAGTTAGGGACAAAGCCTGTTTGCGGTAGAACCAAAGCTTAACAACACTTTTTTTTACGAAAAAGGTTTCCGATTAATCCCGAAGGAAAAAGGTTTGAACTTTGTTTTTGTGTTTTTTAGAGAAGAAGTGTTTTGAGTTTAATTTGTAACTCATGTTGCACTAAAGACTATGACCTATGAGCGAATGTGTCACATATTATCCAAAGGACATACGCTAACATTCTAGATAATTGAGAGGCAACCACACAATCATCATTTCCCAAGTAGCTTAAGGCTCGTAACGCGCAACATTCATTAATCTTTATTAAGTGTTTTGGCATGATTTGAAGATGAGAAGAGAAAGGGGACAAACTAAAGGGAGACTAACTCAAACCTAATAGTTGTCATGCAAAATGGTCCTAAGGTTAGGATTGAAAGGGGGAACATCTACCCTAATGTTAGCATACTTGGATTGAACACCTAATGTCTCTCCTACTCCCATCTTAAACGAAGGGACTAGGAACCATATGGGGATCATGGCAAAAAGCACAAGAAAGCACCAAGTAAATTCAATCACAAGTAAGAGATGCAAACATGGAGTGCAACACACAAGCAAAGGGAGGAACAAAGTATGGGGTAAACACCACCACAAGCACATCTCGACCTTTATTAATGCTGGAAATAAAGATGCAAAACACAAGAGGAAATGCAAATGCAAGAACATCATCACTATGAACAACAATACATAAGTGTGCATCCAAGTGGAAAACAAAAAAACAAATCGACGAAGTCTCGATTAAATAACCAAAACAGCGACAAAATGTCCAGAACATTTCACTTCTAATGCATCGTATCGAATTACGATGATTCGACGCAAAACGGTACTCAAACATGCAAGAAAATCAGCAAAACAGACCCACTGGCACAGTGTTAATCGGTTAACTATATGCGTTAACCGATTAACCACTTAAAACTGGCTGAAAATCTGGAAATTTGTACATGTTAATCGGTTAACCATATGCATTAACAGATTAACACTTTGAAAAATGTGAAAAATTTGAATATTTGAAATGGTTAATCGGTTAACCATATGCGTTAACCGATTAACACTGTTTCAACAGCAGAAAAACAGCAACAAAACAACATTTTCAGCAAATAAGCACTTATCCGATCAACCGAATGATCGCATAATCACTTAATCACGAAATTAAACCAACAAATCATGATTCAAACAGCATGTAAACAGATTAGCACAACCAAATCAAGGATCAAACGGATCAAATTAACCAAAACTCAATCAAATATGAAAATCCACATGATTATGCAAATAAGCTAAAACCAGATTCGGATCCAACCTTCGGAGCGGAGATTTGCTCCGGTTAGTGTTGATTCAACTGTAATTGAATAGATCCAATGCTAGAAGTCTGGAATACTTCAAGATCCACACCAATTCTTGTAGTAGCAATGAAGATCCTTCAAGATTAAACCAAATCAAGTCAAATAATCACTTCCAAGTTCAGATCCAATTTTGCACGAAAATTGGATGAAGAAACTGATTCAATGGAGAGAATGGATGAAGGTTTAGCTCTTAGAAATCAAGGATTCCAATGAAGAATCAATGATCTCAATGAGAAGAGCTTTGGTGAGGGTTTTGGAGATTGGAAAATTGAGAGAGAATGGAGATCAATTCTGAAAATGAGTGAATTATGAGTGATTAGATGTTTGAGGTTTGGAGTGGATCACTTAAATATCACTTAGGCTTGGATCCAAAGGTAAGGTTTGGAAATTTTGGTTTGGAATGAGGAATGGACATTTGGAGGGAAAATGAAATCAACCAAATTTCAAATAGGTTCTAGATCCTTCCCAAAGTGAAAATCAAGCTTGCACATGACCAAAATTGGACCCAAAGTGGCTTGAACTGAAAATTCACATGCAGAGGCAAAATCTGCACTGGTTAATCGATTAACCATATAGGTTAATCGGTTAACACCTTTAAAAATCCCAATTTGCCCTAATTTTGCCTTGGTTAATCGATTAACCATATAGGTTAACTGATTAACACCTCCAAAATTTGAATTTTGGCGCCTTTTGGAGGGAAATATGTCCGTTTGCCTGTTTCCAACTGTTTTAAGCTCTGTTCAACTTCTAAAACTTGCTTTTGAATATCACAACCATGAAAATGCTTGTGACAGCCTGAATACTGCTTTTTGAGCTGAAAATATCCTGCAAAATAAAATAAAATCGGTCGCCTGCCCGCTGGGCAAAATAAATGCCAGAGACTCAGATTCTCGTTGTTTCGGTTCATGCATTGAGATGAAAACTGAGCCACGGGAAAACCTTGATCCCCTGTCTCAAAGACGAATGCTATGCAAATGCAGAAATGCGAAAACGCAAAGAAACAAAAGCCAGATGCTGCTAAAACGGAAAGCAAATTTTGGGGTGCTACAGCTGCCCCTATTCAAGCGACTTGGACCTGACTGGGTGAGAAGCATCACTTTCAAACATTCAAGGTAAAAGACTATTGAATACCAAAGAACCCAAAATTTTGCCAACCGCAGAAATAGAACTGCAAACTCTGATTGGGGATGAAACGTCTGACATCGCCGCCAAACAAACACACATCTGATAAACATCTAACATCGCCACCAGACAACCACACATGGCCGGATCAACACGAATTTGATAAGCTTCTAACCACAAGGAAACTCCACTGGGGAAAACCGGGTGCGCCAAGTACGATTGGACTTATACTAGGGAAAACAAACCCTGGATCTGGATTAGATAGGTCGGGCGAGAACTGACAACCGAGAACGGGTTTCTTCAAAACAAGTCAGGCGAGAACTGACTACCGGGCGTGAACTGGGCTCTACCAAAACATGTCAGACGAGAACTGACTACCAGACGAGCGAATGCAAGCTTCTCAAGATCAGGCTCCTCATCTGAATGAAAGAACAACACTTTATCTTGGATTGGGATCCCTAGGATAAAAGCGAAATCTTCCAATGTAGGAACTAAAACATAATTCGGGAAGGTAAAATAACGTAGTGGAGGATCATAAAATTGCAGCAAAGTAAGGATGGCTCCTTGCTCGTAACTTGTGACTTTACAGACAAGACTCAGAATTCTCCCATAGTCTTTTTTGAACACTTCAAGAGTACCCGGATTAGCCATAACAATGAGACCAAATAAAGGTTCAAGATCTGGTAGAGGAAACTTGTATAGAATAACCTTCTTCCTCTCTACTTCCATCTTCAAAGAAAACCAGGACTAGAATCTAAGGAGAGATGAGAAACTTGAAACACATGCACATGCCATGCAAAGATGAGTATGAATATGCAAATGCAGACAAGGATCAAGGCATCAAAAGTTGTTGTACTGCTGACTGAATTAGACCATAGTTTTGCTCCAATAAGAAAACCAGAAATCCAGAATACCAAGGTGATATAATATCATAACATCCAAGATCATAAGTCCGTACTAACAAGAAAACCAGAAAAATGGGTTGGTTAGAGGTCAAAGTTTCCTATAAAACCCTTCCCTCTCACTGGTAGGTTCTATTCTTGAAAGGTACGACATCTTATGCAGGTCATCAGTATCATGGACTCTCAAATCGAGTAACAATGATACATTCACCATTTTTGGTTTGGCATCATGGTCAACCAAGGAGGTCTCAACTGACTTCCCAAACGGTCTCCAGAATCGTTAGTTTTCTAATTCAACATCCCCTCAACTGCCTTAAATGCGCAGGATAGGATGTTTTCAAAGAAAACCTCGTTTGGGCATGAATTTCACGCGAACTCTTGCGTGACTAAATGCCACACAAGTCCACACTACTCTCCACACTAATCCTATGTATATACTCAAGCCTGGGTATTGGGCTTATCTCTCATGGAACAACTCACCCAACAACACAACAATAATAATATAATATGATAACAATAAAGATGCAGATGCAATAATGTACAACAGTAAATATATAAATAGAAATAACTTCAAAAAAATAAATACCCCAAAGACATAACACAAACAAGCGCTAGGATTGACTCGCATAGGGAACCAGAGTCCCCAGTTGTCGCAACTGCGAAAAAAGGTCGGCAAAAATAAACAGAAGAGCCGCCACCGAACGTTATTTATCCCAAAGAGAGGGAAAGGAAATGATCGAAGAAAACCTAAAAAAACGAGAAAAGAGAAGGTCATCGCAACCAAATCTTGGGTTCGGAAGTCGGTTATGCAAGGGGAAGGTATGAACACCCCTCACGTCCATTGTACTCAATGGGATCCACACTTGTTGTCTATCGAAAGGACTGAGTTATCTAAAAGCTACTGCTAAACCGGGGACAGAAAGAAAAAGGAGACTCGATAGGACATCCCCGCCCTATGCCTACGTATTCCCTCGTGCAATGGGAAAGTTAGAGTCAACGTAGTTCGGGAAACTATGGGTGATGGGGGGAAGGTTGCTCGCCAAGACCTCGTCGTCTTGTGCCTACGTATCCTTATCTAGCATGAGAAATCAGAGCAAATATAGTTTGAGTAAACTAGACCACTAGTTGGTTAAGTGTTATTTACGAGTGAAATTAAGTTCTCATTCCAGTAGTTAGGGTCGATGCCTGTTTGCGGTAGAACAAAAAAGTAACGTACTCTTTTCTGAAAATGATTTAAGAACAAATTCCGAAGGATAAAAAGGTTTCAATTTGGTTTAAGAGTTTTAGAGAAGTGAATTGAATTTATTTGAGATTCACGTTGTAGTAAAGACTATGACATTGGAGCGAATGTGTCGCATATCGCCCAAAGGACATACACTAAACACTCTAGACAAGTGAGGAGAAACCCCACACTCATCATTCTCATATGCTTAAGGCTCATGGCACACAATGTTCATCGTTTTTATCAAGTGTCTTAGAATTGTTTAAGATGAGAAGATAAGACTAAAAAAACACTAAAGGGAAACTGAAAATCCTAGTGTTATCATACAAAGTGGTCCTAAGGTTAGGATAAAAAGGAAGTCTACCTATAGTTATCATACAAATAATAGACCTAAAGTTGAGGTTAAGAAGGGATTGTCCTAATTGTTATCATGCTAAGGATTGAAAGCCTAATGTCTCTCCTACTCCCATCTTAATCAGAAATTAAGAGGGACTAGAAATCCTAAGGGATCATGTGAGCAAGCACAAGTAAACACCAATCAATTCAATCACAAATGAAAACAAGAATGAAACTTAAACAAGTTCTAAAAAGAAAACAAAGATGAAGAAGAAAGAAGAAAATGAAGAATGGACAAATAAGAAGTTATTATCAAACCCAGATGAAGACAACAAACACATTCATTTCAATCTCAAACAAAGCAAGCATCATCATCAAGTCAACATCAAACAAACATTCACCATCACAAAGCAAGATGAGATGAAGTCAAATGGTACAAGAAACATGATAGGGAAGAAAACACAACATATCATACTCAAGTCATATCCATGATCAAAGAGAGGGCACAAGGCGACAAGTCATGCATACCATCCATAGACAAGTCAACACCAAACCAAACAAACATGCATACAAACAATCCTCAAAGGGAAAAGCATATGATCATAACGTGGAACCAAATATAAAAACACAACATCCAACATGATCAACAAGTTTGACATTCAACCATGAACACATAAGAAGGATCACACAAGTGAAAGTCAAGAACATGCCTCAAGAAGAATCAAACATCCAATCAAAACCATCACAAAAGAGAAACAACCATCAAACAAACATCAAAGTCTCAAAAGACTTGAGGAAAAACAGAAAGGCACACAATCATGGATTAAAAACAAAATCAACTCAATTTTGCAATTTAAAATCAAATAAAAAACAAAACAAAAAGGCAAATAAAACCTAAAAAATGGATGGAAATTAGTTAAAGTACAAACAAATATCCAAGAACATCACCATAGGTCAGAAACCATCATAGGATCATATGCCAATTTCCTCATAATTTTAAATGGATCAAAAATAATTTTAAACCAATTAAAACTAACCAAATAAATAAATAATACATGGAAAATAGAAAAACCAGAAATAAAAATAAAAAAAATCACCATAGATTCAAAACCATCATAGAATCATATAATATTTTTCTCATAATTTAAAATGGTCAAAAATAATTTTAAACTAATTAAAATTGGCTCAAACAAATTAAAATTCAAGAAAAATAGCAAACTGAAAACTATAAATGCACAAAAATAAAAATTAGAAAGAGAAAAATAAAATTTTAGAAAATATTTTGGTATTTTTCTGATTAAAAATGAATTTTCTATGAATTTCTGAAAATAAATAAATTTAAAAAAAAAATAAAAAAATAAAATAAAATCGAAAAAACAAGATGCGTTTGATTTGAGCTCATTAAATGATGTGGCTAATCCAAAGGCCAGAAAGCACACATCCACCGTGGATCTGAGTCAACATCATCATTTCCAACCAGCGAAGATCAAACACAGCAGATTAGAACAAGTGGCATGATGGACGATGAGATCATCATCTTCAACCTTCAGCCACTAGAAAATCTCAGAGAATTGCATAAATACGAAGATCCATCAAACCATAACCATTGGAGCTCATAATGATTTCATCTTATGCGTCTTTTCAAGACGATCTCAACCATATCATCGCGTCATATTTCTTTAAACCATAGCTCACTCGATTTGAAAAAAAACCAAAAGAAAAAGCAAACACAGATTTGAAAATTAAATATCAAAACTCAACCAAACCCCAAATCTAACAATCCTAACAACATCAGTACATCAAGGACTACATCTTAGCAACAAATTTGAATTAAAATGGTTAAGAATTGTACCTGTTGCAGTTCAACTTCAGAGCTCTGAGAATGGAGTCCTCAAGCTTGATTTAGGCCACGATCCTTTAAGTTCTTGAGCTGGTTAGCTTCACTGAATGTTGGTGAAGATAACTGAATGGAGAATTTGAGTGATTAAGGTGTGGAAATGAAAATTCAAAGTTCAAGCTTAAGAGTTTAAATGGGATCTCAGCAGGGTGATTATGGCTATCAAAGCTTGTGAAAATGAGTGGAATCAGTCCCTTATTTATAGGAGAAGCTTTCTAAATGCTGAGGGACGGTGAATGATGCAAATTAAGGTGAATTCATGCACACCTGCAGCATGAGCAAAGTGTGACTTGAAAGTTGTCAAATCTCACTCAAACCTTGCGTTTCAATGCTCTAATCAATCCAGGAAAGTTTGCTAATCATGTTTAAAGAGAACTCATGGCTTACTTTGGTGATTAGAAGTCATTTCAACCAAATTCAATTCTGACTTGAAGTGAAATTTCAACTTTGAGGTGACTTGAAGTGAAATTCAATTCTGATTAGGAGGCTTTATGAGATTATTCTTCTTGCATTGGATAGAGGATGATGCAATCTTTCCAATGTGAAAAGAAAGTATTGATTTGGCAACTTGAGATGTGAGATATGATTCTTCAAAGTAGCTTGCATGAAAAGGTTTCAAATTGCAAAACACTGATAAAAATTTCAAGTCTTTTTATGGACAAAAATGACCTATAATTTTAATAAAAACCAAGACCTTCCATTGGTTTTTAGCACTTCCACCTTGAATCAAAGTTGTAGAGGGCATCTTCAAGTTCAATTTCGAAAAAGAATGGGCTCCAAATTATTAAAATTGACAAAGTTATGACCTTCTGAAGTTGACTAGAAAATCCTTCCAAAACTCAAAATGATCTATAATGTCTTCAAACTTTTGATTACTTTCCAAGCATAATTGGATCTTTCCTTGCAAATAGAACTTGTTGGGGATGATGAGAAGAATTCATTAGAAAAAGAACCACCTCAAGATAAATAAAAATTAAGAAGTTATGCCCATTTGATCATAGCATCCACAATTTTCTAAATTAGCCAACCACCTTGAACTGAGCTTGAATCTCTTGATTGATTCTTGCAAAATAAGCCATGGTGAACCACCTATGATCTTGAAATTACGTTGTATTAAATCATAATTGAGAATTAGGGACCTTTGGGAGCTTGAGAATACCATAAACTCAAGGATAAATCTTGCTTGAGGTTGAAGAAACATGCTCATCTTCCTTGAGAAACAAACCATGATACCTTGATCTTTTGTCTAGAACAATGCTATGCAAAGATGAGAATGAAAATGCAATGAAACATAAGCTAAGATCCAAGAGAAAAGATGGGAAAATTTTGGGGTGCTACACTACGCGTCAGAGTTTGTCTGATATTCAAACCCACGTGACTACTAAGGAGGGATTCCTTGGATTGTCGGCTGAATTTCTAATAGAAAAGATTCGTTATCATATTGATAAGAAGAATATCGAAGTGCTTGAAGCCACCTTTTCACTATTTACCTATGGGATTTTCTTGTTTCTAAACATTGACGATTTTGTTGATATGGACGCCATCAAGATCTTCATACTCAAGAGTCATGTTCCCACCTTACTGGCTGACACATATCATTCCATTCACTTAAGGAATTCTGAAGGAGGGGGTCAGGTAACCTGTTGCACTGCTCTTCTTTACAAGTGGTTTATTTCTCGCTTATTAAGATTTACAACTATTTAGCTGTTGGTGTAAGCCCTAGAGGCCAATACTTTTTGGTACTTGTATCGGATTATTCGTTTAATAATAAAAGGCATTTCTTTATTATGTTTGTCTTTCAGAATAATAAAGTCCCTAGAATAGTTAGTCTGTTTAATGAAATGTTAAGTGTGACTTAATCATGAGATCCCATTAAACATAAAGACATTATTCTTAAAATATCCGTAGTCAAGCTTTATTGCAAAGTGGGATAACATTAAAAGCATTGAGACTATTATGAAGATAGACTGATGATCACATCTCATGGATCATGGATAAAGAGTTATCAAGTCTTGACATAGGTATAAATATTAGGAGTAATATTTATACCGGATTGACCCGCTATGAGAATACTACATAGTATGTTATGCAAAGTGTCATAAGTTATTCTCATGGTGATAATGGTGTATTACCACCCTTCGACCTGAAACCACTATGGACCCTAGATGTAGAGTCGGGTGCTTTATTGCTGATCAAACATTATCCGTAACTGGATGATCATAAAGACAGTTGATGGGCACTCCACGAAGCATGCTGAGGGACATGAGTGTCCTAGATGGAATTTGCCAATCCTGCATAACAGGAGAAATGTCTAAGGGCCCAATATTGAACTGGACAAGGATGACACAGTGTATGCCTTGTGTTCAATATAGACATAGGGGCAAAAGGGTAATTGTACAAACATATATTATCACGAAAAAGGTTTTGTCAGATCACATGACATTTTCGTGACTTGGGTAGCAGTGATGTGTTGCTAGATACCGCTTACTGTTTATTATGTTAAATATATATAATTTAATATAATTACCAACGTTACGAAATCCTACAGGGTCACACACATAAGGACAGTTTGATGAGAGATAGAGAAATCAAAGGAACACCGTAAGGTACGGTGCACTTAAGTGAAAAATAGAAATTCGGATAATATAATAATAATTATTGTTATTTTATAATGGTTATAAAATAATAATAAAATAAATATATTTATTATAATAATAGTTATTATAATAATATATAATATTATTATGGATCATGTGAATTAGGGTTTTAGCCCGCAGCCCACAAGAGAGTCTATAAAAGGAACCCTTGTGATGAAGCTTTCACTTGATGCAATTTCGTTTTTGATTCTCTTTTCTCACTCAAATAATTCCGTTCGTAAGCAGCTAGCACTGTGACCGGAAGCTGTTCGTGTGGACTGAGTAGAGGCGTTGCACTTCATCAACGCTTGTGATCGCTGCATCAAAGATCTGAATCGCCACAAAGAGGTAACGATTCTATCACTGACCATGCTCATTCGTAAGGATCACTAAAGGAAATTTTTGTTTTCCGCTGCGTTTAGATCGCAATTTTCCTTCAGTGGTATCAGAGCCACTTACGAAACCATGGATCTGATAGCTGTTAAATTTCCGTCTTTTCTGTATTTGATTCGATTAAAACACAGAATGAATTTAACAATAAACGATTAATTAAATTTGGCATCTGTTGTGTATGATTTGGATGATTGATGTTGATTATGCTTCAGAAACCGACATTAGTATGGTGAAGTTGTGCGATACATTGATCATCCATAGGTTACACAATTAGATCGATCACTTTTATATAAGATATAAGAAATTCTGATGCAAAGATGGTATATGGGATATACTGTTTTGATTTCATCCATTCAATCACATAAGGATTGTAATTCTTTTTGAAAGATCATCGTTTTCATTCGCTTCGGAATCCGACGTTAGTATGGTGAAGCAATGACATGTTGATCTATCATATTGAGTTATCAATCGAGTTGTGTTTGACGGCATGAAATTGTTGCATTAGGATTAATGGCAGTACAAGTGTTGTATTGCCGCAGACTTTTCCGGTTGGGGTTGTAAATGCACAAAAGTTGTGCAGGAAACGACGTGAAATACAATGAAGTGTTCATAAAAATTTTCGCTGGGGCGCTGCCCCTAACAACCCCGCAAGGGGGCGCTGACCGGGCAGCGGAACCCCCGGCTAAGTCTGCAAAGTGTGATCAATCAGCCGAAATTTGATTTAGTTTATTTAATTATCGGAATTTTAAACTAATAATAAAAGTGTGTTTATTATTATTTATTTGTGGTGATCAGTTATGGCCTTAGTTTTTCCTTTATTATTGTTTTGGGATTTTTGAATACGGCCTGCGTGTCGTGCCTCTCTCTCAATCTCTTTATGTAACTTCTTTTCTCATCTCACTCCCTCGTATGTAAAACGAGTTCTCTTATATGTAATGTAATATTTCTTATATGTAATGTAATATTATGTTATGAAAAAAAAAAGGAAGTATTCAATATTAAAGGAGGATAACCTTGGAGATCATGCTTGGAGAAGCTTAGATCGTTATTAGGTTAGCTTAGGTTCTCTCATTGGCTTGAGAGAACAATTGCGTTAGGGGCCATAATTGTATCTTTTTTTTTATATGTATGTTGATGCATGTAATTGTATGTTGATGCATGTGAGAGACGTTTTGCATGTTAAGCCGGTGAGATCAAACTAATAACAAATTCCCTCAAAATTAAATATTAAGTTTATGCTTTCCAATTTTTAGCACTCATCAAGACTAGTATCGAGCATTGTAGGTTTCGCCTACGCGAGGTGCATGTTCTATATTAGTAAGGTGTGATGGGATAATTGTAATATCCAATTGCTAAAACAATGGGTCAAACTTAACTAAACAAATTATAATAAGATTATATATGTTTAGAAGCAAGAATTGGGAATGATTCATGTGATGGATCAGAATAAGGAGTTATTCACCCAATTGAAAATATTCGAGAGTTGTATGAGATACAATTGGAAGGAGTTCCTACCTAAATAACTTAGTTTTGTGTAATCAGCCTAACGCTGACTTAAAACAAAGTGAAACATGGATCTCGACCCACTAGAAAGTCTTCCAACGGGATTTTCCGAATCAAATGATGAGGGTCATTTGTTTTGAATAAAATAGTGGGAGCATATTTGATTAAAGGCCTAATTAAATATGTTGTTTTAATGATACTTATATTTTCATATTTCTCTTGTAGATTACCATGACAACAACACACATCGAACAATATTTTGCGATCCATCCTAGATAAGGAAAAATTGTCTGGGACAAATTTCCTGGATTGGCACCGTAATCTGAGGATTGTCCTCAAGCACGATAAGAAGCTGTATGTCTTGGAGACACCAGTTCCTGAGGAGGAACCTCCTAGTTCTGCACCAAAGGCAGAAAGAGATGCTTATAAGAAGCATTTCGATGATGCCAATGAAACCGCTTGCCTCATGCTTGCTACCATGAACTCTGAGTTGCAAAAGCAACACGAGAACATGTCTGCGTTCGATATGATCGGACATCTGAAAACGCTTTATCAAGAGCAAGCAAGAAATGAGAGGTTTCAGGTTTCAAAGTCCCTTTTTAACAGCAAGTTAGCTGAGGGAGCCCCTGTAAGTCCCCATGTACTCAAGATGATTGGGTATGTGGAGAACCTTGACAGATTAGGGTTTCCCCTTGGAAAGGAACTTGCGATTGATCTGATCTTGCAATCGTTGCCAGAGAGCTTCAGTCAGTTTGTCCTGAATTTCAATATGAATGACTTGGACAAAAGTCTTCCAGAACTGCTAGGCATGTTGAGAACTGCTGAGCAGAATATGAAGACAAAAGGGAAATCCATTCTGATGGTCAGTAATGGAAAGAAACAGAACAAGAGGCCCATCAAACAGGGTGGTAGAGGGAAAGGCAAGGAAGTTGCCAAACCCAAACCCACTCCTCCTGTTTTGAAGCCTAGTGGAGGAATAGCAAAGGAGGGCACTTGCTTCCATTGCGGTAAGACCGGACATTGGAAGAGAAATTGCCCAAAGTACCTGGAAGATAAGAATAATGGAGTAGAGACTTCAAATTCAGGTATTTTTGTTATTGAAATTAATTTATCTACTTCTGCATCATGGGTATTAGATACTGGATGTGGTTCTCACATTTGTACTAATGTGCAGGGGCTAAAAAGGAGTAGAAATTTGGCAAAAGGTGAAGTTGACCTACGAGTTGGCAATGGAGCAAAGGTTGCTGCTTTAGCTGTAGGAACTTATGTTTTAACTTTACCTAGTGGTTTAATAATTCAGTTAGAGAACTGTTATTATGTACCTGCAATTAGCAGGAATATTATTTCCGTTTCTTGTTTGGACAAGTTTGGTTTTTCATTCATAATAAGGAACAATTGTTGCTCCATTTATTTGAATGATATATTCTATGCTACTGCAAAAATGAATAATGGACTATATGTCCTTGATCTTGAAATGCCAATTTATAACATTAATACTAAAAGGTTGAAACCTAATGAGTTGAATCCAACTTACCTTTGGCACTGTCGATTAGGCCACATAAATGAGAAACGCATTTCCAAACTCCATAAAGATGGACTCTTGGACTCTTTTGATTATGAATCATATGAGACATGCAGATCTTGTTTAATTGGAAAGATGACAAAGTCCCCATTCACAGGAAAAGGTGAAAGGGCTAATGATCTTTTGGCACTCATACATACTGATGTATGTGGACCACTGAACATACCAGCCAGAGGAGGTTTTCAGTACTTCATCACTTTTACTGATGACTTCAGTAGATACGGATATGTGTATTTAATGAAACACAAATCTGAGTCCTTTGAAAAGTTCAAGGAATTCAAGAATGAAGTACAAAACCAACTAGGTAAGAATATTAAAGTTCTTCGATCAGATCGAGGCGGTGAATATTTAAGCCTAGAATTTGATGACCATCTAAAAGAGTATGGGATTCTATCCCAACTTACTCCTCCTGGAACACCACAATGGAATGGTGTATCTGAGAGAAGAAATCGAACCTTGTTAGACATGGTCCGATCCATGATGAGTCACGTCGATCTTCCAAACTCCTTTTGGGGACATGCATTATTAACAGCAGCTTACACACTTAACCGTGTTCCATCCAAAAAGGTTGATAAGACACCATATGAGATATGGAGTGGTAAGAAACCACATATGTCTTACATGAAGATTTGGGGTTGCGAGGTTTACGTCAAACGACAAATTTCAACCAAGCTTGAGCCCAAATCTGACAAATGCTTATTTGTGGGGTATCCTAAAGAAACAAGAGGATATTACTTCTACAATCCTTCTGAGGGCAAAGTGTTTGTCGCTCGAACTGGAGTCTTTCTGGAAAGGGATTTTATTTCCAAAGGAAACAGTGGGAGGAAAATAGAGCTTGAAGAAATTCAAGAATCACAAAACATTGAAACACCTATGGAGGAACTAGAGCGGGAAACACAAGTAGTTGTGGAAGAGCAACCTGCTCAAGAAGAACAAGACCAGCGTAGGTCAAGCAGGATACGTCACCAACCTGAGAGATATGGATATCTCATAAGTGATCAGGGTGATGTATTACTCATGGATCAAGATGAGCCTGTGACCTACAAAGAGGCCATAACTGGTCCTGAGTCTGAGAAGTGGCTAGAAGCCATGAAATCTGAAATGGATTCCATGTACACAAACCAGGTTTGGACCTTGGTAGAACCTCCTATAGGAGTTAACCCTATAGGATGCAAGTGGGTCTTCAAGAAGAAGACTGACATGGATGGTAAGGTACATACCTATAAAGCAAGACTGGTTGCAAAAGGCTATAAACAAATTCATGGGGTTGACTATGATGAAACCTTTTCACCAGTTGCAATGCTTAAATCTGTTCGGATTTTACTTGCCATCGCTGCATATCATGATTATGAAATATGGCAGATGGATGTCAAAACTGCTTTCCTTAATGGGAATCTTCTTGAGGATGTGTACATGACACAACCTGAAGGATTTGACATACCACAAGATGCCCAAAAGATATGCAAGTTACAGCGATCAATCTATGGATTGAAGCAAGCTTCCAGAAGCTGGAATCTTCGTTTTGATGAAACCGTAAAACAATATGGATTCATCAAAAATGAAGATGAACCTTGTGTCTACAAGAAGGTTAGTGGGAGCATGATCGTGTTTCTGGTATTATATGTAGATGACATATTACTCATTGGAAACGATGTCCCTACCTTGCAACAAGTGAAAACTTGGTTAGGGAATTGTTTTTCTATGAAAGACCTAGGTGAAGCAGCCTATATATTAGGAATTAGGATCTATAGAGATAGATCACAAAAACTGCTTGGCCTAAGTCAGAGTACATACATAGATAAAGTGTTGAGACGCTTTAATATGCATGATTCCAAGAAAGGATTCATACCTATGCAACATGGTCTGTGTTTATCAAAAACACAATCCCCTTCAACTAAGGAAGAAAGGGATCGCATGAATAAGATTCCATATGCATCTGCAATAGGATCTATCATGTATGCCATGTTATGTACTCGACCAGATGTCTCGTATGCATTAAGTGCAACGAGTAGGTACCAATCTGATCCCGGTGATGCTCACTGGGTAGCTGTCAAGAATATCCTTAAGTACTTGAGAAGGACTAAGGATTCATTCTTGATATATGGAGGTCAGGAAGAGCTTGATGTAATTGGTTACACTGATGCTAGCTTCCAGACAGATAAGGATGATTTTAGATCACAATCTGGTTATGTGTTCTGTCTCAATGGTGGCGCTGTGAGCTGGAAAAGTTCAAAGCAAGAAACAGTTGCTGATTCTACAACTGAGGCCGAGTATATTGCTGCCTCAAATGCAGCAAAGGAAGCTGTTTGGATCAAGAAGTTCATTAGTGAACTTGGCATAGTCCCTAGCATTGTGGATCCCATTGGTTTATATTGTGATAACAATGGTGCTATCGCACAAGCTAAGGAGCCTAGATCTCACCAACGATCCAAACACATACTTAGGCGTTATCACCTCATTCGAGAGATAATCGATCGGGGAGATGTGAAGATATGCAGAGTACCTACACTTGACAATATCGCTGACCCATTAACAAAGCCTCTTGCGCAACAGAAGCATGATGGTCATACTAGATCTATGGGTATTAAGGGTATGCCTAATTGGCTCTAGTGCTAGTGGGAGATTGTTGGTGTAAGCCCTAGAGGCCAATACTTTTTGGTACTTGTATCGGATTATTCGTTTAATAATAAAAGGCATTTCTTTATTATGTTTGTCTTTCAGAATAATAAAGTCCCTAGAATAGTTAGTCTGTTTAATGAAATGTTAAGTGTGACTTAATCATGAGATCCCATTAAACATAAAGACATTATTCTTAAAATATCCGTAGTCAAGCTTTATTGCAAAGTGGGATAACATTAAAAGCATTGAGACTATTATGAAGATAGACTGATGATCACATCTCATGGATCATGGATAAAGAGTTATCAAGTCTTGACATAGGTATAAATATTAGGAGTAATATTTATACCGGATTGACCCGCTATGAGAATACTACATAGTATGTTATGCAAAGTGTCATAAGTTATTCTCATGGTGATAATGGTGTATTACCACCCTTCGACCTGAAACCACTATGGACCCTAGATGTAGAGTCGGGTGCTTTATTGCTGATCAAACATTATCCGTAACTGGATGATCATAAAGACAGTTGATGGGCACTCCACGAAGCATGCTGAGGGACATGAGTGTCCTAGATGGAATTTGCCAATCCTGCATAACAGGAGAAATGTCTAAGGGCCCAATATTGAACTGGACAAGGATGACACAGTGTATGCCTTGTGTTCAATATAGACATAGGGGCAAAAGGGTAATTGTACAAACATATATTATCACGAAAAAGGTTTTGTCAGATCACATGACATTTTCGTGACTTGGGTAGCAGTGATGTGTTGCTAGATACCGCTTATTGTTTATTATGTTAAATATATATAATTTAATATAATTACCAACGTTACGAAATCCTACAGGGTCACACACATAAGGACAGTTTGATGAGAGATAGAGAAATCAAAGGAACACCGTAAGGTACGGTGCACTTAAGTGAAAAATAGAAATTCGGATAATATAATAATAATTATTGTTATTTTATAATGGTTATAAAATAATAATAAAATAAATATATTTATTATAATAATAGTTATTATAATAATATATAATATTATTATGGATCATGTGAATTAGGGTTTTAGCCCGCAGCCCACAAGAGAGTCTATAAAAGGAACCCTTGTGATGAAGCTTTCACTTGATGCAATTTCGTTTTTGATTCTCTTTTCTCACTCAAATAATTCCGTTCGTAAGCAGCTAGCACTGTGACCGGAAGCTGTTCGTGTGGACTGAGTAGAGGCGTTGCACTTCATCAACGCTTGTGATCGCTGCATCAAAGATCTGAATCGCCACAAAGAGGTAACGATTCTATCACTGACCATGCTCATTCGTAAGGATCACTAAAGGAAATTTTTGTTTTCCGCTGCGTTTAGATCGCAATTTTCCTTCATTAGCATCCATAGGATGCACCTTGCTGGTCGGAATTTGTCATATCTCTTACCCATTCTGACATCGTGTGGTATGACCCTACGTATGGTGAAGTAAGAATGATCAATAGCTGCAGAGATTTCCCTAATACACCCCTCATTGGAACAAAAGGATCTATTAGTTATAATCTTGTTTTGGCATGTAGACAACTCGGACATCCGATGAAAGAGAAGCCATACCAGACTCTTCTATAAGGAATTTTTCTCAAGGAAGGATAAAATCTCGAACTCAAAGCTAGGATTATGAAGGTGTGGTGTCACATTCATAAAAAGGGGATGATTGCATTGGGGTATCCTGATTGTACCATGTCAGAATCTTATCTGCGATGGGTACGAGAAAGGGCTTTTGAGCTGAAGATGCCTTTTCCTCGTCACGAACCCATGTTACTAACTCTTCAAGATTCCGCCTGGACGGTTACACGTGAGGAGGGGAAACTAAAAAGTGCTTTGGACGAGGCTGAGAAGGAAAAGAATGCTTGGAAGAATAAGTACTACATCCTCAGTCAGGAGAATGAAAAACTGCAGAAGCTACAACAGCAAGAGAAGGAAGAAGAATCTTTAAAGAAAAGAAAGTGCAAGAGGATTTATTTTCCTCTCGTACGTCGTCAGGGTCAACTACTAGCTCTGGTCTTCCTCCAACTTCGATGGCTTGGAAATAATATATGGACAAGCTCATCCTCGAAAAGGCGAAGATGCAAGAACAAATCAACCAGCTTATGGAGGAACTTCATGGAAAGAAAGGATCGTAATAAAGAGGATTATACTTATAGATTCCTTCGCTTTATTTTCTGTACTTTTGATGTATTTGCTCTTGAAGGAGTACTTTCGTTTTGTAATAACTCCTCAATTTGATTAATAAAATGAGTTTTTTTAATTATCCTGAAGTTATATTATTACAATGTCTACAAATACACTTTTTGAGTTTCTTGAAGTTTCATTTGCATTTGTGCATGTGAATACGCATTAGCATATCATCCTTTGCATCCCAGGTTCTTACTCTTGCTTGATCTTCACAGACAAGGTGAATCACCAATATAATACTCGAGCCAACTAACATCAAAGAATGGATCAACTAGAGCAATAGAACTGAGTGCTCTATGATGAAGTCCCCACTTTGAAAGAGAGTTCGGAAAGGCTTAATGGATTGGTTGAAGCATTGACGAATCAGTCGTCGCATAATTATCAAGAGAACTCTCAGAGGACTGCTACTTTTGAAATCATATCAGCACTGATCCTGGTGGTGTATGCAGCTAATGAACCTCCGTACAACATACTGCCGCGCTTCCCATGGGGGATGCCTCCTTTTTTCACTCCAGTTGGATACCGTCCAATGGTCCCTGAAGTTCCTGTTGTAACTACCGTGACCACCATTCCTGTTGTGACTGCGATTCCTACCACCAATGATGTGATTTCGATGCCACCACTGTATGTGAATGCTACTCCCTATGTCTTAGAAGAACCAGTTTACCATGGTGCGCCTAGCGAGACTGTAGGATTTGATGAAAGAATGGACGAATTTCAAGATAAATTCTCATAAATCCAAAAGGAACTTAAAGCTCTCCGTGGAAAAGAATTGTTCAGGAAAAGTGCTTTCGACCTCTGTTTGGTCCCAAATGTCAAAGTTCCTTTAAAGTTCAAGGTTCCATACTTTAAAAAATATAGAGGCAACACTTATCCGCAAAGTCACCTTGTTATGTACGCCCGAAAGATGTCGGCACAAATGGATAATGACCAGTTACTCATCCACTATTTTCAAGACAATTTGAATGGTGCAACCTCAAGTGGTATATGGGGTTGGATGGCTTGAAGATTCGAACCTCCAGCGACCTCTGCGAAGCCTTTATCAAGCAGTATAAATACAATGTTGACATGGCGCATGATCGAGATCAACTAAGGGCCATGACCCAAAGAGACAAGGAAAATTTCAAAGAGTACGCCCAGCGTTGGCGTGAGTTGGTCGATCAAATTACACCACCATTGGAAGAGAAAGAAATGACCAAGATCTTTTTGAAAATACTGGGTCCATTTTTCTACGAGAGAATGGTAGCTAGCGCGCCTAGTGACTTCACTAAAATGGTGAATATGGGTATTTGTTTAGAGGAAGGAGTCCGTGAAGGAAGATTAGCTAAGGAAGGAAGTATTCCTAACAGTGCGAAAAAATATGGAAGTAACTTTGTCAAGAAAAAAGAACAAGATGTGGGTGTCATGCATCAGGGACGACCAAGAAGGAGGTATCAACAACCTCAACATGTTGCTGCTATAACACCAGTAACCAATACTCCGACCTATCAGCCGCAGTTCGCCCATCCATATCAACCACCTCAAGCTTCGCAAGCTCCACAGCAACAGCGCCAGCAGAATTAGCAATCCCCTCAACAAAATCGACCACAGTTTAATAACTAGGATCGTGTGCATAGAAAACTGGATTTCGATCCTATTCCTATGACCTATACAAAATTATTCTCGATTTTGTTACACAAGGGACACATTCAAACCAAGGCTCCATCAGAGGTACCTAAAAATATTCCATATTGGTATAGAGCAGATACGTTTTGTCTGTATCACCAGGGTGCTCCAGGCCACGATATTTAGAATTGCTATGAGCTGAAAGAAAATGTTTAAAGGTTGGTTAAATGTGGAATCTTATCTTTTAAAGATTCCAATCCTAATGTGCAAGATAATCCCCTACCTTAACATGGGTCGTCTACTGTAAATATGGTTCAAGGTTGTCTAGGAAATTACACGGTATTTGACTTGAAATATATTCAAGAATCCTTAGTAAGAATGCATGGTGGTCTGATGAGAATGGTTTTCTTCAATCATGAGCATCATAACTATGCTGCTTGTTTCGTTTGTTCTGTAAACTCTCGAGGTTGTCGCCTTGTGAGAGAAGACATTCAAGACCTATTTGACAGAAGAGTTATTACAGTTATGTATGATAGAGATCCAGCTCCTATGGAAGAAGATAAAGAAGTATTCATTATAGTGCCCCACTTCAAGGAGGTGGAACGCATTGAAATCATGTATAACAGTAGGAGACCTTCTGTAAATCCCCTGATAATTAATATGCCTGGACCAATCCCTTATGCTTCCAACAAGGTAGTTCCATACAAGTATTACGCCACAATGACTAAAAATGGAAAATAAGTGCCTCTATCTATTTTTCCATTAGTTGTTAATATTGCAGATGTTAGAAGAGTAACCAGAAGTGGTCGAGTTTATCCCTCAACGCTTCCAAAAAATAAAGATATTTCATTTGAACAACCAATTGCAAAAGATACAACTGCAAGGCAGCCTAGTGGAGCTGATTCTTCTAAACCTGATGAATTTATGAAGTTGATCAAAAGGAGTGAGTACAAAGTCGTGGATCAATTGTTGCAAACATCTTCTAAGATTTCTATATTACAGCTACTGATGAGTTCAGAAGCCCATAGAGAAGCACTGCAGAAAGTATTAGAACAAGCTTATGCTAAACATGATGTGACTATTGAGTAATTTGATAATATTTTGGGTAATATTACTTCATGTGAAAATCTTGGATTCTGTGAAGAGGATCTCCTGGAGGAAGGAAGAAAGCATAACATGGCGTTGCACATCTTCATGAGCTGTATGAATGATGTGTTATCTAGTGTGTTAGTCAACACTGGGTCCTCGCTAAATGTAATGCCCAGAAGTTAGAAGAACCGACGGGGAAGTAGCACAAAGTGCGATAGGTCCTAGCATAAGGGGTCTCACTAGCAAAAAGTGCCCCATAAAATCACCCCAGTCCTGAGTGAAGTTGCTGAATCAAGGATTGTTTGAATGGAAACTAATAAGCCCCTGGTCACAAAAGTTGTCTTGATATGAGCGCCTTAGGTGGAACAAGTTAAAGAAAAACCTAATGGACGGTTTCCCAGATTTATGCTCGACACACATATGGAATACCGTCTTGTAGGCCTGGGACCTCAAATGAAGTTGTGAAGGAGTAACCTTTAAGTGTTTTAAAATAGCTACTTCGAAGACAGAGAAAGGTAGTCGTAGTCTGATCCTTGTAAGCATGCACTCATAAAGGGGGATCACGAAGTCATCAAAGGAACTACACATCCTCTTCTCCGAGTCCACTAAAAGAGCATACCATTCTAGAGGGCATTCGACCACGATGCCTGCAGCATCTACTGCCACCATAGTACTCATAGTAGATGGAGTCCCCATTATTTTTATGTTAACCCAATTGTGTTAAGCTGCATTTGGCCGATCTCGAAGATCTAATTAGTCTTTCACTTCAGCTTCACTGGGTACACAGTTATTTGTCCTCAAGCAAAGTTGGACAAAAAACTTACGATGTTCTCTCCTCTAATGGTTGACTTGTATTTTCTCCTCGTCCATGACGAGAGGGGACGTAGGAACCTCAGTGCAACTCACCTCCCGGCCGACCTTAGATAAAAGACCTTCTAATGAGTTAGATGAAAAAACTCTTTCCTCCAGGGAATTTCCAGATACCTTTCCTGATTCAGAATTTTCAGATAAGGATATCACCTATGGACCCATGTGATCGTGAGCAATGAGAGGGGATGGGAATCAAGGGATACCCCCATTATTGCAGTAGAAGAAGTTTCACTTTCAAAATCACTCACTAGGTTAATTGTGTTATCACTTATCTTGATAAAAATAGGAAATACTAAAGATAAAAGATGAGTTGAAGGCGGTACCTGGTTGAGTGAGATTGGTGAAGCGGGGTGGATGAAGAAAGTAGAGATTTAGATTAAAGAACGACAACATTTTCATTAATTCTCTTAGGAGTGAAGTAGCGAAAAATGTTTACTAAGACAGTGAATATGAGTTAACTCGAATGACAAGGGTTGCAAAAAGTTTCCAAAAACCCTTAACTCTTCTTACTTATAGTCAAAGACAACCGTTAGATGCAGATCAGCCAAAGACAGGGGTTAAGAGATCAACGACCAAATTTCTCCTTTGAGATACACACAAACTCGAGTGCACTTAAGCACACTACAAGTCGCTCTATAACCTAACTTGTTCACCAGTACACATGTCAGAGAAAAGGCGAAGAAACATTTTGATGATGGAGATGCATTTAATGTGTCTATTTCCCATGACTCTTTCAACTGATTCCAAACGTTTTCAAGTTCAGTTCACCTCAGATGACATCTTGAAGGCCGATCAAATCACTAAAGGCTTCCCCGACTCACTCAACGCCCGATAAAATCTTAAGGACAATTGTTCTGCACCGGTCAAATGTCCAAATAGTTAAGGCTCAATTCATCTCCAACACACTCCAAGTGGCCCAAGGTATAAATCAGTTCTCACGAGAAAACAATGTACATTTTCAGATATCAACTTTTTATTATATTCATCTTGAATCTTGAATTGATTTGAACGTTTGAGTTATAACCATGCAAGTCCATCTTGTGCCGTCGTATCGAAGATCAACACCACCAATTTAAGAGGTTCAATTTCTAACTGCGTCCATTTCTGAGTACAAAACTGAATTGGTACCATGTTAAATGGATTTAAATTTCATCCTAAAAGATAATTTAAATGATGAAATTACCTAAATCATTTATACATCTAAGCAAATGTGAGACTCACGTATCAATACAATTTCCTCAATCGTCATTCAAAAAGAAATAGCAAGGTTTTGTTTGACAAATAAGATGGTCTCTTACACATGAAGAATCGTGTGCCATGAGATGTTTGTTAAAATTAGTGAAAATTAGTAAGTCGCTTACTATGTTAAAATTGGTATTGTGAGTGACAAGACTAATGTGAGAAAGATAGACAAGAAACCTCTTTTGCACATGAAGCCAATTTTGATTAAGAAAAGTTTAATTAATGTATCAAGATAACGATAATATTAATGATTCAACCATTGACTTTTTAATTCGGTGAGTCAAATTTAAATAAATAGTTATAAGAAAAAACTGCATTTTTTTTTGTTTTTACTTCAAATTAGTTTTTATTAGTCCTTCAAATATTAGTGAATATTCTATAAACCATTGCTCTTTATATCAAAAATAGAAAGCTGAATAGTTTATCGTATCTAACATACGTTCCAAACTAACCTTCAATATTTTTAAGTTGATAACTTACGTTCTCGTCTCATTTCTAGGTATGGAATTGAAGAGGGTTGTAGGCATGTGTTGTCATTCCCAACCCTCCGCTTAAAAAGCAAAACAAATTAAATTTTACATCATAATATAATAAAATTATAGATAATCCTAAGAATAAATATTACAAAACTGTGAAAAGAGATTTTGAAGTAATTGTTATTAAGGATAAGAATGAAATAGTTGAAGAGGTGATAATGAAAAAGTGAGAGTTTAAAATTAAAAGGGAGAAAAATTAGGGTGATAAAAAAAAAGAGGAGTCACCATTGATTAATTAATAGACAAAAAAAATTTTTTAAAGAAGAATTAAGAAACAAATCCTTAATGACCCAAATCCAGAGTTGCATGATTACATCAAGACAATGTACCCTATAATAAAGAAGAAACTCATTCATGAATATGAGGCAAGAATATTTGTCAAGTTTAAAGAGATGTTGAAGACACTCTAGGTAAGTATCTTTTTTCATGAGGTTTTATAACTAATGCCTATATTTGCTAAATTCATGAAGGCATTACTAAAGGGTACAAAGTAAAAAGTGGATAAGGCACAAGTCAACATGACTGAAAAAGATGACAATCCCGTGCCTAAAATATTTCCACCAAAGCTAAAGGATACATATAAGTTCTTCATATCTTGTATTATTGGTGGAATAGAGATTCCATATGCCTTATGTGATTTAGGGTCTAGTATAAATGTGATGACTCTTGCTTTAGCCGACTCTTCTGTTACTCACCTTTTATGTATTATACAAGACAAGTTAATACATGACGACGATTTAGTGTTTCCTGCAGATTTTGTGGTATTGGCCATGAAAGGAGATTATGAAGGAACGATAATTCTCTGATGTCTATTCTTACCAATTGGGAAGGCAAAAATAGATGTGGAGACAACTGAACTTATCTTGAAGTTCGGTAAGGAGAAATTAATTTTCAAGTTGTATGATTGGACACCGTATATGGAAGACTTAGATACATGCTACCATCTGGAAGAAAAAGGTAGCAAGATTGACAAATGGATGACAAATAATGAAGTGACCGGTGTGAGGATTTCCCTTGCACCCGACATATCTTAGGCATGGACTGTCAAGTTAGTGATGGAAAAGAAGCACTTCATGGAAGACAACCCATGTATTATAACTAGTATTTATTTTTGCATGAATTATTTTATGTCGGTAGCAAAACCCAGCTGGAGGAATTAACAACTCATGGATTCCCCTCCCATTATATTATCTATAATTGTCTTTAATAAACAAGTCTTGTAGTTGTTTCTTTCTTCATATTTACAAGTTATAACTTTAGCATTGAGCAAATGATCCAAAAAAAAAAAAAAAATTTGACCATCATGAAAGCAACTGACATCTTGAAGGAAAAGGATGAGAAAAGAGTAAATGGAATTATACTCAGCCTTCAGATACCACATCTAGTAAGGTTTGAGCCAAAATTAATTTTATTGTTCACTTGTTTTTTTCTTTTTGAGTGTATTCATGCATTACTATTTTATATAGTTGGATCTATTTCCGATTAAGTTTATCTAATTTGATTGACACACACTGAGCCAATTCTTTGTTTATAACTTTGAGCTTTTGTAACCACCCTGTAGTAATAGTAATATCCATTTGCTAACCACTTTGAGCCTAGCCTTTTTTTTCGGTGGCATAGCCTAAAATACTTAGCTATATGACTTGAAAGATTCTTTCTTTTCACCCTCTCTTTGGAGTTAGGTAGAAGTTTAGTCTTAAGTTGTATGAAAAAGATTAAGTTTTGCGTTTCTCTTGGAAGTGAGCAAAGTTTTAAGTTTGGGGTTGGGGTACTAGAGAAAATTGGTAAAATATTCAAAAAAATTGAGAAAATAAGAAGTGGAAAAAGACGCTTCTTCAAAAAAGAAGAAGGAATAAAGAAGAAAAAAAAAGGACCAAAGCTCTAGTACCATTAAAAAGGAACAAAGGGGTACAAAAGTATAAGGAGAACTAGACACCTAACTCCAAAGGTTTAAACCTATTTTTCTAAAAATATTCTGCCAAACATAAGCCAAATTACATCCTGAAAAGACTTATAATGTGTGTGTTATGGTTTATGTGATGAACTATATTAGAACATGATCAAGCTAATCATAACCTATTTTGTATGTTGATTGAGAGATGACCTTATCCGTTAAGTGAGTTAAAGTGAGCTGAGAGACAATTTAAGTACTCGTCAATGTTTGGGGATGTTTTCCAAATTTGTCGGATGAAAGTTGGAAGATAGAATAATGGAATAATTAGGTGAAAAAGGGAGCAAAAGCGTGCAACTAATGAAATAATCATGCACAACATCGTACGTGCAATAGGAATGTACTAATTGCATCACGCACGCGATACATACATGAAGTGTGCGATGTTGCCTTTTTTAGGGATTTTTCTGACGCGTTTTAACCTGTTATAATCTCTTTTTAAGGGGAGTTTCTACACTTTGTAAGGGTTACAAATTTTGGCATCTGAAGTACGATTTTTACAGCATCCATGGTGATTTTGAGAGAATTGGAAGCCATTGGAGGTCAATCCTTCAAGGGAATTCATATGTGTTTCTTCTTTATTTAATTAGTATTTTAATTTTTAGTATGAGTAGCTAAACTCCTCTAGGTTAGGTTGTGTGTGATGAACCTTTTTCTGTTTTATTGGATTATATGTTGATTTGACTTTGTATGAACCCTTTGATCTCTAATTATATGCAATTATCTCTTGTTCTTAAAGCCTTTTATTTGAGATACTTTGTTAAATTGATTCTGGGCACATAGGGAATACTGACCCTTAGCCTATGTGTTGGACATAGGGAAATTTTGATACTTATGTTGGTTGACTAGGAATAGGAGACCCCGAGGAGTGGCATAGGGAATTAACGTTTTGTACATCGCTTAATCCTACTTACGCTGGTTGACTAGGGATAGGAAGCTCAGAGTAGTGATTAGTGAATTATTTTGTGAGGGATCGGTTATAGCGGCTTTGTTAATTCGTCATGGAATTATAGTGATAGGATCATTCATACAAGGCATCAAGCATCAACAATGGAGAAATAGGGGACTCAATAGACAAACTGGCCACTTTTGTAATTCTGTTTTAAAACTCTTATTTTGGTTTTCGCACTGCAAACTCAAAAACCCTCTCATTTACTGTTTTCTTTACATTGCACAAATATTGTCCTGTTCGAACACGATCCCTATGAATTTCATCTTATTTATTACTGTAACATTATCGGTACACTTGCCGAGAAGTCATCATTTTTACAGAGGTTTCTACATGCAATTCTTTCGATTTCTGAGCAAATAACAATTGTTTTGAAGGAACCTTACCTTGCATAAACTAGTAAAAACAGGCTGATTCTAAAGGTTAACGAGTTAGTGCTTATAAAAAAAATATAACTATTAAAAAATATACATAGATATATACAATACTTTTTTTGGCTCAAGATATATACAATACTTAAAATAATGATATATTTTTAATATTAGCACCAGTCTATAGAACAATGCCATTTTGTTGTGTTAGCCGTAAAAATAAGTTTTACAATTATTGTATCTACAAAAACTGATGGTTTTAAAGATAGTTCAACACCTTTTATGATTTTAAGTAGATGAAAGGGTTGTGTATTGGTTGTTACGCGTAAAATTAAATAACATAAAATAAGTGAGAAAAGGTAAAATAAAGATTTTTGTGTTAACAATAAGAAAGCTTGTTGGGGGTAGATTTTGTCATTGCATATCTATCATTCATGTCTATAGGTCAATAATATGCTCATCTACTCAGCTAATAACATTACCACCTATTATTGTCTTTTATATCTCCATTCAGCCTCCACGTCGTGAGATTAATGTATTACCTAATAGCCGATATCTCAAACTATTAACCAACACAAACCATTAAATCCCAACAGTCGTAATGTAGCAAGACTCCACATTAATCCTTGTACATCATGCGTTGATATCAAACTTAACCTTATGTCTAGGAATTAGTATTCAATAGATGATTATCTTGGATATTGTAATGGTAGGCACCTTTAGATGCTGCTTTACACCTTGAAAATAAGTTTTGGGTTGTAAAACTAAAACAAAGATTAAGGTTAAAGAGTCATCAATATTACACCATGAATAGAATTATATAGAATGTCATGACTTGTTTAATACATGAATATAATGACTAAATCTAACTCCAACAAAGATATTTTATATGTGATTACTCATGGTTAGCATAACAGTAGGTAACTATAAGATGCTGACCTTGGAAGTGTGATATGTCCTATCACTTGAGCAGCACTTCTGCATTCTGACCTCATCTTTTATTCTCCCATTGTAGACCAAAGTGAACCTAGTCCAATTTATGTACTACCTCAATCCATCGAAACTCCCTTTGCACTGAATTGGAGCTTGTTATCTATATGCAAAATTCTGAGGCTCTTGCTAGGCGCACAGTCCTTGTGCCTGGCACACCTACCCTACTATGCCAACTCTGTATAACCAGATTTCTTCCTCAACAAGCAATGTTTGCATGTATTTCACTTTTCCTTGGCCTCCTTTGCTCGCTCAGTGCACCACCCCTTCGACTAGCAAGCTAACCATTTCTTCACCATGAAGTAGTTACAGCTGGTTGTGCCATCTGTCCATCCCATCATGCACTTAACCCATCTATGTTGGGCCTAACGAGGCTGGTTTCTTTAGGGTTCTGCTTTGGCCTATTTTATACGTGTTGAATCATGGTTTTCTAGTTCTTTTCACCCGTTTTTGATTAGGCGTAAAAAAATGTCCAAACAAGTGTTTATTTCACTTTTCATAGATAAATAAGAGACTTTGTAATATTTTCTTATAAAATAAGTTAATAACTATCGACATATTTAACATAAATTTGACATTTACCAAATTTTGTAGATAAACTTTTTATTATGGTACCAATTTTCTAGGGAGTTTCTTGTCTCAAATCAACAACATTCGGTTGTAGGTAGCTTAGATCAATAGGATGGTAATATATGTAAATCATTCCAAATTGGAGGATGAATACTTTTGTTTGGGAATAGTTGTTGGAAATGGAATTGGAAAACATAATGTCAAGGTTTTACATGATAATCCAAAAGGACAATTGGTATTGGATACATGACACTTTTAGAAATTACAGTGTCTTCAATTTATAACAATGTGTCAACTAGATATTCGAGGAATTAATCCGCCACCGCCACTTAAACCTGACATCCCCCTTAATTATGGCGAAATCATCTTATTACCCTTCAAAAAAATTCGAAAACTATAAAATTTACAGTGGTATATCGAAAATTTCGTGATATATACCAAAAATTTTGGAAAATTTCATTTTTTTACCAGAAATTTCGAGAGAAAAATGAAGTATACCGAAAATTTCCAAAAAAATAAATGAATTTTTTTCATCTACCATAAATTTTGAAATTTTTGGTACGGTAGCAGAAATTTTGAAATTTCCGGCAGTGTAAAAAAATTTTCGAAAATTTTGAAATTTTTTCACTACCAGAAATTTCGAAGTTTCCGATAATGTACTAAAAGTTTTGAAATTTTTGGTATTTTTCATATTTTTTACTGGAAATTTCCAGTAATATAAATTTTTTTCAGTTGTTTCATATTTTTTTTAAGGGTAGTTTTGAGATTATGAAAATTTGGTGAATACCAAGTATAATTTGGGGGTGGCTGGTTAATTCCTCTAGATATTCATGAGTGGAAACACTTTATAAAATGAAATTCATATGCTTTTTCAAATTTGAAATAGTAAGGCTCCTGCAGAGGTAAATGTTTTCTCGTGGTAGCTAGTCTTGGATGGAGTCCTTACTCTTCAAATTATTTGTAAGCACTTGCTTATCTAGATTACTAAAGGGTCAGATTGTGTGTTTTATAGCAGTTGCCAAGAGACGTTACACCACTTGATCTTAATTTGGAAATATTTTTGTATAAAGTCTTAAGTTGTTTGGTCGAGAATTTGTAATGCCACCTGACTTATTTTGTTTATTCTCTTACTTTCTTTTTCTTTAGAATTGGATCACAAATAAAACATCGATTTGGAAATAGTTCGAGACTCTAGTGTGATTGATCATAAATTCATAAAATGATACAAAAATTGTAGCAAGCAGACCCTAACGTCACAACGATTTTCAAACAACCTAAATCACAGTAGAACGACAAGAATAAAAGGAGATAGATTATGAACTCAAAAGTTAAAAGGATGCACAAAGCATTGAGGTACTAATAAAATTTGTAAATTTAACTATTACATCCAAAGCAATAGAGGTCTGGAAAATATTATAAGTACAAAACAAATGATCAAGCCAAAGCGCCTTAAGCCAGGGTACCAAGATCACAATTGGTTTCTTTGTGGGAGCAGCTTGGAAAGGGTTCAACCCTTCATCCGAAATCAAAGTACTAGGACAAAACTTCTAAGCCTACTTTGCAATCTGATCAAGAACCCTGAGCATTACTTGCATAACATGTTGAATGGAATCATGGAGCATCTCCTTCAGCATGGAAACCCCGTCTTCAAGAGTATTCAGGGCCTAGACATGAGCCATGACCTCTTGACGGTGCGTCTTACGATCTTCCTCCGCATGATGGGTCATATCTCCAACAGAGTCTTAGGCATCCTAATACCGCTTATCTTCTGCCTTAATAGAAACCTCTAACTCATTTGTCCGGGAAACCAGAGTAGAAAGGGAGCCATAGGTCTTTACCTCTTCCCAAAGGGAGTCAACAAACTTAACTTTCTTCTGCGATTTAGCCAGGTCTTTTTGGAAAGCATGGCATTTATTCTCCATAACCTCATACTTTTCTTTCCAGGTGTCCATTTCCTTGGAGGGGTTTCTAAGATCCAATATGTCTCCCCTGCCAACAACAATAAGAGAGAATGGAGATGTAGCCCAATACATTTTGTGAGTAATCTCATAGACAAGCTCTGTCTTCTCCCTCTCAAAGAGGTTTTGAACGAAGGACAAATCTGATGTCGACACATTAGTAGCGGCCTCTTTGGGACCCCTTCTCTGGGGGGAGAATGTTTATAATAATCCCAAACCCTCTTTGTTGGGACAAAAGATTGTGGCGTCTCTCCATAGTTGACATGGTCACGACATCGACAAGCTGATCGACTTCGTGGGCAGTAATAGAAATATCGACAACCAGAATGGGATCAGAAGTTGAAGCAAGAGTAGTGATAGTTAGAGAAGGCTCCACATCGTGAGGCTTTCAGCACTAGTAAGATTATACAACACCTATAACTTGTCCATATAATTTGCAAAATGCAATCACGCATGTTAAGAAAAAATTACAGGACAAAACCTCGTCCTCAACAAAATTTTATTTCTTCTCATCCCGGTTGACCACACTCGCAATTGCCTAAGCGTCAATCCATCTTGTCCTTTATTTGGTATGGGGCACCTAACTGGAGTCAAATCCTTCCTCGTGGTCGAGCCCTGAAACCAATAATGTAGGTCTTCCTTCATTATCGCCTCGTTTGGGGAAAGAAGACCGAGCCTAGTAAGGTATGAATGAACATCTCGATTGAAGTGAGACGAAGACCAATATTATAGAAATGAACTCCTGCAAAAGCGAGAAGACTCGTTGGGGAAGTAGTACAAAGTGAGACGGGGCTCTAGCATAAGGGATCTCACTAGCAAAAAGCACCCCAGAAAATCACCATAGTCCTAGGTGAAGGGGTTGAACTAAGGATTGTCCGATTGGAAACTAATAAGCCCCTGGTCACATAAGTTATCATGAGATGAACGCCTCAAGTGGAACAGGTTAAAGAAAAATTCAAGGGACGGTTTCCAAGATTTATGGTTGACACACAACTACAATACCCTATTGTAGGCTCATGATCTCAGATGAAGTAGGTAAGGACTAACTTTTAATTGTTTTAGAACTGCCACTTTAAAGACGGAGAAAGGTAGTTGTAGTCTGATCCTTGTAAACAATCACTCAAGGAAGGGGATCGTGCAGTCGAAAAAGGAACTACATATCCTATTCTCTGAGTCTATTGGAAGAGTATGTTATTCTAGAGGGTCTTGGAACACGATACCTGCACCATCTACTGCCACCCTAGTGCTTAGAGTAGATGGAGTGCCCATTATTTATGTGTCAACCCAATTGTGCTCAGTTGCGTCTGGCCGATCTCAAAGATCTAAGTAGCCATTCACTTCAGCGTTACTGGTTCACAATTATTGTCCTCAAGCAAAGTTGGACAAAAAAATTAGTATGTTCTTGTCCTCTAACACTTGGCTTGTATTTCCTTCTTAGCCATGATAGAAGGGGACGTAGGGACCTCAATACGACTCACTTCCCCACCGATGTTAGATAAAAGAGCTTCTAACGAGTTAGAGCAAGAAGCTCTTTCCTCTACGGAATCCTCAAATACCCTTTTTGATTCAAAATCGTCAGATAAGGATATCACCTCTGGACCCATGTAATCACGAGCAATGAAAAGAAATGGGAATCAAGGGATACCCTCATTCCTGCAATAGAATAAGTTTCACTTTCAGAATCACTCACTAGGTTAACGATACTATCACACCCATCTTGATAAAAACAAGAAATTGCGAAGATAAAAACTGGATTGAATGGGGTACCTGATTGAGTGAGATTCGTGAAGCGAGGTGGATGAAGAAAGTAGAGATTTAGATTAAAGAACTGCAACATTTTCGATTAACTCTCTTAGAAGAGAAGTAGCAAATTTTTTTACTAAGACAATGAATATGAGCGACCTCGAATGGAAAGGGTTGCAAAAAGTTTCCAAAAATGCTCAACTCCTCATAGTTATAGGCAAAGGTAGTTGATTGATCCAAATCAGCCAAAGATAAGGCTTAAGAGACAACTACCAAATTTCTCTTCGGAGATACACGCAAACTCGAGTGCACTCAAGTACACTACTAGTCGCGCCATACCCTAACCTGTTCATCGCGTCATACTTTAACTTGTTCATCAGCACACATGTCAGAGAAAAGGTGACGAAACATTTCAATGATGGAAATGCATTTAATGCGTATATTCCCCACGACTCTTTCAACTGAATCCAAATGTTTTAGGTTTAGTTCACCTCGAACGACATCTTAGAGGTCGGCTAAATCACTAAAGGCTTCTCCGGCTCACTCAACGCCCGACAAAGCCTTGAGAGCAAATGTTCTTGACTGGTCGAAGGTCCAAATAGTTAAGGCCCAATTCATCTTCAATCCACTCCATGTGGTCCAAGGTATAAATCACTTTACACAAGAAAACAATATACATTTTTTTATATCCAGTTTTCAATATATTCATCTTAAATCTTGAACTGATTTGAGCGTTGGAATGCTAACTATATAAGTCCTTCCCGCATTGCCGTATCAAAAATCATCACCACCCGTTCAAGAGATTCAGTTTTCCAATGACATCCATTTCTGATTACCGAAGGGAATAGATACCATGCTAAATTATTTAAATTTTATCCTAAAAGATAGTTTAAATGATGAAATTACCCCGAACACATTTATACATTAAGCAAATGTGAGAGTCACGTATCAGTACAATTTCAACAATCGTCATTGAAAAAGAAATAGCAAGGTTTTGTTTCACAAATAAGATGGTCTCTTACACATGAAGAATCGTGCCATGAGATGTTTGTTAAAATTAGTGATAATTAGTAAGTCGCTTAATGTGTTATCATTTACCATTTCTTGACATTTTTAATGGTATTAAGTGACGAGACTAATATGAGAAAGGTAGACAAGAAACCTCTTGCACATGAAGCCAATTTTGAATAAGAAAAGTTTAATTAATATATCTAGATAACGATAATATGAATGATTCAACCATTGACTTTTTAATTCGGTGAGTCAAATTTAAATAAATAGTTATAAGAAAAAATTGCATTAACTTTTTTTGTTTTTACTTCAAATTAATTTTTATTATTAGTCCTTCAAATATTAGTGAATATTCCATAAACCATTGTTCTTTGTATCAAAAATAGAAAGCTGAATAGTTTATCGTATCTAACATACGTTCCAAACTAACCTTCAATATTTTTAAGTTGATAGCTTACGTTAAGGAAACCCAAATTTCTTTGAAAGAATATTATTTAGATTTGAAATTTTCTTTGCAAGAGGATCTTAGGATGTTGATAAGGCTAAATATAGGGGTAGCAAAAAAGTTAATTTAAGATGGAATGATGCATTTATGGAAATTTATATGGATAAGAAAGTTATAGTATTCTGCTTGAAAATTAATGTATGCTGGATTTTCAAAGTTTGGAATATAACTTTCAATCTCATCCCATCTCTAAGTATGGAATTGAGGAGGATTGTAGGTATGAATTTCCATTCCCACTCCTCTTAAAAAGCAAAACAAATTAAAATTTACATCATATTACAATAAAATAATATTAAAACAATAATAAAATAAAATTATATATATATATATATATATATATATATATATATATATATATATATATATATATATATATATATATATATATATATATATATATATATATATATATATATATATATATATTGAATCAAATACCTTGAAACAAAGTATAAATAGTTTCTTCTTGATCAAGAAATACACAAGAGTTAGGGTTAATAAATAAATCAAGGTAAAACACACACGGGTTAGGGTTAATAAAGAAATCAAGGTAAAACAATAAGGGTTATATATATATATATATATATATATATATATATATATATATATATATATATATATATATATATATATATATATATATATATATATATATATATATATATATATATATATATATATATATATATATATATATATATATATATATATATATATATATATATATATATATATATATATATATATATATATATATATATATATATATATATATATATATATATATATATATATATATATATATATATATATATATATATATATATATATATATATATATATATATATATATATATATATATATATATAGGGTAATGTTAACTTGTGCCCTTGGGACACATGTTAAGAAAACTCACTTATAGTAAATTTGCATTGGAAAAAACGATTTAAAAATTAATTTTATACTTTAATTAAAGTTTATACACAATTTCCAAAACAATGTTTCTTAATTTAGTTCTTAACATGTGCCCCAAGGGCACAAGTTAACATTACCCATATATATATATATATATATATATATATATATATATATATATATATATATATATATATATATATATATATATATATATATATATATATATATATATATATATATATATATATATATATATATATATATATATATTGAATCGGATACCTTGAAACAAAGTATAAACAGTTTCTTCTTGATCAAGAAACACACAAGGGTTAGGGTTAATAAAGAAATCAAGGTAAAACACACAAGGGTTAGGGTTAATAAAGAAATCAAGGTAAAACAACAACAAGGATTGGTTATAAACGGTTATTCTTTCTCTTCTCTTAGAACAAGATTACAAGTATATAACAATAATAAAATAGCATCTCTCACTTGAAATTAGGATTTTATCTTCCTATTTTTCCTTATATCAAGATTGAGAAACTAACATCCTATTTATAAGAAAAATAACACACTAACCTAATGGACTTTTTAACAATTACCCATTACAAGCTAACTTAAATAATTGGGCTTACAAGCAAGACTCAATTCAACAAGCTAACAACCCTAACAATATTGTCTAGTGCATGTTAGAAAAAACTTCGACTACAACACGCATTACTACGACAGCAGCATGCAAACAGACTTCGACCTCATGCTTAATCCCTGTTGAACCAGAAGCTACCCTTCGACCATACTAGAGTTCGATCCAATATCTCAGAAATCTCCACCTTGGATCTAACTCTATAACATCAAGGAACTAGCTTTCTTCATGCAGCTTTATCAACTGCATACAGTGGAAAAACTTGCAACTGGGCAACATCTTGGTGATCATATCAGCAGCATTATGATCTGTCGAAACCTTCAGCACTTGGACTTCCCCACGCTCGATTACCCCTCTGATGAAATGCAGCCTCACATCAATGTGCTTGGTTCGCTCATGATAGGATGTATTATTCGACAGGTGTATTGCACTTTGACTATCACATTTAACAGTGATAACTCGACCTTGAAGTTTTAGCTCATTTGCAAAACCTTCAAGTCACAATGCTTCCTTCACAGCTTCAGTTAAGGCAATATATTCCGCTTCAGTGGTTGATAAGGCAACGATCTTCTGAAGTGTTTCTTTCCAACTGATTGTTATCCCAAACATAGTGAACACATATCCAAAAATAGATTTTCTGGAATCTAAACAACCTGCATAATCAGAGTCGACATATCCTTCGATTGCTGCTTTACTATCTTCACGCAAGGCTCAACCATAAATTAGGACTCTATTCAGAGACTCATTTATGTACCTTAGAATCCACTTCAATGCTTGCCAGTGAGGCTTACCAGGATTCGCCACGTACCTGCTTACAAGACTTACTGCATATGCTATGTCGGATCTAGTACAGACCATATCATACATTAAAGAACCTACTATGTTAGCATATGGAATGCTATTCATATAAGTTCTTTTAATATCAGTGCTGAGACACTGATCTAAACTAAACTTGAATTGAGGGTTTGTCAGAGTCATAATAGGCTTTGAATTCGACATACCATACTTTTCAAGAATCTTCTGTAGGTATGCCTTTTGAGACAAGCATAATCTCGACTGCTTTCTATCTCTTCGGATGTCAATCCCAAGAATCCTGGACGCATCTCTCAGATCCTTCATGTCGAACTCCTTATTGAGTTCAACGTTCACCCTCATTACCTCTTCGACATTGTTGCTTGCTATTAGAATATCATCCACATAGAGAAACAAAATAACAAATGAATTACCCGGTCAAAATCTGAAGTAAACACAGTGGTCGAAATGACTTCTGATGAAACTTATGTGTGTCATGAACTTGTCGAATCTCCTATTCCACTGTCGAGGAGATTGTTTCAGTCCATATAAGCTTGTGAATCATATGTCTTTAAACAAAGTATAAACAATTTCTTAATGATCAAGAAACACACAAGGGTTAGGGTTAACAAATAAAACAAGGTAAAACAACAAGGAATAACAAAGATTGATTATAAACTGCTATTTTTTCCTTACTCTTAGAACAAGATTATAAGTATACAAGAATAACAAATAACCTCTCTCTCTCTCTCTCTCTCTCTCTCTCTCTCTCTCTCTCTCTCTCTCTCTTGAAATTAGGATGTTATCTTCCTATTTTTCCTTATATCAAGATTGAGAAACTAGCATCCTATTTAGCTTGCACACATAATCTTCCTTCTCTTTTTTGACATACCCTTTAGGTTACCTCATCAGGATTGTTTCATCTAAGTCACCATACAAGAACACAGTCTTCACATCCATCTGTTCCAGTTCAAGGTCGAATTGTGCCACTGTGGCAAGCAACATTCGAATGGATCTGTGCTTCACAACAGGAGAGAACACGTCATTAAAGTCGATACCTTCTTTCTGAGTGAACCCCCTAGCAACCAATCTTGCCTTATATCTCTTTGACGCCACTCCCTCGATTCCTTCCTTAACTTTGAAAATCCATTTACATCTGACTAATCTGGCTCCAGTATGTTTCTTGATTAGTTCCCAGTGATTGTTATCATGAAGAGATTTCATCTCATCATCCATGGCCTTCATCCATTCAGTCTTCTTTCGACTCCTCATAACTTCCATATAGTCTTTAGGTTCTTTGTCTAGAACCTCACTTGCAGAGATTAAGGCATAAGCTATAAGGTCTGCATACCCAAGTCTTTGAGGTGGCTTGATAACTCTCCTCGGCCTGTCTTTTGCTAGCAGGTAGTCATTATCAGTCTCCTCATTTTCGACAACATCTTCTGTGTCTTCTTCGACTTCATCTAGGGTACCCAATTCAGCATCAACATGCTCCACCTCAACATGAATCTCTCCTTGTTCTAGCTCTTCATCATCATCATCAGTTTTCTTAAAGGCCATCTCTGCTTCATTAAAAACTACATCTCGACTGTCGATACACCTCTTGTGACCTGGCTCTAGGCACCATAGCCTATAAGCTTTGACTCCTTCAGGGTATCCCATGAACATGCATTTCAAAGCTCTAGGTTCGACCTTCTCTTGCCTAAAGTGAGCATAGGCCATACAACCAAATACTCCCAATCTATCGAGAGTAGGTGGATGTCCCGACCAAACTTCTTCAGGTGTCTTCATTCCCAAGGCAGTTGAGGGACATCTATTTATCAGGTAAGCTGCTGTCGAAACAGCTTCCGCCCAAAACACCTTCTTCAATCTAACATTAACCAACATGCATCGAACCCTTTCAAGGATTGTTCGATTGAATCTCTCAGCTAAGCCATTTTGTTGAGGAGTACCTGCTACAGTCTTATGCCTTGCAATCCCATACTCAACACACTAACTGTCGAATGCTTTGTTGCAGAATTTAATGCCATTGTCGGTTCTCAAGCTCTTAACCTTTCTGCCAGTTGAGTTTCGACCAGAATCTTCCAACTTTTGAAATTCTCAAAAGTTTCATCCTTCGTCTTCTAAATGAATACCCATAGCTTTATGGAATAGTCATCAACAATGGATAGAAAATACCTTGCACCTGAGTGTGAAGGATTCTTTGCAGGCCCCCAAAGACCAGCATAAATGTAATCCAGGGGTCATGTGTTCTTTGCTTCCTTTGTTAAACTTCGCCCTACAGGATTTACCAAATACACAAGATTCACAAAACTCCAACTTTTCGACTTTGTCACCTCCTAGCAAGTTCTGCTTCCCCAATTCGACCAGGCCTCTTTCGCTGACATGACCCAATCTCATGTGCCATAATTCTTTCTTCGACACAGGTTTCGTGAATGCAATATTTGTCGAACCACTTACAACCTCAGCCTCAAGGGTATACAAGCCTTGTTTCTTCATGCCTTTCAAGAATTCCTTCGACCTCTTCATGACTCTTAGGATATTTTTCTCTCCTTGAAAAACGTATCCTTTTCTGTCGAATTCACCAAGAGAAATCAAATTTATCTTCAAGTCAGGTACATACCTGACTTCAGTCAATAACCTTATTGATTCATTGTGGAGCTTGAATCTCACAGATCCAATACCTGCAATTTGAAAGATTTATTGTTTCCCAGCAGCATAGATCCACCATCTTAATCACATAACTCCTCGAACAATTCTCTTTTTGGATTCATGTGCCAAGTGCAACCTGAATCCATAATCCATTCTTTTCTCGAGTCGCCACTTGAAACCACAAGAACATCAAATGAGTCGAAGTCATCTTGAACAATGTCTATGTTGCCATTACCTCCATGATCTTTCAGGCGTTCAGGGCACACCTTTCTTGTGTGACCCTCCTTCTTACAATGATAACATCGAATACCAGATGTTTCACCACTATAAGATTTCTGTTGACTTTTACCTTTCTTCTTGTCGAACTTACCATCCTTTCGCAAGAATTTTCCCTTAACGGTCAAACCTTCACCCACCGTCGAAGGTTTATGCTCCTTTTGTTCATTCAAGTCCTTAGAATACAAGGCTGGTTGAACTTCTTCAAAGGTCAGGGACTCCCTTCCATACAAGAGAGTTTCTTTGAAGTGAGCATGTGTTCTAGGAAAAACACACAGCAGCAATAGTGCTTGATCTTCACATCAATATTTTCAAGATCAAGAATCAGCTTGTTGAACATATCCAACTGCTTAGCCAACACTTTGTCTTCACTTATCTTGAATGAATATAAAGCTTGCTTTAGGTAAAGTCGATTCACCTGAGATTTGGTCATGTACAAACTTTCAAGTTTCACCCATAATCTCGATGTTGTAGTCTCCTTTGATACCTGTCGAAGAACCTTATTACCAAGGCTCAACAATATTGCGCTATGGGCTTTCTCAATCATGCCCGTCTTTTCTTTTGCGATTAATGCAACGTCCATGGTTGTCTCTCCCTTCAACGCTTCCAAATAACCCTGATAAACCAGTAGGGCTTTCACTTTCAAGCGCCACAGACCGAAGTCGTTCACTTCAGTGAACTTTTCAATCTCATACTTCGTTGATGGCATTTCCCCTACGCTCACCGCACCAATTTATTGTGAATCAGATACCTTGAAACAAAGTATAAACGGTTTCTTCTTGATCAAGAAACACACAAGGGTTAGGGTTAACAAAGAAATCAAGGTAAAACAACAAGGAACAAAAGGGATTGATTATAAATTGTTATTCATTCCTTTCTCTTAGAACAAGATTACAAGTATACAAGAATAACAAAATAATCTCTCTCACTTGAAATTAGGATTTTATCTTCCTATTTTTCCTTATATCAAGATTGAGAAACTAACATCCTATTTATAAAAAAAATAACACACTAACCTAATGAGCTTTTTAACAATTACTCATTACAAGCTAACTTAGGTACAAACTAACTTAAACAATTGAGCTTACAAGCAAGACCCAATTCAACATGCTAACAACCCTAGCAATATTGTCTAATGCATGTTAGAACAAACTTCGACTATAACACGCATTATTGCAACAACATCATGCAAACAAACTTCAACCTCATGCTTAATCCCTGTCGAACCAGAAGCTACCCTTCGACCATACTAGAGTTTGATCCAATATCTCACAATATATATATATATATATATATATATATATATATATATATATATATATATATATATATATATATATATATATATATATATATACACATATATATATATATATATATATATATATATATATATATATATATATATATATATTAAAATTTATAATATATAATATATAAATAAATACTAAATAAAAAATAAAATATATGTTTTTGTACTAATGGAGTAATTTAAGGATAGGTATGGACGAATATCTCATTTCCACCCTATTTCGACTTTAAATATTTGGATTGAAGACAAATTAAAAGTCTAAGTAGATTTAGGTATATTAGGAAGTTGTATATTATTATTTTTAATTATCTTTAGTAACCTTATGACTAAGACCGTCTTTAAAGGTGTACAAAACAACCTATAACACATGATCTCACGCTTTTTCATGATTATACTATAGTAAAAAGGGTTTTCATACACAAATTTTACTCCTAATTTATGGTTAAATATAGTTCTTTAAAAAATTCATGATTCAATTGAAGTTAACTTCAACTTCTTACATAGAGCCTCTAAAAAGTTTGAGACGACTCTACTTATAACTACGTTATTATGTAAGCATAGCTTACAACTAACCAATATGCTTACATATTAACTTAGTCATAAAATTACTAAAGATAATTAGACATGAAAAATAATTAGGCATGACAACAAAACATGTATGACCAAGGAATGGACACACCTTATATGCGTGTGTTACGAAAAAGATTCTAGGGTCTCAAAACCCAAAAATCTACCTATAAATTCTAAAGAACGATTCATACTCAAGTACACACTTGTTATTACATATGATTGACGTCATTTTATAGAAAACATGTGGAAAAAATGTTATAACATGATGTGAGATATCACGTCTCTATGTGTTCAAGTAAGGAAGTAACAATGTCCCTTATTCTGTGAGACATCAGATCTCGTCCAGATTAGCTTCGTGTGTAAGACTAATTGGGTAATTTTCGCAATGTTTAAGGATTTATTTTCTTATTTATCTAATCATGTTTTAATCTTTTATGCACTTTTCAGAATAAGGAAGTTTTTCTCAATTTCATTTTTAGCAAGATTAAATTTGATGAATTCTAACATTATCGAGAGTTAATCAATCAAATATTTTCAATCGACATAATAGAAGATTAGTTTTTTGCACCTTTGGGAAGTTCATTTGCGTTCAAAGACCAAAATCCT
Source organism: Lathyrus sativus (assembly GCA_963859935.3). NCBI lineage: Eukaryota > Viridiplantae > Streptophyta > Magnoliopsida > Fabales > Fabaceae > Lathyrus > Lathyrus sativus. Next base: position 422,980,854 of record OZ012739.1, read on the forward strand.
AATAAGATCTTTAAGATGGACCTTGTTGCTATTTAAAGAGGCATTCTTCATTATGAAGACTCAGACCTTGCACAATAAAGTTAGATGTGTTTATTTAATTAGAGTTTTTTGCTTGTTTTTTGTGTAATACTCTATTTTTGAGTCTCATTCCTATGTTAAGGGAATAAACTATTTGAGTTGTAATTTTATTTCATCATTCATAATCACTTGTAACTTTCCAAACACTAGAGAAAGTATATGAGTGAAAGTGAGAGGGGTCTCATATTCAGGGAGAGTCCTAAGTAGAAATTCACTAGTAGTATTAGTAAAAGAGACATTGAATTAAGAGAGTTCAAATAAGATCAATTTGTACTTCTGACTATGAAGAGTGAATTTTCTTTCATTTGGTGAACGTCATCCATATGTAGGTGGCTTTGCACTGAACTAGGTTATCAATTCATGTGTTATTTTATTTAATGCCTTTATTTTGTTGATTACACATTACACTTATTATACACATTATTAGAACTTTGTGTTTGATATCTTGATATCCAAAAAACATATTTTTGATTGGCATTAGAGTAGGTACCCTGTTCTGGTAGAGTAAGCTCTAGGGGTTCTACATATTATGTTTAAAATAGACAATTCTAAAGAAATGAGATTTATAAATCAACCACCTATTCTATATTGCACAAACTATGATTATTGGAAAGCTCGCATGGTTGATTTTCTCAAGTCTATGGATAGTAAAACTTGTAATATAGTCATAAAAAGATGGATACCCCAAATGTTACATCAAAAGATGACACACAATCTCTGAAGGTTGAGAGTGAAAGGTCAAAAGATAAAGATGAAGAAGCTCATGGCAACTCTCGTGTTCTCAATACCATTTACAATGAAGTTGACAAAAATATTTTCAAGCTCATTAATACTTGCACTACTACAAAATATACCTTTCGTAACGAACTATTACCTCTCCCAAATTATCTGCCATGGTAGAATCTACTGAATTAAGCGCGTTCCTTTTATTTTCATTTTAAGCCACTTTTTTTTACCACAGTTGAAATTTCGACCGTGGTGAAAAGTGGCGCCTGGTCATGGGTTAACTAAACAAAGAACAGTGGGCTGAAGAAGTTAGTCTTCCTTCCAAACAACAGATTAAAGCGGTTAGTCTTCCTTTCAAATAATGAATTGAATTGGTTAGTCTTGCTTCCAAATACTAACTTGAAGGGGTTAGTCTCAAAGCTAAACAAAGATTTCTACGAACATATCTCGAACCAAACCAGATTTTTTAAAAGGCTTTCTTCCAAACCGAACCGAGGTTTTGAGCAAGCTGACCACAAACCAAACTAAGATTTTGAGTCGGGCTAATCTCGAGTCGAAGTAAGCTTTTAAAGGGGATGAGCTTATGAACTGAAACAAAGAATTAAGAAACTAAATCTCCAAACAAAGCTATTAACGAGTTTAGCTTTTGAACCCAAACAAACACTCCCTTAAGGATAAATTATTCAACTAAGAGAAAAATACTTCTTGGTGAATTTATAATAACACCTTTATAGAATACAAATTTCTCACCAAACACAAAGACTTTCTCGAACCGCTACGACTAAATTAAAGTGAGAAAAAATGGAAAAATAGTTTAGAGAAAGAGAGAGATAGAAGACACATTTTCACAACTATAACCTTAATGAACCCTAATTATTAGGCAAAAACAAAGGGGCTATATATGCTCTATAGTCGCTGAGGTTGACACTATTGATCAAACTGCGTTAACAAAGTTTGATCGTGTTCAGTGTCTTTTACTTTTTTACTATTTAATCTTCTATATTGGTTGTTGTTCTAATAAGTGTTATTATAGCCTAGGTTTGAATCAATGGGGAGTGAGAGTGTGAATCTATTGTGGATCATGCTAGTGATGTAGACGATTCACACTTGTGAGAGTGGTTGTTAGAATTCAAGTGTTGAAAGTGATTAAGTTTCACATCAATTATAAATTGAAGAAATGTTGGGTGGATATATTTTGTCAATATCTCTTAAATCCTGAACTTTAGGCTTCATAACAAATTTCATATTATTATTATGAATCATAAATTTCATTTAAAGAATTACTCTCAATCATGATGGTATGAAATAAATGTGAACGCATTCAAAATTACACTAGATTGTGAGTTTAATTTTGAAAAATTGAAAAACTGAATTTGAAAAAAAAAAATAGTTTTAATGGTATGCAAATACCTTCGTCAAGTTTTAAATAGATAGTTCACTTTTAATTTTAAATCTCAACCGTTGAATGTTTGTTTATCACATGTCTCTCTAAATAGAACATACCTGATCTCAGCCCAACACAATTCATTTGCTTTGTGTTAATGCAAATTTGAATAATTCATCATCATCACAAGTTTGAATTCACCATCACAAGTTTGAATTCACCATCTTCCCTCTCAAAAACAACCAAGCTATTTTGTTTCTACCCTGTACAATCGACCCCATCAGGTGTTTGTGAAAATGCCAAACAGAAACCCCACCGTCGCGTACTCACCATCCACACCGCGAAGATCACAGAGGCTCATTCTCCTCAACGAGAACAACAATCCCACCACCCCCAAACCTAAATCCACAAAAAAATCTTCCATCCAATCAAGAACCCCCGCCGCTAGGGTAAGGAAAACACCCAGGTCGAACGATGAAGTTCCTTCTCCCAGACGATCTGCTAGATTCTCCCATCATAAGGCCCACTTGAATGAGAAGAAAATCCACGTTCAACATAGCGAATTTGGTTCCAGTGATTCGACAAGAGTGAAGCAAGGAAAAATGAAGGAAAGTAGCGGCGATGAGGGAATTGGGGCTGAAGTTGGTGGAAAAGTGAAGAGAAAGCACGGTGGCGATGAAATAGTGGAAGAGAGTCCGAAGGAACACGATGAATCTGGAATGAGAGGGAAAAGAAAGCAGGGTGGAGGTGAAGCTGCTGAAGGGTGGACTAAAGAACAAGAATTGGCACTGCAAACGGCTTACTTTACTGCAAAACCTAGTCCCGATTTCTGGAAGAGAGTATCCGAACTGGTATGCTTTCTCTCTCTTTCTGTATGTAAAGATCGCATTTTTAGTTCAAGTATTAGCTGCCATATGTTTGGGATGTAAACTGTTTTAGTATGATGTTGTTGTAATTGTAAAAAAGTTTTTTTTTTTGTATATTTGCTAAATCTTTCACATCTTAATTTAAGCTTTTACTTGTGCCTTTGAGATAACTGGTTCATGATTGTTATTTATAACCATTACAAAGAAAAGTGTAAAATTATAATTTGTTCATGGCTAATTGATTGCCATATAAGTCTACACGTGCTTAATTATTTTAGTAATGTAAGTTGCTGTACGAAATCTGTTGCAGGTGCCTGGGAAGTCTAAACAAGATTGTTTTGATAGGGTTCACGGTGACTTCCAAACACCACCTCCATGTCAGCCTAGATCAAGGTCAAAGACAATTAACTCTTCGCCTCTTAATCAACTCTCAATATCTGCAAGTAAACTTCTCAAACCTACTGAAAAGAAGGTTGCTAAATCAAATATTCTCAAACAAAAAAGCATTGTTACCCAGAAGTCTATTGAGAATATGTTACAATGCCATCTTAAAGTGGATCAAGTCCATAAAGGAGACATATTTTCTGTTCTTGAACCCAATATTGATTTTTCTACTAATGATTTTCAGCCTAGTCAAGCACTTTGTACTCCAAAGCAGCAAAAGGAAAATCATGGGTTTCTACAAAATTTCACTGATCGATCATCATCGTTTTCAAGTCACAAGAAGTCTCTTTCTAGATTTAGTGGCTCATCAGGTGTTCAAGAGCTTGCTACTCCACCTGTGCTAAAGCAAGTAAAGAACAAGGTGCAGCATGAAAAATACGTGAATCAATTAAGATTTAGGGAACTTAAGAGAAGAGCAGCATCTACACGGACAAAAAATTCCATAGTTGGAGAAGGAAACCACATTAAAAAGAATGTTGTTAAAGCAGCAAAAGATGCATTGGTTTCTGAAGCTAGAGATGCTATCAACAAGTTTCAACAATCGCAAGTCAATATCATGGACAACACTTGTAGTTCTGATGAGGACATTGATGATGACATTGGAGTTGAATGTGATAGTCAATAGGTTTTAGGCATTGTATCTTAGTCAAAATCTAGTTTTCCAAAAATTCTAAGATTTATAGCATTTACTTTTAGTTAATAAAAAGGAGCAATGCGCTTTTTCCTAGCTCCAAACTTCCTTTGTAATATGGCAACCATAATTCTTCTAGATGTAATGCATTTAGATTAGGATTTAAAGCAACCATAATCTGTCTAGGTACTATTTGCTCACTTAGTTGATAAAAAGGAGCAATGCACTTTTACTTGCTCTATTGATTTCCTCCTCCAAATTTTAACCCTTTATTTTCTCTCATTGCCCATTTTGTATAAGGGGATTTTATGAATTACTTTTATGTATTCAATATAACTTTGGTGTTTTGTCATCATTTGTCCCTTTAATTGATATTTCTGTTTGGTGAATTGTTAAGTATCACGGAGGAGGTGAAGAAGATAGATGAGGAATTGATAACTTCAAGGATTTATGATGCAACGGCTATTGGTGAATCGTTGGGATAGGGAAAGAGGAAGGGAAAGTATGGGAGAAGTTGATGAATGCTAGAGTTGTTTATTTGGGGAAGCTGGTGGTTCAAGATGATAAGGAATTGGAGCTTGAGATTGTCAAGAATTTGCGTAAGCGCTGTGTTGAGATTGATAAGCATTTTTCTTTGGCTATTGTATTGAAGTGTTTCCCTCTAATCTTCAGGAACCACTCAATCAGCACATGGATAAAAAGTATGCATTTTAACTTTACTCTTCTGTTTTCTTTTTATAAGTTTTTAGTTGGAATCTTAGTTAGTCTCAGAGTGTCAATTGAGTTTTTAGTTGGAACCATGTTTGTGTTTATTATGATTTATAAACGTGTTCACTGGAGGGGATTTGCTGTTGTTGTTGCCATATCTTCTAGTTATGTAACTCAGACATGAAAATGAATAACAAGTCTTAGAACTATAGTTGTTTTTGAACAAACAGCTTAGTTAATCACTTATCAAACAAAAATTTTAACTTGTTTTCATATAAGTCTTAAGCTGCTTCATAAGCTATCTTGAACAACTAATTGAAATACTTGGGAAAGATCTTATGGGCATGTCGTAACTGTTTTCATAACATCTTTCAAACACATGAATTTCAAGTATTTATGACAATAGATAAACTAAAATTAATTGTTCATAAACCAATACAATATCTTATTTGCTCCTTGAATAAATAACTAAGTTGTTGATTTTTGTCATGGTTTTTTTATTTTGAAGAGAAACTTGTTACCAAATAAAAATTCAATTATCAACTTCTATTTCTTTTACCTTAGTTGCTACTGTTAAGAGTCTCATATCGGATAATATATGGCCTGAACATGTGTCTTGACATGGTATCAGAGCCTCGTTTAAGATCCGGTGGGCCAGTTACTATTACTATATATTTCAATGAAAGAGATTGCAGAACATCATTATTACAGGTAGTTGAACATATACCATTCCTTTCTGTTTTGTGGCCAAACTTAGATATGGAAACAAGACAGAAAACTGTGAAAGTAATTTATATGGCAGGGATTACAAGAAGTAAATTGAAATAAATAATTTGTCCATATGTCTTCATCTTAAAACATAGAATGCATCAACTTTCAGTTCTTTCTGAGTTTTGTCCTTCATCCATCCTTTGGACCAGCATGTCTTTGACTTTATGTAGGGCATGTTCAAGGTTTTCCAGCTGCATACATTTTGTAATTCATGAGTCTGTCTTGAGTCACTTGGTTTAAGGCTTCAAGGTTTTTATTTTTGTTTTACTAACATATATTTGAAAATAAGCATTTTGCTGGCAGTTCTTACCTCTTGTCTGGCGAATCTGTTGTACACAAACAATCCACTATACAGATCAAAACTGCACCCCATGACAGGTTCTTTCTGCAATTAATTTTTTTATGTTACATGACAGCATATGCTATATAATTTATCTTTTTGAGGTTAAAACAGAAAAGAGGGAGTAGGGAAAAGCTCATGAATGAAGATTATGTTAAAAAGTGTTTACCAACTGAACAAGTGCCTGAAAGCCTTTGGTGTCAATAGGAGTAGGTTTAATATCCATTTCTGCCAATGTCCTTGTAAAGAAGACACCGAAAAGTTACAGTCAGTGGGTGTATAAATAGGTACTTGTCTGTCTGTGGTTGGTTAGAAAGATATGTAGGAAGGTTCATACCTGCCTATTGTGTGTGTGATAAATTGGCTCTTTGCAGCTGCTCTATCATGTTCCTCACATGACATTTCTACCATCTTACAACCCTGAATAACACAATATTGCAAAATAGATCTACCTTGAATACGATTCATATACATGTAAAATTCATATATATTAGCCATTCCCAATTGATTTTTGTGCTTTTTTTTTCATTGGAAACCAAGTTGTAGTCCAAACTTTGGAGTTACAGAGTCTGATCAAACTTGCTCCAGACAAGATTTGAAGATTACTTACTATAAATTTATTTTCAATTATGGCCATATAAAGTTTATCACCTTATCCGGGTGAGATTGTAGAGTTATGATTTAACATTTTCCCGATCTAATAATTCTAAGTACTGCTATTAACTTACCTCACTTGAAAAAATTTGGAGAAATTTAGAGCAGGTAGCTTCATCCTTTATTCGAACTCTGTCATACATGAAAGTCAGATTTTGCCAACCATTTTTCCCACTCACTGGTCCAAACATTGGGTGTGTGCAGAGTATGTCTAATTCCTCTGGCACCACCTTAAACACACAAAACAAAAACTAGATCAATCATCCTAATGAAACAAGTAATCAAAACTGCTATGACTATGGTAGATATATGTATTGTAACTTCTTACTCTTAAAAGAAGGTTCCTTGGGTGCTCTTTAACCGAAAGAACATCAACAAAAAGCGTCGGGCGTTTGAGACAAATGAGTGGCATTGACCCGACAACCTCGGACAGGGACGAAATAGATGTGCATAACAGTATGACATCCATGTCAGTCTCAAGTAATGCTGTAACATCCCTGCAGAGTTTGACACATGCATCATGAAATAGGTTTTATGTTTTCTATACAAGGTTGTTGTTTTTTACCTGAAGAAATGGATACCCATCTGGAGACAAAGTTGAGAGTAATCTGTTCTTGAAGTTGCAGTTAGAGTATGGCCTTGTTTGATCATTGTATTTGCCAGAAATTGACCAAATGTACCAAATCCAATAATGCCAATTTTCAGACTTTTAGAAGATGACATGGTTGGTTGATGAAACGGAAATAGTAATGTGCAAGTGCTTCAAGTAATTAAGCACTTTTAGGGAGAAGCCAACAAGGCATGCCATTGGCTTTTCAGTTTCTAATGTTAAAAAACTGATTGGGACAGACAGCGGTTATTTCACGCCATCACGTTGTTGTACTTTTGCTACAAGTTTTGATTCGTGAAGCTTTTAAGTTTTATGTTAAGTAAAGTACTCAAACAAGCTACGGCTCTGTTCCTTAATAAACAATTAACAATGGAAATTATACACTTAATGTGGGGTTTGTTTTAAGTTATTCCATTCCATAAAAAGAGCAAAAAGTTAAAAAGTTACAATGCATGGGTTGGGCAAAACTTACGCCAATTCCCGACAAATAGGAGGCATAAGAATTAAGAAAGAAAACAACTCAAAAACATTAAATCGTAAAAGCACACAAAAAGAGAGTTTAATTCATATAATGATGATGTCACTACATATCCCAAAAGGGCACCAAAGGCACACATACCAAATTGAGACATAACAAAATCATTTATCACAACCTCTTCCAAGGGCTTCATTATTTTTGCCTTTGTTGTTGTCACATACCACTTTCTCTTAAGTACAACTCAGATAGGAACCCGAGTTCTCGGACACAATAGCTCCATCTAGTTAATTATGTCTTTGAAGGCCTCGAAGACGGTCTTTCGACCCTCCTCGATGACATTATCAACTCTCATATTCATTGTCGACAAATTCTTAGTATGAGTGTCCTGCTTCTAGCCTCCGAGAATCATTTTCTTTTTGTAAGGCGCCTTCATCCATGATTAACTAAGAGGTCAGTGCCAAAGAACCATTCTCTTAAGAGAATTCTCTTTAGCCTCAAAATATGTCTCTGCAACTTAAACACCCTAGTGGCCGAGTAGATGGGGAGTCGTGCCTATCCACCTCCTTTAGAGGTTGACAACCTAGCCTTCTCTTTGTGAAGGCCATACACCTTCTCTTGAAATTGAGATTGATCATGAACAACCACATCATACTTATCCTTCGGGAAATTTCTCTCTTTAGAGGGATTGTCTGGAGTCAAAACGCCCCCTCGAGCCGCAACCACCATGGACATCCAAAAGACACTACAAAACATGTGGAAGAAATCTTGCGAGAACAACTCCATCTTTTTTGCATCAGAGAGATTTTGGAGGTAAGCGAGATCCTGCCCAGACGCATAAGCTCGTGCCTCTTGCGTAGTGTGGGGTACCCGAGGCTTAAGGATAGGAGGAAATTTGAAGAAAGTAGGCGGAGCTCAACCGCCAATAACAACCAGTCTTGTAGGAGAAAGACCAGATAGCTTGAGCTTACTACCTCTGTTGAGTTGGAAATCGAGGGGTAAAATATTTAGATGACACACATTCAAATCACAACAACTACATTTTATCATCTTTTAATTTTATTTTAAAATTTCTATTGACTTAATACCTCGATTTTGTTGGAAATCGAGGGGTAAAGTAGCATATTCTTTTTTAATTTTTTATGTATGACTAATTTGATGAAAAAAATTAAGTAACGAACCTTTGTCATTCATTTATAAAGTAACAATAGTAAAGACATTTCAAACTCATCAATCAACATGAAATAATAGTGATCCGCGTGAAACTCTCACTAGTCAATCAAAACATGAATACCATAACTATCCATCTTGGATGCAAAATACTGAAATTTAAACTTAACATATTGAAAACAAGAGCAAGAAAATATTTCAAGGTTGATTTCTTAATTTAATATTTTCTCTAGTAATTTCTTGTTAAAAATGTTTAATGTTAGTTAGGAAAGGACGAAAGTAACTTATTAATGTTAGTTGTAGCTGTACCAAGTAAAATGTTTAATATTGTTGCTGTTGTTGAAATATAATATTTAACGATTCTATTGAATTTTGTCTATTTAGTATTGTTGTTGTTGTTGTTGTTGTTGTTGTTGTTGTTGTTCATATTCAATTTTTAAATATTATATTGATTTTGTTGTTATTATTGTTGTTATTTTTGTTTTGAGATTATATGTCTAAGGATTCTATAGATTTTGTTTTTGTTGTTGTTATTGGTATTGTTGTTGATAGGGGTGGCAAAGCGGGTGGCCCGCCCCGTTTAGACCCGCCACATTTAAGCTCTTCCAAAATTGGGGCGGGGCGGATCAACTAAAGCGTCCAAGCTCAAAAGTCAAGCTCGTCCCATTTACTAACGAATTGGCGAGTTGGTGGGCCGGCCCGTCAATTTTTTTTTTTACAATTTGATTTACTACATAATTTACAAAATTGTTAATAATTACCAAAGAGGCCGATAAATTTTAAAAATGCATAGTAAAACTTTAATAAGTCTTAATGTAAATGTCATATTCTTCAACATAAACAAACAACGTAACTATAATACGAAAAACTTAAAACAAACACACTAAAACTCAAAAAAATTAAAACTTTTTTTTTATCATAATGAGAAACAAACCCCTGTGTGCAAAACTTACTTTATAGCTTTAGAACCCGACTCCAATGACAACGAGTAATAAAAAATAGAAAAGAATGTATTCTCTATGTTTTGTTGATGATGATGAGCAAGATTTAGAATTTGTTAACAAGTTTGATGCTTTGCAGATTAAACAAAAAATATGTTAAAACTAAAATTTTGTAAATATGACTTTGCCTCTCGATTATTGTTTAAAACCGAGGAAAAAAGTAGCGCAATTTTAAAAATCCAAAAAATGCAGTTGTTGGGATCGAACCCATTACCAGTGCTATCTTTTTCCTCATTTATTCAAAAATCGAGGGGTAAAGTGGCCGGTTTTCATGTCGCCATTCGTTAAATCGTTTGTGTAACCGATGTTATATCTCCTTTGCGTCCAAGGTGAAATGAAGTTGTTTGTAGTAGTGGATGTCAAACTAATTTCTATTAAAAATTACATTTATTATCCTAGGAGATAGAAATGGTTGAGAAGATTTTTAAGGAATGACTAAGATCACAACGATTTTTGAATGATACAAGGCTTAAATCAATTCAAGCTTACCTAAGTGTTCATGCAATTTGGCACGCGAATTCACCTATCAAAATTAAACCAACCCGCTAATTATTTGACTTCGTTCATTTACGAGTAAACCTAATCCAACCTACGACAATCTACGCAACTTTGGTTCGAGTATTGAGTTTGAATTTTTGAATTTGTAGATTTGTTAACCCAACTCATTGATGTGAAATTAGTGACTTACTATTTTTATTATTATTTTAAATAAAAAACAAAATTAGTATAGGATTATAAACTATTTTTTTCCATAATTTTTCACTTACCACCCATTTCTATTCTGGACTTCCAATAAATTTATGTAATTTTAATACTAAGCATTGTTGTTTATTTTATTTTGCATAACTTATAAATTTTATAGAAATAACATGTTTTATGGGATTTGATATTATTATTAAGTATTATGATAGATGAATTTTATTTGACATTATGTCACATGTTTCATCCAATTTATATTTTAAAAAACTATACAGTTATATTGAATTGTGTAACAACATTTTTAGAATTAAAAAAAATTATAAAAAATTATTTTGATTTTATATACAACTTGAGAATCCAATCTAACTAAACCCATATATAAGTGATCAGATCATTATTACAAAATAGATCTTTCGTAATACCATATTACAACGACCGTCCAATTAACCAACAACTTTTCATTTATCATGACATAATGGACCTGACCTTGTATATCATCATGTTTCTTATAATCAACAGTGGTGTAAGGTGCAATCATTTTATCATGGTCCATATTATCAAGCGTGGTGAAAGGTGTTATATATTTATATATAAGAGAAATTATCTCTCACTTCATTACATAACACCTGTTTCTCTCAAAACAAAGCCCTATAACATCTCTTTCACTTGTCTCTCTCAAAACAAAACCCTAACATCTCTGTCAGTTCTCTCTCTCATATGGAAAACTCAAACTTATGCAGCGAACTTGTCTTTTTCGAAGGGTTATCTTTGGTGCATCAAATCTTAGAAAATGGCTACCTTACATGTTCGTCTTCACAATAGTTTATGTTTCAAAATCTGTTTATTTATTACTGTTTATGTTTCAATAACTTGTTTCATAATGTTTGAACTTTCTACTTGTTTTGACTTGTAGGTAGAGATGATGAATAAAAAAATTAACGAGGGTGAAGCTAAAGTGTGCGCTGCAAACTTGTGTGAAAGACATAGAATGACATCTATTTAAAATTAACACAAGTTTGCAGTTATCACTTCAACTTCATTCTCTTTTTGTTGTGGATGCCATTATGTGACATGCACGTTCCATAAATATTCGATGAGTTGATATGCTGTTGTTATTAATAAAAGTTGTATGTTGTATGTAGTTTATGCTATGTGTTGATAATTTTGTTGTTTTTAATAAGAGTTGTTTGTTGTATATTGTATGTTGTTTAAGGTTTGTTGTTGATGAATGTTTTTTTATTAATGTTATTGTTAATGTTTGTTTAAAAGATGATTTTATTATATTTTATCATGTTTGAGTGTTTTTTCAACCCTTTACCCAATATATAAATTTTCAGATTACATTAGAAAATTATAATATGATAGATGATGTTATATTAGAAAACAAGTTACACGTTTAATTCTAGATAATAATTCTTCCGTCTGTTATCTGTATTTCGTTGTTTAACCGTTAGAATTTGGTTTAATGCTTCTGGTTTTCCCCTCTAATTTTGTTTGCAAAGTAAATAATATTTTGCGAAATGAAATATACGTGAAGGAATGAGAGGTTGAAGAACTAGGAACATTAAACCATGTTTTAACCGTTAAAGAGCAAAATGAGAATAAGGAGTTGAAGAATGCTTATTTAGCATTGAACATGTAACTTGTTCTTCTAATATAACTTAATTTGTCATATTATAATGTTCTAGATCAAATTGAAATGTTATATGTTTAGTGAGCATTGACGAAATAAATATTCCACATAATTTATAATAAACTTAATTGTTTGAACAACCGTTATTAAATGTTATACATTAAAGAATATCACAATAGTTGTTTGAAGTAATCCTTGTAATAGGTAGCATGCTACATAGCTAATTATCACGGTCGCACGATCGTGGTGGAAAACATCATATATACAACCACCTCTTACCTTACAACGATTGGTCAAATGTGGTGGTATCCCTTTTTTCAACCGTTGTGAAATGACTTTTATGTAGTAGTAAGTTGATTTAGTTTAAATCTTGAAAATATGGGTTGAAGGATTAATCCAACTCATTCAAATTTGAAAGAATTGAATAACAATTTAATTCAATCACGATTCAACCAACCCAGTATACACCCTCTATGCTTAGCCTTAAATCAAATCATTAATGAAAGAGGTGTGAATATATTCACTCAGTCCTCATATTCAATTCATATACACATGGTTCAACGGTTTTCAAAAATATTGTCTTGAATCAGAATTAAGGTTTTTGTAAAATCAACTCAAGTAAGCAAAATGTCATATTATGATTAAAGGTGACAAAACAACTCTGTCTCATTGGACATGTCCATTTTACCCGCACTTTAGTGCATGGAAGAGTAAGGGTTTATACTCGCACCCTCTAATGTGTTCGTCTGCACTGCCTCGATTCTTTGCGGACACAGTTATTAACATAAAACTTTGTATTTTTAAACTTAAAATGCGCAGTGCCCGCGAACACTCTCCACCCTCACTTTTTATGCGGACAAACTAAAATTTTAAGCACGCACTCTCAAATATTTCCATCCCATTTTCTTACAGGCTTTTGAGAGGTGGAACTAAATGAAACGAACATGTTTGTTTTCCACACCCTTATTATGATGATGCAAAACATGTTTAAATATGCTTTGATATAAAAATATACATTTGGAACATTAAAATAAAGGTTAATATGCATTGAATAATTCAGAAATGCACCAAAAACACCAACTCAATGGTAAAATGCATCAACTAAACATAAAATGCAAAAGTAACATCAATTTAATGATCAAATTAAATCCAACATATAAATAATTAAGCACACAAGGTTAAAAATATTACACCATGTATTTTTGATAAATAAAAAAGTTCTTAGATAAGATTCATACGGACTCCAAAGAAAATAAATGATACTTAGCTTAATGGTGTGTCATGTTAATGCCACTTCTTTTTGTCTAAATGATCATAAGTTTAATAATCATTTGTGTTTCTTTGTGATGATTTCAGTAAATTGCAAATCAACTTTCTTCTATTTAGAGTTTCATGGATATTAATTCATTGTGTCACATGTCTAGATCGTTATTCATCCATAAACCTTTAAGTAAATGTAGTTCATAGGCATACCTACAACACAATTTGGATGTTTTAGGTCCCTTAATTAGGATGAATCCTTGAGGTTTAGTAGATCAATCAAGATCTTTAGGTACCCATATTATTATTTTTCTATTAAAAATTTCATAATGACATTTAACATTAGATGATTAAGGTTTGCTATTACTATTTTTAACATATGATTATTTATTATCAGGCCTTTAAAGGCTACCTTTCAACACTTCTGAGTAAACTTTACTTTTAGCATTAGAAGGTTATTCTAACTGGAATTTTAGAGTTTTGATCTCTTCATGTAAATTTGAAAAAGTTTAACAGTTCTAATAATCTATCCAAAGTTTCAATTTTAGGAGATTCATATTATTTGGTAACAGGGGTTGCATGCTTAGTTTTTAAATAAGTTGAAGTGTCTTTAACTTATAGATTCCATCTTCCGAAGTTAAAATATATCTTCTTTGAAAGGCTAACTTATGAAATTCTTACAATGCTTCAACATGCATCTTTTCAAAATCGTTTCCAACTTATTGTAAGGAGAAACAAAGTCTAAGTTAGTGTCACTTGCCACATGGTGTTTATTTCTGCGGCCGATGAAATAAATATATGTAACCTCTTTGACCCACTTGATGAAGAAGATTCATCTACCTCTTCCTGATGTAAGCACTTCCTTCTTTCTGGTTACTTTTTGGATCTTTTTCGCTTTACTAGAACCATGCGATGTGTTGTAAAATGATGTCGTCAATAACAAAACAAAATTGTGAGAAAAAGATCGAGTTTCTAAACACAAAAAGTCCTATTAGGTTTCACAAAGAAAAAGAGAAGAATGAAGAAGAACAAAGAATTGGTTAAATCTGTTTTACTATTCACTTTCTCAACCAGAGTTCAAAGTTCAAAGATTACAAGTGAATACCAATAATTAATCTCTCTCACCCTAATTAGGATTTGCACCACTCCCTTACAAAGATGAGACTAGCATGCTATTTATAAGAAAATTAACATACTAACCTAATGGGCTTTTACACACAGGCTCATTACAAAAGCTAACTTAAAGAACAAGTTAACTTAAACAATTATGCTTACAAGCAAGACCCAATTCGACATACTAACTTAAATTACAAGTTAATATATTTCGACAACATGCTTGAACCGAATTCAACTACAGCATGCACAACTCCTGTTGAAATATCAAGCAACCCTTGTCGACACTAGAGTTTGATCCAAAATACCACAAATCTCCACCTTGGAACAAAATCTACACAAACAAGGGAACAAACTAGCTTTCATCATCTCTGATACTTTCAACACTTCTAACAACCCCTTTTGAACAAGAAGGGTTTGCATCTTCAAATGCCACAAATCGAAATCATTCACACCGGTAAATTTCTCAATCTCATACTTTGTTGACGGGATCTTCTTCTCCACGTTCATCGCACCAGTTTGTTGTAAAACAATATCGTCAATAAAAGAACAAAGTTATGAGAAAAAGATTGAGTTTCTTGAACAAATACAAGAAACCCTATTAGGTTTCACAAAGGAAAAGAGAAGAAGGAAGAAGAATAGAGAATTGGTTAAATTTGTTTTACTATTCACCCTAATAGAGAATTTGTAAAACAGATTTAACCAACAATTAACCCATACATTCTCCTTACATATAGAATCATACCAAAACTAAACCACCAATACTCACTCCAAACCCCTAAAGCCACCAATGCATTACAAAGATAACAACAAAATACACTGCAAACAACATTGGAAACGGAAAAACTCTAACGTACACCAGCACCCCTACCTCCGAAACGGAAATTAGCAGAAACACCAAGCCCAATTAACAACTCCCAAAAGCAAGATGGCCAAATATAGCCCCCAAAATTACAAAGCCATCAAATTGCACACCAGAAACAACAGATACGACAATTGATGACTATTCTTGGTATATATGTATGGTTTTAGCATCTCATAAAAATGACGCTGTTGTTTCCTTTCAAAAAATATCCAAAGTTATCCAAAACAAATAAAAGATGTAAGCAGTGCATCTATCCAAAGTGATTACTGTGGTGAATTTCAAAATGTGGAGTTCGAGAATATTTGTAATGAGAATGGTATAAAGCATACTTTCTCTGCTCCACAAACTCCCCAACAAAATGGGCACTGGAATAGAAAAATAGGTCTAATGAAGATATATCAAGGAGGATGCTCAACAAAACTAAACTTCCTCAGTATTTTTGGGCTGATATAGTAAGCACCCCCTGCTATAATATGAATTTTGTCTTGATAAGATCAATTCTAAAGCTGAAGCCTAATGAATTAATAAAAGGAATGAAGTCTAGTATTTTTCACATGTATGTTTTTGGACGCAAATGCTTTGACAACGGGAAGGATAAGCCTGACAAATTCAATGCTAAAGTTGATAAATAAATAAACCCTGGAAATAAAAAAATCAATCCATGTTACTTTTGATGAAACTAAATCCAATTCGCTAGAGGTATAATTGTTTGACTATGAAAGCATTATGGATAAAACTCTCTTAGAAGACCAAGGCCAAGACAAAAATCAAGACAAAGATCAAAGTAAATACTAAGATCAAACTGAATATAAAAATAATGATCAAGTAGAAGAAACAAGTAAAGATAATCAATATCTACCCAAGAAAATGAGAACAACAAGATATCATCAAATCCATAACATCATATGAAAGGGTAACCACTTAGCACCCCCTTAACCAAGTATGTAACTATATGACTTTCGTTTCCTATTTTTATACCCCAAATTTTACCCTTGGATTCCTTGATCTTTTGCATATCATTTATAGGACAATCACCCATGCATAGCAAACCGATTTATTAGTTTTTGTTTGTTTTGTGAATATAGGGTTGTTGGAAAAGGTTCAGAGGGCATGAAGGCTTTGTGTGTGCTCCTAATTCCCTGCAAGTTGTGTTAATTTCGGTGGAGATGAAGAAAGGACATACCCTCATTCTTATGGTCTTTTAGTCAATACAAGGCAAAATTTCCTCAATATTTCTCAGAGGGTTTCCCCAAAGAAAAGTAGGGTTTTCTACCTTTTGGTTCTGAGCATAGTCATTTGAGAATCATTTGGAATTTTTTGGTGTGTTGCATTACAAATGGTATCCTCACTTCCAAGGACTCCTCAAGGCATGGTTCACGTGAAAGGTTTAGCATAGTCTAAAAGTTGCTTGGAGCTTCATTAATCCAAGATGTTTCTATGAATCTGTCAAGGGGAATGTGATTGACTTGTGGGAGATAGCAACTTGTAAGTTCAAGAATGTTTCAAGTGATATTATATTTTTGGGATTTTATTTTGCTCTAAAATTTGTCATTCGTTGGTTTGCTTGAGATTCAAGTAGTGGAGGTTTTGTTTAAGATCATCGTTTGTTTTAGGGTTCTCGCTTATGATATGAGTTTGTGGACCAATTCAAAGTTGTGGATACAAAGTGCAAGCTCAATGTTCATACCTCTATTCAATTTTTAATCTTGAAGTCCATATTACCCAAATTCAAGTTCATAACCCATGGGCCAATTTAATCTTTTCAAGAAAGGAGTATAAGTTATAACTCATTTTTTAGAAGATTCATACGAAAGAAAAGGCTTACGAGCTCAAGTTAATTACAAGAGAATTCTAGAATCCCTCGTGAGGAGTTCAAGTTAACATTATCTCATCATTCAAAAATTCAACTCATAAAGAACAAAGAGAGTTTTGTGAAATTCGCATCAAGTTTTAATTCCGATGTTTAAGGTGCAAATTCATGATTTTTCATAAGATTCAAAAAGAAAAATGCAAGTTTAAATTTATTATGGAGTTCAAATTTGATAAATATTCAAAGTCTAAATATATCAAGTTCAAAGAAGATTAAAAAAGATACAAGGATTCATTACAAGTGTAGGCATGAAAATTCAACATTTTGTTCACACTTAAAATTCAAATTTCAATTAAAAATCACAAGTTAGAATTCAATAGCTCAAGACTTTCATGTCATAAGAAAAAGGATCTCAAACCAAGATTCATTCCAATTTAAGCTTATTCCAAGAAGTGAAACAAAAATTCAAAATCACAAAATCCAAGTGTTACACTTTGAAATATTACTCAAATTACAAATGGGTGCCATGACTAATTTCAAGGTTTGACGTTTTTTGTAAAGATTACACAAAATCCTACCAATTTCCAAAGTACAAGACAAATTAAATAAAAGCTTGATACAAGATTCATGGATTTCTTTTACAAAAGTGCTTATCCAAATTGTTAATCCATCACTGAAAGCAGCAGAGCATATGCAACATCTTAGTCCGCCATATACTTGGAGATTCTGAAATTATACTTGGAGATTCTGAACGTCAAACTTCATGCTCATGCCGTCTATGATATGGGTAGAACCAAAAAGGCATTCCTTGTAATAGAATTCTGTGAGAAATCTTTGGTTACTGTGAGCCGAGGAGCTGGTTATTTTGATGAGAGACAAATTCTTTTGATATTCAGAGATGTGTAATTCTATTTTTGCCATGCACTGCCAGTCCCCGCCAATTGCTCACCGAGACCTGAAAACAGAGGATCTTCTATTAGGTTCAGATGGTTTATGAAAATTGTGTGATTTTGGAAGCATTTCCACAAATCACAAACGTTTTGAGAAGCCAGAAGAAATGGGAATTAAGGAAGATAAAATCAGGTAGTTTATGGCAGTTATCAATCTCCAAAACAATTTTCAAACATGTCGAGTTGAAAAAGGAAAGGGATCAAAACATGTCCGAAACACAATCACAATATGTCTAAACTGATAACAAAAATTACCAAGACACAAGAATCGTAGCAGCAATTGTAAGCGGAAATATTCATGGATATTATATGAGATTATAACATCAATACTTACTTGTTGAAGTCATGATTCGGAATTCCGAATGGATGAATGACTGAATCTTCCTCTGTATCTCACACTCCCCGTTCACAACTTTCAATGGGGCAAGTTATGGAGCCGTCAGTTATGTTTCTGATTCTTTTTGTGATTAAAGAGGGGACCTAGCCATATAATATATATAACCCTAGTCCCTACCCATTATGGGCCAAGGTTAAAGCCCACACTTTTATCCACACCAATCATGTTCCAGATACTCAGCCATTAGTTAAAAATTGATCACTTAATTAATTAAAGGGCTTATATATGCACCCCATCAGAATCACGATTAACCCGTTTTTTACAAATTAAACCACAATTGATTGTAACTCATAAAATAATAGATAAGTCTAACATTCTTCCACTTGGGCAAAATCAATTGTATGATTTTTATTTTAAAATACATTTTGAAAACGACTTTCGAGTTAATGACTAATTCCTTAAAATGCGGCCGCATTTTAAGGAAATCCATGATTTCAGGTGCAGTATCTGAATATGACTCCATCCAACAAAAGTTAAGCAATATTGAATCACGACGATTATTATATCCTTCATTGACATAAAACCTTTCGTGGTTACGAATACTACATACTCCGTCAACTAGTCATCAGTGTGGAGTGTGGCAAGAAAATAACATGCTAATGTGATCCAACAACCATTTGCTATTTTCTTCGTCAGTCCTTAACAATTTCTCTCAAATGCATTAAACACAAAGAAATTGTATGGTTTTACAAACCATAATGCCTCAGCTCCAATATGGCGTCGACCACCGGCACAGTGGTCCTGATAGCGCCGAGCTTAAAATCATACTTCAGCTCCAATATGGCATCAACCACCAGTATAGTGGTCCCGAAGACACCGAGCTCAAAATAATAACCATGCCTTGAACTCCAAACTAGTGTCGACCATAGGCACAATGGTTTCGATGACATTGAGTCTCAAATTTAGCAATTTACATGTAAATAAACAATGACAAATGATAATAATAATAATAATCATTGTAATATCAATTGCTTAAAATAGAAAGTACTCGACAATCCAACATTTAAAGTGTCTAAAATAAAATATAACATGATAAAAGAAAATGACATAAAGAACAAACTCCCACTAACCAAGTACATCAAAAGAACTCACAATGCCCATGTTCTCTTCATAGCACACAAGCTAAGTCGATCACTCCTCTCCCACTTAGCTAATTTTTCTTTCTCTTTGGGTGTACTCTGATCATTGATCACAGGTTTGGTTTCACACAATGTCATGTCAAGGTCAGCAATCCCTAACGAAAACTCTAAGTCTTTCTTCCATTTTTTAAAATTAGACCCATTCAAGATCTCAATAGAAGCAGAACAATTGTTCACAGAGAAGGTCATTGTTTAGACAAAATAGGAATGCATTAGAACAAATAATAAAGGCAAGATATAGCTTTAATGAACATAAGCTATCACTAAGAGGCCAACATTATCACACAATCCCCTTTGGGTGGAATGCGTAAAACCCAGGTTAGAACCAAGGTCAGAACCTCAGATGAGTCGCTAAATGAGCATAAATTAGGTTCGAAAATCTATCTCCTTTGGGTAGATAAATTCTCTAAACCAAAACACCTCCAACAACTTCATCTACAAATTTCAAGAATAAGCTACTCAATGAGCATACATTGAGTTTAAAAATTTATTTCCTTTGGGTAAATAAATCCCTTAGACCAAAGCATCTCCAATAGTTATATCCTTAATCAACCACAATCTTTACATACAATTGTCCACCTTTGGGAAGACAATCACAGTAATGACTTAAAACCATTCCTCAAACTACAAAGAAACTTTTACAAATTAAAACGAGCGATCTCACTTTGGTGGTAATCACACACAATAATTTATAGAATTTCTTGCATAGGAATTAAAAAAAAATTCTTGCCAAAATAAATCATGAACCAATCATGAATTTAAACCATATAACATTCCTAATAAATTTTGTCTTCAACAGTATCAATCTCAATATTATAGAGATAGTACATAATATTTCAAAATATTTGACAAAATAAATATATCACAAATTTATATATAAACTAATATTTATCTAATAAAATATCCAAGACAATATAATTAAAAATAGGCAAAATATCCTTCTTGGTCCCTTAACTATATCTCGGGGTTCATTTTGGTCCCTTAACTTTAAAAAGTTCCATATTGGTCCCTTAACTCTTCAAACGTTCTATATTAGTCCTTTTTGACCTATTAGCAACGGAAAAAAAAATCAAAAAACCGTCGCTAAATCCGTCGCTAATAGGTCAAAAAGAACTAATATGGAACATTTGAAGAGTTAAGGGACCAATATGGAACTTTTTAAAGTTAAGGGACCAAAATGAACCCCGAGGTATAGTTAAGGGACCAAGAAGGATATTTTGCCTTAAAAATAATAGTTTAATATATAAATTTATACAGTTTTATCTATAATAATTTTATTGGTAACAATATAGTACATTACTAAATTATATATACTTTTAATATATATAGTTGAGATATATAGTTATAATCATATTTCAGTGAGATACTTTTGAATTTAAAATATTATAAAATTTAGTATAAGAAACATAAGTTCAACCAAAAGTCGGAAGTGCACTACTCACGTTAAAAGGAAAGACTAATTCTACCAAAAAGGCAGGAAGTGGACTATTGACTTGTAGAAGTAAAAACCAATTAAAGAAAACGACATTGCGTGTACCTTGACATTCAATTAACCAAACAATTATATTTAATTGATCCAAAGAAAAAAAAATATTGTATTGTGTAAAGGACAATTGAAAGAGAACCTAACATCAATCCACTTTTAATTTCATCAAATGTGCTTCGAAGCCGTATGGTAATTCCAATTAAAATGAATACATAAAATATTTTCAATTCCATATATACTTCATCGTACATTATTTCAAAATTTTAAGATAGATATATCAATTCCAATTTTCATATTATTTATGGGAGCAGTACCGTAATGGTTAAAATATTAGACAATGGAAAAAATAATACCATCAATTTGTAATCACAGAATTAACGATAAACAATTAAGTCCTAACTCATATAATCTAGGCTCTGATACCAAATGTAAGCGGAAATATTCATGGATATTATATGAGATTAAAACATCAATACTTACTTGTTGAAGTCATGATTCGGAATTCCGAATGGATGAATGACCGAATCTTCCTCTGTATCTCACATTCCTGTTCACAACTTTCAATGGGGCAAGTTATGGAGCTGTCAGTTATATTTCTGATTCTTTTTGTGATTATAGAGGGGACCTAGCCATATAATATATATAACCCTAGTCCCTACCCATTATGGGCCTAAGGTTAAAGCCCACACTTTTACCCACACCAATTAGGTTCCAGATACTCAGCCATTAGTTAAAAATTGATCACTTAATTAATTAAAGGGCTTATATATGCACCCCATCAGAATCACGATTAACCCGTTTTTTACAAATTAAACCACAATTGATTGTAACTCATAAAATATTAGATAAATCTAACAGCAATATGTTTCCAAAACAAACATCGACACGGTATCACACAATTAAAATTGAGATAATGTTTCAAATGTTGTTGAGTCAATAAATAAGAAGAAAAAAATTGAAAAGGAGGAGGAGATTCACATAACACGAACAAGTGGAGACAAGAACACACAACAACACACACATACAGTTCATACACGGTAGCAAAGGTGAAAACACCAACGGTTCTGATCGTAAAAGCTCGCACAAGGAATAATCAGAGCAAACAACAAGAAACTGGAGAGAAAGAAACTAACCTTGACGACACGATGCATCTTTGCTCGCGAATCACCGAGGCGACAACGCGTCCAACATCGTCGAAGCTCGCCGCTGTCGTATACTTTATGGAGAATCTTCGTCGTCTTTGTAAGTCATTATTTTTTGCTTTGAAGTAAAACGCGTAATTTATAGGGGAGGTTTCACTGAGAAAACACATTTTGAGGAGTGGAAACAAGCCGTCATGGATAGAAGGAGAATACATATATTCTTCTTTTATTTTGAAACCCTATAATTTAGTTAAGATGGGCTGGCCGTGATGTCTAGGCCCATGGTTTTTTTAATTATTTATTTCTTTTTATCTTTTCTTTCTTTATTTATTTTTTGTTTTTTTTATTAGGGTAAGATTAAGTTTTGGGTGTTTTCAAGCCCATTAAGTTGTTACTCACCCCTAACATGTGAATGCACCCCCTTTTTTGTGCTTAGTTTTTTTTAAAGATGAGTTTTTTTTTTGCTTAATATTGATGTTTGCTTTGTGTTTGGTGTTTGACGTTTATGTCTTTTAACCTTTAACCCTCACATTCTCCCTTAGGTTTAGTTTTAGTCCAATTTAATTAATTCTTTATCTTGATTAAGTTGAATTAAAACATAGCATTCCTTTAGGTCTTTGCATTAAGTTAGACTTCCCTTTCAGTTTAAATTAATATGTTTTCTGAAAAGTACAAAAATACTTTAACAATATTTTTAATCTTTTCTAAAATCATAAAAACTGCTCACATCTTTCCAAAGGAAAGGATCTCCCACTGACTGCTGTTGCACCCCAAAATTTTCCCAACCTTTTTCTTTGGCTGGCTTTTGTTTCATTTCATTTTGTTCTAGCATTTGCATTGCATAGCATTTTTCATTGAACAGGGGATCAAGAGGTTGTGCGTAGCAAGAGGAGGTTACTCAGAATGTTGAGCCTAAGCAAGGGGTGTTACTCAAGTTTGAATGGTCATCAAGTCATCTAGAAGTGGTCAACAGTCTTGTGAAAGGATGGATGGATGTATGTGGTTTAGCTCCTAACTTGGAGGCCAGTTAAAGACCATCAGAAGTTTGTGAGTGCATGATTATGGATATAAGATGTTGAGAGAGCTCATTTAGTGCTTTGAGAGCCATGTTGGAGCTTATTCAAGTTGTTGTGTGAGGTGGAAGAAGCCACAGTTAAGAATGTTGCATCTAGGGTTGTCATCTGGTTAACCCTGAGTCAACTGTGAAATCAAAGGAGATTAAGACTCAATTCCATGTCTCTATGGTCATGGGATGTTGTGTTGAGATGTTTAATATATAATTTCAAGATCAATTCATCAAGAATCAAGAGTGTGAAAAGTTAATAAATTAGGGTTCTCAGTGTAAAATCCCCTGTTTAGTCCCCAACTTCAAGACCACCTTTCTCAAGATAGAAGTCTCATCTCATCTTGACATGGTCACGAAACTTGTAGATAATGTTCTTAGCTTTATTTTTAGTATTATAAGTTATTCATCTGATTTCTAGAACTCAAGTTATGATGCTGACAAGTTACAGGTCCTCAGATGAATGTGATTTTGGTCAACAAAAGTCAACCAACTTCCAAGCCATTTTTGACCTAGAAGGATGTTTTTCCTCAACTTTTGATGAACATGAAAGTTGTTCCTCATGATCTTAGCTTTCCAAATAGTACTAGAAGTCTTTCATCTGATTTGTAGAACTCAAGTTATGAGGCTTGCAAGTGAGGGGTATTTTGGGAAAGTGAGATTATAGGTCATAAAGTTATAGGTCCATTTCACCATCTTGCACACTTCAAATGGAGATTTTCCCAACATGAAAATTGCTCCAAAGGGTGTCATTTGCTCAACCAAGCATTAAGAAGTCATGGATTTGGTTTGGAATGGAGAATTCCTAAAGTGATTTTCATGGAAAAGGCCTTAAAATGAGAAAATCAAATTTAATTCATGTTGGATCATTTTTGTGCAAGTGAGTACATATTTTGAGTGCAAAACATATTTCAAACACAATGGCAATTTTAGAATTTGAATTTGGAGAGTTTTGATAAGCCATTTCCAAGATTACTTCAAGCTTAAGTTACACTTGCAATATTCACCATCAAGATCAAACAAGGGGTTAATCTTGGCCATTCATGTTCCCTACATTCCAAGTAACTGATTTAAGCCAATTTGGAGCTGTTATGGAGGAAAATTCGTGCACATGGCCAAGCTTGAAAACTCAAATTTCATGGATTTGCAATTGGGATGTGTAGGCTGCCATTGGGCTTTCTTTCTATCACAATCCAACATATAAAAGTTGTCCACCATGAACAAACCCTCAGAACTCGGTTTTGGTGAAGAATTGGAGCAAAAGAAACTTTAAAAAAGTGAAGAAAATTTGAAATACGAATTCTGAGATCTACTTCATTTCAAGCAAAATTAAGGATTGCAAAAGCTTCTCTAAAGTTTGTGGAACGTTTCTGGATAGTTTTCTTTAAGCTTCATCAAAGGATCACGCTTAGTGGAAGCTCTCCACTAGGTATTCTTCAATTCACCATATCTCTCTCATTATGCCATGATTCTTTGCCATTTTTTCATATTTGAGACCTAGGAAGCATGTAGATCATTAATAACTAGAACGAACTGTCATTTGTGATGGTTGATGTTGTGAGCTCCAAACTGTTTTGACTTGGTTTGATCTGTTCTTGAGGCTTCGTGCTTAATTGTTGCTTGATTTATGATCTATGTAACATATAAATGATTTCTGGACATTTGGTTGATGTTTGTGAACTTTTGAAATTTGTGTTCAAAGCTTGTTGTTCACGGTTTGTTCTATCCTTAAGGTTTCATGCCTAATTGATGTTGGATTTGAGATGTACGTTTCATGTAGATGAAAACTGACTATAAGTTTGTTGGATTTGGTGAACTGTTGTTACGCCTGCGTTTTCATGGTGGCTGGTTTCCATGAAGAAGATGATCGGAATTATTTTCCGGCCACCGTGTGTTTGGAATATGGAAGACGCTTGCGTGTCATGCTCTTGGGCGTTGGATCCATTTGATTTTCATTTCCACGGTCTTGATTAAGACCTGCGCTACACTCTTATTGACTCACCACACAAAATTACATTTAAATATTCATTATATGATGTGGCGTATTCTAAGCCTCTTGTTTGAATTACTTTCTGATCAAGTGATTCTGGCTGTGTTCCACCTTGGTCCTTCGTTGACCACCCCACACGTGATCACCAGTTTTTTTTAGTTTTTGTCTTATTCGCTTGTGGACCTGGGCCTCGCTTGCTGATGGCACCCCCATCTGTGCCCAGTTGGTTTTTGAACGTGATTTCTTTGTTGTCTGCACCGTCCTTTTTTTATTTTATTTTATTTTTTCATTTTTATTTTGTTTTGTTATCTGTTTGAATTTGATTCATTTAAAATAGTTCCAATGTTCTAACAATTCCACAAAAATATTTTTTAGAAACTTTGAGATGTCCTTTATTTTTAGGATATTTTTATTTTATTTTTGGTTTTGTTTTCAATTAAAATTGGAATTAAACATTGGAGTTGTTTTGAATGAGTTAAATTTTGACCTTGTTTGCTTTTTGATTTGTTTCTCTCATTTCCTTTTTGATCCAATGATTGAAAATTGATCCTCATCTCAATGATGAGTTGATCAATTTTTGAGGACCATTTTGCCCCTGTGTTGTTGACTTTAGGGTTGACTTTTGGTGCTTTTCTTTTGACCCTCGATTCTCCCATTTCAAAGTGGTACATCTTGAATATTATTTGCTTTTGATGGTGCTTTGAGGGGATATTAGCTTTGATATTTTGGCCTGTATTTGCCAACTTGTTTGTGCACCTGTTGTATTTTATTTGGTAAATTTTGAGCCTTTTTCCTAATTTTGATATGACTTGCAAGTTAGGTCATTTCATAAGGTGGCTCATACAAGCGCATGGCCTAGTTTGAATTGGAGATAACCTTTGTGGATCCATTAAGCTCTCAAATCTTCTTGTTTCATATATTAGACATGTTGAGCTTGCTGTATGTTCATTTTTAGGTCAAAATTATGTTCATTATTTCACATACAACATATCTGGACCTACTGTCCCATGCCACCACACTATGCATACCACAGATACAACACATATGGACCTACTGTCCCCTCATTTACAATCACAACACGCACAAACCACGATGCAACACATGCACTCGACTCAACAATTATGCGGTACCGACTCAACTCAGGATAGATCGCATACACTCCATCGAGCAACAATCTATCCCTACCACGCTCCTCCTGAGCCCATATAATCAAATCATCAACGTCCCCCACTTGGGACACGGGTGGTCGCATACACTCCATCCGAGCAACGATCCAAATCCCGTCCATGCTCCCCACTAGAGCATGCCAGTGAATCATACACTGCGTCCACGCTCCCCACTTGGAGCATGTGTGTGTATCACACAACACGTCCACGCTCCCCACTTGGAGCACGCGAGCCACACAAGCCTCACGCCGACACGTTATGCAAGACACTGTGCATAAACACACAGCACACACAGTGCACACGACCCCACTGGTCCATCACATCATAATATGCATACATACACAAGCACACACAGTGCGTCGATCCCACAGATTCATTCACATCATAAAATACATACATAACAAGCACACACAGTGCGTCGATCCCACAGATCCATTCACCCCACAACTTATCACATACAATGCACACAAGGCATGTCGGTCCTGCTGACCCAAATATATCACATAGCCGCACATAAGCGCAACGCATAATAAGTGTATCGATCCCCACAGATCCACTCACCACAACACATCAACACAACGCACTCAAGGCGTAACGATCATATTGATCCTCATACTACAGTATGTAAACGCAATGCACATAAAGCGTATAAATCCTACGAATCCACATCCATCTCACAATGTACAGACACAATGCGTCACAAGCATATCGATCCTACGGATCCACATCCATCTCACAACGTACAAACACAATGCATAACAAGCGTATCGATCCTACGGATCCACATCCATATTTATCTAGACTTAACACATAATCCACAGATTATGTCAAATGCGATAAACGCCGGCCATACAGCCCTACAACCCTCATCACTCTCTCAGCACTCAGCTATCATCACAGCTCATCAATCCGATCGCACTCAGCACCCTTATATCACCACATACATGTATCTTAACATACACTGACGCAATCTCTCGAATTAAGTGAATATCAAGGAGTTCACATCCTACACTATACAACATACAGGTATCATAACATATCCCAATTCACATATCATGATCTCACGAGTACCACAGTCGTCACGTCCCGACGCCACACATACACTCACCTTAGCTCTTCAGCAAGCTCCTCATCATACATGACCAAAAAGGGTCCAAAACCACAAGGAAAGCCAACAGAACAGCAATAGAAACACAAACTACTGTCAGGCTCGCTGGCTCATTCGCCTGGCGAAGCCCCGCAGCGAATACTCGCTGCCATTCGCCTGGCGAAACCTCTAGCGAAGCCAGACAGAAGCTTCTGCCAGCACTCGCTGGCTAGTTCGCCTGGCGAAGGCTCGCCCCCAATTCGCCCAGCGAATACCTGCGTACTCAGAAAAATTCTGCACAGCAGGAACAACACCCACTCCCGATTCCGCCCGATTAAATCGAGTCTAACACCCACTCGCAACCAAACAACATACTACGACTTAATTATAAGGTCTATTCTCGATTTCCTCCGACAATTTATCAACTCAGCTCTAGGAACCAACTTCCGGCTTAACTGCGAAATTACCCGGAAGCTCCCAATTCACTCAACCATGATTCTACAGCACATGCATACGAAATTAGCATAATCTAACACAATAATCTCAACAACAACAACATGCAATATCATCAATTCATCATCAATCATCATCAACATACAATATATTCATACATGGGGGTTAGGGATTCCCCTTCTACCATCATTCATGTAAATACCTATTTTAACCGTTAAATCCCCCCCTTACCTCAACATGCAGCTTTGATGCTGAAGAACTTCAAGAATCCACACACTATACCAAAAAAGACCTTTAGCAGCGCTTTTTTTGGCCTTTAGCAGCGCTGCCAAAAGTGGCGCTGCTAAAGGTAAAGGTAGCACTTTTTTTCAATGAAAAAGCGCTGCTAAAAGCTCCCTTCAGCAGCACCTTTAGCAGCGCTTTTTTAGCCCTTTAGCAGCGCTTTTGTAAGCGCTGCATAATTCCCCCAACCATCCCCCCCTTTAGCAGCGCTTCCACAAAGCGCTGTCTTAGACCCGCCCTTTAGCAGCGCTTTTACAAAGCGCTGCCATAGCCCACCCTTTAGCAGCGCTTTTTACAAGCGCTGTCTTAGACCCCCCCTTCCAAACCTATAGCAGCGCTTTTGTAGCGTATTGTTTGTGACCTTTAGCAGCGCTTTTATGTAAAAGCGCTGTCTAATGTCCCAGATTTTAAAATTTTTTTTATAGAAATATTCACCCTGTTTTGTATCTTTTACCAACAACCTTCTTATATTACACAAATCTGCTTATAATTCAGGCCTTTATTTCAACACTTTGGCCTTATAAATACAATTCAAACTTTGCCCTTAAATATACAATTCAAACTTTGGCCTTATATGTACAATTCAAAACTTTGGATACATTGTAACTCATGACTTTGTTCATAAACATTTTAATATACACATAAACCTGTTTAAATATGTTACAACAAAATTCGATCCTCAGAATTACAACAATACAAATACATTCAATTCACATATAATTACAAGTCTTCCAATCCGATAACTCTATACAATTCTCAACCCAAGAATAAATTGACACCATTCCTCTTTAATTTCTTCCAATTTTGCTTTCGTGTAAGTAGCGCACTTGAATTCATCAAAATACTACATAATATAACAGATCGAATAAGATTTAAGTTTAAAACTAATTACTCAGATGAAGTATCGGATAATTATCAAAATGAATCATATAACTTATATAATGAATTGATCCATACCATGACTGGAATCTCAAGTTGACTAGAAAGAATAATTTCCCTCATAAAGCGCAATACAAAATATCCACAGTCAATACCATTGCGCTACCGAGGACACTGTAAATGGAAAAAACAAACGAACATTTATCCGGATATATAGTTTAAATAGTTTTATCAAGTATAACCACTATAACAGTCAAACATGCGAAAATATACCTCCACTCTGATCCAGTTGATGTTGTTAGCCTTACTTTTTGGCACCGTTGCATCTCTTTGTGCTCTGAATATTTGTATAACTCTAACATAATATAAACGCATATTTAGAACAATGTCACATAATAATAAAGATATATAATTAAAGACAACAGTATATCTCATCACTTACGTATCAACAAAGTTCCTCAGATTTTCATATTTTGTTGTATCACCATCCAATGAATCTATATAATACACTATTTCTTTCGTCGGATTAATTGCGATCAACAACCAATGTCCACTATAAAATAAGACAACAGTTTAGACGGAAATGTTATATATATAGAAAGGGAAAAATCGAACAATTATAATAAATGAATTTAGAATAAAATCTAACCCATGGCCAGTATTATATGGCAACAAGAACAACTTCTCCGTAGTTGCGCGCATAAATCTCTGCACTGTGTACTCTTTGACTGTATCTGGTGACTGGTCTATTATATGTGAGTTGACACAGCTAGCAGATAAGAATGCGAATATTGAAGTCAATTCATTCGGGACCAATAACTTGTCATACAAGAACCTAAAAAAACATAATCAACATTAGAATATTTAGTTAAACGAGCAAATTTTAAAATGTTCAATTATTTAATTAAAATGGATCGAAGTACCTGATGTATGAATGCATAACACCGACGCCCAATTCAGAATGGTTGAAAACCTGATCAAAATCCTCCTTAGCAATTGTTTCGGGATATTCAAAACCGAAAATACCTGCCTCCATGTGTATTTGACGGACGCCACCCTCAGGCACATCTGATGTTCCGACATATGTTTCAAGGTACATCCTAAATCGAGGAACAATTGCTTTTCTGGGAACCTTGGAAGTTTCAGGCATCTTACCCTTGCTGACTTGTTGCGACTGCTAATCATGAACCTAAAAGTCATATATAAGTTCAGTAATTAATGTATAACAAGATAGTCATGTAACTGTAGTAGTACCTGTTTCTTTGATGCAGCTGAATCGGTATCCCACACAATAATTCTATCATCTTTTGATTTGTATTTTGTAGGAGTCTAAGATCATCAT
The DNA here is from genome assembly GCA_963859935.3 of Lathyrus sativus. Lineage (NCBI taxonomy): Eukaryota > Viridiplantae > Streptophyta > Magnoliopsida > Fabales > Fabaceae > Lathyrus > Lathyrus sativus. The sequence continues at coordinate 423,011,468 of OZ012739.1, forward strand.
GTAAATAAGAAAATGTAGATGTAAGAATAACTTTCATGTATGGATCATAAAACATTTGAGTATTAAAAGGTTCATCCTACCTCATCATCTATGCAAATCAGATTTGCCGGCCATGCCACATACGCTCCTATTGCGTCTCCCACCACTGTTGCGCCTGAAATATCATCTGGTATAGGCAACAACGCACTCCCCTCTAATGCAATATCAATAGATACTTTAAAAAATCCAGAAGGGAGCGGTTTGTGGTGAAGTAAGTCTCCCAGAAAGTTATGCACCTTTCCCTTGCCAACCATTCGATGAGTAGGTGATGATAAATATAGCCGGCAAAGTGAAATGCCCTAAACAAATAATGATCAGTTAATGTGTCAATTAAGTAAAGTGTGCTAAATTAATTTCAATGTAATATATACAATTACCTCTGGAAGCTTCTGCGGACAACCGATACTATCTTTGTCACTAGTAGCTCTACCCTCTGGAGCGCGTCTTTCTGACATGTATCTCTCCTTATCCTTCTGTAATTCACGGATTTGCACTTTCAATTCCTCCAAAGTATCCATCACTTCTTTATTGGTTGGATTTTTTTTCTTTGGCTGCTTATATAGTTTGGATGGAGTGACACCAAATCCCTTACCCCTCACACGCCCAGAATACTCAGGAATATTCAGCACCCGGCTCAGTAAGCTTCTGCAATCATCGTCCTCGGCGGGAGTTATGGTCTGGGACAGAGTCTCCTGAAATATAGATAAAAACATATATAAATATATTACACACTTTTGATCAGTTACTGACAAAGATAACATTGTACTTACACATTGTTCAAAGACTTGTTGAACTTCTTCCTGAACGACTCCATCTCGTCCCACACGGGCAGCCTTCCATACAACATGGTCCGGAAGAGATGTCGCATCACTCTTCTCCTCTTCCAACTACGCATTAAGACGGATAATAAAGCATTATATCCTATTATATATACTTACTATTTTTTGTTCTAATCGTGCATATCCCAACCGACCCTTTTTGTATGGATATGCGGGATTTGATGCCCGTTGACGATTTACGCCACTAACAACCTGAAAAAACAAGTTTATCAGAACTCCTGTACATGGAAGAAGTATATATACTATACATAGTTCATGATAAGTTGTACTTACTTCAAATTCTTTCGATCTTCGCTTTGCAACAAACGTCTCCCATTCTTCCTCCGAAATCAAATCCGCGTACTTCATCGGACGCTCCGAGTCAACAAAGTTTCCTTCAGAATCTTTTAGAAACTTGTTTGTTAAAAACGCTCTAAATCCCCTCAAGCGTTTTCCGGCCAATTGAATACAATATTTTCTCCTACGATCTTCAATATTGAAAGATCTCTGCAAACAAACACACATACATATAACATGTTAGTATATTTAATTTAAAGACGTAAATGTCAACAATAATTAAACAATTCCAATATTATACCTGAATCTCGGTCCAAATCTTATCTTTAGCCGGTTGTAATGAAACAATTCTCCAATTATCGCAAGTAATCGGAACTTGCGAACGTACAAGTGCTCCGATGTAACTTGTTAGCAACGCACCGTTAGGCTCAACTAACTGATCTCTTTCATTCCAATGGACATCATACTTTACTCCTTTATCTCTCACACAGATGATTTTTTTCATAATTGTTACGCCTCTTTTAATATCTCCTTCCACGTTTTTTGTTGTTTGTTTTCCATCATGTGATGTTTCCTCGTTGCTGGCCATAATATATATACCTGTAATTCAGAAAAACCAAAGTATCAAATGAATGACATGCAAATATGTAAATAACAAATATATACATAAGAAATATGTAAATAATAAAAACATGGTATAAATAAGAAATAAGAAAAACATGGTATAAATAAGACATGTGTAAATAAGAAAAACATGTTACAAGTACCTTTAACATCTCTTTCTTTTTTTTGTTGTAACGGGGTTTACTTGTCTCTTAACAACACGGACAGATGGATTGATCCAAATTCCCTTGTTATGATCATTTCTAATATATGATTCGTCCGTTCTAATATTCTCATCTGGATCATCTATAATATAAGATTCATTCTCAACATAAACATCCCCCTTTTCTCCAATGTTATCATCGATTACTTTGTTGGAAAAAAGAACTATAGACCATTTCGTACTTGTCGAATCAGTGACATAGAACACTTGTTTAGCTTGCGTGGCTAGAATAAAAGGCTCATCTTTGTACCCCACCTTATTAAGATCCACTTTCAAAAAACACGATTTATCCATTTGTATGCCACTATTATTTTCAACCCACTTGCATCCAAAGATAGGAATCTGAAACTTCTCATAATCAAACACCCAAATGCGCTCGATAACCCCATAATACGAGGAAATGTACATTGCTTCGGCAAGCACGGTGACACCACTATTTTGCATTGTACTTTTATCATCTTGTTCCTTGGTATAAAATGTGTATCCATTAATTGCGTATGCGCTATAAGAAAACACATGCAAACTTGGACCATACGCTAAACATCTCAACCTTTCTGTTATTGAAGCGGGATCAGAATAAAACTTTGAAAAAATATGCTCCTTGAACCATGTTATAAAACTTCGATTGTGCTCACGTACTATCCGATTTTCATTTCTATTCAGATTTAAACCTCGGAGAACGTCCTTGTGCATTTCAACATACGGCTCAACCTCAATGTCATTGTGCAGAACATACAAATGCACTTGCTCCCGTTCATCCCTTGAAACTGTCACAACTTTATTTCCAATTAACTGTTTACCATCTATTTTTTCAACAACATGAGATTTTGGGAGGCAAATGGATTGAACGTTGGACAAATATTCAGTACAAAACTCAATAGCTTCTTCAACAATGTATCGTTCAACAATACATCCCTCTGGTCGACTTCGGTTTTTTACATACCCTTTCAATATTTTCATATAACGTTCAACAAGGTACATCCATCTCATATAGGCAGGTCCACACAGTTGTGTCTCTTTCACAAGATGAACAACTAGATGTACCATTATGTCAAAAAATGATGGAGGAAAATACATTTCAAGCTCGCACAAAGTAATAACTATTTCTCTTTGCAATGTTGGTAAGACCGCAGGATCTATCACCTTACTATAGATTGACCTAAAGAAAAAACACAATTTAGTTATTGCGCCTCTCACTTTTTCTGGAAAAATAGAACGTATACCTATTGGTAGAAAGTGTTCCATTATAACATGGCAATCATGTGTCTTTAAACTTTTTAACTTGAGGTCTTTCATAGAAACAAGTCTTCTAATATTTGAAGAGTATCCTTCTGGAACTTTAACTTCACTCAGAAACTTACACAATATCTTTTTCTCCTTTCTAGATAAAGTATAAGCAGCAGGTGGTAGATATGTGCGGTTTCCTTTCTTCAAGAGTCCTAATTCATTTCTTATTCCCATTGCTACCAAGTCCTTTCTTGCTTTAAGGCCATCCTTAGACTTTCCTTGTATATTGAGTAACGTACCAATAACACTTTCAAATACATTTTTTTCAATATGCATAACATCAAGAAAATGTCTTACATACAACGACTTCCAATACGGCAACTCAAAAAAAAATTGACCTCTTCTTCCACCCACGCGTGACAAGCGTATGAGCAAAAGGCTTGCCAAACTTAGTACTCACATCTTTCACCTTTTCAAAAATTTGTTCGCCGGTCAATGTAGGTGGAGCTTTACGTTGTTCTGAATCTCCATTGAATACTTTTCTCCACCCACGGTAGTGATGACTAGAATTTAAGAATCTACGATGACCAAGAAAGACATTCTTCTTACCAAATTCCAACTGCGTCCAATCTGTGTTTTCTTCACATATAGGACACACACATTGACCTTTAATGCTATACCCCGATAGATTTCTGTATGCTGGGAAATCATTAATTGTGCCAAACAACATCACCCTCAAATTGAAACTTTGTTTCCAATATCAATCATAAACCTCCACACCGTTCTCCCACAAACTCTTTAAGTCTTCGATTAGAGGTGTCAGGTATACGTCTATGTCATTCCCTGGTTGTTTAGGGCCAGAAATTAACATATATAACATCATGTACTTACGCTTCATACATAGCCATGAAGGTAGGTTATAAATCATAATAATTACAGGCCAGGTAGAATGTGAGATACTTTGCAGACCATGCGGATTCATTCCATCAGTCGATAATGCCAAGCGAAGGTTTCTAGCTTCTTCTCCAAAATCAGGATAATCATTATCAATTTTCATCCACTATGGTGAATCTGCCAGATGTCGATACTTCCCATCTACAATTCTATCATCTGCATGCCAAGTCAGGTGTTTTGCATCTGTTTCACTACGAAACATGCGTCTGAATCTCGGAATTATAAGAAAATACCATAATACTTTTGCTGGTGACAATTTTTTCTTATACCGAGATACACCGCATTTAGGACACTCGTTTAATGATGCATATTCATTTCGAAACAAAATGCAATCATTTGGACAAGCATGTATCTTATCATAGCTCATGCCAATAGAGCATAACATTTTTTTAGCTTCATAGGTTCGATTGGGAAGAACATTATCCTCCGGAAGCATCTCTTGAAGTAGGGCTAACAACTCTGTGAAACTTTTATCTGACCATCCATTACCCGCCTTTAAATTGTACAACTTTAATACCACGAACAATCTTGTGAAAGTAGTGCAACCTTTATACAACAGTTTCTCTGCATCGCTTACCAACCTCTCAAACATCTTGGGACAATCTTGAAGATCTTCTTCAAATGCTTCTGCAATCTCTTCGACTCGATCACAATCATATGTATCCCTGCCATTGTCCTTTGAAGCACATGTCGTATTATTCCGGGGTTCAACATTCTCGTTACTTATCTCACCATGTAATGTCCAACATGTGTAACTTCGATCAATTCCATGTCTCATTAAATGAGATTCCAACTGAACAGCGTCAACTCGAAGCCCATAACAACATCCTAAGCAAGGACATGTGATCCTACTGGGGTCTTTGGCATGTTCAACAGCAAACTTAACGAACTTCGATACCCCATTCTCGTACTCTTTTGACAATCGATTACCAGACATCCATTTTTTATCCATACTAATTGAGTAATCTACACTAAACTATAAAAGTTAAATAAAGCAGAGAATACCTGTGAGGAAATCACAAACTTCTAAGAATGCTACGCAATAGGATGCTTGGAAATGATCACAGCTTTGCTCTTCACAGGTAACCCCTATAGCAGACAAAATATAAATTTTATTGAAATCATATTAATAATTAACCAAGACAAAAATACTAGATAATCCACCAAAACAAATCATATTAAAAATACTAGATAATCCTTAAACCAAAATGACACCCTTACTAAACATTGAGAAATCCTAACTAAACATATAAAACCATAATAACATATCATATAAACATTGAGAAATCCATACTAACATATCAACATATAAAACCATCAACATATAAAACCATAATAACATATAAAACCATATCATATAAAACCATATTCATGTTGGCTACTCTCTTAAAAAATAGGAATTTCCCAACTATATTGAAAAAAAATATGCTCTATCAAGTTACATTAATATTTTTTAATTAATTAACTATTCATTTTCTCTCACTTTTCCCTTCCTTTTTTTATTCTATTCATTCTCCATTTGTACAACTTTTATCAATCTCTTCCATTCTTTATTCACCTTGCAAAACTATCTACCACCTAGCCATCACTTAACAACACTAACATTCATCATCATATAAACTCACCACTAATTTTCATTCTCCATTTGTACAACTTTTACACACTATCTTCACTTTTTTGATTCTATTCATCTCTCACTATCGACTAACCTTCAATATCTTACTATCGTAGTGTATTGGTTCTATTCACCTTGTTTCTAATTGTACTCTTGTTCTGAATTTATCAGTACATTGAATCAAAATATATAAAAACAACAAACAATTCCCAGGGTAATTCATTAGTTTCAATCCAAACTCTTGTTTGTCAATCTAAAACATACAAAATATCCGTAACAATGACAGAGAGACTTAACATGTAGATTAAAATACAAAATATATAACATGCAACAGAGAGACTTAACATGTAGATATCCATACAACAAGATGACAGAAAATGACTTAACTTGATTACATTCAAATAATAAAAACATATTCAGTTTGTCTTAAAGATTACAGCAACAATGGTGAAAATATACGTAAAAAAGAAAACCAGAGTAAAACTTCAAATACCGCAACAATGGCGGAAATGCAATGCAGACGAGCAGAGTGACGGTGAATGGTTGCAAATGCAACAGACGAGGGCGACGGTTGGACGACAACGGTGGTTTATAGGGCAACGCTCTTTGTTCGCCAGAGAAAAAGAAAGAAAGCAACGTAATATGACTGTTCTGTTTCTCATAAAAATTCTGGTGGGTATTTTAAATTAATTCTAATAAACCTATAGCAGCGCTTTAAAAAGCGCTCTCAAAGACCTTCTAATGTAACCCATATAGCAGCGCTTTATGGAAAAAGCGCTCTCGTAGACCATACCTACAGCGGCGCTTTAGAAAAGCGCTGTCTTTGGGTTGTCTTAGACCCCCCATTTGGCAGCGCTTTTTGGAAGCGCTGCCTTAGGACCCCCCCTTTAGCAGCGCTTTTTAAAAAGCGCTGTCTTTAGGCTGTCTTAGACCCCCCTTTTAGCAGCGCTTTTTAGAAGCGCTGTCTTAGGACCCCCATTTAGCAGCGCTTTCTGAGAAAGCGCTGTCTTTGGTTATCAATTTTTTTCTTTTTTTTTTATTCCTCTTTAGCAGCGCTTTTTCTAAAAGCGTTGTCTTTGTATGCGCTGCTAAATGTCATTTCTGGCGTAGTGACATGAATTGATAGCCCAAATGCTCTTCTGCTCAAGCTTGCTCTTGATCGTCCTTTTCCTCTCACAACTGTGCTTCTAAGTGTGTTCTTCTCTTCCTTCTTTTCCCAACATTCCAAACATGCCCTTAGTTCCAAATATTACACTTTTTATTTTCTTTTCCTCCAACTAATAGTATTTCTCCCATTTCCTTAATTCCAAAAATTTCAATAATAATATTTCTACAAATTCCTTTTTAATTCCAAAATGATATTAACACCTCATAAAATTAATAATAATAATAATAATAATAATAATAATAATAATAATAATAATAATAATAATAATAATAATACCAACATTAATATTAATTATTAATTATTATCATTATCAATTATCCAATATTAATACTATGCTTCTATTTCTTCATCAATTCCCACACAAAATACGTCGACGAATAAAATAACACCAGAAACTAAAAATAATTAAAATGGGCGTTACACATATCAGATGAAAGTACGTAGGCACAGAGACGCGATGCTCTGCCGAGTCCTCCTCCTTTCTTTTTATTTTTGTCCCGCGAGCCTGTAGCGTAGATAGTTTAAACACACCCTTAGATAGACAACAAGCATGGATCCCGTCGAGTACGACGGACGTGAGGGGTGCTAATACCTTCCCCTTGCGTAACCGACTCCCGAATCCAGGACTTGGTTGCGATGACCTCGTCTTTTCCCTTTTTCGTTAGGTTTTTCTGATCGTTTCCTTTCCCTCTCTTTGGGATAAATAACGAAAGGTGGCGACTCTTCTGTTTTCCCCCGGGTGTTTTTCGCAATTGTGACTCTGCTGGGGACTTTGGTTCCCTATGCGAGTCAATCCTAGCGCTTGTCTGTTGCGTCTTTAGGTGTTTACTTTTGTACAGTTATTTTGCTTTATGTACATTATCTGTTGTATATTATTGCATTGCATTTCTGTTGCTGTTGTGCTGTGGATTGGGTTGTTCTATCGAGAGATAATCCGGACCTGGGCTTGAGTTTACATATAGGATTAGAGTGGAGATTAGTGAGAGCTTGTATGGCGTTTGGCTGCGCAATAGCTCGCGTGAAATTCACATTCAGACGAGGTTTTTCTTTGGAAATATTCTATCCTGCGCGTCTGGTATGGTTGAGGGAATATTGACTTAGAGGGACTGTCGACTCTGGAGACCTATCATTTGGGAAGTCAGCTAAGTGAGGCCGCTTCGTTAAACTATGATGCCAAACCGGAAACGGTAAGCGTATCATCGTTTTTCGAAAGTCTGTGATGTTGACCACCCGCATAGGATTCCGTACCTTTCAAGACTAGAACCCACATGTGAGGGGGATGGGTTTTTGCAGGAAACCTGGCCTTCAACCAACCCTGTTTTCTCATCAGTGCGGAATTTTGATCTTGAGTGTTCTGTCCAGTGTGTTATCTCAAGGTTTTGATCAGAGTAGAGTTATTGTTGAATTCAGTCAACGACACAACAACGAGTTTGAGCATTGGATACTTTGATCCCTTGTTTGTTGCATCAGCATTTTGCATTGCATTGCATTTGCATTTCATATTTGCATATCCATCCTCAGCCGGAACAGGGAGCTCACCCATCTTTTGTCTGCTCCGTTAGTTGATTTCCCGACATTCGCATTGGACTTGAATTAGCTTCTGGCATAATCATGAACTCAGCAGAGCAGAATATGGTTGTTACAATGGAAGAGTTTGAATTGATGAAGAATCAGCTAGATCAACTCGTGGAAGCCATGACAGCTATGACCAGAGGAGAGGCCAGTATTCAGAGGACTCCAGCGAATAATGTTGCTCAAGCTCAACCTGTGCAGATTCCTGTCGAAGTTCAAGAGCATCCTATTGCCAGAAATAGAGATTCATCTTCTCTCCATGACACAAATTATCAGAATTTCACCTTCCCTGTGCTAGATTCTCAGAGGGTTATTCCAGAGGTTAATGCTGAAAACCCACGGACTGTTGAGTTTATAAGGAAATGTCAACTGTTGGAGGAAAAGCTTGATGCCCTGATGAGTCAGGATGCTCTCAATCTGAATGCTTCGAGCATGTGTTTGGTACCCGGTCTGGTGATGCCTCCAAAGTTCAAAATGCCGAATTTTGAGAAGTACAAAGGGGATAGTTGTCCGAAGCAACATTCGGTAATGTTCTGCAGGAAAATGACTTCACATGTCCATAATGATAAGCTTATGATTCACTGTTTTCAGGACAGTCTGAGTGGAGCATCGTTGAATTGGTATATGCATTTGGAGAGTGGTTGCATCCGATCATGGTCAGATTTAGCCAATGCCTTCTTGAAGTAATACAACTACAATCTCAACATGAATCCCAGCCGTATGCAGTTGCAAGAATTATCTCAAGCAGACAATGAATCCTTCAGAGGATATGTGCAGAGATGGAGAGAGTTAGTTTCTCGTGTTCAACCCCCGCTTATGGAGAGAGAGTTAGTTGACATATTCCTGTGTACCTTGAAAGGTCATTACTTTGACAAGTTGATCAGCGGTGGAATGTCAAACTTTGCTGACTTGGTGATAATGGGTGAACGTGTCGAGAGTGGAATCAAGAGCGGAAAGATTCGAAACATCCCTTATATCTCAGTTGAGGAGAATGAGTCAGTTGTGAGTTCTCAGGAAGAATGGGAAAGAGGAAGCGATGTTCTTTCAGAATCTCCTATATCTCAGGTTCAGTTTTCAGATACTTTGAGTGTTCAGAGTCAGCAGTCTATTGGGTCTGTGTATCAGGTATCTGTTTCCTGCCAGAGTCGACAATCTTACCGTTATCAACCGCGTCATCACGCCAGAAGAAGACCAAGGAAACCAAAAAGGCATTTTACTCAGTTGCCGGTATCATACAGTCAGTTGCTGCCGGATTTGATCAGAGGTGGGTTGATAATGCCGAAGAAGATTAATCCAGAGATCCCACCATATCCGTCAGGCTTCGATGTCAACGCCCACTATGAGTACCATGCTGGGGCACAAGGGCATTCAACGAAAGATTGTAAGGTGCTTAGGAGCCAGGTTCAGGCTTTGCTGGATTCCAACAGGATCTCAGTCACGTCTCAGGATATTCAGATCAATGATCTTCTCTTATCCAGCCAAGCGGGTGTATCAGTTCATGTTATGGAGGAGTTCACCGAGAGAATTTGTTTAGAAGAGTATCAAACTGAAGACTCAGTGGAGGGCTATATCCCTGTATAGAATTTATTTATTACTGTATGCTGACCATCGCCAGGCTTGTTGGTCGAGGTCACTCTGTTTGTATTCACTTACTCCTGTATGGTGCATATACGTGTGATGGTTATCCCTGTTTGGATATTGGGTTCCTTTTTGCCTCAATACTATCCTGAGATCTCCCTGTTGCATGCTTGTTTGCATCTTGCATATTATTTTTGTGTAATAGGTACCTCGGAGCTGTTAATCTGACTTCATGTACTCCACTAGTTTGTTGCAGGTTATACAATCAGATAGATCACAGGAATTCCCACAAAGTCACGGAGCAAGTTCAAGCAGAGCTGAGCGATGTCAAGAGCCAGATGGGGCAGTTTATTGCGGACATGCAAGCGTTGTGTTTGGATCAGAATGCACTCAGAGAGGAAAACCACCAGTTGAAAACTCAGGTGAGCTTAATCATGGAAGTGATAAGGAACGTGCTCAGAAAAGAAGGTGATCAAATTCCTGAAGCTGCAGCAAAGGTGTTTGTTCCACTTTTGTCTGTGGAACCTATGCCAGAGCGTAATGTGTGTCAGAGATCTTCTGTACAACCGGAGGTTCTGAAATTTCCGTGTCATCAGCTGCGCCCCGTTTCTCAGGATAATCCCAGAATTAGAAGATATGGTCAAAGGACAAAGTCGCAAGATAGAATCTTTGATCAGATCCCCATGGATTATGCTCAGTTGGTGCAACTCTTGCTCCAACTTCGATTGGTTAAGCCTCGGATTTTAGCTCCACTTACTGGCCAACCACCACCGGGCTTTGATATTAATGCTTATTGTGGTTTTCACTTTGGGGGACAGGGGCACAATGTTGCGAACTGTAAAGCTTTTAAGCATAAGGTTCAGGACCTGATTGATTCGAAGACAATTGAATTCACGCCAAACGGCATGAAGGTATCAGGCGAATTTGCTCCCTGTCATGCAAAAGAGATGGATACTTCTATTCCCATTCCTAAAGCTGCAGTAGGTCAAGAGTATATCATACAATCTTTGGTGTCAGAATCCCCCTGTCCACAGTTGTTGCCTGTTCCTGGATCAAGTTTAAGGATGAAAGCTCCCGAGCAAAGAGAGTCCTCAAGAGTCCAAACCCAGTCGTCGGATGTTTCAGCTGTTCAGAGTCCACGACCTTTTGAGTCATCGCAGCAAGATTATTGTCGCCAGATTCAGAGTAGGCCCCGCAGAAACAATTTGAAAAGAAAGAATGCTTCCCTTCGTCTAGTGCCTATGTCGTACAGTCAGCTACTACCGCACCCAGTTCGAAACTCTCTGGTGGAGCCCAAAGCTCTCAAACCGGTGCCAGAACCTTACCCTCCCTGATATGATCCTAGTGCTCAGTGTGGATATCATGGAGGATCCATAGGGCATGCTACTGAAGATTGCGGGGCTTTTTAAGCCAGGGTACAATAGTTGATGGACCGAAGGTGTATATCTTTTCCAGGAGGAAAGTTGGTCGTACATCGCTCGTCTGAATGAGTTTGAAGACTTCAAGGGTCACATTCTCCCTAAGCAGCTAATCAGTGTGAAAGCCCAGTTCCCAGAAGCTGGCAATTTTCGTTTTATCTTGTTATTTCTTTATGTTTGTAATTTATTTCCTGTTTAAAGTGCAATCTCATTTGTAAAACTTGTTGTTTTCGATTGATATTAATGAAATGAATATGCATGTTTTGATTAAATCCATTCGTGTTCACTAATTGCTTTTTACAGATGTCATACGCTTGTTTAAGCGAAATCCGGGGAGGATGACGAAGTTTAAAGACGCACAAGCTTCCGATTGTATGATTTTGAAATAAAACTTGCTGATGATGTACAGGCATTGTTTCAAATTCCCAAACACCGGAGATATAAGGATGATAATCCCTTGTCAACCCCTTTGAGCCTCGTAGTAGGAGTTTCTTTTTAAAAAACAAAAAAACCTCAATCTTAACCCGGGGCCGGGTAGTTGTCAGCTAATTTGACCAAGCATCTAAATTACAATAGGAGTGTTCCCATTCAAGGATAAATCACACCTGTATAGGTCGTGCCTAAAAAACCACAATGGTTAAACCTTATCGACCAAGGAGTGAAACAGTCACAATCCCTTCAACAAGTCAGACAAGCCGGTGTCGCACGATTTGTTCGAAAAAAAAGAAAAAAAAGAGAACAAAGCCCGCTAAGTCGAATCTTGAAAACAAGCGACTTAGGCAAAAATTAGGGCATCCCACTGGACATTGAAACCAAAAGAAGCTCGAAAGAGCCAGTCCAGGCAAAAGTTAGGGAAATTAAAAAAAATGATGAAAAAAAAACAAGTCGTGTGATTCAGGCACCAAAGACGAAAAGCGAGTGACTGTCACTCCAAAAACTTGTGGTTTCCTGAACCACCACTCCTGTCATTCAACCTCTGAGAGGTGAGCGCTAGTGTCGAATTAGCTGAATGTAGGATTGGAGAACATCACGGAGAATGGGTGGGTTACAATAAATTTTGAGCCTTTATCCTTTCCTTGTAAACTGTGAACCTGACCAAGTTACAACCTGAAAAAAGTCCTAATTGAAGCAGGTTTGTTTCGAAAGCATACTTCGGTAAAGATCGTATCGAAACTGACTCCTAAAAGGATTCTTCTTACAGTGTTGTACTAATGTTGACATGTTGATAAATGATTTATTCACTTTATGTCACATATTTTTCCATTGAACAGATTGGATTTCGAAAACTTTCATATGCGTTGCATTTAGTATATCTTTTATGCAGGATAATTTGTTTTACTTGTGAGTAAGTGTTTGACAGCAGGAAGGTTTCCACAGTGGAAAGATTGATCAAGATAGAATATAGAATGCCTGAATACTCCGTCGAACTGGGGCAAGTTATATCAAATGATCATAGCATGGGAGTCTACCATCCGGAAGTCAATTGATCTGAAGCAGTCAAGTCGATATTCAGTGAATTTCTCGCAGCCAAGAAGCACTTTCCTCACAGATCAGCCAATCAGGGGCAAATTCATTGCAGACTGGGGCACGTCACCCCAAGAACACAGAAGTCATTTTCTTGTCCGTGGGGAAATTAATGTGAAGCACCTCTCCGAGGTTCAAGGTGTTTAGGCAGCACATATAAAGCCATCAGGGTATGATATTTCAGATTTCCTTTCGAGGAATATCCCCACAGAGATTCCACGAGCTGGGGCAGATTCGGAAGCGCCGGAATTGTTCCTCTCCATGTCTTCAAGAGTTGTTCAAGCAGGTTCAACCAACTTTCAAGTGCAAGACGAATGTCGGGAAGTCATGCTACTATCCCTTGACTCTTCAGCCAAAAACCTTTGAGTTCAAACGGGATATTTTTTCCAGCATCAGTCGTACCCAATCCTTTGCAAATCCAATTCCTAGTGGTACACAGGAAGACTTCGTCTGTTTTTTTCCAGCAAAAGTCCAATCATCATTGGCATGTGTAAGCTATCCCCAGTAGAGTCCAATCATACTTGGCACATCTGGTTTCCCCAACGGAGTTGGCTTCACCTTTCCAGCATTTATTTTGCTGGAATGTTCTGTTGTATCCAGCTTTCCCCGGCAGCCCGAGCCTGCATCTGCATCTTTGCATGTAGTTATCATATTTGCATCGTCCTTGCATTTCATCCTCAAATGCGTAGCATTTCCATTTCGCATGGAGCATTATGCCATATTCAAACATACACATATGCATTCGAAGCATAAGCCAGTTTCTGTCAGCCTTTCGTGGCAACTTGAATCACTTCACAATTAATACAAGGGCATTTATCCAGCAGCTTTGTTCAGACAGCTTATCGGTTTACTCGGGTTTCAGATCATACGACGGTTATGTTTTGTCCATCAGTCCTCTGATGATGACATCCCCAAGAAAATTTTATTTCCGTCAATTCCTATTGACGACGCGTTTCCCCAGCAAGTTTTTCTCTCCGTCTATTCTTAGACGACGTGAGCTTCGGACGTGTTTTTCTTTCCGTTTATTGGATGAGATGGCGTTTTAGGAGGGTTTTCGTGTTGTCAATTCCTATTGACGCTGTGAATTTTGAAGAATGATTGGTTTCCCTTGTTGGTAATTCCTATTGACGACATGACTCTTTGAAGATGGTGTTCTTTCTGTCAATTCCTATTGACGATGGGGCCCTTTGAAGATATTTCCTTTCCATCAACTCTTATGGACGAAAGAATTCTGCAATTCGACGAACGGTTTTGAAGTGCGGTTTTGGGTGTCTTCCTGTCTACCATTAGACGATGTGAGTATTTGGAGTCTTACCGTCTACCATTAGACGATGTGAGTATTTTGGTGTCTTTCCGTCTACCATTAGACGATGTGAGTACTGATATTTCTTTCTGTTTATCCTTAGACAATGTGAAGGGATCAAGTGCATGTCGATCCAGCTTTTAGCGGTGACTTCCCGTCTACCATTAGACGATGTGAGTATTTGGAGTCTTACCGTCTACCATTAGACGATGTAAGTATTTTGGTGTCTTCCCGTCTACCATTAGACGACGTGAGTATTGATATTTCTTTCTGTCTATCCTTAGACAGCGTGAACCTTTATTTGGAGTCTTTCCGTCTACTTTTAGACGATGTGAGTATTATTCTCTTCCTGAGGTGAAGTTACCAACTACATGTTGATCTAGCCTTTGGTTTTGATGTCTGTGGCGTTACACAGATGACTGGCAGCGATGTCAGGTGTTCTTTATCAGATGATCAGTCAGCTGGTTGTTGTTGCAACTGTCTGGGTTCAGTTTTTCTGGATTTTTGTTCCCCAATCAGAGTGTTGTAGTTTATTTTTGCGGTTGACAAATTTACGGGTTCTTTGGTATTCAACCGTCTTTTACCTTGATTGTTTGAAATCTGTTCTCTTTTCATCCACTCAGGTCCAAGTCGTTTGAATAGGGGCAGCTGTTGCACCCCAAAATTTGCCCAACCTTTTTCTTTGGCTGGCTTTTGTTTCATTTCATTTTGTTCTAGCATTTGCATTGCATAGCATTTTTCATTGAACAGGGGATCAAGAGGTGGTGCATAGCAAGAGGAGATTACTCAGAATGTTGAGGCTAAGCAAGGGGTGTTACTTAAGTTTGAATGATCATCAAGTCATCTAGAATTGGTCAATAGTCTTGTGAAAGGATGGATGGATGTATGTGGTTTAGCTCCTAACTTGGAGGCCAGTTAAAGACCATCATAAGTTTGTGAGTGCATGATTATGGATATAAGATGTTGAGAGAGCTCATTAAGTGCTTTGATAGCCATGTTGGAGCTTATTCAAGTTGTTGTGTGAGGTGGAAGAAGCCACAGTCAAGAATGTTGCATCTAGGGTTGTCATCTGGTTAACCCTGAGTCAACTGTGAAATCAAAGGAGATTAAGACTCAATTCCAAGTCTCTATGGTCATGGGATGTTATGTTGAGATGTCTAATATATCATTTCAAGATCAATTCATCAAGAATCAAGAGTGTGAGAAGTTACTAAATTACGGTTCTCAGTGTAAAATCCCCTATTTAGTCCCCAACTTCAAGACCACCTTTCTCATGATAGAAGTCTCATCTCATCTTGACATGGTCATCAAACTTGTAGAGTATGTTCTTAGATTTCTTTTGAGTACTAGAAGCCATTCATCTGATTTCTAGAACTCAAGTTATGATGCTGACAAGTTACAGGTCCTCAGATGAATGTGATTTTGGTCAACAAAAGTCAACCAACTTCCAAGACATTTTTGACCTATAAGGATGTTTCTCCTCAAATTTTGATGAACATGAAAGTTGTTCCTCATGATCTTAGCTTTCCAAAGAGTACTAGAAGTCTTTCATCGGATTTGTAGAACTCAAGTTATGAGGCTTGCAAGTCAGGGGTATTTTGGGATAGTGAGATTATAGGTCATAAAATTATAGGTCCATTTCACCATCTTGCACACTTCAAATGAAGATTTTCCCAACATGAAACTTGCTCCAAAGGGTGTCATTTGCTCAACCAAGCATTAAGAAGTCATGGATTTGGTTTAAAATGGAGAATTCCTAAAGTGATTTTCATGGAAAAGGCCTTAAAATGAGAAAATCAAATTTAATTCATTTTGGATCATTTTTGTGCAAGTGAGTACATATTTTGAGTGCAAAACATATTTCAAACACAATGGAAATTTTAGAATTTGAATTTGGAGAGTTTTAATAAGTCATTTCCAAGATTACTTCAAGCTTAAGTTACACTTGCAATATTCACCATTAAGATCAAACAAGGGGTTAATCTTGGCCATTCATGTTCCCTACATTCCAAGTAACTGATTTAAGCCAATTTGGAGCTGTTATGGAGGAAAATTCGTGCACATGGCCAAGCTTGAAAACTCAAATTTCATGGATTTGCAATTGGGCTGTGTAGGCTGCCATTGGGCTTTCTTTCTATCACAATCCAAAATATAAAAGTTGTCCACCATGAACAAACCCTCAGAACTCGGTTTTGGTGAAGAATTGGAGCAAAAGAAACTTTGAAAAAGTGAAGAAAATTTGAAATACGAATTCTGAGATCTACTCCATTTCAAGCAAAATTAAGGATTGCAAAAGCTTCTCTGAGTTTGTGGAACGTTTCTGGATAGTTTTCTTTAAGCTTCATCAAAGGATCACGCTCAGTGGAAGCTCTCCACTAGGTATTCTTCAATTCACCATATCTCTCTCATTATGCCATGATTCTTTGCCATTTTTTCATATTTGAGACCTAGGAAGCATGTAGATCATTAATAACTAAAACGAACTGGCATTTGTGATGGTTGATATTGTGAGCTCCAAACTGTTTTGACTTGGTTTGATCTGTTCTTGAGGCTTCATGCTTAATTGTTACTTGATTTGTGATCTATGTAACATATAGATGATTTCTGGACACATTTGGTTGATGTTTGTGAACTTTTGAAATTTGTGTTCAAAGCTTGTTGTTCACGGTTTGCTCTATCCTTGAGGTTTCATGCCTAATTGATGTTGGATTTGAGATGTACGTTTCATGTAGATGAAAATTGACTATAACTTTGTTGGATTTGGTGAACTGTTGCATGCCTGCATTTTCGTGGTGGCTAGTTTCCATGAAGAAGATGATCGGAATTATTTTCCGGCCACCGTGTGTTTGGAATGTGGAAGACGCTTGCGTGTCATGCTTTTGGGCGTTAGATCCATTTGATTTTCATTTCCACGGTCTTGGTTAAGACCTACGCTACACTCTTATTGACTCACTATTGCGGTGAGAATCATGATACCAAGCTATTGATTAACTTGAATCTTAATTCTTAAATTCACAACCGGATTTTAATTTATCCAAAGGAAAGGTCTAAAGAAAGAAAAACCCTTTTCGCGATGTAACAACAACGCTAAGAGATTCGAGGATCGAGGGTTGGTTATGCATAGGGTAGGTATTTCACATCCTAAACATCTATAGTACTCTACAGGAACCTTTTGTTTGTTTGCATGCTAAATTTCTAAATATTTGCTAAGGTTTGGGATTGGGTAAAGGTGTAGGGTGTAGGTTAAAACCTAAGGATAGTTTCTAAGTTTGTTTGCAAAGACATCGCGTCCTCTGCCTACATTTCCTTACTAGGATAGAATCAGAACAATCGTAGTTCGCCTCACTAGGATTGAAGGACACTCGATTATGATCAAGGTTCAAAGGGGAACAAACATATCCATGCTTGTGTAGAGTTTTATGAAACTCTCTAGATCTATGTTGAACTCTTAAGAAAGGGAAGTAAGTAATCATATCCATGATTCTTACATAGAGTTAACCAAACTCTATCCTAAAGTTCTACTTTGAAGAAACACTCTTAGAAAAGGTGGGTCTTTTAGACTTAAGGCAAAGTCTAATGGCTTATATGTTCTAACTTAACTAAGCTAGGGTTTAGGATGAATTTACAAAGTCAAGGGAGGGTAATGAACTATCCAATAACACAAGGGTCAATGGAGAGACTTTTCCTTTGGAAAGAGAGAGAGAGAGAGAGAGAGAGAGAGAGAGAGAGAGAGAGAGAGAGAGAGAGAGAGAGAGAGAGAGAGACAACTTGGATGAGAACTAAAAAGTTCCATCACTTGGGGAAGAAATACTTAACAAAGCAAATAAACAATTAAGCAAGATGAATAAGATTACAATCAAGTAAGCATGCATATCACAATAGGCAAGGATCAAATAATACAAATGGCTACGACCGATAATCATATATCTTAACAAAGATGGAAGCAATAATAATGCAAGTAAGTCACAACTTAAAAGGATCATGTTATAAATTCAAAGTGTATCAAAGGTGACAACATTTAGGCATTAATGACAATCAAATATGCAAGGAACAATCACAACAGTTAAACTCAAGATTTTAGGAATAATAACTCATGGTAACAACCAACAAGAAAATGAAATCTCAACATGTTAACAAACATAAAGAAGTTAAATACCAATAAATCTCACAAGATAAAATAAGCATGGCATAAAGGAAATTTAATCGAGACGTAAGGTAACGACCTAAGAACGAATCTACTAACAAGTAGGCAAAAAGCATTGTAAAAACAAGCAACTATGAAATTAAAATCCATTTAATACAACTAGACATCACAATGAAAAAGTTGCAAAAAGAACGGGTTGAAAATAATGCACGATGAATAAGTTATGAAATTTTGAAGTTTTAATGATTTTATGACAATAAAATAAACAAACACACATAAAAAAAAAGTGGCATGGGTGGGGATTGAACCCATGCCCTTGTGTTTACCAACACAACACACAAACCAACAAGCCACTAAACGCGCGCTAGATGGAAATGGAAGAGAAGAAAGAAAATAAATTCAATTACAATTGAAAAATAAAATGCCCAAAAGAGGTGATCCCAGGGATCGAACACAGGACTGAGAAGTGAAAGGTGAATATGTGTGCAAGTTGATTACCACTGGGGTGGCTGTACATCCAAGTACAAAGCCATCCCCATAAATACAAAAGATATGTTTTCATGACTTTCTGGGCAAGCTTAAAACAAGTAGAAATGTAACATGCGTTTTGATTCATAACTTGGTCAAATCTTAATCTTTTTTGGTGAAATTTTAGCCTAACTAGACTATTTTTTAACAAGGATTAAGATGGTGTCCATAAAATTTTTGAACGACGCTCACAAATTGAAACACGATGCAAGATGCAAGATTGACATTTGAATTGCATTTTGAAAACTAACACCAGCTATGAGTTCAAATACATCAAATGGACATTGCTCACAACACATACATATCATAACAGAGGCATAGGACCCTTAAGGCTCAAACATAAACTAGTAGAATGGAATATGGTACATGAATTGCAAATGAATAACATAAAAGTGCAGCAAACTGTCAAGACAGCACAATGGTATTTAGAGATGCAACCAAATGCAATTAAGATTAATGACAGATGTAACTAGGATGCAAACATGGTTAGGAATGAGTTCAAGCAATGATATCAATCAAAACAATGTTGAATCAAAGAAGGGCACATGAAACTGCAATGATGTTGCTGCTGTCCAGAATTTACACATAAGGGCCAAACATGGATGAAGCTTTCAACATGATCATATCAGAACCAATGCAAACATGAAGAAACATATAGAATGCAATGTGAGAACCAGAAGATCACAATCATAATGTCAAACTCAAATTCACAACTGTCATGCCAAGTAGAAGATTTGAAGAAAAAAAGCAACTTGGAGGCTAGATCATGTAATAAGCATAATCTGTTTGAGCAGACCACACACACAAACCATAAACATGATAATAAATGTGTCTATACCTCAAAAATATCCACAAACATCATAGAAAGGAAATTCACAAGTCAACTGCTCAATTAACACATAGAATTGCAA
Organism: Lathyrus sativus; assembly: GCA_963859935.3. Classification (NCBI taxonomy): domain Eukaryota; kingdom Viridiplantae; phylum Streptophyta; class Magnoliopsida; order Fabales; family Fabaceae; genus Lathyrus; species Lathyrus sativus. The sequence continues at coordinate 423,031,390 of OZ012739.1, forward strand.
TATTGAAACCAAAACTAGATTGGAACAGAATGAGACAGAACAAGCATCATACACAAATATCAAATATGATCATAGATAAGTCTATCACTTAAGATGGCCATGAAATGCACATAACAAGAAAATGACTATCAAATTGCAATTGTAGCAAACATGTGTGAGGCAGGCTATTAAGAAAAGAGGCAAAGCATACACAAAGCTATATGATTCATACATACACAAATATTAAATACCAATAGAGGTCTAATGCTAGATGAGCTGCCCTAAAACAAATCAACAAAAAAAAGTGAGGTGTGTGCAGCTGGTTTTAAAACAGTTAGGCAGCAGAAATTGGTATAAACTGGTCAAGTGGAAGTAGGGGGTTTCATGTTGATTCAAAGCAAATACACATCATACATATGACAATAGAGGAGCTTCAACTCAGAAAAACAAACACATTGCAAGCCAAAAAAGATCTTGACACATTCATGGCAGATTTTAGTGTGAAAGTGCAATTGGAAGTGAAACGGTGAAACAAGTAAGAACAGATCAAACAAACAATGTGCACACATCATTATCATGAAGGTGGATGAGTTTCAACTCAAAGTGTAAGCACATGATAGTTGGAGCAATAAATGGTATAGTGATGGCTATGAAAAACTGTTTTGAAACAGAACTTGGTATATGCAAGGCATTTTTAAGGCAATGAGTTTTATGAGGAAACAAATATCATACACATACCATAAATATGTTAAAGGATGAGATTATGCTCAAGAAATGGATCAAATCAATACCAAACAGAATATGACATTTGCGAAACTCATGAAATGCAAAATGTCAACTCATTTAGGCAACAAACAAATTCATGGCAGTTGGGGCAGTTGAGCATCACATACAAGTTTCAAATAAGTAGAACATTGATTCTAGATACATTGATATAGCAAAAATCAGTTGGAGCAGGGAATGACATGTGGTTGGTATCAATGAGGCTTTGAAAATGCAAGATGAGAATGACAAAACAGTTTTTGAGTAAATAGGGAGATCTTGAACTTACAAGTACAACACACAATCTCAAAACATCTTAACAAATGAGTTTACTACTTAAAAACAAACAACAACTGCTCCAAACCAGAACTGGTATACCTATCCAAACTTGACAGCAAAAACCACAAAATCTCATAACTAGCCCTAACAACCAAACTTCATGCTATCAAAAATTTCAACAAGTCTCAAATGGTATAAACATCACCAAAACATATTAAACCAACATTTAAACACTTTGAGGTGAAACATGGCAAGCATAAACAATCCAACACTAAGACTCATGAAATGGCATATCAAATGCAAGGCAAATAAATCACAACTTTGAACAAAGTTACACTAGATTCATACATGATCTAAGGGGTAGGGGAATCTCATGAACAACTTACAAATTATCCAAATATCACCAATGAACAAAGTTTGACAGTTCTAGGGCAGGCACACCACATTTCAATGTTTGGGATTCCTAAAACTACCATATAGGCAAAATCTTCAAAGACAAGTTAAACATAATATCCAAGCTCAATATGGTAACATAAAAACAACATATCATTCACAAATGAAAAACCCTAACAAAATTAAATATCATAGCCATAAGACATGAGTTCTTGACAAAGAACTAAAATGGGGCAGCAAGACTACATTTCCACAAAATCACTTCAAAATGATAAAACATGACAATGTATGATCAATAAAGAGTTTGAATATCACATACCTCTTGTAGAAAAATATTGAGCAAGCTAAAAAGCTAAGAAACCCAGAGACCTTCTTCCTTGGCAAAGACTTGAAGCTTACTTCCTCTTGAAGCAATAAACCACTTTTTAAGACAATTAGATTTGTGAAGTTTCCAGCTGGTTTTTTAGGGTTTGGACAGTTGAAATATGATGTATATGAAGTGTTGGGTGTGTTAGAATGGTGGGAAGTGCCTCAAGTAAGGATTTGGCTTCCAAAGTGCAAGAAAGTCAATATACTAAGGTGTGAAGGTTGACTTTTAGGAAAATGATGGTTTTAGGTGGTTTGAGTGTATGGACACCTTCTACACAATGTTTATGGATTGTGTAGATGGTTTTTAGTGACTTGGAAATGGTAGAACTGAGTTTGAGCAGAGTTTTGCTCAAGACAATTTTTTAGTGAAAATGGAAGTTTTTGAAAAATGAGTTTCTTGAGGAAATGGTGGAGAGTTGAGAGCTATTGTTTCTCTTGGTTTTAGACAGTGCTATGGTGTGTATAACATCAATGAGGATGCATCTATTTATAGTGAAAGCAAGGGTGAGGACAGATTTGTATTTTGCCACTTTTGGAGGGAGTTTATGAAGTTTTTGAAGTGAATCTTTCCAATATCTTTGTAGCAGCTCTTCATATCAGCTTCATGGACATATGCTGAGCCATAATCGATTGGGATGGGAAGGATGGGTTGGCTAGGAAGGTAGGGGACTACAGCTGCCCAAATTGCTTGAAAAGTTTCTCTTTCATGGCTTTTAAATGAATATTATAATGTCCACTTGCTCCAAGTTGAACACACTCTCCAATTCTTCATTTTTTTATGGTGTTTGCATCATCCAAGCTTCAAAATACCAGAAAGGAACAAGATCCAATGGCTGAGGGTAGTCCAAGTTATGGAAATCTGAATTTGAGAAGTCTTGACATAGTGGTTTCAAGTGTTGGCAGCCCTAACTTCCATGGTTCATAACTTTCTGCTCACACATGCTATTGAGGAGTTCTACCATAATTTAGAAAGCCCTCAAATAGCTCTATAAATTTCATGTTTTGGAGATTTCCAAATTCTAGATGGAACTAGGTTGAAAAACCCTTCCAAGTTGCTGAAAAAATCACTTAAAAGGCTAAATAACTTAGAATTTTTTTAAGTTATTTCCCTTCTTGAAACGAATTTTGTCATAACTCCAAATCTATGCATTTTGTGATCATGGACCACTTTGAGTCTTTTTTAGGACTTGACAAGAGCTTTCCAATGAGCTTTGAACCACTTCATTTGGATGTGTGGTTGAGGAGTTATGGTCTTGCCCCTTTTGAAACCCTAATTCCCGATTTTTGCAATTACTTCTTAACCCTTGATCCAATGGTCATGAAATTTTATGGGGAGGTGTAATATGACATAAGGAACATTTTTGATTCACATCTTGAAGTCAAATTTCTTATTGTTGAAGTGTTGACTTTTCGGTCAACCGTTCGATCAATCGGTGACTACCGAGTCGACTATTGGGGCTCTGGGTATTTTGAGAACTTGAAACTTTTTGGATAGACTTTACTAAGCCATAGGAACTTAATGGACCTTGATCCCACCATTGAAACATTTTTTAAATCAAAAGCCAAACTACAGTTGACTTTTTCTAATCGAAAACCCTAATCGGGTATCTTGAACTGCACTGCTCTCAATTCCCGGGTGACCACCTCAAATTGGATTCATACTTGATCCAATGGAGTATATTTGATGATGTGGAGTCTTATTTGAAGTTGAATCAATCCAAAACATTGATTGATCAGACCACTGAAGCCTCGATTTTGACGGTACGGAACCCTGATTCATCTGCATCTTAACAAAGATAAACTTGAAATTGGTTAAGGTTAGTTAATCAAATGAATATGATCCTACAATGATGATGAGGATCTAAGGGGTCAAAATTTGGGGTGCAACAGATGCCCCTATTTAAATATCTTCACTAGATGATAATGAGAGATGACAATCCTCATAGAATCACAGTGAAAGGTATTTAAATATAGCAAACTAGAAATTTGTCCCTTAGATCCGATGGTATGTAAAAGGAAGAATGCAAATATGCCATGAATCTAAATGGTGTTATATGATGCTTGAATGCAAGACGGGTGCAGACACCCGAGCAAATATAATAGAACGACAAAACGACGAGTAACCACTCACGAGAACCCAACATACTGGGGAAAGATTCAAGACTAAGTAAGCAAGATAGTTCAAACATGACTAAAGATGTTGTTCAAGGAAATATTTCACACAGGGGACACAAATTCCACCAAGGAAGACACATCTTCGCTGGGGAAAGAAGACGCAAACCTCACTGGGGATGACCAGATGAGGAAGCCCACCGGGGAAGATGACAATTCTTCACTGGGGAAACGGAAGAAAAGAAATGCAAACCACCCTGGGGAAGAAACCCATTGGGGAAAACTTTGCTGGGGAACAAATTCACAGGGGAAGCAAAGCTTCACCCGGGAAAAGACGGAACGAAGACACGAATCTCACTGGGGATAACCAGATGAGAAAATTTCCTATAACGAAGAGTTCAAACGGGATCTTCAGGAAAAGGTTATAAACAAGACCGGGCGTGTCAGGGGGGGGGGGGGGGGTTAGTATCCACTAATTCTCCGAGACTTGACTGGAAAAGCAAAAGCTTCAACTGGGGAGACTGGTGACGACCAGAATAACAAATAGCTTCAAACAGTGCTAGTTTCCACTAGACTTACTGGGGAGGATGGTGACAACTAATCCAAAGTTTGGTTTCCAAAAAGTGCTAAATACCACTAGACTTCCTGGGGATATGGTGACAACCAAATCGAAGTTCCAATTACAATTGGGAATTCCAAACAAATATCGATAGAACAACAGGACTTCGGCTGGTGAAGTTGGTAACAATCAACCTTCGGTACTAATAACGATTAGCTTTCAAGCAATGTCAGTAACTACCGGACATAGAGGGGACTGGTGATGACCAAATCAAGATATACCAATAACAATTGGTTCTGGATAATGCTAGTAACCACTAGATTTAACTGGAGAAATTGGTAACGACCGAGTCCAAGGAGACCAATGACCATTGGATTTTCAAAGAGTTTGGTACCGACTAGACCAAAGTGATGATAACAATCTGCTTTAAGCGATGCCAACAACTATTGGACTTAGGCCTATTGGTGACGACCAAAGCAGGTATACCAATAACAACTGGTTCAGGATACTGCTAGTAAACACTAGATTTTCCAAACAATGCTAGTGACCACTAGACTTAGTAAGATTGGTAATAACCGAATCAATAAGCACCAATAACAATTGGATCTGAAGGTAATGCTAGTAACCACTAGATTTAAGAAAGATCGGTAATAACCAAATCAAAAAAAGGTACCAATAACAATTGCTTCCAGGCGATGCCAATAACTATTGGACTTTTAGGGAATTTTGGTGACGACCAACTCAAGTACCAATGACCATTGGTTTTAGAAGGCAATACTAGTAACCACTAGGTTTTTAGCAATGATTGGTGAAAACCGAATCAAAAGGATTTCAATAACGATTAGTTGGCTTTATAACAGAATCAGTGACGACTGGGTTTAGAAAATTGTTGGTGACGACCGAATCAAAACAGGTGCTAGTGACTACTAGTCTTTCAAAGATTATTGGTGACAACCAAATCAAAGATGAATATTGGTAACAACCGACCATTTGTGTAAATCGGATACTGCTAGTCACCACTAGCTTCCTAGAGGAGGTAAGTAATCCCAGGATGTCAACTTCGAAGCGAAATTGCAGCAACAGATCAAAGATAAAGGTAACGACCAAAGGATCTCAAAGGAAACAACCAGACCAACCAAATGCAAGCAAATGCGTATGCTGGTATGATGCTGTATGTAAAATGCAAACTGACCCGCAGGAACAAAGGAAAGCAAAACAAGGAAAACACAGAGAGAAATCGTCACGCTGAGTCCCAATTGCTTCAAGTCAGGTGGCACTTTCTTTTGGCGTAGATAACAATCTTTCCAGATGGCATTTTCGTAAATCTGTAGAGAAGAAGCCTTGGCTTAAGAGCCGGAATTGCTGTCGGACGCATCTAGTTTGGCCAAGGGTGACAGCAAACCTTCACAACTTTGAGAACTTCATAATGTTATCAGATTACCTCTAGAACTCTTCGATTTTTTGTCAAATTGTGTTTTCTTTTTTTAAAATAAAAAATTTAAAATTTTCAAACACTTTGCTTTCAAGAAAATTCTTATTAACGAATAAGTGAAATTGCATAACAAAAACAGAAGATCATAACAATGATTGGCCAAAATCTGATTTTATTGATAGGCAAGAACTTTATAAAGGGCAAAGCCTCAGGAACTTTATACATTTGAAAAATGGCAAACAGAAAAGGTTACAGAATCCCATAATAATCTGGTCCTTTTAACTGTCAGTTCACTTGCTTCGCTGCTTCTGACGAGAATGACAGACATTGCTCTTTCTTTTGATATCTTGCACAAGACTCTGCCCCGACGTCCGTCAGCTTTTAATCATTAGGCTTCCATCTTGTTGAAGCACTGGAATCTCCGTTCTAGGTCTTCTGCTTTAGGCATAGTAATTTCTCACTGCATCTGAGTTGATGGGATACTTGAGTTGTTCGCCATCCATGGTTTCCAGAATTAGAGATCCTTCGGAGAAGACAATTTTTACAATGAAGGGGCCATCGTAGTTGGGCATCCACTTGCCGCGCATATCCTTTTGAGTTGGTAGGATTTTTCTAAGCACAAGCTCTCCTTCCCTATACTCTTTGGGATGAACCTTCTTGTTGAACGCTATTATCATTCTTTATTGATAGATTTTACTATGACACATGGCCTTCATTCTTTTCTCATCAATAAGGTTCAATGAGTTGAACCTTTCCTTTATCCATTCATCTTCCTCAAGCTCGGCCTCCCTCAAGATCTTAAGAGAAGGTATTTTGACTTCAATGGGTAGCACAACGTCCATCCCATATACTAAGGAAAAGGGAGTTGCCCCTGTTAAAGTTCGCACTGATGTTCGGTATCCATGTAAAGCAAATGGTAACATCTCGTGCCAATCCTTGTAGGTTATGACCATCTTTTGTACTATTTTCTTGATATTTTTGTTTGCAGCTTCAACTGCGCCATTCATCTTGGGTCTGTAAGGAGACGAATTGTGATGTTTGATCTTGAAATCGTCATAGAGTTCCTTCATCATTTTGTTGTTTAGATTTGACCCATTGTCAGTGATGATCTGATTAGGAATACCCTATCGACAGATGGTTTCCCTTTTGATGAAGCGAGCAACCACTTTCTTTGTCACATTCGCATACGATGCTGCTTCCACCCATTTGGTGAAGTAATCAATTGCGACAAGGATGAAGCGATGGTCGTTGGAAGCTTTTGGCTCTATTGCCCCAATCATATCTATGCCTCACATTGCAAAAGGCCATGGTGATGTCATCACATTGAGAGGATGCGGAGGGACATGCATTTTGTCGGCATAGACTTGACATTTATGACACTTTCGAGCAAAGAGTATGCAGTCCGTCTCCAAAGTTAACCAGAAGTAGTCTGCCCTTAAGATTTTCTTAGCCATAGCATGGCCGTTGGCATGGGTACCGAATGTTCCCTCGTGTATTTCAGTCATTATGAGGTTCGTCTCGTTTTCATCGACACATCGAAGTAGAACCATGTCGTGGTTTCTTTTGTACAAGGTACCATTGCTGATGAAGAATTTAGCCGATAATCTTCGTATGGCTCTTTTGTCAATTCTGGATGCGTCAGCTGGATATTCTTGATTTTGAAGAAAGTTCTTGATATCGTGGAACCACGGTTTCTCATCAGTTTCTTCGTCTATTGTCATAACATACGCGGGTACTGTCCTTCTTTCAATGCGAATCAGAGGTGCCTTGTTAACAAACTGGACCTTCCACATTGATGCCATCATGGCTAATGCATCAGCAATGTGATTTTCCGCTCTCGGTACATGCTTGAAGGTAATTTCATCAAAATATTCAACCATCTCCAAGATATGAATTTTGTAAGGGATCAACTTTTCATCCCTGGTTTCCCATTCTCCTTTGAGTTGGTAGATCACTAAAGCAGAATCACTGATCACTTCCAAGATTTTGATGCGAAGATCGATAGCAGCTTCTAACCCTAAGATGCAGGCTTCATACTCGGCTATGTTATTCGTACACGAGAAACAAAGTCGGGCTATAACGGCAGTGTACCCTCCGGTTGGATTTTTAAAAACAGCTCCGACACCATGTCCATTCTTGTTTGACGCTCCATCAAACATCATTTCCCAACGAGATCCAGGCTCGGGACCTTCTTCTGGACCAGGCTCTGGTTTTGTGCGCTGAATATACATCACATCTTCATCAGGAAAATCGAACTTGAGTGGTTGATAATCCTTCATGGGATGCTCTGCGAGGTGTTCTGATAAGACACTTTCTTTGATAGACTTCTGAGCAACATACTGAATATCGTACTCTAATAAGAGCATATACCATCTGGCCAACCTTCCTGTTTGAGCTGGCTTTTCAAAGATGTACTTGACGGGATCCATCTTAGAAATCAGCATTGTGGTGTGACAAATCATGTACTGTCTCAGACGCTTGGCGGCCCATGCTAAGGCACAACAGGCTTTTTCTAGGGGAGAGTAACGACTTTCGCAATCGGTGAACTTCTTGCTCAGATAGTAGATTGCGTGTTCTCTCTTTCCTGACTCATCAGTCTGGCCTAAGACACAACCCATTGAATCTTCTAGAACTGTCATATACATGAACAAAGGTCTTCTAGGTACAGGAGGAATCAAAACTAGAGGTTCTTGTAAATACTGCTTGATTTTCTCAAATGCGGCTTGGCAGTTTTCGTTCCACACCACCGTCTGGTCTTTTCGTAACAACTTGAAGATCGGCGTGCAAGTAGGAGTTAGATTGGAGATGAATCTGGAGATTTAATTCAGACGTCCGAGGAAGCCTCTGACTTATTTCTATGTTTTAGGAACAGACATCTCCTGGATTGCTTTAACTTTGTCGGGATCTACTTCAATTCCTTGTTGACTAACGATGAAACCAAGTAATTTCCCTGAACGAACCCCAAAGGTGCACTTTGCTGGATTTAACCTTAGTTGATACTTTCAGAGTCTCTCAAATAGCTTCAACAGATGATCCAAGTGGTCTTCTTCACTTTGGGATTTTGCGATCATATCATCCACGTATACTTCAATTTCTTTGTGCATCATATCATGGAAGAGTGTGACCATGGCCCTTTGGTACGTTCCCCCTGCGTTCTTCAAACTGAAAGGCATGACCTTATAACAATAGGTGCCCTAGGGTGTGATGAAGGTTGTCTTCTCCATGTCAGCTGGATCCATTTTTATCTGATTATAACCAGAAAATCCGTCCATGAATGAGAATACTGCGAAACTAGCTATATTATCCACTAAAGTGTCAATATGTGGTAAAGGGAAATCGTCCTTCAGACTTGCTTTGTTTAAATCCCTGTAATCGACGCACATTCTGACCTTGCCATCCTTCTTTGGGACTGGTACAATGTTTGCCACCCATTCTGGATATTTGGATACCGCTAAAAATCCTGCATCAATTTGTTTCTTGACTTCGTCTCGGATTTTAAGAGCCATGTCTGGTCTTGACCTGCGAAGTTTTTTTTTGACCGGAGGACACTCTGGCTTTAGGGGGAGCTTGTGCATAACAATGTCGGTATCCAACCCTGGCATGTCTTGGTAAAACCAAGCAAATATGTCGACATAATCTCGGAGGAGTGCTATCAGCCCACTTTTGATCTCTGGCCTCAATGATGCCCCAATCTTGACTTCTCTTTTTTATTCTTCTGACCCCAAATTGACGATCTCAGTCTGCTCTTTGTATGGCTGGAGATACACATCTTCATACTCAGTCATTCTCTTCAACTCTTCTGGGACTTCTAATTCTTCATCATTTTCTTCTTCTGTTTGAAAGACAAATTAACCACTAGTAGAAGGAGCCGAAGGATCATAGGATTCTGTGGTGGATGGAGGTATTCTACATGTTTTTATTTTTGGGAACAATTAGACACACACACACACAGATATGCAGATGAAGGGTTGTTTTTATTTTTCAAAAAGATTGCCATTTTTCCTTTTAAAAAAAGAGTGAAAATGATGCGTAGAATAATAAACAAGAGTTTTAACAAAAACACTTTTTCATTAATGATTTTCAAATTGCAAAGTGGCCCAATACAAAATAATTCGCAGGCCTTGGGCAAGACCAGGAATTTTAAAGAAAACATAAAGCTAACAAGCAAAATGAATTACTCTAAGGGTAAAAAGACGGGAATTTCCACAGCCTCCCAGTTGCGTAAAGCTGCTCCTCCCCTAGTTATTAGATGATCTAGATTACCATCTTCATCTTCAGCAATGATGGCGTTGATTTGTATTCCGCCACTGGTAAATATTTCCTTCAAAGACTTCTTCTTCATGGTGCTTTCCTCTGGCTCGCCTTCTAGAGTTGGTTTGTAACCCAACCCCTGTCGATCGTTTTTGGCCCGAGCGTTGACTTCGATGATCTCCCCCATCCCAATGGGATTCCATCTTTCAGTGCCGCCTTGATACTCTGAACAGAGGTGAATGGTGGGCCGCGAGTTATGTCCAATTCGTCGACTAGAACAACATGGGCTATTTCTAGTGCTTGAAAGGCTGTCTCAAGGGAATCTTCGTCAGCTTCAATATACCGGAATGAGGACAAGTTGCTTACCATTAAATCCTCTTCTCCATGAACAATGACCAACTGGTCATCCACAACAAACTTCATCTTCTGGTGGAGAGTAGAAGTAACAGTGCCAGCTGCGTGGATCCATGGCCTTCCCAGTAAACAACTGTAGACCGAATTAATATCCATCACCTGAAAGGTGACTTCAAAGATTTGTGGTCCGATCATGATAGGAAGATCAACCTCCCCTATCACAGCTCTCTTAGATCCATCAAACGCCTTCACTATGAGAGAAGTTGGCCTCATGGTAGCACCTTGATAAGCCAGCTTGGCTAGTGTCCTCTTCGGCATCACGTTGAGCGTGAATCCTATGTCAACAAGAACCCTGAACATTGTATCTTCTTCGCATTTGATTGACACATGCAGAGCACGATTGTGCTTGCGTTTCTCAGCTGTCAGATCATTGTCGTCAAAGCTTAGCGTGTTGCAGGCCGTGATGTTTGCTACAATGGAGTCAAATTGCCCCACTGTAATATCTTTGGTAACATGGGTTTGTGTCAAGATCTTTTGTAAAGCCTGACGATGCGCCAAAGAGCTTAAGAGTAAGGCCATGACCGAGATCTTAGATGGTGTCTGATTTAGTTGGTCTACCACCCTGTAATCACTTCGTCTGATGATTCTTAGGAACTCTTCTTCATCACTTTTGACGCTTTCTTTTCCTTTGACTAAAGGCTTTTTAGTGATGACTACCTCTAGAACGGGTTTCGGAGGAACAATAGCTTTTGGAACGGGAATTGTTGGCGGAGGAGCCACATTGTATGTCCGCGGTTGGTATATGCGACCACTCCGGGTCATCTTGCTCCCACCGGTAATGTTAGCTACATTTGCTGGCTTCCTTTCTTTGAAGATTTCTTCGCACCATGAATGGTCCTGCTTCGGTGTTACAACCCTTGGGTGAGGTTTGGATCCTCCCCTCGGTTCAAACCTGGCTTGTCCCCTCCCAAATTTCGGGGGTGCATCGTCGCGGAATACCAGCCGGACGTTTTTGTAGTAGTAGTTGTTGTTATTATTTCTGAATACAGCTCTTTTGTTGGGCTCTTCTGGCATATTAAACATAGGTTCGATGATTGTCACATCTTCCCCTTTCTTCCTGCGAGAAATCTCTATCATCCCTTGTTCGATCATTGCTCGAATGCCTTTTTTCACAGTGTCACAACCTTCTAGGTTCAGCATGCATTGTTCGCAGTCTTCATGAGATGTCTTAAGCGCCCATGCCTGAGCAAGACGTTTGTGTAGGTCCGCCAATGGCACCTTGATCTCATTGATAGTAGTGACTGTCTTATCTTCTGACCCTTCACCTTCTTCAGTAATGGCATTGACTCCACCATGATTTGGCAGAGGGTTGTTCTTTACGTTTGGATGATTATCTTCAAAGGACAGAATTCTTTTTTCAATTAACTCTCGGACCAGGTGCTGGAGCGCGAAGCATCCTTCAAGATCGTGGCCTGGAGCGTTCTCATGAAATAGACAACGGGCATTGGCGTTGTAGTAGAATGGGAGTGGATTAGGTGGAGCACCTAATTTTCTTGTTTTGACCAACCCTCTTTCTATCAACATGGGGAACAGATCCGTGTAACTCATGGGAATAGGCTATATTTTTGGCCTATTTGCCTGGTAATTCCCCCTTGGAGCCCTGTTTTGAGGCTGTTGACCTTGCGGCTGATGATATTATTGTTGATTGTTGGAGTGATATTGTTGCTGATTGTCGGAATGATATTGGTGCTAATTACTGGATGCCCCAGGCTGGGGACCCTGCTGTGATGACTGTTGAAAAACTGGAGTCACAGCTGCTATATATGATGATGGAAGGTATTGCTGGCGATGGATTTTGAAATTTTGCGCCTTTTTCCCATATGTGATCGCACTTACATCTCCCTCTTTCTTTTTGTGAAAATTGATTACCGGCTTCTTTGTTGCACTGGTGTTTGAATTAATATTTGCAGTAGCCACCTTCCCACTCTTTAAGCCTGCTTCAACCTTGACCCCTACTGCCACAATGTCAGAGAAATTGGTTGTGACGCTGCTGATTAGTCGTTCATAGAATTCTGGCCGGACCGTATCTACGAACCAGTCTGCCAATTCCTTTTCAGTAAGGGGTGGCTCCACTTGAGCAGCAGTTCCGCGCCATCTTTGCGTGTATTCTTTGAAGGTTTCAGTGCTTTTCTGTGTCATGCTGAGGAGCTGACGACGGTCTGGAGCTAAGTCCATGTTATACTTATACTGTTGAATGAAGGCGTCTGAAAGATCTTGGGAACCATGGATCTTTGCTTGATCCAAGCTAAGATACCATTTAGCCGATGCTCCGTTGAGACTGTCCTGAAAACAGTGCACCAACAGCTTGTCATTTTCAATATGCGGAGCCATCCGCCTGCAGTACATGATTAGGTGCACTTTGGGGCAAGTAGTCCCCTCATATTTGTCGAACACTAGCATCTTGAATTTTTGAGGAAATACCAAACCGGACACCAGGCACAGGTTTTTGGCGTCAGACCCAAAAACATGGCTTCCTTCTATGGCCCTCATCCTTTTAGCCATAATGTCCATCTCTACCCTTAATTTTTCGTGTTTTCATCCTCAGCTTCAGAACCGTCAGGTATGTCAAAGATTGGTTGTTGATTGTTGAAGATAGGTCGCACTGTAGTTGGTCCACCCGCCTGGGTGAAAATAGGATTCCTGATTGTTGAATCAAACAGTGGATTAAGACTTGAAGATTGCATATTGCTGAATGGTGGCACGAAATCCTGAGACATGCCATAGGGAAATTCTGCAGTGGTAGCTGGAGCTACTATGACGTTGGCCGCTGCCGTGACGACTTTGGAGATTACCGTAGACTGTGCATCCATTTTTGCCTTGATTATATTGAGAACTTCCATAATCTGGCTGACGTCACCCTTGATTCCTTCAACGTCGTTGTCCATTTGGTCGAACCTCTGTTCATTATCTGCCATCTTTTTCTGAGCTCTGGATCGAGTGTTGTATTTGTGAGTATTCAGCGTGACTCCTTCTCTCTTTTCTGAACAAGAACAAAGGATGAGCTGCGGAACTCGGATGCCATACCAATGCAGGATGAAATGCAAATGCAAATGTAAATGCAAATGCACAAACCATTCAAGGAAAACAAAATTTTTGTTTAAAAAAGTTGGAACAACATGTAACGACATGCTTAAAAAGTGTTTTTTCATTGATAGCTGGAAGTCTATTACAATAGATGGCTCTTGCTGAAAAGAAAGACCTTTCTTATAAGAAGTGAAAGTAAATGCAACATTAGGATTACAATCCTTTTAGGGAAAGCAGGGAAATGGTGAAACAACGATCATTCTAACAAGATGATCCTTCTCCTTCTTGGACTTCAACATGAGCTTGGTCTTGGTGGATGATTTCCCACAGGTCTTCATTCTCTCGTTGCGCTTTGATCAAAGCGTATTTCAACTCTTCCCTAGTTGTGGGGACCTCAGGTTCCATGGTTATCTCATAATCATGAGTATAGAACATGGTCAACGCTATTTCTTTCGACCAAAGCAAGTACCCTCTGATAGTCAAACAACTTGCATTCTCCATTGGAGTTATACCCAAGAGGTGAGGATCTCTCTGAGCGTATTGAGCACGGGCTTCCAGTTCAGCGTTGCGACCAGTTTCGCAGAAGAAAGGTCTCAGCAGTTCCGGTTCGGGTTCCGGCCCAGTGGGATACCCATATTAGCGCCACGCAAGAACAGGATTGTAAGTGATGACCCCCTTCGTCCCAATGAGAGGCACATTGGGGAACTCTCCATAACTGGGGATCATGACTAGATCACCAAGGCTGATGTTATACCATGTGATGTCATAGTGCCTGAGAGTGATGAGCTTAGAAATCCATGCGCTTTTGCTGGGAAGCCTCCAAAGGATATGAGTCCTGGGTAGATGAGAGGTAAACCACCTGTCAAGCAGTGCAAGGCAGCACGAGAACTGCCCGAGATCGTACAATATGAAGCGGCGGATGACCACATAAGTATCAGCTAGTATCTCATTTACTGGATTTTTGATGATGAAGAGACGGGTCGCCTCCTCACTGATGAAGTCATAACGGCTTGGGAAGAGGTACAACCCATATATTAGAAATGCCATAATTGCTTCAAAGATGCCTAGATTTCTATTTTCATAATGATATTCGGCCATCCCCATTAGAGGTCCTGCCTCCATTCCGTACCATCCTCCTTTCGCTCTCATTGGTGGTAAATCCTCTTCGGTTTTCCATAAGGAAGTGTGAAAGTCCATGGAATCTTCAAATAGTCGGTGTACTCCTCTATGGTTGGGAGTAGCTGAAAGTCTGGGAAGACAAAGCAGTGGTAGGCTGTAGAGTAAAACTCAACCAAAGCCTGCAGCATGGGCTCGTTGACTTGAGCACTTATTAGTGGTAGGAGATCTCCATATTTGGCAATGAAAGTAGCGGGGTTTCTGACAAGTCTTGCCAACATCCTAAGACGGTCTAACCTTAAGTCCGGGAACGGAAGCATGTCTCTTCTCACCATGTTGTTGTCTGCAAAAAGAAAAGTTTGAATTTCCTTGAATGGTTAGAAGAAATGCAAATGCAAATGCAAATGGTGTCATGGAACTCAGATATTTACGAACATCAGAAGTCGTCATTTCATTGATCAACAAAATAGGTTTACAAAATATTGTTTCCTCTTACAAGAGTTTTAAACATAAACAACAACTAAATGAATCCTAACAAGGTTCCCCTAGCAGCCTCAAGTTGAGCTTCTCGATTTCTCTTCCCATTTGAGCCTTCTCAAAAATGAGCTTGTCCATAATAATCTTCCATGGAGTAGACTGAGGCTCATAAGGTTCTTCTTGTGCTTTCCTCTTCTTACAAGAGAGTACTTCTTCGTCTTTCAACTGGAGTTGCTTCTGGAGCTCCGCATTCTCTTCGATGACTACTTGATACTTGTGCTTCCAAGCTTCTTCGGTTTGTTGTGCTTTGACTAAATCAATCTTCAACTTTTCTTCTTTAGACGTGAAGACCAATGGGAGTTCTTCCTTCAAAGCCATAGGCTCTTTCTTAGGATAAAGCATCCTTAGTGTGATGACTCTCTTTCGAACCCATTGGAGGTAAGGTTCCAAAGAGACACAGTTGAGTCTTCCAAGATCCTTTTTCCCTT
Organism: Lathyrus sativus; assembly: GCA_963859935.3. Taxonomy (NCBI): domain Eukaryota; kingdom Viridiplantae; phylum Streptophyta; class Magnoliopsida; order Fabales; family Fabaceae; genus Lathyrus; species Lathyrus sativus. The sequence goes on from OZ012739.1 coordinate 423,047,045, forward strand.
TCTTGTGTAGATGCTTCCAAGCCTCTAGAATCTTTCCTTTTAGTTCTTGGCTATCTTTTTCTTCTTTTAAGAAAATGTTTTCCACTTGAACACCATTGGGTTTGTCCTTCAAAGGGTACCCAATTATCGGCGGTCGAGGATTGGATTATAACTGATTCCTTCATTAGCACTGAGAAGAGGTACATTACCAAAATCCCCACAATTGTCAATGATCATTGTCCCATCATAGTCACGACTATACCAATCAATATCGGAGTGGGTGAGAGCCATGATCTTTTGTGACCATCATCCTTTCTTTGGATCCCAAAAAGCGTTAGCTTTGGGTAAGTGTAAAGTGAACCATTTGTATAACAAAGGAGCGCAACAAGTAATCATCCCTCCATGGTGAAAGTTCCTCAGATGAACAGAATGGTATGTATCTGCTAACATGGTAGGCATAAGATTTTTCTTCAAGAAGATTTTAATGGCATTGAGGTCCACAAAATTCTCGAAGCTAGGGAACAAGAAGATGCCATAGATGAGTAAGGCAAGGATAGCCTCGAATGCATCCATGCTTAAATGATTTGCATAATACTGAGCTTTCTCAACCAAGAACTGTGCTTTTAGCCCAAAAACTCCTCCTTTTGTAATCAGGATCTTTTTAATATCAACCAATCCCAAACGTGTAGCCTTGGAAATATCTTGTTCTTTAGGGTCCTCCTCCATAATTGGAAAAGGAGAATCTTCAAGAATGGGCAATCCAACAAACTGAGAATACTCTTCTAGTGTGGGCACTAGCTGATAATCAGGGAATGTGAAACAGTGGTAGAGCGGATCATAAAACTGGAGAAGAGTAGAAAGGAGTCCACCATCCATCTTTATCTTTAAGAGTAACAACAGCTTCCCATACGTGCTTTGAAATCCCTCTGGATCTGTCACTAAGGTGCTCAACCTTCTCAAGTCATCTAGGTTAAAACCCTTGTAAGTGTACTTCAAAGTTTTCTTTCTTTCACTGTTCATAACGACCTCTAATGTTTACAAACAAAAAAGTCTGAGTTCCATGAAACCATATGATGATATGATGTTATGAATGCAAAATGCACACACAGGAAAATGCAAAGATCACACATATGCACACAACACAAGCTTAGATTTAAGGACGAGCGTGGATCCAAGGTCTATCCATCCCCAAGGATTTGCACTATGGATTGATTGTACCTGCCAAACGGGTTCTACAAAGTTCCCAGAGTCATCAACCCATCTGTCGGATATTATCAACTTCCCAAATCACTTGGTAATCAATAATATTCTCAAGAGAATCTCGTCTGAGTGTAGTATCGCGTATCAACTATTTCGGAAATACTTCCTTACAATCATCACACTACGTCCTAATAAGGCCAAAGAGGGGTAGAATGTATTCTAAAAGTCCACAGTGTCACGGGCTCCTTCATTGAAAGTAGCATTGTTTTCACGAATACTCGATCAACAATACTAAACTTTCAAGAGGGCCTACACTGAGCGGTGGTTTCTCAAGTTAGCTTGGTCGGGAATCAACTCCCTATAAGCCTTCTTGAATATACCACCATCCTATCATAAGTGCACTCAAGTCCGGGTATAGGACCGCCTCACCACTCAAAGCACCCGATACCCAACATACAAACAAATATATTGACAAATATACATGTTAAGCAAATATTTACAAATATAGAATACAATTAAACAAAATAGGCTAAACCCTCAAGTTAAGTAAGTTCTGTCCCCAGTGAAGTCGTCATTTCTGTTGCGGTGAGAATCGTGATACCAACCTATTGATTAACTTGAATCTTAATTCTTAAATTCACAACCGGACTTTAATTTATCCAAAGGAAAGGTATAAAGAAAGAAAACCCCTTTTCGCGATGTAACAACAAAGCTAAGAGATTCGGGGATCGGGGGTTGGTTATGCATAGGGTAGGTATTTCACATCCTAAATATCTGTAGTACTCTACAGGAACCTTTTGTTTGTTTGCATGCTAAGTTTCTAAATATTTGCTAAGGTTTGGGATTGGGTAAAGGTGTAGGGTGTAGGTTAAAACCTAAGGATAGTTTCTAAGTTTGCTCGCAAAGACATCGCGTCCTCTGCCTACGTATCCTTACTAGGATAGAATCAGAGCAATCGTAGTTCACCTCACTAGGGTTGAAGAACACTCGATTATGATCAAGGTTCAAAGGGGAACAAACATATCCATGCTTGTGTAGAGTTTTACGAAACTCTCTAGATCTATGTTGAACTCTCAAGAAAGGGAAGTAAATAATCATATCCATGATTCTTACATAGAGTTAACCAAACTCTATCCTAAAGTTCTACGTTGAAGAACCACTCTTAGAAAAGGTGGGTCTTTTAGACTTAAGGCAAAGTCTAATGGCTTATATGTTCTAACTTAACTAAGCTAGGGTTTAAGATGACTTTACAAAGTCAAGGGAGGGTAATGAACTATCCAATAACACAAGGGTTAATGGAGAAACTTTTCCTTTGGAAATAGAGAGAGAGAGAGAGAGAGAGAGAGAGAGAGAGAGAGAGAGAGACAACTTGGATGAGAACTAAAAAGTTCCATCACTTGGGGAAGAAATACTTAACAAAGCAAATAAACAATTAAGCAAGATGAATAAGATTACAATCAAGTAAGAATGCATATCACAATAGGCAAGGATCAAATAATACAGATGGCTACGACCGATAATCATATATCTTAACAAAGATGGAAGCAATAATCATGCAAGTAAGTCACAACTTAAAAGGATCATGTTATAAATTCAAAGTGTATCAAAGGTGACAACATTTAGGCATTGATGACAATCAAATACGCAAGGAACGATCGCAACAGTTAAACTCAAGATTTTAGGAATAATAACTCATGGTAACAACCAACAAGAAAATGAAATCTCAACATGTTAACAAACATAAAGAAGTTAAATACCAATAAATCTCACAAGATAAAATAAGCATGGCATAAAGGAAATTTAATCGAGACGTAAGGTAACGACCTAAGAACGAATCTACTAACAAGAAGGCAAAAATCATTGTAAAAACAAGCAACTATGAAATTACAATCCATTTAATACAACTAGACATCACAATGAAAAAGTTGCAAAAAGAACGGGTTGAAAATAATGCACGATGAATAAGTTATGAAATTTTGAAGTTTTAATGATTTTATGATAATAAAATAAACAAACAAACATAAAAAAAAGTGGCATGGGTGGGGATTGAACCCATGCCCTTGTGTTTACCAACACAACACACAAACCAACAAGCCACTAAACGCGCGCTAGATGGAAATGGAAGAGAAGAAAGAAAATAAATTCAATTACAATTGAAAAATAAAATGCCCAAAAGAGTTGATCCCAGGGATCGAACTCAGAACTAGCAAGTGAAAGGTGAATATGTGTGCAAGTTGATTACCACTGGGGTGGCTGTACATCCAAGTACAAAGCCACCCCCATAAATACAAAAGGTATGTTTTCATGACTTTCTGGGCAAGCTTAAAACAAGTGGAAATGCAACATGCGTTTTGATTCATAACTTGGTCAAATCTTAATCTTTTTTGGTGAAATTTTAGCCTAACTAGACTGTTTTTTAACAAGGATTAAGATGGTGTCCATAAAATTTTTGAATGAGGCTCACAAATTGAAACACGATGCAAGATGCAAGATTGACATTTGAATCTCATTTTGAAAACTAACACCAACTATGAGTTCAAATACATCAAATGGACATTGCTCACAACACATACATATCATAAGAGAGGCATAGGACCCTTAAGGCTCAAACATAAACTAGTAGAATGGAATATGGTACATGAATTGCAAATGAATAACATAAAAGTGCAGCAAACTGTCAAGACAACACAATGGTATTTTGAGATGCAACCAAATGCAATTAAGATTAATGACATATGTAAATAGGATGCAAACATGGTTAGGAATGAGTTCAAGCAATGATATCAATCAAAACAATGTTGAATCAAAGAAGGGCACATGAAACTGCAATGATGTTGCTGCTGTCCAGAATTTACACATAAGGGCCAAACATGGATGAAGCTTTCAACATGATCATATTAGAACCAATGCAAACATGAAGAAACATATAGAATGCAATGTGAGAACCAGAAGATCACAATCATAATGTCAAACTCAAATTCACAATTGTCATGCCAAGTAGAAGATTTGAAGAAAAAAAGCAACTTGGAGGTTAGATCATGTAATAAGCATAATCTGTTTGAGCAGACCACATACACAAATCATAAACATGATAATAGATGTGTTTATACCTCAAAAATATCCACAAACATCATAGAAATGAAATTCACAAGTCAACTGCTCAATTAACACATAGAATTGCAATGTTGAAACCAAAACTGGATTGGAACAGAATGAGACAGAACAAGCATCATACACAAATATCAAATATGATCATAGATAAGTCTATCACTTAAGATGGCCATGAAATGCACATAACAAGAAAATGACTATCAAATTGCAATTGTAGCAAACATGTGTGAGGCAGGCTATTAAGCAAAGAGGAAAAGCATACACAAAGCTATATGATTCATACATACACAAATATTAAATACCAATAGAGGTCTAATGCTAGATGAGCTGCCCTAAAACAAATCAACAGAAAAAAGTGAGGTGTGTGCAGCTGGTTTTAAAACAGTTAGGCAGCAGAAATTGGTATAAACTGGTCAAGTGGAAGTAGGGGGTTTCATGTTGATTTAAACCAAATACACATCATACATATGACAATGGAGGAGCTTCAACTCAGAAAAACAAACACATTGCAAGCCAAAAAAGATCTTGACGCATTCATGGCAGATTTTAGTGTGAAAGTGCAATTGGAAGTGAAATGGTGAAACAGGTAAGAACATATCAAACAAACAATGTGCACACATCATTATCATGAAGGTGGATGAGTTTCAACTTAAAGTTTAAGCACATGACAGTTGGAGCAATAAATGGTATAGTGATGGCTATGAAAAACTGTTTTGAAACAGAACTTGGTATATGCAGGGCATTTTTAAGGCAATGAGTTTTATGAGGAAACAAATATCATACACATACCATAAATATGTTAAAGGATGAGATTATGCTCAAGAAATGGATCAAATCAATACCAAACAGAATATGACATTTGTGAAACTCCTGAAATGCAAAATGTCAACTCATTGAGGCAACAAACAAATTCATGGTAGTTGGGGCAGTTGAGCATCACATATAAGTTTCAAATAAGTAGAACATTGATTCTAGATACATTGATATAGCAAAAATCAGTTGGAGCAGGGAATGACATGTGGTTGGTATCAATGAGGCTTTGAAAATGCAAGATGAGAATGACAAAACAGTTTTTGAGCAAATAGGGAGATTTTGAACTTGCAAGTACAACACACAATCTCAAAACATCTTAACAAATGAGTCTACTACTTAGAAACAAACAACAACTGCTCCAAACCAGAACTGGTATACCTATCCAAACTTGACAGCAAAAACCACAAAATCTCATAACTAGCCCTAACAACCAAACTTCATGCTTTCAAAACTTTCAACAAGTCTCAAATGGTATAAACATCACCAAAACATATCAAACCAACATTTAAACACTTTGAGGTGAAACATGGCAAGCATAAACAATCCAACACCAAGACTCATGATAATGGCATATCAAATGCAAGGCAAATAAATCACAACTTTGAACAAAGTTACACTAGATTCATACATGATCTAGGGGGTAGGGGAATCTCATGAACAACTTACAAATTATCCAAATATCACCAATGAACAAAGTTTGACAGTTCTAGGGCAGGCACACCACATTTCAATGTTTGGGATTCCTAAAACTACCATATAGGCAAAATCTTCAAAGACAAGTTAAACATAATATCCAAGCGCAATATGGTAACATAACAACAACATATCATTCACAAATGAAAAACCCTAACAAAAGTAAATATCATAGCCATAAGACATGAGTTCTTGACAAAGAACTAAAATGGGGCAGCAAGACTACATTTCCACAAAATCACTTCAAAATGATAAAACATGACAATTTATGATCAATAAAGAGTTTGAATATCACATACCTCTTGTAGAAAAATCTTGAGCAAGCTAAAAAGCTAAGAAACCCACAGACCTTCTTCCTTGGCAAAGACTTGAAGCTTGCTTCCTCTTGGAGCAATAAACCACTTTTCAAGACAGTTAGAGTTGTGAAGTTTCCAGCTGGTTTTTTAGGGTTTGGACAGTTGAGATATGATGTATATGAAGTGTTGGGAGTGTTAGAATGGTGGGAAGTGCCTCAAGTAAGGATTTGGCTTCCAAAGTGCAAGAAAGTCAATATACTAAGGTGTGAAGGTTGACTTTTAGGAAAATGATGGTTTTAGGTGGTTTGAGTGTATGGACACCTTCTACACAATGTTTATGGATTGTGTAGATGGTTTTTAGTGACTTGGAAATGGTAGAACTGAGTTTGAGCAGAGTTTTGCTCAGGACAGTTTTTTAGTGAGAATGGAAGTTTTTGAAAAATGAGTTTCTTGAGGAAATGGTGAAGAGATGAGAGCTATTGTTTCTCTTGGTTTTTTAGAGTGATCTGGTGTGTCTAGCATCAATGAGGATGCCTCTATTTACAGTGAAAGCAAGGGTGAGGGCAGATTTGTATTTTGCCACTTTTGGAGGGAGTTTATGAAGTTTTTGAAGTGAATCTTTCCAATATCTTTGTAGCAGCTCTTCATATTAGCTTCATGGACATATGCTGAGCCATAATCAATTGGGATGGGAAGGATGGGATGGCTAGGAAGGTAGGGGACTGCAGCTGCCCAAATTGCTTGAAAAGTTTCTCTTTCATGGCTTTTAAATGAATATTATAATGTCCACTTGCTCTAAGTTGAACACACTCTCCAATTCTTCATTTTTTCTGGTGTTTGAATCATCCAAGCTTCAAAATACCAGAAAGGAACAAGATCCAATGGCTGAGGGTATTCCAAGTTATGGAAATCTGAATTTGAGAAGTCTTGACATAGTGGTTTCAAGTGTTGGCAGCCCTAACTTCCATGGTTCATCACTTTCTGCTCACACATGCTATTGAGGAGTTCTACCATAATTTAGAAAGCCCTCAAGTAGCTCTATAACTTTCATGTTTTGGAGATTTCCAAATTCTAGATGGAACTAGGTTGAAAAACCCTTCCAAGTTGCTGAAAAAATCACTTAAAAAGGCTAAATAACTTATAATTTTTTTAAGTTATTTCCCTTCTTGAAATGAATTTTGTCATAACTCTAAATCTATGCATTTTTTATCATGGACCACTTTGAGTCTTTTGTAGGACTTTTCAAGAGCTTTCCAATGAGCTTTGAACCACTTCATTTGGATGTGTGGTTGAGGAGTTATAGTCTTGCCCCTTTTGAAACCCTAATTCCCGATTTTTGCAATTACATTTTAACCCTTGACCCAATGGTCATGAAATTTTATGGGGAGGTGTAATATGACATAAGGAACATTTTTGATTCACATCTTGAAGTATAATTCCTTATTGTTGAAGAGTTGACTTTTTGGTCAACCGTTCGATCAATCGGTGACTACCGAGTCGACTGTTGGTGCTCCGGGTATTCTGAGGACTTGAAATTTTTTGAATAGAATTTAATAAGACATAGGAACTTAATGTACCTTGATCCCAACATTGAAACATTTTTTAAATCAAAAGTCAAACTACAATTGATTTTTTCTAATCGAAAACCCTAATCGGGTATCTTGAACTGCAATGTTCTCAATTCCCGGGTGACCACCTCAAATTGGATTCATAATTGATCCAATGGAGTATATTTGATGATGTGGAGACTTATTTGAAGTTGAATTAATCCAAAACATTGATTGATCAGACCACTGAAGCCTCGATTTTGACGGTACGGAATCCTGATTCATCTGCATCTTAACAAAGATAAACTTGAAATTGGTTAAGGTTAGTTAATCAAATGAATATGATCCTACAATGATGATGAGGATCTAAGGGGTCAAAACTTGGGGTGCAACACTCACTACACATAATTACATTTAAATATTCATTATATAATGTGGCGTGTTCTGAGCCTCTTGTTTGAATTACTTTCTGATCAAGTGATTCTGGTTGCATTCCACCTTGGTCCTTCATTGAACACCCCACACGTGATCACCAGTTTTTTTTAGTTTTTGTCTTATTCGCTTGTGGACCTGGGCCTCGCTTGCTGATGGCACCCCCCATCTGAGCCCAGTTGGTTTTTGAACGTGATTTCTTTGCTGTCTGCACCGTCCTTTTTTTATTTTATTTTATTTTTTCATTTTTATTCTGTTTTGTTATCTGTTTGAATTTAATTCATTTAAAATAGTTCCAATGTTCCAAAAATTTCACAAAAATATTTTTTAGAAACTTTAAGATGTCCTTTATTTTTAGGATATTTTTATTTTATTTTTTGGTTTTATTTTAAATTAAAATTGGAATTAAACATTGGAGTTGTTTTGTATGAGTTAAATTTTGACATTGTTTGCTTTTTGATTTGTTTCTCTCATTTCCTTTTTGATCCAATGATTGAAAATTGAGCCTCATCTCAATGATGAGTTGATCAATTTTTTAGGACCATTTTGCCCCTGTGTTGTTGACTTTAGGATTGACTTTTGGTGCTTTTCTTTTGACCCTCGATTCTCCCATTTCAAAGTGGCACATCTTGAATATTATTTGCTTTTGATGGTGCTTTGAGGGGATATTAGCTTTGATCTTTTGGCCTCTGTTTGCAAACTTGTTTGTGCACCTCTTATATTTTATTTGGTAATTTTTGAGCCTTTTTCCTAATTTTGAGATGACTTGTAAGTTAGGTCATTTCATAAGGTGGCTCATACAAGCGCATGACCTAGTTTGAATTGGAGATGACCTTTGTGGATCCATTAAGCTCTCAACTCTTCTTGTTTCATATATTAGACATGTTGAGATTACTGTATGTTCATTTTTAGGTCAAAATTATGTTCATTGCTTGTTGGTTTGTGCTTTCCTTTTGTTGCTTCCATTTAGGGTTTCCATATGTCTTATGCTTGCATTGTTTGTGTGATATCTCTTTTTGTGTGGTTTCTTTTTATGCGCTTCTTCTCATCCTTTCTTCTTTGCATTTCCCATATGCATGCTTGGTTGAGATGAGCTTGTAGAGGCTAATGCCCCACTATTTTCCTCCCACTTTCATTCTACTTGTGCATATTATGTTTGCATTTTCATTTGCATGTTATTTCTTCTTCTTCTTTGGTTCTTCTTTGCCATGTTCCCCATAAGTTCTCTAACCTCTTAAGGTTATGATAGACAATAGGATTCTAAACATGCATGATAACATTAGGTAGTTTCCCTTTTGAATATCAATCTTAGGATCACCATTGCATGACAACTTTAGGTTTGTGTTAGTCCCCCTTTAGTTTGTCCCTTCTCTTCTCATCTTCAAACTTTCATAAAACATCTAATAGAGAATGACAAGTGTTGCACGCTACGAGCCTTAAGCTACTTGAGAAATGGTGATTGAGGGGCCACCTCTCAATGACCTAGAGTGTTTAGTGTACACCCTTTGGGTGATATACGACGCATTCGCTCTTAGGTCATAGTCTCTAGTGCGACATGAGTTACAAATCAAATTCAAAACACTTCTTCTCTAAAAAACACAAAAACAATTCAAACCTTTTTCATCCTTCAGGATTCTAATCAAGAAAATATTTTCAAAAAAAGAGTGTTGTTAACTCTTAGTTCTATCGCAAATGGTAACGCCTAAGTCTCCCATGCTCGAGTTGCATACACCAACTACTAGAACTACTGGTTAACCCTACTCGGGCCTAAAAAACTTTTGAACCAACTGATGTTCATTTTAGCCTAAACTACGTTTGATCTGATCTTTCATACCAGATGAAACTACGTAGGCACAAGACGCGATGTCTTGGCGAGAAACCTTCCCCCCTTTCTCTCCCGTAGTTAGCTGAACTACGTTGACTCTGATCTTTCATACCAGATGAAAGTACGTAGGCACAGAGACGCGATGCTCTGCCGAGTCCTCCTCCTTTCTTTTTCTTTTTGTTCCGCAAGCCTATAGCGTAGATAGTTTAAACATACCCTTAGATAGACAATAAGAGTGGATCCCGTCGAGTACGACGGACGTGAGGGGTGCTAATACCTTCCCCTTGCATAACCGACTCCCGAATCCAGTACTTGGTTGTGATGACCTCGTCTTTTCCCTTTTTTGTTAGGTTTTTCCGATCGTTTCCTTTCCCTCTCTTTAGGATAAATGACGAAAGGTGACGACTCTTCTGTTTTCTGCCGGGTGTTTTTCGCAGTTGCGACAACTGCCATGTCAATCTTCGAAAGGTCTAGATCCTTCCCATTTTATCCTAGCCTTAGGATTGGGGTTGCCACACTCCACGTAAGTTCCTGCCATGGACACTTACTCATTTATTTCCTTTCATTCTAGTCTTAGGATCAGAGTTGCCATGCTCCCCGTAAGTTCTTGCCATGGACACTTATCTTTCCCTTTCAACTTAGTTTTAGGTCTTACCACAGAGACTTACCTTTCCCCCTAGAACCTTGACCACAGTTAAGAGTTCCTCACTCTCATTGAGGGGAACTATGAATGCCCTGATTCCATTCCCGTCAGGATACGTAGGCACGAGATGCAATGTCTTGGCGAGCATACTTAGAAATAACCCCTTAGGTCTCCTTTTAACCCTTTAGCATACAAATAATAGATAAACAAATAACACAAATACTAGCAAGAGGTTCCTGTAGAGTACTACAAATGCTTAGGATGCTAACATCTTCCTTAGGTATAACCAACCCCCGAATCTTAGATCTCCTGCATTGTTTTAAAGTTTAATTAGGTTTTTTTTTCCCGATCCTTACCCTTTCCTTTGGATAAATCAAAGCTCGGTGGTGAACTTCATGATTTGTGATTCAAGTTAATTAATAGCTTGATATCCGATTCTCACCGTAACACCTATATTGAGAGAAAACATGTCAATGAAGCTCTCATTGATGAATGTTTGTCTCTTACTATGCAAGAAGAGTTGAATAAATTTAAAAGAAATAATGTATGTGAAATCGTTCCCAGATCTAAGACTAATTCGGAGATTGGAACCAAGTGGATCTTTTGCAACAAAATTGATGAAAATGAAACTGTTTTAAGAAATAATTTTAGAATTGTTGCGAAAGGGTAAAATCAATAAGACATAGATTTTGATGAAACCTATGCTCCTATAGCTAGATAAAATCCATAAGGTTTCTTTTAGATTTTTCATGCATTTTAAATTTCAAACTCTTACAAATAGATATAAAAAACACATTCTTGAATGGTTATATCCAATAAGAAATGTAAGTTGATCAACCTCTAAGATTTCAAAACTTTTCTTCTCCTAATCATATAGGTAACATCCTACTTATTGACTCAATAATTAATAAATAAAATATAACTTTATCCAAGTAGGAGGTCACTTCACAATCCAATAAGTATGAATGTTACTTCATTTAAAAAAAATTATAGTTCAAACAACGAAATTAAACAAAAGTATGTCATCCATAGCCTCAACAAATCACCCACACCAAAAGTGGTTCAATAAGTACTTTAAATTAAAAGATGCGTAATAGAATAACATAAAGAAAACAGCTCTTTCTCCGGTGTTACGTATCAGAGCAACTCCACTAGTAGACTCAGCTGATAGTAATATGAGGTACATCTCCAACTACTCAGTTACCTGATTGTCTGTACTCCGAGGGAGCACACACACAATAAATACAAAAGGGGTGAGAAATTAATTTGTATAATAAACGAAGTATAATAATTAAGAGAGTGGTGTTCATAAGAACAAATCACATCATTCACAATTACATTATCACCACAACAAATGTACAAGCACAATATAATTACAATGCAATGAGACCCGACAACATTACAGGATGCATGTGGTACCAATTCTCATCAATGGTTCATCATACAAACTCAATTCCCCCTTCGGAATCCCAGACTTCCTCTTTTGAGTTTTAGATAAGTATTTTGTCCCCCTTCGGATCAATGACTTATCTTCTTCAACATATCAACAATGAATGCATGACATGGTAATAACGCAATTAACATAACAATTATAATAACATTTAGTGATCCACAATCGATCACATAATTTCAACCATTCTTAACGTAATCCACCTTTCTGGACCACCACTAATATAATCAAACACACTCTCTCAATCATTCATAGCACATCAAATAATTTGTCAATACGGATCTCGTCCATATTTGTCCCCTCATACATTTCTTTTCCACCTACTACCGACCTCTGATAAAATCGTTAAAAATATTTTATCATTGAAATAAAGTTATAACCCTCTATTTAAATTACCTAATGCTTCAAACCCCGTCCCAAAATTATTTATGATTTGAAAGTTATGATCAAAATCATGCACGAAGGAATAATTAAAAAGTTGTTTTTTTTTCTTCTGAAATTTCCAGCACGATTTTCATCTTCTTCAACCCCAAAAACATCCATGAAATCATCACCAAAAATATTTTATCCCTAAAACATAGTTATAGCCCTCTGTTTCACCTACACAACGCTTCAAACCCATTCCAAAATGATTTACAAGTTGAAAGTTATGATCAAAACTGTGTACAAAGATCTTACTAAAAAAATTTATTTTTCTAAAATTTCTAGCACGATTTTCATCCTCTTAAACCCTAGAAACATCCATGAAATCATCACCAAAACTATTCCATAGTTTAAAACTCAATCATAAACATACCAATATCAATCACCACTTATATTCATATAAGCACACCAGTAAATTTACTATCTCATACCCTACTATCATCATAATCATCATCCCAAACCCTTAGCATACAACAAACATAAAATTCAGCAACAATTCAAAATTTCTTATAATCAAATTTAGCATATAACAATTACAATTCATTCATCACAATCATGGCCACAAATCAACAACAATCATAACATGGCATAAGACCAACCTAAGAAGGTAAGGACCCATCACTACCCTCTCATGATTAGACACCTTTATAGAAATAGTTTCGTCCCTCTTAAATTAGAATTTTAAGCTCCAAACTCTTCTACAATGGCCGTCTTCTTCTTCTTCCTACCCTTATCTCTTTTCTTAACTCTCCATTTTTTAATTCTTTCACGTACGTTCCCCATTCTCTGTTCTCTCCTCACCTTTTTATAAGTAGACCAATTAAATCCCTTAATTTTATTTATTTTTTTAAATCTTATTATTATTATTATTACTATAATACTAAATCAAACTAAAAAAATTATATATATATATATATATATATATATATATATATATATATATATATATATATATATATATATATATATATATATATATATATATATATATATATATATATATATATATATATATATATATATATATATATATATATATATATATATATATATATATATATATATATATATATATATATATATATATATATATATATATATATATATATATATATATATATATATATATATATATATATATATATATATATATATATATATATATATATATATATATATATATATATATATATATATATATATATATATATATATATCTTATTTTCTAAATCATATTATTAGGTCAACTACTCAATAAAATAATAATAAAAACAATACTATCTCTATATTATTATTGTCATTTTAAATACATATTAACTTATTTATTATTACTACTAAATTAATTTAATTACATCTAATAGTAATATTATTAATCTCATTGTATCCAACACCTCATACTTCTCGTTAATTACTACCATACCTCTCACTTAAAATTTTAATATTCTAGGGACACTACCCCATAACAAGGCTCCTTTACTACCTCAACCATTTAAAATACATACAATACAATTAAATTATTCTATAGAATTAGATAATTCAAATGGGGTGTTACAATATCTTCAAGTTGAAAAAGGATATCTACGGTTCAAAACAAGCCCCTCGAGTTTTGTATGATCGTTTGAACAAGTTGCTTGTTGAATTTTTTTCAAAGAGGAAAGGTGTGAGTTCAACTTTCCAATTAGGTGTATTTTAAAATATGTCAAAACTATCATTAACGTTTATGGAAATTTGACCGTGTCAACTGAGTCTACCTGTGCATTTTAGCATTAGTGAGCAATATAACATGTTGGAAAAGGATTAGAAAACATTCATGCATCAAGAAATGATTTTATGCATCTAAAATTGTGAAAAACACTATTGCATGTGGACACATACGATTATAGATCGACATATAGAAGAATTTTTCTTCAACAGGTCAACACATGGAGTCTACAAGTCGACACACGTGCTGCAGTATTAAAGCATGAAGGCTCAGTTTGATGTGCCGCCTCTACAAATCGACACATGATCAGTATAGGTCGGCACATGACTTGCTTAGGTCGACCTACGCATCAAAGTCTTGAAAAATTGCATTGTTTTTCATTCCTTTTGCTTCATACTTGATCATATATATATATATATATATATATATATATATATATATATATATATATATATATATATATATATATATATATATATATATATATATATATATATATATATATATATATATATATATATATATATATATATATATATATATATATATATATATATATATATATATATATATATATATATATATATATATATATATATATATATATATATATATATATATATATATATATATATATATATATATATATATATATATATATATATATATATATATATATATATATATATATATATATATATATATATATATATATATATATATATATATATATATATATATATATATATATATATATATATATATATATATATATATATATATATATATATATATATATATATATATATATATATATGCTACACGCATCATTCTTTTTCAATTATTTTGGTAAAATCATAAACGAAACCTGGAACATACTAAGATTCTTCATCATCTTCAATCTTGGTTTTATGCATACACACAAACAAAGTACACATATTCTTTCATTGTTTGGGTGCCATCTAGAATCAAGATGATAAGATCCAATTTAGCTTGTGGTGTTGTAAATAGGGTTGAGATCTTATGGGGGTTTCAAATAAGAAAACCAAGGTGGGGTTTTCCTTCAAGATCAAAGTGTGGATTTGAAGGATTTGGACAAGATTACTCAAGTTTGGATTCAATTAAGTGAATGCATTGAAGGACTCCAGTTCTTACAAAGGAGTAGCGTGAGACAGTGGATCATCTTGGTAAATCTTAGGTTACAACAGTTGTGCAATTTGGATTCGATCGAGTGAAGGGTTTGAAGGGTTGTGATTCTTACAAAGGAGTAGTGTAGACGGTGAATCAATATGGCATTGTTAGGTGACTAGATTAAGCTCAGATCAAGGGAAGAGAAATTGTTATGATCAACATCAAACTTAGGGTTTGTAAGGTTGTATTGCTATATTTCTCTTGTAAACTACTTTTGCAAAGTAAGGTCAATTTCATGATTTTAATTCGAATTTAAATTGAGGGCAGACGTACTGATAACGAGGCCAATTGGATAACTGCCTAAACAAATCCTTTTGTAATTTGTCTCTCTGTCTCTGACTCTCTCCCCCCCCCCCTCTCTCTCTCTCTCTCTCTCTCTCTCTCTCTCTCTCTCTCTCTCTCTCTCTATATATATATATATATATATATATATATATATATATATATATATATATATATATATATATATATATATATATATATATATATATATCTTTTACATTTCATTAGTAAATTATCGTGTTTATCATTTGTACGATTAATTTGTTTGCTACATTGCTTTGAAAATTATTTGAAAATGTTTTGTCGAGTTGATCACAATCATTTTGATTGTGGTTGGTTTTTAAGATCAAAAGAACTATACAAATTTCTAAACTAAGTCAATTGCACATAAGGTGTTCGATAATTTGCCTTAATAGTGTTTTTTGTTCATCATTGGAAATATAATTTCTTGTTAAATAGCCTTCTAGTAATTGATTTTAAAGCATATTGATTACATTTTCTTATCATAATATCCAATTTTTTTTCACATGCACATATCCAAGCTTTTCGATAGCGGTTCGGTTAGACAAATCGATCCAAGTTACTTTCGTTAGCCATCATTTTTTAAAAACGTTTTTGTCAATCAAATTTTTATTGGGGATCTATTCACCCCCCTCTAGATAAGTTTCCTTAATCTAACAAGTGGTATCACGAGCACCATTTAATTCAGTGTTTCAATACTTGCTTTTTAGAAAATGGCTACCAAACCTAAAAGGGTGTACAGTAGAGCGCCAATATTCGTCAGTGAAAACTATGACTACTGGAAAGTTTGTATGCGTATCCATATCAACTCGATTGATAAAGGGGTATAGGATGCCATCATGAATGGTCCTAATGAAATTACCATGACCAATGTTCAAGGCATCATCACACCTAAACTGGGAGCACAATGGGATGATAATGATAGGAAATTATGGTCACATGATTGGAAGGCACAAAATATTCTTACATCCGCACTCGGTGTTGATGAATATTATCGTGTCTCTCATTATAAGACCGCCAAAGCTATGTGGGATGCATTAGAAGTTTCCAATAAGGGAACTAATGAGGTCAAACAAGCTAGGATCAATACCTTAAATCAAAAGATTAAACTATTTTACATGAAGCATGGTGAAACCATTGCCAAAATGCAAAAGAGATTCGTACATCTTATCAATTGCTTGAAGGCTTTAGGTAATCCTGTCTCCAATGATATAGCTACTAATATGGTTTAAAGATGTCTTAATAGGGAATGGCAACCCAAGGTCACCGCAATTAAAGACGCTTAAGACACTTGATCTCAAAAATCTCTTTGGAAATCTATAAGAACATGAACAAGAACTCACTTGCTTGAAAAAACATGAGAAAAAGCATGAAAAGAAGATGAAGAAGGAGAAAGGTAAACACAAGGAGGAAGAAAAGAAGTACATTTCTTTAAAGGCTTTAAGTTCAAAGTCCTAAAATAATGAGCAAAGTGATTGTGAAACAAGTGATGACGAGAATTTAGATGAAGAAGATATTGGAAATGGTGTAAAGTTCGCAGACAAAAAATTCATCAAGTTTAGAAGACAATTAAACTCATCAAAGGAAGATGATGACAAGAAAGGAAGATCAAGATGTTCATGTTAAAATTGTGAAAAAAACCAGACATTACTAGCCAGAGTGTCCATTGATAGAGAAAGACAAAGAGAAAGGTCATCACAAGAAATCTAGCAAGCCTAGAAGAGCTTATATTTCATGGGAAAGTGATAGTGATTTCTCAAGTGATGAGGAAGAATTATAAAATGTTTGTCTCTCGGCTTACTCTCATGGAAAGAAGAAAAAGAATGTAAGTCACTATAAATATGAACATGTTGATGAATTGTCATATGTTGAGTTGCAAAAAGCTTTTGAAAACCTACGTAGAGAGGCCATAAATGCTTTCAAAAAGCTAGATTCAAACAAAAGAGTCTTTGCATATTTAGAAGCTAAAGTTTCAAAAATTGAAAAGAACATGAAAGCTCTTAAGCAATCTAAGATAGATCTTAAAAAAGTTAAAGATGAGGGTGATGAACCGTCACGGTTCGATTATGAAACATGTCATATTAGGCGAAGAGAGGTAAACATTCTGTTGCACCCCAAAATTTGCCCAACCTTTTTTAGCCTAGGCTTATGTTTCAATTGCATAATCATTTGCATTGGCATCATGTACATAGTGCATTCATCTGCATTGCATAGCATAGGAAAGCTAATCTTAATCAGGGGATCAAGTGTTATTCTTATCTCAAGAGGCATATTCAAGGGTTTCACTCATATTCAATACTACTCAGGTCATCAGGAAAGAATTTGAGCTTTGAAGTGTTGACAGGTTGATCAGTGAGTTCTCCCCTATCTTGAGGTCATTTGGGGATCATCAGAGGAAGTGTGAGCCATGAGCCAAGAGCATGAGGTGTGTATGGATGTTATGAAGAGCCTAGATTACCATTTTTGAGGAGTAACCAAGTCATTGGAATGATTGCAAGAGCCTTAGTTGAAGTCAGTCAACTAGGGTTTTATCTGGGTCAACACTAGGTCAACCCTAGGTCAAAGAAGTGTTTTGAAAGGCATCAAGGATCATTTGAAGAAGGTGGGATTCATTATTTCCTATATGGATATGGATATGGTGTTGTGCCAAAGAAAAATCATAAGGAGTCAAGGAGAAATGGAGTTACCAAATTAGGGTTTCAGTGTAAAATCCCCTAATTTAGGTCAAACTTCAAAGCAGTATAACTCAAGATGCAAGCTTCATATGAATTTCTGGTCCACATGAAACTTGTAGAGTATCTTCATAGCTTTAATTTGAGTGGTGGAAGTCATCAATATGATTTATAGAACTCAAGTTATAGCTCTTGCAAGTTACAGGTCATCTGAGGGCACTGAAATTTGTCTGTGAAAGTTGTCTGTCTTCCAAGCAACTTTTGACCTTCAAGGAAATTTCAAATGGATTTCTGGCCAACATGAGAGTTGTTCCTCATTGTCTTAGATTTCTAGGAAGGTATGGTATGCCTTCATATGATTTGTGGAACTCTACTTATGTCCTTGGCAAGCAAAGGGTATTTTGGTCATTTGAGAATTACAGGTCATTCTTAGCCTATGCCTAAAACTCATACAAGGAAGCTTCAAATGAAAAACTTCACAACATAAACGTTTCTCAAAATGTCATTTTAAGTCTAGAAAATAGGTCATGGAAGTTTGGAAATGCATAGAACTCAAGTTGATAAAAGTTGGTGAAAAATGACTTAAAAATGGCATATAAGTTGAAAAAGTTCAAATGGAAAATTGGTTTGGGCAATCTATAAATCCAAAATGGGTCATGTAATATATCAAATTGATTCTAAACAACATTTTAGAGACTTTGGTTCAGCCACAATTTTGAGATAGGGCTTTAAAAATGGGTTTGTTTTGAAAATTCATTACTTGCATAATAAGGCAACCATGCAAAACTTGGCATGAGGCAAAATTCAGGGTATGTAAGCACTAATACACTTCCAATTTGTCATGAAATGAGATTTTCAAGTGGGCTGCAAAGTGTATGAGAGGAGATATTACATGAGATGATAAGTTCCATTATGCCATATCATGAGAAATCCATGAGATATTCCACACTCTCCTAGAGGGATCCAGAATGTTCTAGACATTTCCATCATCATCTATATAATGAGTAGAGAAGGTTGGTGAAAAAGGTTGGTGAAAAGAGAGAGAGAAAAGTGAGAATTTCGTTGTTGCTTCAATTGTAAAAAAGAGTGAAACTCCATATTCAGCACCAATTCAATTGATTCTTCTTCTTCATTCCTGATCCATTGATCTTGTTGAGTGCATAGAAGCTGCTTCAGAGGCTTATCCATGGAGGATTGAAGAGTTAGGGTTGAAATTGCAAGAATCCATATCAGATTCGAATCTCATACTACAAGCCTTCATCTTCCAACTTTTTGCAAACAGAAACAAGAGCATCATCTAAGGATCATTTGTGAGGGATTGCAAGCACTGAATCGAGCCAATTTTCATCTGTTCCAACAAGAATTGCAGGTATGCATTTTGATCTCTCCACCACTATTTATGCATTGTTAGTTAGAAGGATTAGGTTAGAAATGTTAGGGATGATCAGAGGATTAGTTTTAGAGACTTAGGGTGAATTTCGTGAGGATTGATAACAGGATGTTGAAACTTTGATGATCAAGATTGGTTAGGTTAGTGAGTGTTATTGTACACACCATAGCATGTTGAGATCAGTGTGGTGTGGAGAACGCATTAGTACCATTGGAATCAAGAATTGTGAGAGTCCATCTCAGTGACAGTTTGGTACACCATGAACTTCTAGCTATCGGGTTTCACTCTAGGGTTGGTTTCAATCCAAACTTTTGGCACCACCGTGTTCATGGGAGAGAGTAGAGCAATTTTGCTCTTTATAGTTTAGGTTTTCATGGCCAATCGAGTGAGAACAGAGGGGATGAAGGTGTGTGCATGGGGAGTGGTTTTTCCTGAAACCCTAGCAAGAGGTAGGTGATGATGTTTTAGGCGTTGGATCAGAATTAAGACTTTGACTCAGAAATTGATCCAACGGCTGCAATTCAAAGCCAAAAACGGAGGGAATGTCCAAAGCACGAAACGCAGCGTTTCATTAAATGAAACGCGTGGGCCTGAGTACAAATCTTGCTATCCCTACCTCACGTGCATGGCCCATTTCAATTTTAACTGGAAATTGTTGCTTTTCACACCGTAGGTTTTCCATTTTTCTTTTATTTTTCATTCAATTTTCTGATTCTTGCTGGGCCTAGCGCCTTTTGCTAATGCCACCCCAACTTCCCTGGCCCAACCAAAATGAACTGAGCGCATATACTAAACGCACCCCCTCTCTTATTTTCTTTTATTTTGTTATTTTCATTTTCTTTAATTTTCTTTGATCTTGTAAAATCCATATAAAAATGAAAAAAGCTTATTTTTAATTGCTTCTTTTTGCATTAGGTCAATAATTCTATTAAGAAAAATATCCATAAATAAAATTAGCATTTTATTTTGTCTCAGTATTTTTTGTGCATTTTTCTTTTAAATAGCTTTTTAAGTGATTTAGTTTAGCACTTAATTTTGTTGATTTTAGTTCAATTAGCTCCCCTTAGATTTAAGGTCCATTCTTTTTAGGGTGATTAACTTAGGACTTTAGCTTCCTCATAGGATTTAATTCATAATTTTAGGATTAATTTTTAGATGATTTGATTAGGTGGGATTAGAGTGGTTAAAATTAGGGTTTTAAGTGAACATAGGTGAGATAGATCATTTCTTTTAGGAATTTTGATTTGATTTTAGGGTATGGGACTATAGGGGTTATGGGTAGATAATAGATCCCTTAGAAAAAATTAGGCTTCCCCTATTACTATTAGTATATTGCTTGTATTTGATTGACTGTGTGGTGTGCCCTCTCTAGGGTTATTATTTGACTGTGTGGGGTATTGGGTTTGTTTGGGGCTTGGGGTTTGAGCTGAAGACTGTGTTGATGAAGCCCATTTGAAGATCAAAGAGAATGAAGACCAACTTCCAGAGTTGATGAGGAGTATCTCTTGCTAGCAGCTGTTGAAGGTTATAGGAGTTAGGCAAAGCTCTAGAGTAGAAAACTTGATTCACAAACATGGAAGGTCTTGATTGCCTCCATCCCTCTCTATGATGCAGAGTCTCTCTAAGACACTCACCCCCTTCCTTTGGAAGTCTTGGTGATAATGTCTAAGAGATAGAACTCTTGAGAGAAGTACTCTATGTGTTGTTGGCAGTCTGTTTGCCACCTTTGGTGGTCAACTAATTGCTTAACACCCCAGTTCACTCTTGTGATTGGTTCCTCAGCTGGGAGATTGGGACTTGAAGAAAAGCTCTGAAGATTGATGATAGAGACCTTGCTTGAAGGTTGTGAAGATGAAGACTGATGCTTGCTTAAAGCTTGTAGATGGTTGAAGATGACTTGAAGTCAGATGCTAATGAAGACTGCTTTGCTGTTTAGCTTTTGCTGTTGATATTTTTGATGTATTGATTGAATTTCCCTGATTGTATTGCTTGTTGTTTAACCTGTGGGGTTGAAAGTGAATTCTGTTCACTTTTTCCTATTGTTTTCTAGGTTCGAGGTTGAGTGGGGCTCCCTTGCCTCGCTTGTATTGTTGCATCCATGCATTTTACTGCTTTATTGTATATATGCTATTGTTTCTGTTTCCGCTTATCCCTTAGGATCTCTGTTTCTCTCTGCGCAAGAGAGGAGCATGATAGACGTTAGGAGTTAACCCATGCATGATAACATTAGGGTAGATTTTATTCCCTTTTTAACCCTAGGATTTGTAGAGTGTCATCTCTTCTTTCTTCAAAACAACAGAAAAACATTAATAAAGGTTATAACAGAAATCAATTCATTTCTTCCGTCAAAAGATTTGAACAAACATCAACCTTTTTGCAATAAGAAAACCCTTGTTTAAGGTGAGATTTTTCATAAAAGACACTTGAACAGCTTGTGTCGTACGTGGCCCGAACTACGTTTGCTCTGATCTTCCATGCAGTGTGGAAGTACGTAGGATTAGGATGCGATATCCTAGCGAGCAACCTTCCCCACCTTCACCCGTAGTTAGGCGAACTACGTTGACTCTAATTTCTCGTTCCAGACGGGAATACGTAGGCATAAAGTGAGATGCTTTACCGAGTCGTGTTTTCTTTTTCTTTTTCAGACCTCATCCTTTAGTTTAGATAGAAGTGTAATCCGTAAAAACAAGCAAGCGTGGATCCCGTCGAGTACGACGGACGTGAGGGGTGCTAATACCTTCCCCTTGTGTAACCGACTCCCGAATCCAGGTTTTGGTTGCGATGACCATACCTTTTCCCGTCTTTGCGTTAGGTTTACTTCGAGCGTTTCCTTTCCCTCCTTTGGGATAAATAACGCACGGTGGCGACTCTTCTGTATTGCCGGCGCCGATTTTCGCAGTAGCGACAGCTGGCGACTCTGCTGGGGATCCAACGTCCCCTGGCTGCTAAGGACTGCGATAGTTCCTTATGCATTTGGGATCCAACGTCCCTTAAGAGAGTCAATCCTAGCACTTGTTTTCCCGTCGAGGATTTTGTATGGATTTATATTTCTGTCATTTACTTTCAGCATTATATTATTGTTATTATTGCTGTGTTGGGGTGTGACGGGTGTTCCATGATTGAGAGATAAGTCGGACCTGGGCTTGAGTGCACCTAGATTTAGAGTGGAAATTAGTGGGCGCGCACGTGCTTTGCATGTCCTAGTGTCCCGCGAAATCCACACTCAGACGAGGTTCTTCTGGTTGGCCTTCTGTCCTGCCCTTTGGGTGGCTCGGGTTGCTGGTTAGTTGGATTGTCGACTTTGGGAACCGATCATTTGGAAGTTGGCTAAGTGAGGCCTCTTCAGGATTTGATGATGCCACTCCTTCTGGGAATCGTATCATCAACCCTGAAAGTCTGTGACGCTGACGACCGCATAGGATGCCATACCTTTGTCAGTTACTAGGACATCTACCTGTGAGAGGGTTTGGGGTTATGCAGGTAACTAGACCTTCAGATACCGGTTATTTCTTGATCTGAGATCCTGGGTATTTATGGACAGTGATGAGGTCTATCAGAGACCAGTCAGAGTTATGGTATGAGGTCTATCAGAGACCAATCAGAGTTATGTTGTGGGGTCTATCAGAGACCGGTATTGGAGCTTTGTATTGGGTCTATCTGAGACCAGGGTTTGAGGAATTCTGGAGGGTCTATCTGAGACTTTTGATATGGTTCGGGCTTCTTAGCTATGGCATTTGGTCCCTGTTGCATGTTACTTGCATTGCATTGTTTGCATAATCATTATCATTGCATCCCATTAACGTGTGTCTGTGCTGCAGGTGCATTTGCATATTCCCTGGTTCTAGTGGCTGGACTTCTGAGTATTGATCATGGCTGGTTTGAGGATGACAGTTGCCTATAAGCTACCTATCCCTGATATTACTCCCCTCCTGGGCCTGATTTCTCTTGCAGATGAGGATGTCCGTAGAAGCTTCAGGCAGAGTTACGGACGGCTGTTGAGTTTGGTTCGCAAATCAACTGATGATGAATTGAATGGGTTGTACACGCTGATGCAATTCTATGACCCTGCTTTGAGGTGTTTCACGTTTGCTGATTTTATCTTGGGGCCCACCATGGAGGAGTATGTAGAGTTTACTGAGATGCCGGTACAGAATGCAGTTCCTTTTATTCACTCTGCTGCTGAGCCCAATTTGGAGGATTTAGTTAGGGCCTTGCACATGAATGCTTCTGAGCTATTGATGACTTCTTGGCGAGGGGTTCCAGGTTTCTCTCTCCAGTTTCTGGTTGGTAAGGCTCAAGAATACGCCAAGAATGGGTGTTGGGTGGTCTTTAACGCTGTTTTTGCTCTATGCATTTATGGGATAGTGCTGTTTCCCAATTTCCCAAACATCGTGGACATGGATGCATTTCATCTGTTTGCTGCTGGCAACCCGGTACCCACATTGATCGGGGACTTCTACCATTCAATGCACTACAGAAATGAGAACAGGAGAGGCAAGAACGTCTCTTGTTGCGTGCCTTTGTTGTACATGTGGTTTAAGAGCCATCTTCCCCTGAAGGGACCTTTTGTGGATAGTGCAACTACAGCTGACTGGCCAGAGCGTATGATGAGGCTGTCTTCTGAAGACATTGAGTGGTTTGACCGAGACTTGCTGGGGTCTGAGCTTATTTTCAGTTGTTCTGGGTATCCTAATGTTCCTTTGATAGGAAGAAAAGGGTGTATCAATTACAACCCATCTCTGTTCGTCCGCCAGTTTGGATACGCGTTGAAGAACCCACCTCAGGAGGAAGAAGTACAGGAATCTCTGTATTTCACCGGTGATTTGAATGGAGAGCTACTAGCCAAGCTTCAGCGTGCCTGGACGCGTATTAACAGAAAAGGGAAACCACTGTTGGGGAAGAATGATTGTCAGGCATACACACCCTACAAAGTTTGGATCCAGGAGAGGGCAAGACAGTTACTGATGCCATTTCCAGCTGCGTCGGTCCCTGTTCATACTCCGGTGGAGGAGCCAACCACTGTCACTATGGAGGTCTACGAGCGATTTGTGAAAGAAAAGGAAGCCTTGATGAAGATGAATGAAGAGTTAGAAAAAGAGCTAGCTCAGATGCGTAGTGAGAAGAATAAGGCCGTACGTTCTTTCCAACAGCAGATCGAACTAGTAAACAGGCTAGGTGCTGAGTTGACTGAGGAGAAAAAGAAGCGTGAACGTCTGGGTCAAGAGTTCAGAAGCTCTCATGACATGTTGGAGTCCAAAAAGAAAGCACTCGACGCCGCTCACCGAGAAATCTCTTCTTGTAATAAGACATGGAATGCTACGCTAACCAACAACAAAAAGAGGGAAGATAAATTGAAGCAGCAAATTTCTGAACTCGAAGAGCAGTTAAAGGCTATCATTAAGAAGCATGAAGAGGAGGTAATGGCCAGATATAGTCTCCAGAATGCATTGAACAAGGCCATCGAAGGCAGGAACGAAGCTGTGTCTCAGAAGCGGAAGCTAGAGGATCGCTTCGGAGAAGGGGCATGGGAGGAAACCGCTGGTGACGTGTGACGTGTTCTCAAACGAAGAAATCAACTTGTCGAGGGGCTGCTTACCCGACCAAGCCATCCAGAGACTAAGAAGTTACTAGAAGAGTACCAGGCTCATGAGTATACTTGACCATTTCGTATATTAGTGTGTATGCTTTATTTGCATTCGTGCTGACCATCACCAGGATTGTTGGTTGAGGTCATGCCCTCTTATTGTATACTCAGTGATATTGTATTCTTGGATTTCTCTGCAATATACGAGGTTTTCTATGACTCGGCTCCAATCACCGTATTGCTAGCACTGTCACTGCACTGGCACATTCACACTAGAATCGGGGAATGATAATCCCTAATGCACAGACACACATTGCATTTTGCATACATACTCATATTTGCATTACAGGTTTGTGATCCGTGTATCTTATCTCCTGCATCCGTTCCAGGTATTTTCAGGATTGCAGAAAAGCGGGTCCACCGTTACTCTACAAGGATTAACCAGAAGAAGATCATGGACAACGTGCAGAGTGAAATGCAAGAGATGCGTGACAGGATGGCCCTGCTCATGCAAACCATGGAGACCATCGCCAAAGGACAAGAGCAGCTGCAGAATCTGGTTCAACCGATAGTCGCACGGGCTGAAAACAACGGGACACCGCATGGTGAAAACATTGCTGCTTCTCCCCGAATTGAGAATCGTCAAAGTGCTGATGCTATTCCTGTAACCGGTTTGAATGCTGGAGAAACTGGTCCTGTAGGTGGAGGTGGGAACACCGGTAACATGAATGTCCATACAGATACTGCTGGGGTATTTGTGGGTAATGTCAACCAGGGTTTCAATGGAGGCGTTGAGAATGTCGGAATGAATGGTATTAATGGTAACCAGGGCTTCAATGGTGTGAACATGGGGTATGGCAGCATGGCTGGCGCCGAGGTTGGGTTTGGTGGCTATGGTAATCTTGGATATGGAACTGGCGCATACAACGCTCAAGAGATGGGTAATTTGAGGTATGACCCCAGGTACTTCCAAACGGGTCCGGGCCGTGATGCAGATTACGTTGGATATGATGCAGTACCTCGCTGGGAGGATCGTCAGGAGGATGTGTTCTCTGGTCAGAACAAGGGTTATGAAAGAGCCAGGGATGACAACCATCGGATGAGATTGCTAGAAGAGAAAGTGAACGGATTGGCCAGCCAGAATGCTCTTGGGCTGGATATGTCAAATATGGGGTTAGTCCCAGGGTTGAGGGTCCCGCTGAAATTCAAAGCGCCGTCATTTGATAAGTGCAAAGGAGATACATGCCCTAGGGTGCATGTACGCGCGTTTTACAGGCGCATGTCTGAGTATTCTGAGGATGAAAAGATGCTAATGCACTTCTTCCAGGATAGCCTGTTAGGGCCATCGCTGGAGTGGTACATGAGCTTGGAGCCTACTCAGATCAGGAGTTGGAAAGAGCTGGCAGAGGCTTTTGTTCGACATTATCAATATAATAGTGATCTCGCCCCTAACCGAGTCCAGTTGCAGAGCATGTCTCAAAAGTCTAGCGAGAGCTTTAAGGAATACGCCCAGAGATGGCGAGATTTGGCTGCTAGGGTGCACCCTCCTATGGTGGAGCGCGAAATGATGGATATGTTCATAGGAACTTTCTCTGGAATGTACTATGATCGGTTGCTCAATTTTTCGATGAGTACTTTCTCTGAGTTGATCTTGATGGGGGAGCGCATTGAAAATGGGGTAAAGATTGGTAAAATTCAAGCGGGTGAGTCCAGTTCCGCAGGAGGTACTAAGAAGACGTTTGGTGGTAAAAGGCAGGGTGATACCAACGCTGTATACAATGCTCGACGAAGGAATAAAAGTCAGAACTGGCATCAACAGTCACAGGTTGCAAGTGTAACCATTCCAGGGCCTTCTCAGCAGCAGAGACAACAACCACCGCAGCAGGCTCAGCAGTAGCCTAATAATAATCAGCGCAGACTTCAGAACCCACGACCGAGGAGAGTATTCGAAGTACCGCCGGTATCATATGCAGAACTCCTTCAAACTTTGTTGAAATTGCAGTTAGTCGAGAAGAGGACCTTAGCACCACCAACTGGGCAGCCACCAGTCGGATATGATGTTAACGAGCACTGTGACTTCCATTCGGGTGCACCAGGGCACAATATTGAAAATTGCCTAGCTTTCAAGCATAAAGTACAGGATTTGCTTGATAGTACGGCTATTAATTTCGGGAAGGAAGGTCCCAATATCACGCAGCAGCCAATGCCCAAGCATGGTGGGGCTGGGGCCAATGCAATCATGGTAGATGATGAGTTGAACTTGGTTTCGGAAGTGAGTGAGCTGAAAACGCCTTTGTGTTACGTAAAGCAGCGTTTATTGAAAGGAGGTGTTTATCCCGGATGCAGTGAAGAGTGTGTTGACTGTTTGGTTCAACCTGAGGGCTGTGAGAAGTTGAAAAGGGGAGTTCAAGGTTTGATTGATGAAGGAACTTTGCAGTTTGACAGGTCTGTGGGGCGAGAGAAGTCTGTTGAGACAGAATCTGAAGAAGAGCGTAGGGAGATTGCTACGATTACCATTCCGTTCAAATCGGTGACAATTTCGGCATCATCGAAAAGGTCGACCATTACTATTACCAAGGTCAAGCCAGTCCCTTATGAAAGCACAAAGGCAGTCCCGTGGTGCTATAGTGTTGAGGTGTATTGTAATAGGGAAAAGATTGACTTGAATGATCCGCCAGCGGGGTCCGTGGATAACATAGTGGGAGCGGGCGGTATAACCCGGAGCGGGAGAATTTTCACTTCACTTGAGGTCGAGGCAGAGAGGCTGTCCAGGGGTAAGAACAAAGTTGTTGAGGGGGAATCTTCGGGGAGTAAGGAGAAAGAGCCGATAACCAAAGATGTGGAAGAATTCATGAGGTTGATCCGCAAGAGTGATTACAAGATTGTAGAGCACCTGCAGCAGACCCCGTCAAAGATCTCCATATTATCGCTGTTGTTGTGTTCTGAGGCGCATAGAAATGCCCTGTTGAAGGTACTTGAGACATCCTTCGTGCTGCAAGAGATTTCAGTTAATCAGCTGGAGGGAGTTATGGCACATGTTAACGCTGGGCATGGTCTGGGATTCACGGATTTTGACCTAACGCCTAGAGGGCGTGATCACAATAATGCCTTGCACATCTCCATTGAATGCCGGGGCACTATTTTATCCCATGTGCTGGTAGACACTGGGTCCTCGTTGAACGTGTTACCAAAGAAAGCCCTGTTGAAATTGGATACCCGTGGGTTGTTGTGCACCCCTAGTGATTTGGTAGTGAGGGCCTTTGACGGAACAAGGAGGTCAATATTCGGGTCAATAACATTACCCATCCAAGTAGGTCCGGAGGTGTTTGATGCAGTGTTTTACATCATGGACATCCAGCCTGCATATAGCTGTTTGATCGGGAGACCTTGGATTCATGCCGCTGGGGCAGTGACTTATACACTCCATCAGAAGATGAAATATATGGTTGAAGGGAGTATTGTGGCGGTGTGTGGCGAAGAGTATATCTTAGTCAGTCATTTGTCTTCCTTCAAGTACGTGGAGGTAGATGGAGAGATTCATGAAACGTTGTTTCAAGCGTTCGAAGGGGTGAAGGTTAAAGAAGAGGCTCCGTTAAAGGGTGAAGGGCAAGAGGTGGTCGTCTCCTCATATAAAGAAGCCAAGGCGTTGGTACAAGCAGGAGAGACTCAGAAGTGGGGGCAGATTCTGGACATCCCAGTGAAGCAAGATAGGTATGGCTTGGGGTACCACCCATCTCCCTCGCAGAGTGTGCCCAAGTACAAGGGACCTGTGGTGTTCACGCCCGGAGGAGTTAGCTTCGAAAGGATCAACGCCGTGTCTGATACGGAGGAAGTGGACAGCGATTGCGACATGGACACATGGATTCGACCCAGCACGCTGGGGCAAAGCCTATGCAACTGGTCCATCCAGGACGTCATTCAAGTCACCAAACAGTAATGCATTGTTTTTTCAATCATTGTATGATCACATGCCTTGCCCGGGGCATCGATGATCTTGTCTTAGGGCCTGACTGTTTACCTGTATGTTTGCATGATCAATAAATGACGGCGTTTTTTACATTCAAATATTGTGATCCTTTTCTTTCTGTTTTTATTTTTCAATAAAATGGCAGCGTGGTTATGCATTTTGCTGGTACATCATTTTGAAGCACTTAACCGTTTCCCTCGCAGGATTCATGAATTTTCAGATGACACCGACCAAAAACTTCCTATGACTCGTTTAGACTTCGAGCATCCGATCTTCCAAGCGGAGGAGGAGATTGTGGAGGATAGTGACTTACCAGAAGAGCTTAGTCGGTTATTGAAGCAAGAGGAGAGAGTCATTCTGCCTCACCAGGAAGAGATTGATATTGTCAACTTGGGGTCTAAAGAATGCGTCAGGAATATCCGTATAGGGGCTGCATTGCAAGTTGACATCAAACAGGAGCTTATTGAGATACTGCGTGAATACAGTGATATATTCGCTTGGTCCTACGAGGACATGCCAGGGTTGGATACTGATATGGTTGTTCATCGTCTGCCGTTGAGGGAAGATTGCCCGCCTGTGAAGCAGAAACTCAGAAGGACTCATCCTGACATGGCCGTAAAGATAAAGGAAGAAGTGCAGAAGCAATGGGATGCTGGATTCTTGGCTGTTACCACTTATCCCACTTGGGTCGCTAATATTGTGCCTGTGCCAAAGAAAGATGGCAAGGTTCGAATGTGTGTTGATTATAGGGATCTAAACAAAGCGAGCCCGAAAGATGATTTCCCGCTGTCGCATATTGATGTGTTAGTTGACAACACGGCTCAGTTTTCAGTGTTCTCCTTCATGGATGGATTTTCGGGGTACAATCAGATCAAAATGGCTCCGGAGGATATGGAAAAAACGACCTTTATCACCCCGTGGGGAACCTTCTGTTATAAGGTGATGCCCTTTGGTTTGAAAAATGCTGGGGCAACGTACCAGCGGGCCATGACAACGCTTTTTCATGACATGATGCACAGAGAGATTGAGGTGTATGTCGATGACATGATTGCCAAGTCTCAAACAGAGGAAGAACACCTGGTTAATCTGCTGAAGTTGTTCAAGAGGCTGAGGAAGTTCAGGCTGAGGCTGAATCCTAATAAATGTACCTTCGGAGTGAGATCCGGGAAGCTACTGGGGTTCATTGTGAGCAAGAAAGGAATCGAGGTCGATCCTGCAAAAATAAAAGCAATACAAGAGATGCCAGCACCGAGAACAGAAAAAGAAGTTCGTGGGTTCTTAGGGAGGTTGAACTACATTGCTAGGTTCATCTCTCACCTAACGACCACGTGTGAACCATTATTCAAACTGTTAAAGAAAGATCAAGCGGTGGTCTGGAACGACAATTGCCAAAGGGCATTTGAAAAGATAAAAGAATACTTGCAGGAACCTCCGGTGTTAATACCCCCAGTAGCAGGACGACCACTGATTATGTACCTGACGGTTCTGGAGAGCAGTATGGGTTGTGTTCTCGGTCAACATGACGAGACAGGACGGAAAGAGCATGCGATTTACTACTTGAGTAAAAAGTTCACGGATTGTGAATCTCGATACTCTATGCTCGAAAAGACGTGTTGTGCATTGGCGTGGGCTGCCAAACGTCTAAGACAGTACATGCTGAACCATACGACCATGCTGATATCGAAGATGGATCCGATCAAATATGTGTTTGAGAAGCAAGCGCTCTCTGGAAGGATTGCTAGATGGCAGATGGTATTGGCAGAATACGATATCCAGTATGTTTCCCAGAAGGCCATTAAGGGAAGTGTTCTGTCCGAATATCTCGCCGAACAGCCGATTGAGGATTATCAGCCTATGAAGTTTGAGTCTCCTGATGAGGACATAATGTACTTGAAAGCTAAAGATTGTGACGAGCCGTTGCCTGGTGAAGGTCCTGAGCGGAGTTCCCAGTGGCAATTGATTTTTGATGGGGCTGTTAATTCGTACGGTAGCGGGATCGGGGCAATCATTACAACTCCCCACGGGTCGCACATCCCGTTCACAGCCAGATTGACTTTTCCAGTGACGAATAACGAAGCAGAGTACGAAGCTTGTATTATGGGGTTAGAGGAGGCTATTGATCTGAGGATCAAGAATCTGGACGTATATGGGGATTCAGCATTGGTTGTGAATCAGATTAAGGGAGAGTGGGAGACACGCCAACCTAATCTGATACCGTACATGAATTATGCGAGAAGGTTGCTACCTTTCTTTGATAAAGTAGAGTTTCATCATGTACCTCAGGCGGAGAATCAAATGGCAGACGCCCTTGCAACATTATCCTCGATGTATAAGGTCAACTACTGGAACAAGGCTCCCAGGATTGTCATATCTCGCCTTGATAGGCCGGCCTTTGTGTTTTCAATTGATGAAGCATCTGACGGTAAACCGTGGTATTTCGACATACAGAACTTCCTGAAGAATAAGGAATATCCGGCTGGGGCATCCAGTCGTGATCAGAAGACTCTAAGGAGATTAGCAGGCAACTTCTATCTGAATCCCGATGGTGTTCTGTATAGAAGGAACCACGATTTGGTACTCCTCCGGTGTGTAGACGAGAAGGAAGCCAACTTGCTCATGGAAGAGGTCCATGAGGGAACTTTTGGTACACATGCTGGTGGGCATGCTATGACTCGAAAGTTGTTGCGGGCGGGGTATTATTGGTTGACGATGGAAACTGACTGTTTTAAGTTCGCCAAGCGGTGTCACAAGTGCCAGATCTATGCTGATAAGATCCAGGTGCCACCCAGTCCACTGAATGTTATGGCTTCACCGTGGCCTTTCTCCATGTGGGGAATCGATATGATTGGCAAGATTGAGCCTACTGCTTCTAATGGGCATCGCTTCATTCTGGTCGCGATCGATTACTTCACCAAGTGGGTGGAAGCAGCATCTTACGCCAATGTGACGAAGCAGGTGGTGGCCAGATTTATCAAGAGGGATATAATTTGCAGATACGGTATTCCTGAACGAATTATTACTGATAATAGTTCGAATTTGAACAACAAGATGATGAAAGATCTGTGTCAGGATTTCAAGATCGAGCATCATAATTCATCCCCCTACAGACCCAAGATGAATGGCGCTGTTGAAGCGGCCAACAAGAACATAAAGAAAATTGTTCAGAAGATGGTGGTAACGTATAAGGATTGGCATGAGATGCTGCCATTCGCTTTGCACGGTTATCGTACTACAGTGCGTACATCAACCGGGACAACACCGTTCTCACTAGTATATGGCATGGAGGTTGTCCTGCCATTGGAGGTTGAGATACCATCTTTGAGGGTTTTGCTTGATGTCCAGCTTGACGAGGCAGAATGGGTGAGAAGTAGATTGAATCAGCTGAGCTTGATAGATGAGAAAAGACTGGCATCCATTGCACATGGTAGGCTGTATCAGAGTCGGATGAAGAAAGCGTTCGACAAGAAGATTCGACCTCGAAGCTTTCAGACGGGTGATCTTGTGCTGAAAAAGATTTTCCCACCGCAATCGGATCACAGGGGCAAATGGACTCCCAATTATGAAGGTCCATACGTCGTGAGAAAGGTCTTCTCTGGAGGAGCCTTATTGTTATCCACCATGGATGGTGAAGACTTTTCGTCCCCTGTGGACTCGGACGCAGTTAAAAAATACTTTGCTTGAAATTGACCCGCTGGACAGTAAAAAGAGAGTCCAGGCAAAAATGGGGCATCCTGGCGAACCAAAAACAGAATAAAAAGGTTCGGGCAAAAGTTAGGGATAAAATGAAAAAATGTACACCCGCGAAGTTGAAAACCTACACTGGGCGGCTTCGGCAAAAAAGGGTATCCCGGTGAATCGAAAACCCGCAAAGGGCGATTCACGCAAAAGTTAGGGATTTGAGAAGCAAATGACTGCGGTCCAAGTTTGATTGTTAGTGGTTTGGGAGCATTTGGGGGTCAACTATCCAAAGCAATTTCTTCTGAAGACAGAGATCGGGAAAGTGTCAGAGTCCGACGAGTCATAGGAGGATCGGTTCGTGGTGTTCGTCTGTAACACGTTGCCGACATGTGTACAAATTTTATTCTGTATATTTATATACTTCTACATTTTGTTTATGTGTGACTACCTCTTTTCAGGAGTTGCATCTGATGTACAAATCTTGCCTATTCTCAGGCCGTTATCAATAAAGTGTTTTGTTCAGTGTAATGTGTGACTTTGGTTTTAATTTTTTAAAGTTTTGTTTGTAAAAAACGCCGATGTTTTGATAAACTTACATGCGTGTAAACAGGCGGGCCTCGGCCGATGATTGTTAAAACCGGAAATTACCTGAATGATTGTCGTGGGTGATTACCAAGATGTTTCTTTTTTGCATAGCTTGCCTTGTGTTTTCTTGTCGACTTTTGCAGGTATTCAAAAGCTCGCAAAGTTCCCCGCTAGAGTCCATGGCAGGCAGGTACCCTCCCCAAGGGATGAACGTTGTGTCCTTCCCCAGTGAAGTCGCCCCAGGCGAAATTGAATGTTGTCTCCCCAGGAGAGTGGAGATTGCGTCAAAGGAAAAGATCAATGTATCTTCAGTAGTTCAGAATTGGCTTATCAAGCAGAGCAGAGTCCTCCCCAGCAAGGGTCGAGACGAATATAATTAACTTCCCCAAAGAGTTTCTGGCGTAGTGCGAATCAGAGCACACCGGTCAACCCCTAGCTCAGTGATAGCAGGATGAAGTACCCCCACAGGGCGTAATCAGAGTGTTGATACCTTTGAAAGCAGTTTCCGGGATTGCTTTTCTCTTTCCTCACCAGGTTGATCCTTCCTCGTCAGGACGATCACCTTCAGCAGAGGTTGAAGTTTTGAGTTTGTGAGCTACCTTCCCAGCAGGATGGTTATCCCCAGCGGAGTTAGTTCATCTTTCCAACATTTATTTTGTTGGAAGCGTATCGGTAGTATTCCGGTCATCCCCAGCGGATCCAGTGTGTCTTCAGCATTTATTTTGCTGAAGTAACTCTTTGCATAAGCATGCATCATGAGCATTTGCATTTTACCCGAATACGTAGCATTTCCATGCAGTATGGAAGCATTACGTCATTATCAAACGTGCATTTTGAAACATAAGCCAGGTGGTTACCTCTTCGGTTTCTGATGTGTTGTTCCCTACCGATAAGAGAAATCGTGATTCAGGAAGATGCTGTTTTATGGTCAAAGTACGCAGTGATCGTATGTGTACCATATACGGGGTTCATATTGTAAGGCACGCAGTGATCGTGTTGATTTTGAGATGTTGATTTGTGGCCCAAGTACGCAGTGATTGTATTTGTACCATATACGGGGTTCATGTTGTAGGACACGCAGTGATCGTGTTGATCTTGGTATGTGTATCTGTGGTCGAATGGCGCA
Source organism: Lathyrus sativus (assembly GCA_963859935.3). Lineage (NCBI taxonomy): Eukaryota > Viridiplantae > Streptophyta > Magnoliopsida > Fabales > Fabaceae > Lathyrus > Lathyrus sativus. The sequence goes on from OZ012739.1 coordinate 423,081,655, forward strand.
GTGATCGTATTCGTCCCGATCTAAGAAGATTGTTTTGTAAAACACGCAGTGATCGTGTTGGTATCGTCTCAGGGTTTTATTGAGTAGGACGCGCAGTGATCGTGTTCATTTGATTGGTGGTGTAGGACACACAGTGATCGTGTTTACCATATCGTGTGATGTTTGTTGGTCGATATACGCAGTGATCGTATCTGTCAGTTATACAGTGGTTATAGATTGACACGCAGTGATCGTGTTCATCCAGTTTTTGTTAGGCGGTGTACGCAGTGATCGTATTCGTCCGTTATACGGTTTGGTTATGGGGTGAGGCACGCAGTGAACGTGTTCATCTGGTTGTTGGTGGCCGAAGTACGCAGTGATCGTATCCGCCCCATGTTTGAAGGCACGCAGTGATCGTGTTTTCCTCCAGTCAAGAGGGCCGTGACATGAAGTGCGCAGTGATCGCGTTCACCCTATGTATGGTTAGAATATGCAGTGATCGTATTCGTCCGGTTAGGTGGGTCAGTTGAGACACACAGCACGCAGTGATCGTGTTTTCTCCAGTCAAGAGGATCGTGGCTTAGAACGCGCAGTGATCGTGTTCAAACGCGCAGTGATCGTGTTCAAGATACGCAGTGATCGTATTCGTATAGCATGCAGTGATCGTGTTAATAGTACCATGGGAACTTTTGATGCGGAGCACGCAGTGATCGTGGCTATCGTATCAGTTGGTTTTGTTGGTCGGCATACGCAGTAATCGTATTCGTCCTATTACATGGGTTGGTTTTGTGGCACACGCAGTGATCGTGTTGACATCATTTTGGGGTTTGTTGGTCGAGATGCGCAGTGATCGTGTTCATCATATTGGTGGTTGAAGTACGCAGTGAACGTGTTCGCCTCTTCTATGTGGATTTATTCCGTCTGGCACGCAGTGATCGTGTTTATCTCATCCGGTTAGACTTATGGTCGATATGATTTTGGTTGCAACACAGCACGCAGTGATCGTGTTCGTCGTGTTTGTCCCTTTAGTGGATGTTGTTTGTGATACACGCAGCGGTCGTGTTCGTCTCATTTTTATGGATTTGTGGTGTAAGACGTGCAGTGATCATGTTCGCTATGCCACATGTTCCCCTAGCAGAGTTGCTTGGTCAAGCACTTCTCTTTCTCCCCAGCCGAGTCCTTATCAGAGTACGGTGGAAATGGCATGATGCAGATCTTGGGTGGTTACCCACAGTAGAGACGTAATCCCCAGCGGGGTGGTCTTCAACGAGATACTTGGCTAAGTTCCTCATAGTCCCCGGCAGGGTATTCTTTGACAAGTCGCTTGGTTAAGTTACTTGTATTCCCCCATCTGAGTCTTGCTCAGGATGCTGTGGAGTCAACATGAGAAGACGGTAATGCAGTTTGTGGGTCGTTACCCGTAGTTCCCCCAGCGGAGTTATGTGCTCCAGCAGGGTGTTACTTCAATGAGTTAATTGTTTAAGTCCCTCATAGTCCCCAGCAGGGTATTCGCCACAGGAGTTGTTTGGTTAAATTCCTTGTATTTTTCAACAAGGTTATTCTCGTCAGGGTACTTGGTTAAGTTCCCAATTTCCCCAGCAGGTGTTTGACGGCAGTCGTCAGAATTGGCCTCTCAGAGTGGTTTGGTTAAGTTTCTCGTGCCCCTGCAAGATGCTCGTTCAGATACGAATGGAAGGTTGATAAGTGAAATCAGCATTGTCTCGTTTGGTTAAGCGTTTGCTCGTTTCTTCAGGATACGAAAGGTTGATCAGTGAAGTCAACATGACAAGTGAAGTCAATATTCTCCCGCTGGTTAGCGTGTGCTCGGTTGATAAGTGAGAGCAACAGAGGTTGATAAGTGATATCAACAATTTCTCATTGTTTGGTGTATGCTCATTTCTTCGGAATAGAGTGGTCTGCGGACAATATCAGATTATTTTACAAAAGCAGATTGACAGATGGATGGCTAGTTGTTGTCGTGACAACAGAAGTCATTTCCCTGAAGGGTTTTCCCCAAGCAGTAGTCGTATTCACAATTTATTTTTGCGGTTGGCAAATTTCCGGGTTCTTTCGTATTCAACCGTCTCGTACCTCGAATGTCTGAAGGCTGCGCGCTCTTCATTCAGCGGGGTCCAAGCCGCTTGAATAGGGGCAGCTGTTGCACCCCAAAATTTGCCCAACCTTTTTTAGCCTAGGCTTATGTTTCAATTGCATAATCATTTGCATTGGCATCATGTACATAGTGCATTCATCTGCATTGCATAGCATAGGCAAGCTAATCTTAATCAGGGGATCAAGTGATATTCTTATCTCAAGAGGCATATTCAAGGGTTTCACTCATATTCAAGACTACTCAGGTCATCAGGAAAGAATTTGAGCTTTGAAGTGTTGACAGGTTGATCAGTGAGTTCTCCCCTATCTTGAGGTCATTTGGGGATCATCAGAGGAAGTGTGAGCCATGAGCCAAGAGCATGAGGTGTGTATGGATGTTATGAAGAGCCTAGATGACCATTTTTGAGGAGTAACCAAGTCATTGGAATGATTGCAAGAGCCTCAGTTGAAGTCAGTCAACTAGGGTTTTATCTGGGTCAACACTAGGTCAACCCTAGGTCAAAGAAGTGTTTTGAAAGGCATCAAGGATCATTTGAAGAAGGTGGGATTCATTATTTTCTATATGGATATGGATATGGTGTTGTGACAAAGAAAAATCATAAGGAGTCAAGGAGAAATGGAGTTACCAAATTAGGGTTTCAGTGTAAAATCCCCTGATTTAGGTCAAACTTCAAAGCAGTGTAACTCAAGATGCAAGCTTCATATGAATTTCTGGTACACATGAAACTTGTAGAGTATCTTCATAGCTTTAATTTTAGTGGTGGAAGTCATCAAGATGATTTATAGAACTCAAGTTATAGCTCTTCCAAGTTACAGGTCATCTGAGGGCACTGAAATTTGTCTGTGAAAGTTGTCTGTCTTCCAAGCAACTTTTGACCTTCAAGGAAATTTCAAATGGATTTCTGGCCAACATGAGAGTTGTTCCTCATTGTCTTATCTTTCTAGGAAGGTATGGTATGCCTTCATATGATTTGTGGAACTCTACTTATGTCCTTGGCAATCAAAGGGTATTTTGGTCATTTGAGAATTACAGGTCATTCTTAGCCTATGCCTAAAACTCATACAAGGAAGCTTCAAATCAAAAACTTCACAACATCAAAGTTGCTCAAAATTTCATTTTAAGTCTAGAAAAGAGGTCATGGAAGTTTGTAAATGCATAGAACTCAAGTTGATAAAAGTTGGTGAAAAATGACTTAAAAATGGCATATAAGTTGAAAAAGTTCAAATGGAAAATTGGTTTGGGCAATCTATAAATCCAAAATGGGTCATGTAATATACTAAATTGATTCTAAACAACATTTTAGAGACTTTGGTTCAGCCACAATTTTGAGATAGGGCTTTAAAAATGGGGTTGTTTTGAAAATTCATTACTTGCATAATAAGGCAACCATGCAAAACTTGGCATGAGGCAAAATTCAGGGTATGTAAGCACTAATACACTTCCAATTTGTCATGAAATGAGATTTTCAAGTGGGCTGCAAAGTGTATGAGAGGAGATATTACATGAGATGATAAGTTCCATTATGCCATATCATGAAAAATCCATGAGATATTCCACACTCTCCTAGAGGGATCCAGAATGTTCTAGACATTTCCATCATCATCTATATAATGAGTAGAGAAGGTTGGTGAAAAAGGTTGGTGAAAAGAGAGAGAGAAAAGTGAGAATTTCATTGTTGCTTCAATTGTAAGAAAGAGTGAAACTCCATATTCAACACCAATTCAATTGATTCTTCTGCTTCATTCCTGATCCATTGATCTTGTTGAGTGCGTAGAAGCTGCTTCAGAGGCTTATCCATGGAGGATTGAAGAGTTAGGGTTGAAATTGCAAGAATCCATATCAGATTCGAATCTCATACTACAAGCCTTCATCTTCCAACTTTTTGCAAACAGAAACAAGAGCATCATCTAAGGATCATTTGTGAGGGATTGCAAGCACTGAATCGAGCCAATTCTCATCTGTTCCAACAAGAATTGCAGGTATGCATTTTGATCTCTCCACCACTATTTATGCATTGTTAGTTAGAAGGATTAGGTTAGAAATGTTAGGGATGATCAGAGGATTAGTTTTAGAGACTTAGGGTGAATTTCGTGAGGATTGATAACAGGATGTTGAAACTTTGATGATCAAGATTGGTTAGGTTAGTGAGTGTTATTGTACACACCATAGCATGTTGAGATCATTGTGGTGTGGAGAACGCATTAGTACCATTGGAATCAAGAATTGTGAGAGTCCATCTCAGTGACAGTTTGGTACACCATGAACTTCTAGCTATCGGGTTTCACTCTAGGGTTGGTTTCAATCCAAACTTTTGGCACCACCGTGTTCATGGGAGAGAGTAGAGCAATTTTGCTCTTTATAGTTTAGGTTTTCATGGCCAATCGAGTGAGAACAGAGGGGATGAAGGTGTGTGCATGGGGAGTGGTTTTTCCTGAAACCCTAGCAAGACGTAGGTGATGATGTTTTAGGCGTTGGATCAGAATTAAGACTTTGACTCAGAAAATGATCCAACGGCTGCAATTCAAAGCCAAAAACGGAGGGAATGTCCAAAGCACGAAACGCAGCATTTCATTAAATGAAACGCGTGGGCCTGAGTCCAAATCTTGCTATCCCTACCTCACGTGCATGGTGTCGCTACTGCGAAAATCGGCGCCGGCTGAACAGAAGAGTCGCCACCGTGCGTTATTTATCCCACAGGAGGGAAAGGAAACGCTCGAAGTAAACCTCGCAAAAAACGGGAAAAGGTATGGTCATCGCAACCAAAACCTGGGTTCGGGAGTCGGTTACGCAAGGGGAAGGTATTAGCACCCCTCACATCCGTCGTACTCGACGGGATCCACGCTTGTTTTCGGGTATGGATTGTTATTTTGTCTACTCTACAGGTCAGGGTTAAAAAAGAAAATAAAATGACTCGGTAAAGTATCGCACTTTATGCCTACGTATTCCCGTCTGGAACGAGAAATCAGAGTCAACGTAGTTCGCCTACCTACGGGAAAGGAGGGGAAGGTTGCTCGCTAGGATATCGCATCCTATGCCTACGTACTTTCATACAGCATGAAAGATAAGAGCAAACGTAGTTCGGGCCACGGAAGACACAGGCTTGTCTTGATTGATTTTATTCCTTCTGAAAAAGGTTTTTCTGATTAGCAGTCCAAGCGGACAAAAATGACGTTTTGATGAGTTCACATTCTTTTGCGGAAGAAGTGTCTTCTATTGTGTTTGAAATATTTATTGTGTTTTTCTGTTTGTTTTGAGAAAGAAAGAGACAGCACTCTAACCTACGGTTGCGAAGGGAATCAAACTATCCTAATGTTATCATGCATGGGTTAAGACCTAATGTCTATCATGTTCCTCTCGTGCACAGAGAGAAACATAGATCCTAAGGGAATAGGCAGAAACAGAAACAACAGATATATACAATAAAGCAGTAAAATGCATGGATGCAACAATACAAGCGAGGCAAGGGAGTCCCACTCAACCTCGAACCTAGAAAACAATAGGCAAAAGTGAACAGGATTCACTTTCAACCCAACAGGTTAAACAGCAAACAATACAGTCAGGAAAACCAATCAATACATCAGAAATGAAATACAGCAAAAATAAACAGCCACAGCAGCTCTGCATCAACACCTATCTTCAAGTCATCTCCAAACAGATACAAGCATCAATCTCCATCTCCACATCCTTCCAGCAAGGTCTTGATCATCAATCTTCCATCTGCAATGGCTTTTCTTCCAGTCTCAATCTCCAGGATGAACATCAATCAACAAGATGAAGTGAATGAATGTTAGCCAGTCAATTACCTACCAAGGGTGGCTCATCAACTGTTAACATTATACAGACAGTTTTCTCTCAAAAGTTCTATCTTTCAAATACATTCACTGATCCCTCCAAAGGAAGGAGGTGGATATTTGAAAGAGACTTTGAATCATAGAGAAAGGATGGATGCAGACAAAGCATTCCATGTTTGAGAAACAAGTTTTCTAATCTAGAGCTCTGCCTAGCTCCTAAACCCTAGTCTCCTCAACAGCTGCTAGCAGGAATCTCCTCTTCAACTCTGGAAGTTGGTCTTCAAGCTCTGGATCTCCAATGGCTTCATCATCACAAGTCTTCAGCTCTCCCAATCCCCAAGCAATCCCAATACCCACACAGGCAAATCATAATCCCCAGAGAGGGCACACCACACCAGTCAAACAAATACAGACAGTATTAATAGCAGTAGGGGAATCCTGATATTTTCTAAGGGATCTAATAACTACCCATAATCCCTATAGTCCCATACCCCAAAGATTCAATTTCTAACTCCTAAGGGAAATGAACTAGTTCACCTATGTTATCACCTAAACCCTAGTTTTGTTCATGTTATTCACACCTAGACTAAACACCTAAAATTAAGTCCTAAAAATGTGAACTAAATTGTATATACAATCTAACAATATCTACTAACAAACCTAAAAAGAATGGATAAAAAATATCAAAGCAATTATTCAAACTAAAATTAGCAAAATCATGTACTAAACAAAACTATATTTACACCTATTTAAAAGAAAAATATGCTAAAAATATAAAAAATGAAATGAACTATTAATTTTTTTGTATGATAATTTTCTTGACAAAATTATGAAAAGAATGCAAAAAGAACCAATGAAAAACATGTATTTTCCTATTTGTTATGATTTTTTAAAGATTTAATATTTTTAAGAGAAAATAAAATTGAATTAAATGGAATGGAGGGTGCAGCAAGTAGGAAATTCAGTTAAAAAAAGGAACGGGCCCAGACTGGGGGGTGCGCCTAGCAGGGCGCGTCTGGGCCCAATCAAATAGAAATCCCAGCAAAAATTAAAAAAACCAAATCGGTGCGAATAGCAAGCATTTCCGTTCATTTGTGATTGGGCTTGGCTTGGTAGGGTGTGAAAAGCAAAGGACTCAAAGCCCAGTCTGAAGCTAATAAGTGGAACGGTGCGTTTGAGGTTTGAAATTCCCTCCGTTTTTTCCATTCAATCGTGACCGTAGGATCGAGTTCCCAGTCAAATGTCAAAGGGCAATCGTGTGGCTTAAAGGTTATCTTCAACCTCCAGCAAACCCTAACTCTGAAATCCATCTCCCATGCATGCATATTCGAGCTTCCTGTTCTCTCTCCATTCTCCATGAAACCAAACACTTCCAAAAGCAAAAATGTTCTATAAACTTCCCTCTACGCAGCCATGATCATAACTTCTCCTAAAACTCGCTCAATCAACCAACCTGATAGGTGCAACAGTCTGACTCCACCATTAATACATGTCATCAACTTCTCCAAAGCTTGCTCAATTCTACCCTAACATACTCTACACCTTGTGCTGATCACAACAAGCTATTCACCTAAGATTTTCGTGCCATATTCCAAGAGATACAAACCCTAACAGTTCTTGCACTCCATGATCAAACTCCATGGAAACTCTCCAAACTCACCAAACTCAGTCATCTATCCTATCTTACCATTTCTATGCTAACAAAACCTAGTAATTCTACCTAAAACATGCAAATCGAATGAGCAACATACCTGGTGCAATTGATGAAAACAGGTGCTAAATCTTCTTGATCCAAGGCTGGAAATGAGTGGAAAATGATCCAAGAACTTGATGATGAGTTCTGTATGCAACCAATGGTGCTCCAAGGCTTTGAATCTCCCAATTCCAAAATTCTTGCACTTTGAATGGTGAACTTGCACAGCTCGAATCCTCCTTCAATTTACCAAATGATTGTGTGAATTATGATCCTTGGATGATGATGATGATGATCAGATCAAGGATTGTGAGAATTGATGAGAATTTGAGAGAGTTTGAATTGATTTTGCCAATGAGAGAAAGTGTATGAAACTTGTGTTTATCAGCAATGTGAAACACAAACCATGGCATGAACCCTCTCAATTCAATATATACATGACATTAGAACCTCCTAGAACTTTGGAGAAGCTTCCCATGCACACTTTCCCTTGGATTTGGATTATGTAACTTCATGTGTAAGTAACCATGCATAACTCTCAAAACTTGAACCAAACTCAAAATTCCACTTTAGCCAATGTTTTCAAAATGATTTTTCCAATCAAAATGACCTATAATTTCACCTCATTTGGCCAAAGTATGAAAAATCTCATTTTTTAGGTCATTTTTATTCATTAAATCCACCAATTTTGAAACCTTGTGCTATGAATCTTTCCAATCTTTCATGGTCCCTCTTCTAGACTCAAAATGTCATTTGGAGCAAGTTTGATGTTGTGAAGTTTTCCATTTGAAGCTTCCTTGTATGAGTTTTGGGCATAGGCTTGAAATGACCTGTAATTCTCAGATGACCAAAATACCCTTTTCTTGCCAAGACCATAAGTAGAGTTCCACAAATCATATGAAGGCATACTATACCATTCTAGAAATATAAGACAATGAGGAACAACTCTTATGTTTACCAGAAATCCATTTGAAATCTCCTTGAGGGGTAAAAATTGCTTGGAAGTCAAGTCACTTTCACAGACAAAATTTCAGATACCTCATATGACCTGTAACTTGCAAGGACCATAACTTGAGTTCCATAAATCTCCTTGATGTCTTCCACCACTCAAATTAAAGGTCTTGAGATCCTCTACAAGTTTCATGTTGGCCAAGGATCCATTTGAAGCTTGCATTTTGACTTATCTTGCTTGGAAATTTGACCTAAACTAGGGGATTTTACACAGAAACCCTAATTTAGAGACTCCTCTTCTCCTTGATTTCTCTTGATTTCTTCTTAGCATATCACCATATCCTTCTCCACATGTCAAATTATGAACCCCACATATCTCCAATAGACCTCAATGCCTTTCAATCAATCAATTGACCCAGGGTTGACCCAGATGAAACCCTAGCTGACTGTCTTCAACTGCAGCTCTTGTGATCATATCCATGACTTGTCTCCTTATCCAAATGACTTTCTAAGTCTCCCATGATGTCTAGATACTCTCCATGCTCAACTCACAGCTCACACCTTCCTTGTTGATCCTCAGATTCCCTCAGATAGGAGATAGATGCACTGCTTGATCCATTGACCTCTTTAGCTTTCCAATTCTTTCTGATGACTTGAATGAGATTGAATTTGAATAATGACCTCTTGATAGGCTCATAGAGATGAGAATAATGCTTGGTCCCTGGTTGGATGCCTTGCTATGCTATGCTATGCAGATGATTAGACTATGTACATGACTTTATATGCAAATGCTAATGTAATTGAAACATAAACCAAATGAATAAGGTTGAGCAAATTTTAGGGTGCAACAGCTGCCCCTATTCAAGCGACTTGGACCCGATTGGGTGAAGAGCGAACGGCTTTCAACCATTCGTGGTACGAGACGGTTGAATACTAAGAACCCGGAAATTTGCCAACCGCAGAAATAAACTGCACCACTGCTTGGGGAACGACATTCATCAACTGAATCTGGCTGCTATGGCTACCAACTGATCCATTAGCGACCGTGCTGGGGATGACTCGTCTGCATTTCGTCAGGAATAAATCGTCCACATTAGGAATACACTCTTGTCCACGTCAGGAATAAACTCTTGTCCACGTCAGGAATAAACTCTTGTCCACGTCAGGAATAAACTCTTGTCCACGTCAGGAATAAACTCTTGTCCACGTCAGGAATAAACTCTTGCTCCACGTTAGGAATAACCTTTCCACGTTAGGAATAACACCGTCCACGTTAGGACTCACCTCTCCTTTCCACGTTAGGAATAACCTTTCCACGTTAGGAATAACATTTGTCTGGATCTGTCCACGTCAGGACTAAATTCTTCCACGTAAGGAACACATCTTTTTTCCGCGTAAGGAATCACATCTTTCCACGTAAGGAAACCAACTTCTTTTCTGAATCTGTCCACGTCAGGACTAAACTTTCCACGTAAGGAATACATCGTTCTTCCACGTAAGGAATGCCATCTTTCCACGTAAGGAAACGATCTTATCTTTCCACGTAAGGAAACCGTTTTTCTTCCACGTAAGGAACACCATCTCACACTGTCCACGTAAGGACTCCAATCCTTCCACGTAAGGAATACAATCTTTCCACGTAAGGAATCAATCTCTTTCCACGTAAGGAATCCAACTTGATATGTCCACGTAAGGACTCAATCTTTCCACGTAAGGAATCCGACTTGATATGTCCATGTAAGGACTCAATCTTTCCATGTTAGGAATCAAACTTTGATCTGTCCATGTCAGGACTAAACTTTTCCACGTAAGGAAACAACTTCTCTTTCCACGTAAGGAATCAACTTCTTTTCCATGTTAGGAATAACTTCTTTTCTTTCCACGTAAGGAATCAAATTCTTTTCCACGTTAGGAATCATCATCTTCCCACGTAAGGAATCTCATTTTTCCACGTAAGGAATAACTTGTCCACGTTAGGACTACATCGTCCACGTTAGGACCCACCTTTCCACGTAAGGAATCATAACTTTTCCACGTAAGGAATCAACTTCTTTCCACGTAAGGAATCATAACTTTTCCACGTAAGGAATACAAACTTCTTTCCACGTAAGGAATCATAACTTTTCCACGTAAGGAATACAAACTTCTTTCCACGTAAGGAATCATAACTTTTCCACGTAAGGAATACAACTTCTTTCCACGTAAGGAATAACTTGTCCACGTTAGGACCTCCCTTTCCACGTTAGGAATAACTCTCTTCTCGATTTGTCCACGTAAGGACTCCAATATTTCCACGTAAGGAATAAACTTGCTCTTCCACGTAAGGAACTGAAGCCTCTCTTTCCACGTAAGGAATCATTCTTCTTTCCACGTTAGGAAACCAACTTGATCTGTCCACGTAAGGACTCCACTCTTTCCACGTAAGGAATACAATCTTTCCATGTTAGGAATCAAACTTCCCACGTTAGGAATCAACTTTCTTTTCCACGTAAGGAAACACATTTTCTTTTGATTTGTCCACGTAAGGACTCACATGTCGACTTGCTGAGGAAATAAAATTTCGTCCACGTCAGGACTCATGCACCTTCGACCCGCTGGGGAAATAACTTGTCCACGTCAGGACTCACATCTTCATCTGATTTGTCCACGTCAGGACCCTGATCTCGTCTTGATTTGTCCACGTAAGGACTCACATCTCGTCTGATTTGTCCACGTAAGGACTCCCATCTCCTCTGCTGAGAAAATAAAACTTGTCCACGTCAGGACTCACATCTTCGTCTGATTTGTCCACGTCAGGACCCCCGCTTCACGAAGAAAGATAACTGCTGAGAATAAATGGTCCACGTCAGGACACCGACACAAAGAGTAATCAATTTTGTCAACGTCATGACTTTACATTCCACCAATACCGAGAACCCGAATCTGTCCACGTTAGGACTAGCACATCTCATCGACCCGAGGAAATAAATCTGTCCACGTTAGGACGCCCACTTCTGAAGAAATCCCGTCAATATAGGAATAAATTGTCCACGTTAGGACTTAGTTCTCCATTGATCCCAACCCACAAACTTCTTTAGCACTGACGTGACAGCGACTTTGAGGCGGAATCTACTGGGGATATCTGGAAACCAAATCACCGGATGCCTGTTCTGATAACCGGAGGCAACTTCTGAAATCCTGATCCACGAAACCCTTTGACGACAAATAACTCTGCTTGGGAATAAAGAGAAACTTATCCTGATAACTCTGTGGGGAATACTGCCGAAACTGACATTATCATTGAATGTCTCATGCCGAGATCTTGAATGCTTGGTAATTCGTTTGAGCAAGAGCTCTCTCCCCTGAACTGCTAGAATACAGGAACTGCTTCAGCAAAATAAATGCTGAAGACAACGCCAACTCCGCTGGGGATAGCCAGGTGTTACAGAATTACTCCAGCAAAATAAATGCTGGAAGAGTGAAGTCAACCCTGCTGGGAAATTGGGAACTTAACCAAAATACCTCGTTGAAGTAACACCCTGCTGGGGAATATAACTTTGCTGGGGAATAACAGATGTGTCAAGTATGATTGGATTTCTTCTGGAGAGTGGACATGTATCCCACGGTATTCCGACAAAATAAATGTCGGGACACACAACCAACTCTGCCTGGGGAGAGTTTTAATCTTCGAGCTCCACTGGGAGGACTGAAAATACTTGCTGAAAAGAGAGAACTCCGCTGGGGACTGAATGATCCTCTTGGGGACAATCAACTGACTCCGCTGGGGGAGAGTAAATGACCCTGCGGGGAAAGGTGAACTGTCTGGATTCAACTCACAAATATCAATCTGCTGCGGCTGAACCACTCTGCTTGAGATAAGGAATCCGCCACACTCTGCTGAGGATAAATGATTTGGCTGGGGAATGTCCTTTGGATAAGCTGCGGCTAGCTGGGTAATTCGATCCTTCTTCAGTGAGGAACATTGCTATCTTGGAAGCGCGACCTGCGCGGGGATCGGATCTTTCGTCACGAACTCCTGGTCCGTACTGCGATCTTTTGACAACCCACATTCTCGGAACTCTGCTTCGGGGATACTAACATGCCCCAGTCTGTGTTCTTGCATACTTCTTCTCGATAGGAAATCCTAGTCAGGACTCTGTCTCGAAATAGCTTTCCCCTGAACCTACAACAATTTTGGAATGGACCCTGCAGTCTTTGTATCCTGACGGCCAGACATGAACCGCTTCTACAATTTCGACCCTCGAAGAGGTGCTCTGTCAAAAGTAGCTCTCGTGCTCTTAGGGTGACCTATCCTGGTCTGGTAATGGCTTTGCCCCTGATTGACGGATTCGTGGAATAATGCCTCTGGCTACGAGAGATTTGCCAAATCTTGACCTGACTGCCCCAGATTTACTGATTCTAGGATGACTGACTCTACCTGAATTAATCAGTATAGCTTGCCCCAGTTCACGAAACATTTGGGCATTCTGCATTTTATCCCGATCATACCTTCCACTGTAGGAATCTTTCTTGTCGACATGCGCTTACTCGCAAGTAACACAAGTTGTTCTGCATAAAAGATATATTAAATGCAATGCATATGACAGTTTCAAAATCCAAGTCTGTTCACTGGAAAAATTTTGTGACATGTAATGAATCAATTATCAAAATGTCAATATGAAAGCTGGTAAGAGGAACCCATTTAGGAGTCAGTTCCGATGCGATCTTTACCGACGTATGCTCTTGACCAAAACCTGTTTCAATTAGGACTTTTTCGGGTTGTAACGTGGTCAGGTTCACGGTTAACAAGGAAAGACATAGGCTCAAAGTTTATTTTAACCCACCCCTTCTTCGTGATGTTCTCCAATCCTATGTTCAGCTAATCTGATTTCAGTGTTCACCTGTTAGAGGTGGAGTGATAGGAGTGATGGTTCAGGATACCACACATTTTTTTTGTTTTTGAGTGACAGTCATTTGCTTTTCGTCTTTGGGTGCCTAGAGTCACACGACTTTGTCCTTTTCGAGGATTTTTCCTTTTCTTTGACAATCCTTTCCGTCTTTCGTTTTTTTTTCATTTTTCATTCCCTAACTTTTGCCTGGACTGAGTATCTTTTGAGATTCTTTTGATTTTCCAGTCCAGCGGGATGCCCCTGTTTTTTGCCTAAGTCATTTGTTTTCAAGTTTTGACTTAGCGGGCTTTTGATTCTTTTCGCTTTTCGTTTTTTTTCTTGAACAAGTCGCGTGACACTGGTTTGTCTGACTTTTTGTGGAATAATGTGACTGTTTCACTCTTGGGTTGGCGAACCTTAACCATTGTGGTTTTTTAGGCACGACCTATACAAGTGTGATTTATCCTCAAACGGACACTCCTTTCGTAATTCGAACGCTTGGTCAAACTAACTGACACCTACCCTGCCCCGGGTTAAGATTTAAGGTTTTTTCATTTTCAAAAAGAAACTCCTACTACTGGCTCAAAGGGGGTTATCAAGGGATTATCTTCCCTATATCTCCGGTGTTTATGGATTGAAACAATGCCTGTATCTCATCAACAAGTTTTTTATCCAAAAGCATACAATCGGAACATTATTCGTCATCTGTTTTCGTCATCCTCCCCGGATTCCTGCTAAAACAAGCATTAAGCATTAAAGAAACACAAAGAGTGAACACGACTGGATTAATTCAAAACATGCATATTCATTTCGTTTATCAATATCAATTGAAAAACAACAAGTTTTAGAAGCGAAATTTGCAATTAAACAGAAAAGAAACTACAAATGCGAAGACATGAACAAGATAACATGAAAAATGTCGGTGTCTCAGAACTGGACCTCCTGCACTTTGACTTATTGGCGAGTCAACCATCCTCAGAAACTATTATCAAGGGTAGTCTACTGCTGTCTCGATCTTCTTTCAACGGCCCGATCAAACCTGGGAAACTTTTGCATCACCCCGGCTTTTGCTTGTCTATGGCCTTGCACCACCTTGGGGACCCTATCAGAGAAGTTAATAACCCTGCTGTCGATTAAATCTTGGACGTTATGCTTGAACGCGTGGCAACCCTCAATATCATGTCCGGGAGCCCCGGAGTGGAATTCACAGTGTCTGCTTGCATCATAACCACACGGCGGAGTGCCTGTTATTGGCACCAGAGTTCTCTTCTCCACCAAGTTCAATCCTAGTAGTGTCTGTAACAAATCTGCGTACTTTGAAGGAGGCTTTTCAAACACCCTCCTTGGTTTCCTTCCCCGCGTTCTTTGTTGAGCCGGATACTGGCATCTCGTATGTTGCTGGCTTTGCTCGGACGATTCCCTAGGCTCACGCGTTATCATCCTTAAATTCAACCCTGGCATCGGCAACTGTTATGGACATGGGGACTTAGCTTCCCGTGGCTCTGGGATATACCTCGATTCGCCTGCAACCTCTGGCGGAGAAATGGGAATATCAGTCTCTGAAACTTTTATACCCCCTGGTACAAACTCAATTGTTTTCTCATCCAGCAAATCTTGAATCTTATGCTTAAAAGCTTTGCAGTTTGCAGTGATATGCCCCGGTGCACCGGAGTGGAAGGCACAATGGGCGTTCAGGTCATAGTTTGGTGGAGGCTGCCCTGTTAGTGGAACCAAAATGCGGGGCTCAACCAGTTGAAGTTGGAACAAAAGTTGTACCAGCTGATCATAATCCACTGGGATCTCATCAAATACTCTGTTAGAAAACCTCATCCTCTTACCACACCTCCTTGAGTTATCCTGCAAAATCAATTGTGACTGCTGACGAGGAGAATCCTGAGCTTCGAACCATGGAGAGGGTCTCTTAAGCCTATCCTGCGTGGGTAATGGTTCTTCAGACCCCTGAGGAACAAATAAGCCAACCGCGTCCTCAGACATTTTCCCTCCTTCTCTTCTGAGTACGTCCTTAGTATTTCAGCCATCAACGCTATCTGTGCCTTCAATCGGCAGTTCTCTTCTTCTAGCGTCTCTTGATTCGAGCGCAACGCTTGCATATCTTTCGTGAACTGCCCCAGCTGGCCTCGAACATCAATTAATTCTGCTTGAACCTGCTCGATGTCTATCCCCACAAGCTGGCGTCTGAGGCCTGGAAGAAAACCTTGGTTCTCTTGCTGAGCAAAATCGGCAGTCCTATCATTAGCCCGTGCAATCAGAGGCTGCACCATATTCTGCAACTGTTTCTGACTCTCGGCCATGGCTTCCATTACCTGTATGAGCCGCATTATGTTGTTGTGCACCTCTTGCATCTCAGTCTGATCCTGACTCATGACTTCCTTACTGCTGCTTCTGGTTGAATGCCAGGGAATTCTTCGGTCGCTAACCTTGGAGGACCTGGAAGATGTAGGAGATGAGATACAGTTTCGAACCAGTACCTGCAATGCAATATGAATGGGAATGCAATGATAATGATTATGCAAACAATGCAATGCAAGTAACATGCAACAGGGACCAAATGCCGTGGCTGAGAAGCCTGAATCATATCAAAAAGTCTCAGACAGACCCTCAAGAAGTCCTCAAACATTGGTCTCAGATAGACCTCATACACAGCTCCAATACTGGTCTCTGATAGACCCCATAATCATAACTTTGAATGGTCTCTGGCAGACCTCAACTCATATCCTTAACTGGTCTCTGACAGACCTCAGAACTTTCCAATTGGTCTCTGACAGACCTCAGAACTCTCCAACTGGTCTCTGACAGACCTCAAAACTCTCCAACTGGTCTCTGACAGGCCTCAGAACTCTCCAACTGGTCTCTGACAGACCTCAGAACTCTCCATAAATACCTAAGATCTCTGATCAAGAAATAACCGGTATCTGAAGGTCTAGTTACCTACATAACCCCAAACCCTATCACAGGTGGATGTCCTAGTAACTGACAAAGGTATGGCATCCTATGCGGTCGTCGGTGTCACAGACTTTCAGGGTTGATGATACGATTCCCAGAAGGAGTGGCATCATCAAATCCTGAAGAGGCCTCACTTAGCCAACTTCCAAATGATCGGTCCCCAGAGTCGACAATCCAACTAACCAGCAACCCGAGCCACCCAAAGGGCAGGACAGGAGGCCAACCAGAAGAACCTCGTCTGAGTGTAGATTTCGCGGGACACTAGGACATGCAAAGCACGTGCGCGCCCACTAATCTCTACTCTAACTCTAGGTGCACTCAAGCCCAGGTCCGGCTTATCGCTCAATATCAGAACACCCGTCACACCCCAAAATACAGCAATACTAATCAATATATATAATGCTGAAAATAAAGGTCAGAAATATAAATCCATACAAAATCCTCGACGGGAGAACAAGCGTTAGGATTGACTCTCTTAAGGGACGTTGGATCCCAAATGCATAAGAACTATCGCAGTCCTTAGCAGCCAGGGGACGTTGGATCCCCAGCAGAGTCGCCAGCTGCTGGGGATCGCCCCCCAAACAGCTAGGAAAAAAACCTCAGGCGCAGGGAACCATCGCAGTCCCCAGCAGAGTCGCCAGCTGTCGCTACTGCGAAAATCGGCGCCGGCTGAACAGAAGAGTCGTCACCGTGCGTTATTTATCCCATAGGAGGGAAAGGAAACGCTCGAAGTAAACCTCGCAAAAAACGGGAAAAGGTATGGTCATCGCAACCAAAACCTGGGTTCGGGAGTCGGTTACGCAAGGGGAAGGTATTAGCACCCCTCACGTCCGTCGTACTCGACGGGATCCACGCTTGTTTTCGGGTATGGATTGTTATTCTGTCTACTCTACAGGTCAGGGTTAAAAAAGAAAAGAAAATGACTCGGCAAAGTATCGCACTTTATGCCTACGTATTCCCGTCTGGAACGAGAAATCAGAGTCAACGTAGTTCGCCTACCTACGGGAAAGGAGGGGAAGGTTGCTCACTAGGATATCGCATCCTATGCCTACGTACTTTCATACAGCATGAAAGATCAGAGCAAACGTAGTTCGGGCCACGGAAGACACATGCTTGTCTTGATTGATTTTATTCCTTCTGAAAAAGGTTTTTCTGATTAGCAGTCCAAGCAGACAAAAATGACGTTTTGATGAGTTCACATTCTTTTGCGGAAGAAGTGTCTTCTATTGTGTTTTAAATATTTATTGTGTTTTTCTGTTTGTTTTGAGAAAGAAAGAGACAGCACTCTAACCTACGGTTGCGAAGGGAATCAAACTATCCTAATGTTATCATGCATGGGTTAAGACCTAATGTCTATCATGTTCCTCTCGTGCACAGAGAGAAACAGAGATCCTAAGGGAATAGGCAGAAACAGAAACAGCAGATATATACAATAAAGCAGTAAAATGCATGGATGCAACAATACAAGCGAGGCAAGGGAGTCCCACTCAACCTCGAACCTAGAAAGCAATAGGCAAAAGTGAACAGGATTCACTTTCAACCCAACAGGTTAAACAGCAAACAATACAGTCAGGAAAACCAATCAATACATCAGAAATGAAATACAGCAAAAATAAACAGCCACAGCAGCTCTGCATCAACACCTATCTTCAAGTCATCTCCAAACAGCTACAAGCATCAATCTCCATCTCCACAGCCTTCCAGCAAGGTCTTGATCATCAATCTTCCATCTGCAATGGCTTTTCTTCCAGTCTCAATCTCCAGGATGAACATCAATCAACAAGATGAAGTGAATGAATGTTAGCCAGTCAATTACCTACCAAGGGTGGCTCATCAACTGTTAACATTATACAGACAGTTTTCTCTCAAAAGTTCTATCTTTCAAATACATTCACTGATCCTTCCAAAGGAAGGAGGTGGATATTTGAAAGAGACTTTGAATCATAGAGAAAGGATGGATGCAGACAAAGCATTCCATGTTTGAGAAACAAGCTTTCTAATCTAGAGCTCTGCCTAGCTCCTAAACCCTAGTCTCCTCAACAGCTGCTAGCAGGAATCTCCTCTTCAACTCTGGAAGTTGTTCTTCAAGCTCTGGATCTCCAATGGCTTCATCATCACAAGTCTTCAGCTCTCCCAATCCCCAAGCAATCCCAATACCCACACAGGCAAATCATAATCCCCAGAGAGGGCACACCACACCAGTCAAACAAATACAGACAGTATTAATAGCAGTAGGGGAATCCTGATATTTTCTAAGGGATCTAATAACTACCCATAATCCCTATAGTCCCATACCCCAAAGATTCAATTTCTAACTCCTAAGGGAAATGAACTAGTTCACCTATGTTATCACCTAAACCCTAGTTTTGTTCATGTTATTCACACCTAGACTAAACACCTAAAATTAAGTCCTAAAAATGTGAATTAAATTGTATATACAATCTAACAATATCTACTAACCAACCTAAAAAGAATGGATAAAAAATATCAAAGCAATTATTCAAACTAAAATTAGCAAAATCATGTACTAAACAAAACTATATTTACACCTATTTAAAATAAAAATATGCCAAAAATATAAAAAATGAAATGAACTATTAATTTTTTTGTATGATAATTTTCTTGACAAAATTATGAAAAGAATGCAAAAAGAACCAATGAAAAACATGTATTTTCCTATTTGTTATGATTTTTTAAAGATTTAATATTTTTAAGAGAAAATAAAATTGAATTAAATGGAATGGAGGGTGCAGCAAGTAGGAAATTCAGTTAAAAAAAGGAACGGGCCCAGACTGGGGGGTGCGCCTAGCAGGGCGCGTTTGGGCCCAATCAAACAGAAATCCCAGCAAAAATTAAAAAAACCAAATCGGTGCGAATAGCAAGCATTTCCGTTCATTTGTGATTGGGCTTGGCTTGGTAGGGTGTGAAAAGCAAAGGACTCAAAGCCCAGTCTGAAGCTAATAAGTGGAACGGTGCGTTTGAGGTTTGAAATTCCCTCTGTTTTTTCCATTCAATCGTGGCCGTAGGATCGAGTTCCCAGTCAAATGTCAAAGGGCAATCGTGTGGCTTAAAGGTTATCTTCAACCTCCAGCAAACCCTAACTCTGAAATCCATCTCCCATGCATGCATATTCGAGCTTCCTGTTCTCTCTCCATTCTCCATGAAACCAAACACTTCCAAAAGCAAAAATGTTCTATAAACTTCCCTCTACGCAGCCATGATCATAACTTCTCCTAAAACTCGCTCAATCAACCAACCCGATAGGTGCAACAGTCTGACTCCACCATTAATACCTGTCATCAACTTCTCCAAAGCTTGCTCAATTCTACCCTAACATACTCTACACCTTGTGCTGATCACAACAAGCTATTCACCTAAGATTTTCGTGCCATATTCCAAGAGATACAAACCCTAACAGTTCTTGCACTCCATGATCAAACTCCATGGAAACTCTCCAAACTCACCAAACTCAGTCATCTATCCTATCTTACCATTTCTATGCTAACAAAACCTAGTAATTCTACCTAAAACATGCAAATCGAATTAGCAACATACCTGGTGCAATTGATGAAAGCAGGTGCTAAATCTTCTTGATCCAAGGCTGGAAATGAGTGGAAAATGATCCAAGAACTTGATGATGAGTTCTGTATGCAACCAATGGTGCTCCAAGGCTTTGAATCTCCCAATTCCAAAATTCTTGCACTTTGAATGGTGAACTTGCACAGCTCGAATCCTCCTTCAATTTACCAAATGATTGTGTGAATTATGATCCTTGGATGATGATGATGATGATCAGATCAAGGATTGTGAGAATTGATGAGAATTTGAGAGAGTTTGAATTGATTTTGCCAATGAGAGAAAGTGTATGAAACTTGTGTTTATGAGCAATGTGAAACACCAACCATGGCATGAACCCTCTCAATTCAATATATACATGACATTAGAACCTCCTAGAACTTTGGAGAAGCTTCCCATGCACACTTTCCCTTGGATTTGGATTATGTAACTTCATGTGTAAGTAACCATGCATAACTCTCAAAACTTGAACCAAGCTCAAAATTCCACTTTAGCCAATGTTTTCAAAATGATTTTTCCAATCAAAATGACCTATAATTTCACCTCATTTGGCCAAAGTATGAAAAATCTCATTTTTTAGGTCATTTTTATTCATTAAATCCACCAATTTTGAAACCTTGTGCTATGAATCTTTCCAATCTTTCATGGTCACTCTTCTAGAATCAAAATGTCATTTGGAGCAAGTTTGATGTTGTGAAGTTTTCCATTTGAAGCTTCCTTGTATGAGTTTTGGGCATAGGCTTGAAATGACCTGTAATTCTCAGATGACCAAAATACCCTTTGCTTGCCAAGACCATAAGTAGAGTTCCACAAATCATATGAAGGAATACTATACCATTATAGAAAGATAAGACAATGAGGAACAACTCTTATGTTTACCAGAAATCCATTTGAAATCTCCTTGAGGGGTAAACATTGCTTGGAAGTCAAGTCACTTTCACAGACAAAATTTCAGATACCTCATATGATCTGTAACTTGCAAGGACCATAACTTGAGTTCCATAAATCTCCTTGATGTCTTCCACCACTCAAATTAAAGGTCTTGAGATCCTCTACAAGTTTCATGTTGGCCAAGGATCCATTTGAAGCTTTCATTTTGAGTTATCTTGCTTGGAAATTTGACCTAAACTAGGGGATTTTACACAGAAACCCTAATTTAGAGACTCCTCTTCTCCTTGATTTCTCTTGATTTATTCTTAGCATATCACCATATCCTTCTCCACATGTCAAATGATGAACCCCACATCTCTCCAATAGACCTCAATGCCTTTCAATCAATCAATTGACCCAGGGTTGACCCAGGGTTGACCCAGATGAAACCCTAGCTGACTGTCTTCAACTGCAGCTGTTGTGATCATATCCATGACTTGTCTCCTTCTCCAAATGACTTTATAAGTCTCCCATGATGTCTAGATACTCTCCATGCTCAACTCATAGCTCACACCTTCCTTGTTGATCCTCAGATTCCCTCAGATAGGAGATAGATGCACTGCTTGATCCATTGACCTCTTTAGCTTTCCAATTCTTTCTGATGACTTGAATGAGATTGAATTTGAATAATGACCTCTTGATAGGCTCATAGAGATGAGAATAATGCTTGGTCCCTGGTTGGATGCCTTGCTATACTATGCTATGCAGATGATTAGACTATGTACATGACTTTATATGCAAATGCTAATGTAATTGAAACATAAACCAAATGAATAAGGTTGAGCAAATTTTAGGGTGCAACACATGGCCCATTTCAATTTTAACTGGAAATTGTTGCTTTTCACACCGTAGGTTTTCCATTTTTCTTTTATTTTTCATTCAATTTTCTGATTCTTGCTGGGCCTAGCGCCTTTTGCTAATGCCACCCCAACTTCCCTGGCCCAACCAAAATGAACTGAGCGCATATACTAAACGCACCCCCTCTCTTATTTTCTTTTATTTTGTTATTTTCATTTTCTTTAATTTTCTTTGATCTTGTAAAATCCATATAAAAATGAAAAAAGCTTATTTTTAATTGCTTCTTTTTGCATTAGGTCAATAATTCTGTTAAGAAAAATATCCATAAATAAAATTAGCATTTTATTTTGTCTCAGTATTTTTTGTGCATTTTTCTTTTAAATAGCTTTTTAAGTGATTTAGTTTAGCACTTAATTTTGTTGATTTTAGTTCAATTAGCTCCCCTTAGATTTAAGGTCCATTCTTTTTAGGGTGATTAACTTAGGACTTTAGCTTCCTCATAGGATTTAATTCATAATTTTAGGATTAATTTTTAGATGATTTGATTAGGTGGGATTAGAGTGGTTAAAATTAGGGTTTTAAGTGAACATAGGTGAGATAGATCATTTCTTTTAGGAATTTTGATTTGATTTTGGGGTATGGGACTATAGGGGTTATGGGTAGATAATAGATCCCTTAGAAAAAATTAGGCTTCCCCTATTACTATTAGTATATTGCTTGTATTTGATTGACTGTGTGGTGTGCCCTCTCTAGGGTTATTATTTGACTGTGTGGGGTATTGGGTTTGTTTGGGGCTTGGGGTTTGAGCTGAAGACTGTGTTGATGAAGCCCATTTGAAGATCAAAGAGAATGAAAACCAACTTCCAGAGTTGATGAGGAGTATCTCTTGCTGGCAGCTGTTGAAGGTTATAGGAGTTAGGCAGAGCTCTAGAGTAGAAAACTTGATTCACAAACATGGAAGGTCTTGATTGCCTCCATCCCTCTCTATGATGCAGAGTCTCTCTAAGACACTCACCCCCTTCCTTTAGAAGGCTTGGTGATAGTGTCTAAGAGATAGAACCCTTGAGAGAAGTATTCTATGTGTTGTTGGCAGTCTGTTTGCCACCTTTGGTGGTCAACTAATTGCTTAACACCCCAGTTCACTCTTGTGATTGGTTCCTCAGCTGGGAGATTGGGACTTGAAGAAAAGCTCTGAAGATTGATGATAGAGACCTTGCTTGAAGGTTGTGAAGATGAAGACTGATGCTTGCTTAAAGCTTGTAGATGGTTGAAGATGACTTGAAGTCAGATGCTAATGAAGACTGCTTTGCTGTTTAGCTTTTGCTGTTGATATTTTTGATGTATTGATTGAATTTCCCTTACTGTATTGCTTGCTGTTTAATCTGTGGGGTTGAAAGTGAATTCTGTTCACTTTTGCCTATTGTTTTCTAGGTTCGAGGTTGAGTGGGGCTCCCTTGCCTCGCTTGTATTGTTGCATCCATGCATTTTACTGCTTTATTGTATATATGCTATTGTTTCTGTTTCCGCTTATCCCTTAGGATCTCTGTTTCTCTCTGCGCAAGAGAGGAGCATGATAGACGTTAGGAGTTAACCCATGCATGATAACATTATGGTAAATTTTATTCCCTTTTTAACCCTAGGATTTGTAGAGTGTCATCTCTTCTTTCTTCAAAACAACAGAAAAACATTAATAAAGGTTATAACAGAAATCAATTCATTTCTTCCGTCAAAAGATTTGAACAAACATCAACCTTTTTGCAATAAGAAAACCCTTGTTTAAGGTGAGATTTTTCATAAAAGACACTTGAACAGCTTGTGTCGTACGTGGCCCGAACTACGTTTGCTCTGATCTTCCATGCAGTGTGGAAGTACGTAGGCATAGGATGTGATATCCTAGCGAGCAACCTTCCCCACCTTCACCCGTAGTTAGGCGAACTACGTTGACTCTGATTTCTCGTTCCAGACGGGAATACGTAGGCATAAAGTGCGATGCTTTACCGAGTCGTGTTTTCTTTTTCTTTTTCAGACCTCATCCTTTAGTTTAGATAGAAGTGTAATCCGTACAAACAAGCAAGCGTGGATCCCGTCGAGTACGACGGACGTGAGGGGTGCTAATACCTTCCCCTTGCGTAACCGACTCCCGAATCCAGGTTTTGGTTGCGATGACCATACCTTTTCCCGTCTTTGCGTTAGGTTTACTTCGAGCGTTTCCTTTCCCTCCTTTGGGATAAATAACGCACGGTGGCGACTCTTCTGTATTGTCGGCGCCGATTTTCGCAGTAGCGACACACTCTTAAAGCTAAATTGGACAATGCATTACAACCAAAGGACATTTTTGCTATTGATACTAATAAATATAAGACGCCTTCTCATAAACCTTATAGAAGGTATAATTTTGTTGAAAAGGATCAAAATAGCAAAGGTCACTCTTCTCACCATTTAACTTGTCATTTTTGTTGCAAGAAGGGTCATACCATTGCAAAATGTAAGTTTACGAAATTTCTTGTGCCTAAAGGTGTTTTTTAATGGTTGCCTAAATGCAACCAAGGTTTCACTCACCCCTAAAGATCCAATGAATATTGGGTACCTTGCATTTCTTGTTGATTTTGCATATAAATGTATTGGCTCTATGAAGAGAGTATGAGATCTTGTTTGTAGTTGCTTAAGACATAATACATGTGACATCTCCTTATTCCTTTGACTTTGTGGCGAGGAAGAAGAGTTGTGTTACCAAAGGCGTTAACATATAGTGTTCCTTAATTGGTAAAAGTGTGTAAACTACTTGTAGTACTTCCATCCAAGAAATGTAGAAAAAGTATTTCATTTCATGAAAAAGGATTATCTTCAAGAGACATACTCAAGAACATTGAAAAATGAATTTATCAACCTAAGTCGATGAAGCTTGAGGAGGACTAAGATACCTATCATCAAAGAGAAAATATTGAAAGTCCAACCAAAAAGGTTGATCATCAAATCAATGATTTTTCTTCCGTATATTCATTGCAAATTACACTTTTGGGTACTTTGTCAAAGTGAATGGTGGTCATTATTGTTATTGGTTTGTGAAAGTCAGGTCAAGTCTTTTTAAGTCATTACAAATTCATGTGTGTCAAAATTTTCAAGTCTTGATCTACATAGGTTGACTCATATGTCGTATAGGTCGACACATTAAAAAAAAATTTTGAAATTTTTGAAATTGGTTCAATATGTGTCAACACATGCTTGTATAGGTTGGCACATATGATTAATTTTTTACTTTTTGATTCGCTTCAGTATGTATCGACTAATAACCTTGATAGGTTGGCACATGCATTCAGAGGTTGACTCATAAGTCATATTTTGAGTAATTTTTCTTCACTCCTCTTTTCCTCTCACACATGCACCAAATCTCCCAAATTTATTCATCTTCACTTCAATCTTGCAAACACTTAAAACCATCATTGCCTCTTGCTTGATTCATTCTCAATTGACTATCTACATTCATATTTCCAACATATCATTAACATTTTCATCTTCAAAATATCTCATTAACTCAAATTCTCCAAAAAAATCCAAATTTCCTCCTATTTTTGGTTTCTCTTCACTTCTTTATGTTTGTTTGTGGTTATTTGTCTGAGTTGAGTTTCTAAGTATTTAATTATTTCTTAAACTCTTCCGCTTCTCGTTCACACTTTTCATCGAACAATTAGTGTGCGAACTGTATTAGCTCAAATTATCCATGTTACCTAAGCTTTCTAAATCCAAGGGTGATCCTAAAGGTAAGGGTAAGGAAACTACTTCTACAGTTGCAGAATTTCATTTTTCATTGGTTTCGTCCAAGTGTGCTAAGGAATTTGGTGAAAAACATCAACACCAGCTTGTCGTGAAGCAATATGTTTGGAAACATATTGCGGTTGGCTGTTTGGATATTTCAAATGTTGTTAGTCTTGTTGTGCATCAACAAGTTGATTATTTTCTGGAGCTTGTTCAAGATTATAATGAGGACCTCATTTGTGTATTCTACTTTGGGTTACATGATAAGCAAGGTTCGTGTTTCAAATTTACCATAGATAACAAGGTTTATTAGTTCACTAATGATATTTGGAAAACTTTGTTTGGTATTACTGTTGTCGATGCTGATGTCGATGATGAAGATAACCCGTTGGTGACAGATACTAACACTCATATGCACTTTAAGTGGAATGTTCATATGAATGAGCTACTTAGAGCTCCTCATCTTGATGATTGCTATGACCCTATTACTACTGGAAAAAATTGAAGATGGTTTCTAGAATTTTGATGTGGCTAGTGTCTCATGTATTGCACCCAAAGAATGAAGGGTTCTCACGAGTAGACTTTACTGAAATTCATCTAGCCTATATTCTTCTGAACAAGGTAAAAATTTGTTGGGCCAATTACTTTGTGTCTCGCATTCTCGCCATCAAGGAATGCAATAAGGGGACCTCATTTTGCTATGTCTCAATGATTGCCAAGACTCCCAATTACTTCAATATCGATATGCCAAATCTTGTCTAAAAATTTCAAGATTTAATTTAAGAGTTCTCTCAACAGACGCTAACAAACATAGGCTACTTTTGGGATATAAAATGTTGGGCATATTACTTCTGTATGGGTAAGAATGGTAGCAAAATTTATAATTTTGATGATCCTACGGAGTTCGAGGATGATGCGGGTAAGACATATACGGTTGCTGATCAAGCAATTGAGGCTTCTCATGATGTTCCAGAGGGTGATGTTGTTATGCAAGATGCCACTCAAGGGGATGATCGTGGTAATACGTTTGGTGCTAGTTCGGGTGATTCATCTGCCATCATGACTATACTTCAGAACATGAAGCTAAGGCATGATGAGCGGTATGTAGAAGATTATAAGAGGCGATATGTCTTTGAGGCTGCTCAAGTGGAGAGATTTTGTCTGATGTAAGAACACATGGCTACACAAGATGCTAATTTTGAAGCCTTTATTTCCTATGCGACATAAAGTCTTATATATACGTGCAATGATATGAATATGAATCATGCTACTGCTCTTGATATGATTAATCATATGATCTTGGCCCAAGAAGAGGATTCTGGTCATTATGATCAATTTTACCGAGAAATGTGTGATTTCTTGGACTCTCACTATCAAAATGAAGGACAAGGATGATATAGGGGAGAAAGATCAATACCTAGGGTATATGGATAATGATGAAGATTTGTGATTTTATGTCGTTGAGTTTCATGTCTTGTCGTGCATTTCTTAAGTCATGTTTGTGTCTTCATGCATTATTCATTTGTTGGTTTATTTTGCCTCTGGTTATGTATTAACAATGTTACTAATTTTCTTGCTTATGAAACAATGGTTGTACTATGTGTATTGCCTGGAATTAAGATTTGTGTAATGTTGTTGTGTTGTTATTTATCTTGTGTTCATGACTATTATGTATTTTCATGTATTATGGGTATATATGAGTGCACGATATTTACTTTGCAATTGCTTATGTTTTGGTATATTGTATATGAGCTATGTTGTATCTATGTGATATTGCTAATGTGATTGCTTTGTCTCTTTTTGATGTTGTCAAAGAGGCAGAAGTATATGCAGCTATGATGCACACATTCATATGGAGACTTCATGGACACGAAAACATATCAACTCAAGTTTTGCCATCATAAAAAAGGGGGAGTATGTTACTGCAACTTTCCAATGAGGTGTATTTTGAATGATGTCAAAACTAACGTTAGTGTTTATGTACATTTGACCGTGTCAACTGAGTTTATTTGTTCATTTTAGCATTAGGGAGCATTATAACATGTTGGAAGAGGATTAGAAAATATTCATGCATCAAGAAATAATTTTATTCATCTAAAATCATGAAAAGCACTATTAGAGGTCGACACATAGAAGAATTTTGCTTCTACAGGTAGACACATGTGTTGCATTATTAAAGTTTGTATGCTCTGTTTGATGTGTTTCCTCTACTGGTCGACACATGAACTGTATAGGTAGGAACATGACTTGCATAGGTCGACCTATGCATCAAAAATATTGAAAAATTTCATTGTTTTCCATTCATTTTGCTTCATACACACACGCGCATACACACACACACGCGCACACGCTTGCACGCATACACACACATATACACACACATGTTACATGCATCATTCTTTTTCAATGATTTTAGTAAAATCATAAACGAAACATGGAACATACTAAAAGTCATCATCATCTTTAACCTTGGTTTTATGCATACACACAACCAAAGTATACATAATCATTCATTGTTTGGGTGCCATCTAGAATTAAGTTGATAAGGTCCAATTTAGCTCGTGGTATTGTAAATTAAGTTGAGATTTATGGGGGTTTGAAATAAGAAAATCAATGTGGGGTTTTACTTCAAGATCAAAGTGTGAGTCTGAAGGGTTTGGACAAGATTACTCAAGTTTGGATTCTACTAAGTGAAGGCTTTGAAGGCTTGAGGTTCTTGCAAAGGAGTAGCGTGAGACAATGTATCATCTTGGTAAATCTTAGGTTATAACAATTGTGTAATTTGGATTCGATCGAGTGAAGGCTTTGAAGGATTTCGATTCTTGCAAAGGAGTAACGTGAGACAGTGAATCAAATTGGCATTGTTGGGTGACTTGATCAAGCTTACCTTAAGGGAAGAGAAATAGTTATGATCAACATCAAACTTAGGGTTTGTAAGGTTGGATTGCTACATTTCTCTTGTAAACTACTTTTGCAAAATATGGTTAATTTCATGATCTTAATTCAAATTCGAATTGAGGCCAGACATACCTATAGCGAGACCGATTGGGGAACCGTCTAAACAAATCCATGTGTACTCTCTCTTTCTCTATCTATCTATCTATCTATCTATTTATCTATCTATCTCTTTTACATTTCATTAGCAAATTATTGTGTTCATCATTTGTGCGATTAATCTGTTTGGTACATTGCTTTGAAAATTATTTGAAAATGTTTTGTTGAGTTGATAACAATCATTTTTATTGTGGTTGGTTTTTAAGATCAACAAAACTATACAAATTTCCAAACTAAATTAATGGCACACAAGGTGTTCGATGATTTGCCATAATAGTATTGTTTTTGTTTAATTGATCATTGGAAATAGAATTGCTTATTAAGCAACTTTCTAGTGATCGAGATTAAAGCATATTAATTAGAGTTGCTTATCATCATCTCCGATTTGTTTTCACGTACGCATATTTGAACTTTTCGATAGCGGTTCGGTTAAGGGAATCGATCCAAGTTACTTCCGTTTGCCATCGTTTTTTAAAAAAGGTTTTTGTCAATCAAATTTTTATTGGGGATTTATTCACCCCCTTTAGATAAGTTGCCTTTATCTAACAAAAGGTTGATATAACACTTTTTATTAAGAATTACGATAACGAAATTTTACTTTTGCAAATATATGTTGATGATATTGTATTCAGTGCTATTAACGAGTCTATGTGCAAAAAAGTTTATGATATGATGCAAAAGAATTCAAAATGTCTATGATGGGGAAGTTATGATACTTTCTTGATTTTCAAATTAATTAATAAAAGGAGGGTGCCATCAGTAATCAAACTAATATTGCAAAAAGTTCTTTAAAATATTCGATATAGAAAAAGAAAACACTATCTCAACTCTCATGAGCACCTCATGTGGTCTAGAAGGATTTTTTTTTGGAGAAAGCAAATATCGAGATATAATCGACTCCCTTCTTTATCTTATTACATCTCGCCCTAATATTATGTTCTCTATCTTTATGTATGCAAGCTTTCAAGCAAACCCTAAAGAATCACGTGTCACTGTAGTTAAATGTATTATGAGGTATCTCACTAGCACACAAATTATAAGGTTATGGTGCCTATAAGGGGAATGATTATGCTTTAGTTGGGTATTCTGATTCTAATTTTGCTGGTTGTAAATTGGATCAGAAAAGTACTAGTGACATCTGTCCTTTTCATGAGAACTCGCTTGTCTCTAAGCATAGTAAGAAACAAGAAAGTGTTATGTTGTCCATAGATGAAGTATGATAAGTCGTTGTGGGTATTTGTTGTGTACAAGTAACCTATATGAAACAACAGTTAAGTGACTATAGAATTAATATCGGAACTTTTCTGATTAAATGCAACAACACTATCGTCATAAATCTCACTAAGAATTTGACAATCCAGTGTTGGAAGAAATACATTGATATTAGAAACTCTTTCAATCGAAGATCATTTCGGAAAAAAAGGCATTTTATAATTATGTTTGTGTCTTCATATAATCTACAGGCAAACATTTTTTATAAACCTCTTCCTAAAAAGGTTTATTTTTCATTAGAATTGAGTTAGAAATTATAAATCCTCATGCATATATCAATTTGTTATGTATTTCTTCTTGTTCTTCCTCCCTTTGTGTACTTTATTTTCTACTGTCTAATTTTTTGCTTCACCTCTTTTTTAAAATTGACCAACCTTAAATTAATTTCTTGCAAAAAAAAGTTTTCAAAAATAAAATGTCATAGTTCATTTCTCTCTCTTTTATTTGAAGTCGCTTGATCAACACATAAAATCGACTTAATTGCTAGAAGTAAAAGTAGAGGTATCAACTTAATTGCTAGTTTGGGTTTCTACAAAGTCACAAGATAAACATGACACAAACAATCCTAAACGACTAATATAAACAAGAGACACAAGTGAATGAGTTTCACCACATTCAGACATCACAAGTAAATGATTATTGCTTAAGAGACCAATACCTTGAAACAAGTTAACGATGTTAAACGAATCATAACCACTTGGAGAAAAAAAAGCCTTTCCATGGACTCGGGGTATTTTGGTTGGAATAATAACGTTTCCATGATGATAAACCTCCATATATATATATATATATATATATATATATATATATATATATATATATATATATATATATATATATATATATATATATATATATATATATATATATATATATATATATATATATATATATATATATATATATATATATATATATATATATATATATATATATATATATATATATATATATATATATATATATATATATATATATATATATATATATATATATATATATATATATATATATATATATATATATATATATATATATATATATATATATATATATATATATATATATATATATATATATATATATATATATATATATATATATATATATATATATATATATATATATATATATATATATATATATATATATATATATATATATATATATATATATATATATATATATATATATATATATATATATATATATATATATATATATATATATATATATATATATATATATATATATATATATATATATATATATATATATATATATATATATATATATATATATATATATATATATATATATATATATATATATATATATATATATATATATATATATATATATATATATATATATATATATATATATATATATATATATATATATATATATATATATATATATATATATATATATATATATATATATATATATATATATATATATATATAAATCCTTTTTCTCAATACAATTAGGTAGGTTTGTTTTGACTTTTTTTTAAAATGATTTTTATAGTGTAATATAATCTTGTATAAAAAAAAAATTTACAAAAAGAAACTTTTCATAAAAGCTTCAAACTAAAATTTAATTTAAATAATTATTTTTAAAATGCTATTTTAAATATTTTATCATTTTATTGAAATTTCTTTTGGATATCAAAAATTTTAAAAATCACTTAATTTTGAAGCTATTTTAAATAGATTTTCATAAAAATCATTTTTGAGATACAACTTTTTGAAAAAATTATGACTCGACTATCTTTTGTTCTTCAATAATGTATGTTTATGTTATAGGATATTAAAATTAGTCTTTCAATTTAGAAAAAACGAATATAAAAAACTTTTAATATTTTAAAAAACAGTTTTGTCAAATCTATTTTTGAAAATTAAAAAAAAAAATCCATTTTTTTAAAATCTGAAACAAACATGCCCTTCAAATAAGTCACCGCTCAGTTGATGCACTCAGGCGTAGTATAAGCCTTCTAGCCACACCTTCAACATTTGATTGGAATATATGCAGCATTTCGTTTGCCATCATTGCTAGTCTTCTGGTTCTTATTTGGTTGCATACATTACTGCACTCATATTTCTTAGAGGTGGCAATGAAATCCATTTAGATAATATCCATCCAATTCATCCAATAATTTATCCATCCAATCCATTCATAAGACAAAAAATAATTTAATGGATTTGATCCAATCCATCCACTAACTCGTATGGATGGATTCAATCCATCCATCTCATTTTATAAATCCATTGGATATTATGTTGTCACTTATTAAATTAAGAATATTAATGTTTTTTTTGTGAAATTTAAGTTTTTTTACGAAATTTAAAAAATAATTCAAAATATTTAAATTATGTTTCTATGAAATTTAAAAAATAATTAAGAATTTTTAAATTAATTTTTTGGATGGATGGATATCCATCCATTAGAAATATGTTAATGGATGGATTGGATGGAGTTTATCTTTTAATGGATGGATTGGATTTGATTTTTATTAAGAGAGTTTAGTGGATTGTTAATGGATTAATGGATTGTTTTGATCCATCCATTAACAATCCAATCCATATCCATCCAATCCATCCATTTTGCCACCCCTAATATTTCTCTCCTCCAAATTTATGAATTATATTTCCTTGCACTTGCAAATATCCTTAAAAAATAATACTTAATTGGGGATTGATTAAAAAAAATTCATGTAATCTTTATCCCTTATCCTTGTAGAGCATTTTTCCTACCAATGTTCAAACGTCTTACACCAACATGAAGGTACCTAGGTGCACTTGTTAGTCTTCATGGAAAATGATGCCCTTGAAAATCTTTTCCATTTCTTGAAGCCACCTCTGAACTCTCTTTGTGATGTAGCTTTTTGTAGAAAGATGGATAATCGATCCTATTAAACCGATCCGTCTCATTTAACTTGTTTATTGTGCCACCACCACCACCACCAAAATTAAGAACTTTAATAACCATTATATTTTAGTGATTCTCCTGAGTCTGATAGATCATTTGGTCTTCTGTAAGGTTATCCAGGAGACTCCAACTCCCAATTTCTCTTCCTTTCTATGCCACTAAAGATTAGGAAATATTGGTCTTTGGACAATTTTGAACAAGAACCCCTCAGATATTCTTTTGTTAATGATAAGCTTACCCCGAACGTTGAAGAAGGATATGATGTCCTTTTGAGAACAACTCGGATATGAGGAGGGGAAGAGTCCTGAAGAAGCAGGGTCTATGAAGCAGCAAAGGTGAGTTATTAATTATTGGGCTATCTTGGATGCTTCTAGTGTTGAGGAGAGGAGATGACTTTTTGGTGAGGAGATGGATTTTTTTCTTTAGTGGTGACTAACTGTATCTTTTTGTTAGCAGATTCAATGGAGTCTCTCAAGGACCTCTATGAGAGAAGGAATGCTATAGAAGCTATGAATGCTTCTAAGGTTATTTTTTCCTCTGGTCTTTACAAGCAACCAACCCAGGCTGCCTCCAATGAACAATCCTCTGATACCACTATTCTGCACTTTGCCCTTCTTCCCACCAACAAAGGTAAAAGAAGAAATAAGAAGTCACATGACCGTCTTATATCTTCAGCTAAAACTTCTATTAAAAGGAGTTGAGACAAAGATCTTATCATTGAGAGTGCTGGAAAAAATACAAAGACTTCTAACTCTCGATCCAGTGGGATTTCCCTCGAGGTTCCAGATGTTGTGTTTTCCAAGCTTCCATCAATCCTCTCTTCTTGGGTGCCCCGGGTTTCCTAAAAAGTGCATAAGTCTTTCTCAGAGAAGGATGCCTCTTATGTCCATAATATTTCTGATACTATAAAGATGAAATTGATGGACGAAGCACATATAATTTTTTCGTGGGGCTTCCTTCTTGACCCTGGCTACTGCTAGACCAGGTGAAGTATTTGTACCCAGTGACCTGCTCAAAGAAAATGAGAAGTGGAAGATTAAGTGCAAAGCAGTTACTTGTGAGTGGATTGCTCTTCGGGAGAAGGTGCCAAATTTCAAGGTGAATCTATCTAGGGAGGAGCCTGACTTCAAGAAGGTGGAGGTTGGCAAGCTTTCAAATCTTCAAAAGAAATTTGAAACTCATAGTGCTATGTCCAACTTAGCACCTAATATCACTGGCCTGAGAGCCTTAGAAAGCCCTAAAGGAGGAACAAAAGACTCTTCATAGGTGGATGGAGGAATATAATACTGTTGTCGATGAGGGTATTCAAGGTGCTCATACTTCTTTTCACCGGCCATAGATAAAGTTTAGTTTCTCTGCCCTAGAAAAATGTGGGCACATGGAAAAAGACCGTGGATGGTAAAATAGTCATCGACGAGGAGGCGACTGAAGACGAAGAGAACAAGGAGGAAGATGAGAAGTCTAATGGAGATGTATGATGTCCATAAATCTTATTGAAATATTCTAAAATTTTAAATGTTTGGAGAATGTTTTTAGCCGTTTAGATTTGTATTTTTAAACATAACTTTCATGTCTTTCCTATTTTTGTTTTCATCCTTTTGTTACATTGCTTTGCTGTTTTCGTTTCTTGACATTTATTGCCCTGTGCATATTTACTATATTCTTTGACATCTTCGAGGACCCTATCCAGCCAAAGGTCAGATCCTCTTGTGCGTAGGAGTGTGCAAAAAAATCAGTTATTGTTAACCAAATTTGTATCCAAATTGTTCCACTTTTAAAAATTCAAACCAAATGCTAAAGTATAAATCTGGTTATCCATTTTGTTATCCAAATATAAACCGGTTTCCATAATAATAATATGGTTTAGTTATTGGTTTCCAAATTTCCTTATTTGTTAAATTAATATGTTTTTGTCTCTTTTCATATTTTATCATATACACCTTATAAACCAATTTTATATTTGAACTATTTTAAAGTTAATTTTTTTGAATTCCATAAAAAATATTATTTTATAAAAAATTTAGAATTTTGTATTTTAAAATGAAAAAAAAATTGTTTACGAATTCTCTAACTACCTAAAATGATGTACCAATACTTCACAAATTATATAGACTTTTAGCAGTTAATTATATGAACTTTCAGTAATTAATTATATAGATCTTAGTGTATCAAGTTTGATTTGGCATGTGCAAGGAAATATACCCAAACTTGATTTATTGGATTTGACTCTAGTTTTCATTTATAAATGTCAAAGATTAGTAAAGCTTTATGGAGAAATGATCATAAATATTTTAGATTTCTCCACCAATAGATAGAGGTTTTGAAATATACAAGTATATGTATTATAACATATTAGTCACCATTTTAAGTCCATATAATTTACTGAAGTTTTTTATTTTAGAATTTTTATTTTCAGTTTTATTTTTATTTTTTTAATTTTAATTTTAATTTTTTTTTATTTTTAAAGAAAAAATATATTAAAACTTAAATATTTAAATTTCAAAAATTGATATAATTTAAAGAAAATTAAATTTAAATTTAACTAAATAATTTGGATTAAAATCAAATTTCATTTAGAACCGGTTTTAAACCGGTTCGGAACAAATGGTTTGGTTTATAAACCATAACCATAAAAATGGATTGGTTCATATTAAATGGTTACCATGCACACCCTTACTTGTATGCCCCCAGGTCTAGGCCTAGTTTGGTTTTAACATGTTTGAGGTTTCACGGCCTATTCTTTTAGACTGGCTAGCTTCTAAGTACGGTGTAGCTATTGTAATGCAACGACTAACGTTTCACGTCCTAATTTCTTCTAAAAAGAAAATACCAAAGTATCTTGCAGAGAGTGTCATATTTATTACTGCAACGTATGTACTCAACCGATGTCCTACGAAGAAGTTAAAGGAAATAGTTCCAATACAGAAGTGGACTGGAGATAAGCAAAATGTTAGTCATCTAAAGGTGTTTGGTTCTGTTTTCTATAAACATGTTCCAGAAGTCAGAAGACAGAAGCTAGATGATAGAAGCAAAGTGATGATTCTGATATGGTACCACAGTACAGGTGCATACAAGCTCTATTGTCCAGAAAATAATAAAGTTGAATTCAGCAGAGATGTGATTGTGAAGGAATCAGAAATTTGGAATTGGGATAAGTCTCAATCTGATTCTGATGTTAGAACTTCTAAAGAAAGGCCAGAGTTAAGAATTTCTAAAGTTGGAGTAAACTCTGACGTTGACTCTGACTCTGATAGTGATTCAGACTCTGGAGAAGACTCAGAAGATGAAGGTGAGTTTGATGATCCAGACTCTGATGGCAATTCAGACTCTGGAAATATGCCAGACTCTGAAGATGGTCAAAGCTCTGGAGGAAGTCAATCATCTGAAGCTCAAGACTCTGAACAAGTTCAGAGACCACAAAGAATAAGAAACGTCCCTAGAAGATATGCAGAATTTGACATGCTGCAAGACACTGAAGTAGACTCTGAAGGAGAAGTTATTCAGTGTGCCATGATAGTAGACTCTGAACCCATAAGTACAGAAGAGGCTCTTAAGCAGAAGCTCTGGCTGAAGGCCATGAAAGAAGAACTTGATGCTATAGAGAGAAGCAAGACTTGGAAGCTGACAGAACTTCCAAAAGACAAGAAAGTCATCAACGTCAGATGGGTTTTCAAGCAGAAGTTAAAGCCAGATGGTTCAATTGGCAAACATAAAGCAAGGTTGGTAGCCAGAGGATTTCTACAGAAACCTGGGCTGGATTATTCTAAAGTGTTTGCACCTGTAGCAAGACATGAAACAATCAGAATGATGATTGCAATAGCTGCTAACAGGAATTGGCCTCTGATGCATCTAGATGTAAAATCTGCATTTCTGAACGGTCCATTAGAAGAAGAAGTTTACGTGTCACAACCTCCTGGATTTGTAAAAAATAATCAGGAAGGGATGGTGTACAGATTATATAAAGCTCTATATGGATTGAAACAAGCGCCCAGAGCTTGGAATCAGAAGATTGATTCATTTTTCAAGAAGCAAGGCTTTCAGAAATGTGAGATGGAGTATGGTGTTTATGTTCAGCATACTTCTGAAGGCAATATGACTCTGGTGTGTTTATATGTTGATGACATACTGCTGACTGGAAGTTCTAAACAGGAGATAGCCACGTTTAAGAAAGTTCTGATGAATGAATTCGAAATGACTGATCTAGGCAAAATGACATACTTTCTAGGGATGAAGTTCAGATATTCTGAGAAAGGTATCATTTTGCATCAACTCAAGTATGAATTAGAACTTCTGAAGAGATTTGAACTGAAGAATTGTAAGATTGCTGTCACACCTTGTGATACAAATCAGAAACTGGATTCTGACTCTGATGGAAAGGATGTGGACGCTACAAACTTTAAACAGTTGGTTGGTTCTCTGAGGTATCTGTGCAATACCAGACCTGATATTTGCTATTCTGTTGGGATGGTTAGTAGGTTCATGAGTAAACCTAAGTGGTCCCATTACCAAGCTGTTGTCAGGATTCTGAGGTATATCAAGGGAACTCTGAAGTATGGAGTGTTATTTCCTTCTGGAAGAAAGAATGAGTCAGAACTTCTGAGTTATTTAGATTCTGATTGGTGTGGAGACATAGTTGACAGAAGAAGTACCTCTGGGTACTTATTCAAATTTCCGGGAGGTCCAATTTCTTGGTGCTCCAAGAAGCAACCTGTTGTGGCGTTATCAACCTGTGAAGCTGAATATATTGCAGGTGTTGTTACTGCATGCCAAGCTGTGTGGATTCTGAATCTGTTGCAGGATCTGAAGATTAAAATAAACAAACCTCTGAAGTTGATGATCGAAAACAAGTCTGCAATCAATCTTGCCAGAAACCCAGTGTTGCATGGGAGAAACAAGCATATTGAGACAAAATATCATTTTCTGAGACATCAAGTTCAAAGTGGAGTGTTAGAAGTTGTACACTGCAGCACTCAGAAACAATTGGTAGATGTTCTGACGAAAGCTATCAAGACTGATCAATTTCTTAGACTAAGGGATGAAATTGGTGTTACAAGTTTTGATGGAATATGAATTAAGGGATGATATTAGAAGTAATTCATATTTATTAGTTGTACTATTTTCTTAGCCCCTAAGTTTGTTAGAGGGTATTTTAATATTTTTATCTTATTCTAATAACCCTAATGTTAGCTTATAAATAGGGTAGCAATCATTGTAATTTGTGTGGTTGTGTGTAGCCGTCATTCTCTTAATAGAATATTTCTCTATTCATCATTTATTCTACCTTTGCACCAACATTTTTTAATATTGCGAAAAGTAAACATATCAACAACTAAATTAGTGATAAATTCTATTAAAAAAAACAGTTAAAATTAAATTAAGAAAAATTGTAATATTCTAAAGTTAAAACGTGTCAAAAAATAAACAGATAAAAAAAAATACTTTTGATTTATTTCTTGATATCTCAGCCCAAATAGTAATTAAAGCTTAACTAAATAACAATACAAATAAAAATTGTAAATATAAATTATAAATCAACTTAAATAATTTAATATAAATTCTACATTCTATCAACTAGTGTGCGTGAGTTTTAAGAAGGCCCCATTCTAGAGACACAAGAACATGATGGAGTTTTGATTTGCTTTCAATTTTGTCTCATAATTTTTTTGGTGAAATGAAACAATTTGCTGTGGAATTTAAGCTACATAAAGGACAGTCACAAACCAAGTTGGTTTGTTAAATAAAGAGGACCCACTTTTAACCAACAATCAAATTGGTGAGGCAAAAGTTTTCTTTAATAATTACAAAAATACTATTTTTTTAACATTTAATTATTTATTTATTTTACAGAAAACTCAAGTTATAAATTATTTTTCTTTTTTTTTTTTTTTAATTTCAAAATATCATTTCTTTAGAAACAAATATTTGTATTTATTCTAAATATTTGAGCCCTTGTTAAGAACATGAGAAAGTCAGTACCAAACTCTACCAACATTATACAATGCATTATGTTGGTTTCTTGCTCACCTATTTAATCTTTATTAATTGTACTATCACACTCATTCTAATTTGTTTGATATGCTTTCATTTTCACAGTCCTAACGGTTTCCTAACTAAAATAAAATAAAAATCCAGTGGCTTCAGATGGTTATCGTCATAGACCTAGATGCTTGCTAACTTGCAACTACTTTATAGGTGCAAAACAAGTCCTAAGATAACTAACTATCACAGGAACCATTCACATCACCCTTGCTTAAAATAGCGATTGAAAAAGATACCTTACCATATTTGACTCAAATATTACAAGAATTATGGAGATTTAATTGGACTTTTCATCACTTTTCCGTATTTAACAAGTTATCATGCATGTTATTAGTTAAGTTCTGGTTTTACATCTAAAAGTATTTTTAGTTATTAGTCGAGAAGCAGTCAAATTTAAGATTAAACCTCTGTCAAAATATGGCCAACTAAAAGTGGTTTAGCTAAATCTTTTCATGGGATATAATGGGTCAAACTCAATGTAAACAGATAATTTTGCTTCAGAAGTCTATTTCATGTTCTCAAGCTAAGAAATAACAAACACGGTTATAATTTATTTTTAAGAAAATTGTCTGAGATATATGTTTTCGATCTTGATTTTTTAGAAGTCTTGGACTAATAATAAAATGGATTTCTAATAAAAAATTAAGTAATTATTTTTGAATTTTTGTCATATAATAATTTTTTAAAATGTTTAATTATGAAATAAATATTATTTAAATTTTACATTAAAGACATGGCCATCTCATACAGCTGAAAGGCGTTTTTTAATTTCCTTAATAAATAAATGGAAAATATTTAAAAAGAGGCATTTCATTTAAAGTGTCAATAATATTAAAAGCTATTAGAAAAATACTTGCAGCAAACATTTACTTTTTAACTATAATATTAAAATCGAATAGTTTTAATTAACAAACAACTAAAAACTAAAGTTATATAATATAAAAATACATTACAAATCACTAGAAAATTATTGACATATGACCCAAAATATAAACATTCAAAATTTTGTAGGTTAAATATAACCTTAAAATTATGAGACATTGTAATAAAAACCTTTAACATTTTATTAGAGTTGATATAGTATCGTAAAGAATGTCGAATTAATTATACAAATTATTAAATTTTATAAAAATTGCACTTAAGTTAGGCTAACCTAAAACAAATTATTTAAATATTTTTAAACCTATTTATTTAATTTATTATCCATTTAATTATAAAAATTAATTAAAAATAATATTAATTTTGCTAAAATTTATTATTATTATTATTAATATATATTTCTATATAAAATTAATAATAGATCAAAAGAATGATGTTGTAGTAATAATGTTGATTTCACTATAAAAATAATATAAAATTTTGATTCCAAAAGATAATAACCAAGCATGACCAAGTGGAATGGAGGTTTTATAAAATTCTTTAGGGCATGAGTTTGATTCTTTATGTTCTTACAGGATTTGTTAAGGGCTTGTGTTTTTGAACAAGGAGGTGCTTGGGATAGTTATTTGTTGTTGGTTGAGTTCACTTATAATAACAATTTTTATTCTAGTATTGGAATGACGCCTTTTGAAACTTTGTATGGTCAGAGGTGTAGGACACCTTTGTGTTGGCACGAATCTGATGAGAGTGTGGTGCTTGGACCTGAGATTGTCCAACAGACTACTGAGAAGGTGAAGCTGATTCGAGAAAAGATAAAAGCTTCGCAGAGTCGGCAGAAGAGTTACCATGACAAGAGAAGTAAGAATATTGAGTTTCAAGAGGGAGACCATGTATTCTTGAGAGTCACTTCGGTGACCGGTGTTGCGCATGCCTTCAAGTCGAGGAAGCTTACTCCTCAGTTTATTGGTTGATATCAGATATCAGAGATGGTTGGAGTCATTGCTTATAGAGTGGCGTTGCCACCAAATTTGTCAAATTTACATGATGTATTCCATGTTTCGCAGCTTCGAATGTATGTTCCGGATTCGTCGCACGTGATTCCGATGGATGATGTGCAGGTGAAGGATAACCTTACAATTGAGGCCTTACCTGTGAGAATTTATGACCATGAAATGAAGCAGTTGAGAGGCAAAGAGATTTCTCTTGTGAAGGTAGTGTGGAGGCGCTTCTTGAGGAAATATGACTTGGAAGTTGGAGAGTAGGATGCGAGATTCGTATCTAGAGTTGTTCGCATTAGGTAAAATTTTTAGGATAAAAATGTTCTAAGTGAGGGAGAGTTGTAACGCCCCGGTTTATTTTATTTAATTTTCTATAATTAAATTATGTGATGTTGTGTAATTATATGTGATATTGGTGTTTTGGGTGTGTTGGGGATACCCTTGGTGTGAGGTAGTGGCCTGAAAGAGTAGAATTAAGGTGTTATGGGTGTGTGAGCAAAAGTGTAAAAATTGGTGGTGTGTTGAGTAAAACTAATTAAATTATATTAGTTAGTATTTGGTTAATTATTTAATATTAAATGAATATTAATTTAATTAAATAATTGGTGATAATTATTATTATTATTATTATTATTATTATTATTATTATTATTATTATTATTATTTTAATAAGTGGGAATTAGGAATACTAATAATAATTTAATAAAATAGAATAAGAGAGAGGGGATTGGGAGGAAGTTGTCAGAACGTGAAAAACTAGAGAAAAGTGAAAAGAAAAGGCTAGGGCTCAAAAGGGAAGAGGAGATCAGCATTGTTATAGGTAGAAGAGAACTTTACAAGAACTCTAAGGTAAGGGTGGAGTTCTGATTATCTAAGGGTTTGTATGATGATAGTGGGCGGATTATGTCTATGCTTAGGTTGTGTTTCTCTTCTCTCTATATCATGATCATTGTTGCAATTTTGTAGTTATTGGAATGAATAATTGATTAATGACTTTTTAGTGGTATGATAATGTTGTGATTGATATTTGATTTCTGAATTGTTGTTGTTGCGGTGGAAATAGGATATCAAACTATTAATTAGTTTGAGTCACAATTTTTAATTCACAACCGACTTTGATTTATCCGAAGGAAAATGTCAAAAGAAGGAAAATCTATTTTTGCATCGTAAACACAATGCGGGGAGAGACCTAGGTAAGGGGTTGATTAAATTTAGGGAAGGTACTAGCACCCTAAACTTCTGTAGTACTCTACAAGAACCTTTTGTTTATTGTATGCCTTTTTTATTTTATTATCTGCTTTAAAATATATATTGAGTTAAGGGATAGAGTGACCTAAAAGACCTAAGGGTTAGTCCTAAGTTTACTCGGCAAGATTCGCATCTTGTGCCTACGTATCCTGGATAGGGAATGGAATCAGAGTAATCGTAGTTCCCCTTAAAAGGGAGGTTAGAAACTTCTTGACTATGGTTAAGGTTTCAAAGGGAGTAAACGTATCTTAAGGACACGCTTACGTGGAGTTTTGAAACTCCTATTTCTACGTTGAATGTTGAATTGAAAATTAGGGTTAAATTAGAGATTCCACGGCGGGAAACCCTAAAACAGAGTACGGCGACTCTTTAACCTAAAAGCTAGGGTAAAGGGTATTTTAGTCCACGACGGGACGCTTGGGCCAATTAGGGTTTTGAAACCTTCAAAGGATTAGGGTTATTGACTCAATGGTCAAACGGCTAGACCTAATTCCTTCGGAGGGTGATTAACGGTAAAAAAAACATGCAAGATATAGCAAATTATCATACGGCAGAAATAAAGTGCGGAAAGTAAAGAAAGTGTCGCGACGATCACTCGTGTAAATTACAAATCCCCCAAAAAATGAAAAATAAAATAAATCGCGACCATGGCCTCGTGTAAACTACATCCATGGAACAAAATAAATTAAATAAATGAAATAATAATGATAAGCTGAAACAGACAAATTAACGAGAGTTAGACGACAATGAAACGGCTACATCAAGAGCTCTTATTTTAAATTTTTATTTAAAGGAAAGGTTGATTGTTTTTGTATTTACAAGAAAAATTAGTTTTATTTTAATATCTTTACTTACAAATTTATTTTAATTTAATTAGAGAAAATGTTTTTTTTTTAATTTTAAGATTTTTTAAAAAAGAAAATATCGCTTTAATTTTGCTTAATGTTAAGAAATAAAAATGGTTAAATCGAGAAAAAGTTATATTCATTTTAAAGTTAAATATTTTTTAGAATTTTTAAGAAATAACCTACAATGAATTGTTTGATCTTGAAAAATGATTTCTTGAAGAAAAAAGATTTTAATTTAGGGATTTATTAAAGAAAAGCTAGATCATGGATTAAGCTTACAATATGACTATGATTTACAGATAAATAAAAT
The DNA here is from genome assembly GCA_963859935.3 of Lathyrus sativus. Classification (NCBI taxonomy): domain Eukaryota; kingdom Viridiplantae; phylum Streptophyta; class Magnoliopsida; order Fabales; family Fabaceae; genus Lathyrus; species Lathyrus sativus. The sequence goes on from OZ012739.1 coordinate 423,124,653, forward strand.
TAATTTAATTAACCAAAAAACAAATAAATAAATGAAAAATAGAATGTGAACGGATAAGAGGAAAGAATATTGTCTGCGTTTGTCATTTGCTAGGGTTTGAGGTACCCTTTTTCCCTTCTTCTTCATCGTTCCACCGCCGGTGTATCCGTGAGTAATTCGGGAAGCTTGCTTCCCGTCCCTATTCCGATTTGCATGCGCCGTTCTTCTTCATTTTCGTCCCTACAAAAAATAAAACACACGTGAATCAAACGGATTGCTCACCTCTGTGGGTTTCGACGCGATCCTCGATTACTTTGATGGTGTTCGTCCGTAATTTTGATCTTCGATGGTGTTTACGGCCGATGATGGAAGTCTTGAGGCCTTTGGGAATTTGTTGCCCGCCGGACGATGTCGGCGACGGCCCTACGGCTTCGATCGTGCGATTTTCGATTGCTTTGAAAACTCCTCTTCTTTCACGAGAGGGATGATGATGAGGAAGCCTTTGTGCTTCTCTGAATCCGCCGTGTTCACGTTCGTTGCCTCTCCGGCAATGATGAAGAGAAGAAATCCTTCTGAGCCGGTGATTTACTGGCCGCCGTTTCCTTTTCGTTTGGGGGTGATGATGAAAGATCTGCGGATCTCCTGAACCCCTTTTCAATCACTGCCGCTGTTGTTCGTAAGGGTTTCTTCGGTCCCCCCCCCCTTGAATGACTACGGTATGATTTCTTATATTGCTCTTTTCTGGGCTGGATTTATACGAGATTATTTGCGAAAATGGTGGCTGAAAACTCGGAGACTTGCGTTTTTACAGTTTGTTCATTGGGTTTGATTTGTTGCTCCCTTTTTAGACTTATTCGCGAGTTTGTTTATTCTTTTTAGGAGCTATGGTTGGATCAGTTTTGTTGGCTTGATTTACACTCGTAGTAACTGGATTTGACGGTTGAATTTGTTTGTTGCAGGAAACTCGGTTGAGTTTGTTGGTTTTCCTGTTTGACTGTTTTGATACACAACTGTATTTGTTGTTACGTTCTTCACGGTTGACTGTTTGACGAGATTTACTAGCTTGTGGCCCTTGCTCGTCGAACCGGTTTGCGGGACTGAACTGGTCTTGAACTGGTTTTCTTGAGCTGGTTTTCGGAACTGGTTTTTCTGTGGAACTTGATTTCGAACTGGTTTTTTCTGGTTCTTCCTGAATTGGTTTTTTCTGAACTGGTTTCTGAATCAGTTTTTGAATTGGTTTTTTCTGAACTATTTCTGCTTGTTGGATATTGTCGGATTTTGCCGGAGTTGATTTTTTTTGGAGGATTGGAGTTAAGGTCCCAATGGGGCAAACCGTCTTCCTAAAAAACCACTTCTCAAACCGACTTTTCAAATAAGCACTTTTTTGTATAATCCTTTTTTGGCCAAACAACTTATTTCAAAAGCAATTTTCCTCTTCGTCTTTTGGTGCCTTCGATAAGAATTGAAATTGCCGGTTTTAGCCATTGGTCGAAGATCGGATTGGGAGCCGGTTTCGGAGTAATCTGTTACCCTCCCGACACCGGATGATGATATCTCTAAGGGTGTCAAACTAACCGATGAAATTTTATTTGCTTGCTTTGCTTATTTTGCAGGTACGAACAAGATCGGAACCTCGGAATCGGATAATCGGAAGAACATGAGGAATTTTAGGAATTTTATATTTCATGAAAAATGTAATTTTATTTATTTTGTAATTTTTTTGTAATTTTGTATATTTATTATTTTTGTAATTTTTGTTGTAAATATTATAAAATATAAATAAATTTTAGTTATAAAAGAAAATGGAAATTTGAAAATTATATGTTTTTATTATGAAATAAAAACTAATAAAAAAATGTCATAAGTTAATTCAAAAATTAAGTTAAGTTATTTACAAATAAAAATGAGAACAAAATATTTAAAATTATAAAAATGAAAGGAAACACCTACTTAGAATAAACGAAATTATTTAAAATGCAATGATGCCAATAATAAAAATTGAAATGAAAATAGTGGATTCAAAATAAAGTGCACCTGACATAACACAAAATTAGTTTTAAAAAAGTGAAAAATAAATAAAATGCAAATGATTTAAAAATAAATGAAATAAAAATATTTTTTCCTAATTCATCCAATTAATCCCATTTTCGGAGAAACTTCCAACTAAATCTCCAGCAATTCAAGTGAACAAAACTATCAGAATAAAGTTCAATCCGTCCGATTAAACCCACATGATCATATTCTCTGCTAACTTCCATTCAACAACCTGAGTAATTTTATATTGAACAACTCGAGTCCTTCCACGACTAAACTCTTCCAACTCAGACCATAATACCTCATTCAAATGGTGCAGAGTCTCGACCAGAGCCCAAAGTTCGTAAATCAACCAACTGCGAACAAAAGACCATTTTACCCTTCATGAACCAAACAACGCGCCACATGATATTTATCTGCAAAAATCAACCCACTGCACAACCTGTTAGTGGTTAGTTTAAACGCAATGCAAAATGAAATGGGATGCAAGTTGAAACGACCAATCTTAGGGCAAAATTTGGGGTATTACAGTTGTGTTGTTGATGCTGGAACCATGTAGTTAATGGAATTGTGTGGTGTAGATGTTGTGTTGTTGATGGTTGTTGCGAGTCAGAGTCGGAACTTAAGTTATGAGTGTTTTTGGTGGAAAGAATTAGGGTTCTGATGCTTTGAAAACTAATTTTTGGTATAAAATAATGTAGTGGACGAACTATAGGGAAAATGAGGTTTTGGGGTGGGTTAAAAGTGAATTTTGTTTGGAAAAGTTGTAGAAAAGTGCTTATGCGCACATTGTAGTTAGTTACTAGAGATGGTGTAACCAGTTACACTGCTTTAAAAATGTGTTTCTAGGCTTTTTGTGAAGGTGTAATCGGTTAAAAAGGGTGTAATCGGTTACTTGTTGGTGCGGTAAAGCAGCAAGCAAAAAATATTAAGTAACCCAGTTTTGTCGTCTCCACAGGGATTAGTGCGACCTGAACGCCGTTCAACGGTTTCCATATTTCCAAGCTTATTTTCAAAAGGTTTGGTTTAAAAGGTTCAGGGAACCATAAATAAAAACAGAAATTATAAAATAAAGACTGAAATATAAACTGAGCCTTGTTGGGATTGGATTTCATCAATTGATAACACATGCATTCTTCAGATCAAATTAAACACAACGCAATCATTCGTCTAATATCATCACGTATCACTCACGACAAAGCTTATCTCTAACGCGGCGTCGAGAGGAAAACCATGTTGTCTCATTGGTGATCTCTCACCCAACAAAAACACAACACAAAGCATTAAGATTTGATACTCACGCAAATGCTAAGCCTAAATCTATCTCTAGCGTTTAGGACCTAATAGGCAATCATCCTAGATCCAGATCCGAAAAGTATATCTCTATCACGATTCAAATCAAAGATTAACAGGTAAACAAGAATGAAACTCATATCAGATAAACAATTGTTTTGCATAAAATACAATGATCAGAATACGTACACACGCTTAACCCTTTTTACATGTATTCATCTAATCCGCCAAATGCTTGTGAACATCATTCTTCATCACTATTATCACATACCCACACAATATCATATAGATCCTACCCATGCTACTCATGCTACTTAATCAACACAACACCATGGAAGATGCAATGAATATCAACTTCAAAGCCATGTCAAAAGTTTGTTCATTGATAGAAGAAAGTATGAGATTAAAGATGTGAAATGGTTTTGTCAAGACCCACATACAAGCAACCAAAGATAATTAATCAATAGAGAATCAAAACTAGTTCACAAACATAAATTAGATGAAATACATAAGGTATCAAAAGATTACAATCCAAACCCCAACAAGAGATCGAAGATCTTACCTCGTCCCCCTTGGGGTTTTGTGTTTCTCTCTCTAAAGAAATGAAGAGAGATAAGTTCTGATGTTCCAAAATGTTACAATACCAAGTTCTCTCCCAAAAATGGAGTTATGACCTAAAAATACAAGAAAATGACTTAAATACACGTTTTGGTTCTGTCACGTTCGCCTAGCGAACAGCTAGCGAATGCGAACTTTTGGCACTTTCAGATCTGTTCAATTTTGGGCTCATTCGCTACCTGCTTGCTAGGAGAGCTGCTAGTGAACGTTCGCTACCTGCTCGCTAGGCGAGCTGACAACATTTTGCTACTGGAAGTGTTCGCTGGAGACTCGTTGCGCCTTCGCCTAGCGAATGTTCGCTGCTCCCTCGCTACATCTTCGCCTAGCGAGCTTGCTGTTTGCTTGCTTGCTTTCTTGGTTCCTTTGCCCATTTCTTGTGTCTTACATTTCACTTGTTTTGTGCCTAATTCTTGCACAATAGCACACAAATCAAAGGTACTAAGAGATTTTCACACTATATAGCAAACCAAACAAAACAAGAGTGATTTTCAACACTTTCTTGACGAAATTGAGTGAAAGATGCCAACTTTTGATAGATCAAATAAGTGAAATTTGGCATCTAACATTACCTCAATTGGTGTAATCGGTTACACTGCGAGCAAATTTTGAAAAACTTCTAAAATTCATAACTTCAGTTTTCGGGTGTCCAATTCGGGTGCTGTTAAATTGGTTTCAGTACCTGAAAATGAATAATTTGTTGTGTGGTGGTGTTAAATTAATTGTAGTGCTATTGTTGTGGTGTGACATATTCGTAAATTCATTATTGTAGCTTGTTATACTGAATGTTGATGTTGCTGAACTGTTATAACGTGTGTTTGATGCATGGTGGCCAGTATTGGCAAAGTACATTGACTATGGTGGTGACGGTCATTGTGCATGGAGTTATTGTTTCATGTTGTATGTTGCATGCATTCATGGTGTTGGGCGATGGTTCGTTTTGGTGAGCCTTAGTCCTAGTTGGGGATTAGGTGCGAGTAGCTGATTTTGGAGGTGATGGAATCAGTGAAGCGTTATCGGTGGTGATGGTAACGAATTGGTGGGCTTTGATCCTAGGTGGGGATCATAGTGGTGAACCCGAGAGTTCACGTATTGGTACCACATGCATTGAGTCAAGGTGTGAGTATCATTGAATTGCATATTATTTGCATTGTTATTATGTTTGGACGTTTGTTGTGTTGATTGTGTGGCAGTGTGTTGTAGAATGGGTGATGTGCATGTAATAATCTGATGATTGCTTATTATCATGCTTTCCTTTATATAATTGTGATATCTCACCCATCTTGTTTGAACGCTGTGAGTGGAAGATGAAATATTCCTTTTATTTATAGAGTTGGTGTTTGCTCTGATGTGTAACAATATGGGTTGGCGTTTGTGTGTCGTTCTGTGGGTGGAGACTTATGTTATCTCTTATGTTGACTTTTCAATATAATTACATTATTTCATAGTTATATTTCGAACAATCATTTGATGTTGATGTTTCCGCTGCTGAAATAAAGTTGAAGTTCATACTTGGTGAATGTTTTACTATTATTATTACTGTTAGTATTTTTTAAAGGTGACATGTGTTGTGAAAGCAAATCGCCACACACCACACGAGTTTGCAAGACATCACTTGATATAGGTTTCGATGATGACGAATTACAACCATGGATGATTTGGCAATTGTAAATTCCAACTCTACCAAACAAATGCAACGTATCACCTACCGTATCCTTTTACATTTGTCTAAAAACTGTTATAATCAATATAATATGTGTAGATAAAATATGGTCGTGACAAGAGGCATGAAAAACCACAAGAATTTCAATTTTTGCAGGTTTGCAGGGCATGAGTCGATCATAGGGTCGGCGCATACATCAGTGTATTTTTCCACTGGTCAGCGCATGAAGGTTTGAGTCGACCGTAGGGTCGGCGCATAAAGAAATTACTCTTCAACGGGTCAGCGCACGCCGACTGTATGGCCGACGCATACTGATACATTTTGCAGATTTCCAAAAGTGCAGGCTATGCGTCGACGCACAGACCTGCTGTGGTCGACCGTTCGCGCGGAAATGCAGATTTTAAGTGATTCCCTCTATTATTTGAAAAGCTGTTATGTCTTTGGTTAGTCTAGTACTATATATACAAGTTCAACCACTTATGTCATTTTAACATTTGATAAAAACTTATTCATGTGTTCAAGAATAAGAAAGAGTGAAATAGGTGTCCAAGATTCATCATTTTCATCTTCAACATCTCACAACACATCAATTACACACAGCCATTTTTGAAGTGCACTGTGAGTGATTAAAGGTGATAAGGTTCGAAGCTTAGATTGAGTAATCTAGTTCGGGTTGAAGCTTGTGACAAGTTCTTTCTTGAATAAAACCGTTAGGGTTTTATCCTCCAAGATTGGTTTGAATTTTGGGGGGTTTTTGGACGAGATTCTTCATCAAGGGTCAACTGAGCGAAGGTGATTGTGAAGAGGTGTTCTTCAACAATCTAGTAGCGGTTTCAGTGATATTGAGGGGAAGATCTCGAGTTCGATTCGTTGTAGTTGAGATCATCCGGAGCCGAAGGTTTGAACAACTGAGGGTTATTCAATAAGGTGGCTGGAATCGGAGGTCTATCAACAACGATCGGAGGACTTGATTCATCTTGAATCAAGGGGCAAGGAGTGGAAGCAACATTCAACGTATTGAGAATTCTGTTGTATATTTGTTGTTCAATCCTTGTATAAACTGTTACATTCAACAGATTATATCTATTAAATCTATCTCAATTCTAGTTTTAGAATTGAGGGCAGACATACCCCGAAGTGAGGACGACGGGGGAACTGCCTCACCAAATACTTGTCTTCTTTATTTTTCAGCATTTTCGTTTTAGCTTAAAAATAAGTAATTTTTGTATAAGCACTATTGTCAAACTGTGATATCAATTGAGTAAGAGGTTAAAACTCTATTTTTGAATCCAAAGTACAATAAGACATTGTACTAGGCTAGTCAGAATCACTTACTCAACATAAATATCACTTGGAGTGTTTTTGCACACCAAGTGTTTGACAAATTGCCTAAACCAAAATTATCTTACTTGTGTATCTAGTTTTGGTTTGCTCTTTAAATCATTGGAACTAGGAATCCTAACAAGTGAATTAGATCATTGATAAGTGTGATTAGTTTTGTGATTCTCTTTTCCAAATTGTCATTAATCCAAAGGCTTAACGCATATCCGGTTTTCCAATAACCGTTCGTTTTAGACTATATTTTCCTCGGCCGTTTCCGCACGTAAAACATATTTTCAAAGCCAATTTTTTAAATTGGTAGCGCCGACTTAAATTTTAATTGGGATCTATTCAACCCCCCTTCTAGATCCGTGTCATAGTCTAACAAGTGGTATCTAGAGCTCCGGTTACTCGGTGCTTCAAATACAACGTTGATAGAAAATGGCTAACGAACCAAAAGGGGCGTACAATAGAGCTTCCGTTTTCAACGGTGAAAATTATAGTTATTGGAAAGACTGTATGCGGGTGCACATAAACTCCATAGACATAAAAATATGGAACGTTATCCTCAATGGTCCAATAGAAATTACTATGACCAATGCGGATAATGTAGTTGTGCCAAAGCCCGAAGCACAATGGACCGATGACGATGAGAAAAAATACAATTATGATTGGAAAGCCAAAAATAACTTAATCTCCTCATTAGGTGTAGATGAATACTATCGTGTATCCCATTGTCCTACTGCTAAGGCCATGTGGGATTCACTACAAATCGCCCATGAGGGAACGAATGATGTTAAGTTGGCTAGAATCAACACATTAACACAAGAGTTTGATCTCTTTTTCATGGAGCAAGGGGAAACCATTGCTGACATGCAAAAGAGATTTACTCATCTCATCAATTGTTTACATTCATTAGATATGCCTGTTTCCAATGATGTTGCTACTAATAAGATCTTGAGATGTCTTAACAGGGAATGGTAGCCGAAAGTGACCGCCATTAAAGAAGCACATGATCTTACCTTATTAGACTTGACAACATTGTTTGGCAAACTACAAGAGCATGAACAGGTACTCTTGAGCCTAGACCAACGCGAAAAGAAGGAAAAGAAAGACAAAACGAAGGTGAGTGAAAAGAAATCGATAGCTCTTAAGACTTCCTCCTCGAAGTCTCAAGCAAAAGAGCAAAGTGATTATTCCTCAAGCGACAAAGAAGAAGAGGACAAGAGCGAAGATATGGGGCTGTTCGTTAAACGGTACAATCGTTACGTGAGAAAGAACGGCATCCAACATTCCGAGAAGAACTTGGTAAACTTCCGGAAACAATCGAGGTACTCCAAAGATGATGACTCAAAAGGTAAAAAGACTAGAGGGACGTGCTACAAGTGTGGGAAGCCCGGTCACTATAAACCGGACTGTCTGATGAACAAAAAGGCAAAGGAAAAGGAATCATCAAAGTCATACAAGAAATCATCAAAGCCAAGGAGAGCGTACATAGCTTGGGAAAGCGATAGCGACTCTTTCTCCTCTGATGAAAGCTCTAGTGATGAAGAAGAGTCTGTGAATCTATGCCTTTCCCCACATCAGAAAAATAAGAAAAAGCAGGTATGTCACTCTAAATATGAGAACTCCTCAAATATGTCGCATTCAGAATTACAAACCGCATTTAATGCTTTACACAATGAAGCAACTGAAGCCTTTAAAATAATTGCCTCTAATAAAAGAATTTTTACTTACTTAGAGCACAAAGTTAAAGAGTCCGAAAAGAAATTAGAGGACCTTAAGGCTTCCATTGTGGAAAGTAATAAATCGGATTGTAAGGACCATAGAAATCCTTTCAACTTTAGATGTGATACTTGTCATATTTGGCAAGGTGAAGTTAGAAACCTTAAGGCCAAATTAAACAAGGCACTTGAGCCTATAATTACATTTGTTATTCATAGAAAGGATTTTAGAAAAAGTATGGTAAGCCCATATCAAAAATATGCATATGTACTTAGGGATCAAGCAAGTAAAAGTGATTCTAAAGTCGATTTTGCATGCTTATATTGTTGCAAGAAAGGCCATTCCATTGCTAAATGCCTATTTAGGAGATTTTTGGTTCCTAAAGGCATCTATCAATGGTTGCCCAAACGCAACCATCTTGTCGCTAACATATTAGGACCCAATATGCCATTGGGTACCTCCTTTTGCTAATTATGTTTTGATAGGTAAAATGTGTCGAGACCACCGAGAGAAGATGGGTTCTCGACAGTGGATGCTCAAGACACATGTCTAGAGACATATCCTTATTCATAGACTTCGTGGCTAAGAAGAAAGGGTATGTAACTTATGGTGATAACAACCGCAGAGCAATATTAGGTAAAGGTAGTGTAGGTAACCCCTCTTCTACTACGATTTCCGACGTGTTGCTTGTCGAGGGCCTTAAACATAATCTGCTTAGCATTAGCCAATTATGCGACAAAGGATACAATGTATCATTTTCAAAAGATTGTTGCAAAATTGTGCATGATAATGACAAGAAGAATATGTTTAATGGTTTTAGAGTAAACAACGTATATATGCTTGATTTAAATGAAGTATCGTTAACAAGCGACAAATGCCTCATAACAATGAGTGAAGACTCATGGCTATGGCATAGGCGTTTAACACATGTTAACTTTGACTTACTAAATAAGGTAGTCTCAAAAGAATTAGTCTTAGTACTTCCCAAAATAAAGTTCACCAAGGATCACCTTTGTGATGCTTGTCAAAAAGGGAAGCAAACGAGGATCTCATTTAAATCCAAAAAGATCGTTTCAACAACGAGACCTCTCGAACTTCTTCATATGGACTTGTTTGGGCCGTCTAGGATTAAAAGTCTAGGAGGAAACTATTACGGGTTCGTAATAGTGGATGACTTTTCTAGGTTTTGTTGGACCATCTTTTTAGTAAGAGTGATACATTCGCCGCTTTTGAAAGGTTTGCTAAGCTTTCCCAAAATAAGTTAAATACAAACATTGTATCAATTAGAAGAGACCATAGAGGTGAGTTTGAAAATCACTTATTTGAAGAATATTGTGGTAACCATGGTATAGATCATAACTTCTCCGCTCCACGCACCAATCAACAAAATGGGGTTGTGGAGCGTAAAAACCGAATTTTAGAAGAATTGGGAAGAATAATGATTAACGAAAGTGGTTTACCAAAATATTTTTGGGCCGACGCCATTAGTACGGCATGTTATGTTTTGAATAGGGTGCTTATTCGCCCCATTCTAAATAAAACACCGTATGAGCTTTTAAAAGGGCGAAAGCCAAATGTTTCTCACTTGCATGTTTTTGGTTGCAAATGTTTTGTATTAAACAATGGAAAGGAAAACTTGGGCAAGTTTGATTCCAAGGCCGACGAAGGTATCTTCCTTGGATACTCTCAATCGAGTAAAGCATATAGAATATGTAATAAACGATTACTTGTTGTAGAAGAGTCTGTGCATGTTACTTTTGATGAGTCCTATCCGAGAAATGTCGGAAAGGATAGTGTTGTTCATGGTGCAGGTACATCTATGGAAGACATACTCAAAGGTGGCGAGACGGGGATTGATCAACCCGACAAAGCCAAAGTTGAGGAGGATAAAGATGTACACCATGAGGTAACCGAGGAAGCTCATCCGCCTTCAAACGATGATCTGCCTCAAGCCTGGAAGTCTCCCAAAGACCATCCAATTGACAACATTCTCGGAGACATCACAAAGGGTTTAACAACTCGATCGAAGCTAAGTAATTTCTGTTATCACTTCGCGTTCGTTTCACAAATGGAACCTAAAAACCCTAAGGAAGCCCTACTCGATGAACACTGGTTTTTGTCAATGCAGGAGGAACTAAATCAGTTCACTAGAAATGAGGTTTGGGACCTTGTCCCTCCTCCGCGAGGTCATCGAGTAATCGGCACCCCATGGGTGTTTAGAAATAAATTGGACGAAAACGGAGTAATAACTCGCAACAAGGCGCGCTTAGTCGCGCAAGGGTATAACCAAAAGGAAGGCATCGACTATGATGAAACTTATGCGCCGGTTGCCCGACTCGAGGCTATATGCCTTTTGCTTGCTTTCTCCTGTGCGAAGGATTTTAAGTTATTTCAAATGTATGTTAAGAGTGCGTTTCTTAACGGGTATATAAATGAAGAGGTCTATGTTGCACAACCTCCTGGTTTTGAGTCTCATGAGTATCCTGATCATGTCTACAAACTGAAAAGGGCTTTATATGGTCTCAAACAAGCTCCTAGAGCTTGGTATGAGAGACTAAGTAAATTCTTACTTGATCAAGGTTACTCAAGAGGAAAGGTTGACACTACTCTCTTCATTAAATGTCAAGGAAAGCACTTAATTCTTGTACAAATTTATGTTGACGATATCATATTTGGATCTACTAACATGAATCTCGTGAGAGAGTTTTCTGAGCTTATGCAGGGTGAATTCGAGATGAGTGTGATGGATGAACTCACATACTTTCTCGGTTTGTAAATCAAACAACTGAAAGAAGGAACATTCGTGAGCCAGACAAAATACTATCTGGAGCTTCTCAAGAGATTTGACATGGAAAATTCAAAATCCATAGACACTCTTATGCCAACATGTGTAAATCTGAGTAAAGATGAAAGTGGTAAGGACGTTGAGGTAAAAAGGTACAGAGGTATGATTGGCTCTCTTCTCTATCTTACTGCTTCTCGTCCCGACATTATGTTTAGCGTGTGTATGTGCGCAAGATACCAATCATGTCCTAAGGAATCCCACCTAAAATCTGTCAAACGTATACTTCGATACCTATCTGGTACTCTGAAGTATGGACTGTGGTATTCCAAAGGTAATGATTGCTCATTGGTAGGTTTCTCCGATTCCGATTTTGCCGGCTGCAAATCGGATAGGAAAAGCACCAGCGATACGTGTCACTTATTTTCAAATTCCTTGGTAAGTTGGCACAACAAGAAACAAGTGCCTGTTGCTTTGTCAACCACCGAAGCAGAATAGGTAGCCGCCGGTAGTTTTTGCGCGCAAGTCCTATGGCTTAAGCAGCAACTATTGGACTTCAATTTAAAACTAGAACGTGTTCTAATATTTTGTGACAATACTAGTGCTATTAACCTTACCAAAAATCTGGTGTTACATTCTCGTACTAAACATATAGAAATTCGACACCATTTTATGAGGGACCATGTAGAGAAAGGTGACGTTGTCTTTGAACACGTTGACACTAAAAATCAACTAGCAGACATTTTCACAAAGCCGCTAGCCACTGAACCTTTCTATCATATCCGTCGAGAACTTGGCATTCTCGACATTTCTGATCGGGTTTAATGATTGCTAGTTTCGTATTACTCTATTTACAACTATACTCTTGTACTTCTAACAAGTTGAGTTTTGTTGCAAGCACAAGTATGTTGTCATCAAGTGTTGTCGGTATAGAGGTGATATTGCTCCTTTTTCTTTTCTTTTTTTCTCTCTCTCTCTCTCTAAACATTCATGACTTAAACTAGTATATTGTTTGACTATCATGGTATTTATATATATGACATTTGCTGCAAATACTATGTGTTTTGGATACAAATTATATTGTGAAAGTGTAAATAGGCATCAAGTGTGGCATTTTACATGACATAAAATGAAAATCTGAGTTTTTGATCACTATGAGTCGACCAAAACAGAGCAGCGGTCGACGCATGCTGTATACTTTCAAAATTATCAAAAAAACACACAGTATGCATCGACGCGTGCAAGGGTTATGGTCGACGGCTCGCGCAAAAACCCAGAATTTTTTTTCTTTTGAAAACCGTTCCATCTCTTCACTTCTCCATTAAATGTGCAGTAACCATTTACTATGATTTGAAAGTGCATTTTCTTTTAACTTACATCTAGTCATCTATTGTGTCCCCTTGTCTCCTCCCTCTTACCAAAACCCTAAACCTTCTTCTATAAAAAGGGATAGTTCTCATCTTCTCCAAACTCATCTCCAACTACCCTCTCCAAAGGCATTGCAGTTAACCTCTACAAAAATCTCCAAAAATCACCATTCATGGCTTCTCTATTTTGCAAAAATACCGGAAAGAGAACAAAGGCCTCATCATCCGCTTCAGTACCAATTACTGTTGTCTCACTAATTCCACCACTTGCGGTTGAAAACTTCAACAAGAATATCAGCAAGAGAGCAGTCATTCCGCAACATGCATTCTACAAGGCAACAACGAAGCGCATGCATCTCACCCAAATTATGTCTATGCTGGAGTTTCAGGGGTTTTTCAACTTTCTGGAGTGCAACACAAAATACAGTGAGGATTTAGTCCGGGTGTTCTACACTAGCCTTCGTGACAACTTTCAAAGTCAATATTTCCACATCTCTGTCAGCAATAAACTGGTAAACGTAAACTCTGAAGTCTGGAATAAGTATTTTGATTTGATTGTAGTTGCTGATGCACAACCTCTTCATGAGGTAACAGACTCTCGCACTGTGCCAGGATACGAGTTTAAGAGTGCTCTGAATGACATGCTCAAAAGGCCCTATTCGGATGCTATTGTCAATAGTGATGCCTTTCCTAGAACGGTTACGGCAGGCGAACTCCAAACAGGGGAGCGTATCCTTCAGTGGATTGTCGCTCGCATCCTGCGACCGAAAAAAGGTGGCTTGTCTCGAGTCGAACAAGCTGAGGTACATCTCATCTATATTTTGAAACATAAGATCAAAATAAACTGGACATATTATATTGCAAGCATGATTTTTGCTCTGAGAGATTCAGGCCGAGGAACTGCTCTAGCTTATGGGTCGTTTATCTCGGAGGTTCTCATCGCAACAAATGTTGTATATCCATCGTTTCCTTATGTTTCAGTATCGTCTGACAAAGAATTCAGTACCAAAACCTTCACCATGATGGGATATTTTTGGTGTGATGAATGACAAACATACAAGTTTGTCCGTCGAGCAAACATTCCTCGGGTGACTCATGAATCTGATGACAGTTCTGAACAGGAAAGCGAAGAACAAGATGAACAGGAAGATGATGAAGAAAATGCAGCGGAAGAGGTACAAGAACCCGTATGCGAGACGCAAGACTATTATCAATCGCCGGTTCAACATGAGATTTCAAATACTGATTGGCTCCAGCACTCAGCTCCATCTGAAAAACAGGAAGAAGGTTACACAAATCAGGGATAGGGTGAGTGGCAGTACACAGGCTGGACCATCCTGGGTAGATTCTATGATCCATACCATGGCTACCCTAAAGATCATCAACCTTCTCAACACTCATCACCTCCTCCACCATCGGACAACTCTGAAATACTTAATATGTTGCAGTCCATGCAGTTAGATCAACAGACCTTTATGAGGAGTCAAGATACGCGTATGGAACAGATTAGAGCTGAGCTTCGTACTCAAAATGAACGCTTAAATTCATTTTCAACTAGGATGGATGCCCGCTTTGAAGCTCTCGTTGCATCCAATGAGAGACAAGACATGGAAATCACTTACAGTCTCCATCACCTCAACATGTCTGTGGAACCATTTGTGGACTCCTCAGATCCTCACCGCAATCCAGATGTTGCATACCGGGGGAGGGGCCGAGGTCGGGGTCGGGGATATTAGTTACATAGTTGCATGTTTTCACTGTGTATTTTCTGTTATTTCGTGTTATGTTTGTCTGAATATTTCGCCCATTTGTATGTATTCACTACGTTATCTATTAATTCCAGTTTTTGTTCATTATCACTCTTATGTGTGAAGTTTGGTAATTGACTAGCTATCACCTACTGTATGTTTTTGTTAATTGACTAGTTCTATTTCTCTTTTTGATGTTGTCAAAGGGGGAGAAGAACATGTAGCAAGTACCAAAGCCAAGCCAGGATGTTCACAACAGTTAATGGTTGTTTGATGGTTGTTTGTTTTGCAGCCTCAAATTACAAAAGAAAGAGGGAGTTTATGTATACATTGCATATTGTTGTGTTTTTGGTTGTTTTGGTTGTATACAGGTTGTCATCATCAAAAAGGGGGAGAATGTGAAGGCAAATCGCCACACACCACACGAGTTTGCAAGACATCACTTGATATAGGTTTCGATGATGACAAATTACAACCATGGATGATTTGGCAATTGTAAATTCCAACTCTACCAAACAAATGCAACGTATCACCTACCGTATCCTTTTACATTTGTCTAAAAACTGTTATAATCAATATAATATGTGTAGATATAATGTGGTCGTGACAAGAGCCATAAAAAACCACAAGAATTTCAATTTTTGCAGGTTTGCAGGGCATGAGTCGACCATAGGGTCGGCGCATACATCAGTGTATTTCTCCACTGGTCAGTGCATGAAGGTTTGAGTCGACCGCAGGGTCGGCGCATGAAGAAATTACTCTTCAACGGGTCAGCGCACGCCGACTGTATGGTCGACGCATACTGATACATTTTGCAGATTTCCAAAAGTGCAGGCTATGCGCCGACGCACAGACCTGATGTGGTCGACCGTTCACGCGAAAATGCAGTTTTTAAGTGATTCCCTCTATTATTTGAAAAGCTGTTATGTCTTTGGTTGGTCTGGTACTATATATACAAGTTCAACCACTTATGTCATTTTAACATTTGATAAAAACTGATTCATGTGTTCAAGAATAAGAAAGAGTGAAATAGGTGTCCAAGATTCATCATTTTCATCTTCAACATCTCACAACACATCAATTACACACAGCCATTTTTGAAGTGCATTGTGAGTGATTAAAGGTGATAAGGTTCGAAGCTTAGATTGAGTAATCTAGTTCGGGTTGAAGCTTGTGACAGGTTCTTTCTTGAATAAAACCATTAGGGTTTTATCCTCCAAGATTGGTTTGAATTTTGGGGGTTTTTGGACGAGATTCTTCATCAAGGGTCAACTGAGCGAAGGTGATTGTGAAGAGGTGTTCTTCAACAATCTAGTAGCAGATTCAGTGATATTGAGGGGAAGATCTCGGGTTTGATTCGTTGTAGTTGAGATCATCCAGAGCCGAAGGTTTGAACAACTGAGGGTTATTCAATAAGGTGGCCGGAATCGGAGGTCTATCAACAATGATCAAAGGACTTGATTCATCTTGAATCAAGGGGCAAGGAGTGGAAGCAACATTCAACGTATTGAGAATTCTGTTGTATATTTGTTGTTCAATCCTTGTATAAACTGTTACATTCAACAGGTGATATCTATTAAATCTATCTCAATTCTAGTTTTAGAATTGAGGGCAGACGTACCCCGAAGCGAGGACGACGGGGGAACTGCCTCACCAAATACTTGTCTTCTCTATTTTTCAGCATTTTCGTTTAACTTAAAAATAAGTGATTTTTGTATAAGCACTATTGCCAAACTGTGATATCAATTGAGTAAGAGGTTAAAACTCTGTTTTTGAATCCAAAGTACAATAAGACGTTGTACTAGGTCAGTTGGAATCACTTACTCAACATAAATATCACTTGGAGTGTTTTTGCACACCAAGTGTTTGACAAATTGCCTAAACCAAAATTATCTTATTGTGTAACTAGTTTTGGTTTGCTCTTTAAATCATTGGAACTAGGAATCCTAACAAGTGAATTAGATCATTGATAAGTGTGATTAGTGTTGTGATTCTCTTTTCCAAATTGTCATTAATCCAAAGGCTTAACGCATATCCGGTTTTCCAATAACCGTTCGTTTTAGACTATATTTTCCTCGGCCGCTTCCGCACGTAAAACATATTTTCAAAACCAATTTTTTTAAATTGTTAGCACCGACTCAAGTTTTAATTGGGATCTATTCAACCCCCCCTTCTAGATCCGTGCCATAGTCTAACATGTGTTACACATCATGTAGTATGAGCAAATTTTATTGAATTATAGCATCCTAAATACGTTTGTGTTTAATTTTACTTTGATATTTTATTTTAATTATGCGAGTATATTTAGGGTGTTACAATTCACATCAGCAAAAAGTCTCTTGAACCTTGAAATTATTGGCAAGTACCATAACACTCTAGCAGAAATGCTTCTTACTAATATTGTCATGGTCATCACCATTGTTGTCCTTCAACTGGTAGCGCGACTCACATATTTCGGACTCACAATCTTTTTATTTTTTCATTGGATATTGAGAGAGATGATATTCAATAGAGAGTGGTTCTGGTAGCTTTGTCAAATGTGAGGGAGTGGGTGTTGTTTGTGTATCGCGCCCACTCCCTATTCAATCTCAAGTTATAGTCATACCTGACTCTTTTACTCTAACTCAACCATTACTATCTCAAAACATCTCTAAAATACATTCCAATTATACTTCTCATGTATCTAATTATTTTCAGTCACATCCCTCAAGGACTTTATCAGACATTGAATCTAGTCACCTCTTACCTAAGCCTAATTAACCTTAGTCATATATTATTCATAATTCATCTAAGCCGTCGTTCACAAATTCACCTAAAGTCTCTTGGTCACCAAACCTAGTTAGTCAGTCTACATGTTCATTATCACAATCATTTCATACACAATAACATGAACCAAATCCATTTCTAAACAACCATCATATGATAACTAGAGCCAAAACTGAAAAAACCAAACCCAAACTCTTTCTAGTACATACTAAACCTTATATAACCAAATAAGCCCTAGTCAATTGTGACTCATTCTAAGCTATGAAGACTAGATATGGTTCCTTATTAAAGAATGATATATGGACTTTAACCACACTTCCACATCATAGGAAACCTATAGGGTGCAAATGGGTGTTCAAATTAAAAAACAATATCCATATGGCAGTGTTAATAAATATAAAGCAAGACTTGTAGCTAAGGGATTTCATCAACAAGAAAGCTTTAACTTTCATGAAATATTCTCACTTATAGTCAAGCCAACTACCATTCTATTTATCTTGACTTTAGCCATAACTTTCAAGTGGAAACTCACACTACTACAAAATAGACCTTTCGTCACACTAAACTACAACGTTTTGTTTATTAACCGTGATAATACCTCATTTGTGGGCGCGTTTTTTTATTTATATTTACGAAAATACATTTCACTACAATCAAACTAATAAACCGTGATTATACATTTATGGAGTGACAAGGTTTGAATCCCAGCTCCAACATTTTCTACTTTTTCGTTACAATTGATGTTGTCCTTATAATTATAATATATAAATTAAAATTGAAATACCTATCACCATAGTTGTTAGTGAGAACCGATGTGAAAGTCATTACATTTCACCACAGTTAAACTAATAAATGTGATTATACATTTATGGAGTGGCAGGGTTCGAATCTCAACTCCAACATTTTTCTACTTTTTCGTTACAATTGATGTTGTTCTTATAATTATAATATATAAATTAAAATTGAAATACCTATCACCACAGTTGTTAGTGAGAACCAATGTGAATTTCATTACATTTCATCACGGTTTTTTAAAACAACCATGGTGAAACTGTTTACTTATTTATAAGATAAGAAAATTAGCTCTCGCTTCATGACAGTATCACCATATCTATCACAACAAAATCCTAGCACACATTTTCTCTCTTCTTCGTCATTAGCTCTCGCTTCATGCATAAAGGTATTCTTCTTCTTCCTTGTTCGATAGTTTATGTTTTTTTTTTGTATTTGTTGCATATTATTATTGTATGTTCTGATTTCAGATCCTTCTCTCATCATGAATAGTGGAAGAAACAAACTTATCCACAAGATTCAGGTTAAAAAATAGGTTATTGATATGGTGGAGTTATGGTTGAAAAAAGTCAAGAAAGTTGAATCTGTTAGGGAACACATCACTATTGTTGAACCTTCTGATGAAACGAACTATAAGAAGATTCATTTCAAGAATCTTAACCCTGAAAAGATGAAGAAGGTAAAAGCTATTATAAATGACCTTATGAATCTGGATGTAACTGATTCTGAATAAGAAGAATACCTTGAGAACTGTGAAGACCTTGAGAATTGCACGAATTCTATTAAGCATGAAGATTGAAGACCTTGTTATATTTTACATGATTTTTTGTTAGTTGTTGTCGTTGACAAGTTTTTTATTTATTGTAGGTAGTTGTTGTTAACATGCTTCTTTTTGTCATGACATGATTTACTTCCTTTTTGGGTTAACAATGTACTGTTGGTTATTGTTTCTAATTATGTTATAAAGATAATGCTAGTTATGTTGTGGTTGTTGTTGATTGTTATGTTATAATATACTGCTTATTTATGTTAACATGTTGTTTTTTTTTTGTTGTGGCATGATTTATTTCCTAATTGAGTTAACAATGTATTGCTGGTTGTTGTTACTTGTTATGTTATAATATTAATGCTAGTTTATGTTTTCAAAACAGGTTAACTCATATTATGGGTATGGTTCATAAATGCTTTTTTTTACTATGGAGAAACAGTACAAGAAGTATGAATCAATTTTAGAAGCTTCATCCGCCTTGTACCTTTTCTTCATGGCAACACAAAGTAGATCAATTTCAGATTATTCCACGAATCTTTTCAATAAAAAGTATGTTGTTGTCGTTTTGTTGATGTATATGGTGTTGTTGAATTTATCATAATGTATGTAAATTGTTTGTTTCACCTCCTTCATTGAACATGCACTCATTTAAAGTGATTTAGAAAATAATAATCTAAAAATTATGTTATATTTGAAATGAAACTTAGATCAAACATGATTTTCGAATTACATCCATCTCGTAATTCTTCTATATCGTTCTTTAACACATAGAACTTGGTTTATTGCCCCAAATTCTTCAAAGCAATGGTTCATTCTTTATTGATTTATATTGCAAAACATCAAATGTGTTGAGAAATTAAATCATCTTCATCACTATCATCATAAAAAATCTTCATCATTGATTAAAGTAATGATGATGATAGTGATGATGATGATTTATAATTAGTTAACACAATGATGTTTTGCAAAATAAACTAGGAATGAATCGTTGATTTGAAGAATTTGGGCATTGAATCAAATACGTGTTACGGTATGAATGCAATTTGAAAAATAGTGGTTCGTTTAAATTGTTTTTCAAGAATAATATGATTTTTTCAAATTATTATCTTCTACATCAAGTTTTATGGTTGCATATGTTTAGTGAGGTGTAAGGAAAAACAAGCAATCTACATATTTTATGATAAACTCAGGGTACTTTTCACAACGGTTATGTTGTGTAATCATGGTGAAATGTTAATTATTTTCAAATAAATTGTTAATGTTGTTGGGTTTCAAATCCATGACCTAAATATATATATCACAACGGTTGTTTAATATAACCGTTGTGATAGGTAGCGCGCCACCCTGCTTATAACAATGGTCACACGCCCGTTGTGGAAACCACCATACATACAATTACACACTACCTAATAACAGACGTGAAACCGTCATTATATGTGTTTTTATAGTAGTGTCAAGCAAATTGATATCAACAATGCTTTTCTCGATCTGCAAGAAGAAGTGTACATGAATCAAGCACCTGGCATTGCAGATCCGAATACCACCCTTTTTTGCAAACTAAACAAAACGATTTATGGATTAAAGCAGTCTCCAATGGCCTAGCATGATAAACTTCATCATGTTAAACAAATTCTTAGATATCTCAAGTGCACCATTACCCGTGGCATGCTTTTCTCACCAGTAAATCCTCTCACTCATTTGTCCCTAAGAGCTTACGACGACTCTGATTGGACAAGTGATCTGAATGATCAAAGATTAATGTCCGGTTCTTGCATTTATCTTTGTCCTAATATGATTGTGTGGAGTATAAATAAGCAATCACCAGTAGCACGTTCCAGTACTAAAGCTGAGTATCAGGTACTAACTCATACAACATCCGAACTATTATGGATTAAATCGCTTCTTCCAAAATTTTATATTGTATATCTAACACCAACTCTCCTTTGTGATAGTTTAAGTGTTGTCTTACTATCTCACAACCCGGTCTTACATGTAAGGACCAAGCATATAGAGCTTGACATCCATTTTAGTAGAGAATGCATTAAGGCAAGAAAGTTAAACATTCAACATATACCTAGTCATGCATAAATTGTTAATATGCTAATAAAACCTCTTCATACAACATTGTTTACATATTTTCGTTCTAAACTCAAACTTCAAAATTTACACCCTCCTTAAGTTTGAGGGAGAGTATTAGAGTACACTTTAAGATTAGATAGATAGAGTTAGTTACATTAACTATAACTAATTATAGAAAGTTAGTTAGATGGAGAAAAGGTTAGTTAACTTCACATGTGCAGATTATCCAAAACCATATTTTAAAAAGAAACAACATATGGTGGAATCAAACATTTCACACCAATATTTAGAAGTCATGCCCTCCTATTTTAAACAAATGAAAAAAACAAAAACTAAAATCGGTTTTCTCAATATTATTTTGACTCTCTTGTAGATGTGGGACACCATGTATAAATATAATATACATACAAATTTGTTTTTTAATAGTTTTTCTCTCTCCTCACATATTACGGAAATACTTATAAATAATAGTATATTTTTATACTGCTTAAATATCGTGTGAACTTTCAGATATTCAAATAACACTAATTATTTAATAACAAATGGCATAAAAGTTATATATCACCCAATTAAAGTTGTTCAACAAAAAACAATTCACCTAATTAAAGATATTTGTCAAAGTTTATTAAATGATGCGTGTCGTATATATCCAATTCGAAGTAAGTAAGTATGAATATAAACTCAAAATGTAATAATTCCAAGTACGTATTTTAAAACATGAAATACTTCTGCGTGTAATTCTCATCCATGCATAAAATTCAACAATAAAACAAATAAAAAGGCCACCTAATTCAATACGTAAGCTATGTTTTTCATAAGTATCTCTAACTAAATTCTTGTTACATAAAAACAAATCATTTCAAGAACTTTCTTAATATAAGTATTTGTTGCAGCTTTTTAAAGTCAACTTTTACACACTCAAATGTTCTTTACATTAAGCAAACTTAACCGAACAAACTTACTAGCTCAACTGCACCCACAATGAATAATGATAATTTTATAATGTTTTTCATACACCATACGAAATTTTAAAAACATTTTTAATTTTTAGAGATATATTTTTAATCGTACTAAGAGATCAGTTAATACTAAAATATTTTTAAATGCATTTTCAGAACATTTTAAAAGTTAAGTCGCGATAGACTCTTCTTCTTGCTCATTTCACATTTCTTCAACCTCAATTTCAATTTCTAAAGTGTGGATGAGTACATTGAGGTTATGCCATGTGCTACAGATTTTATCCCGCTTATAGAGAACCAGACGATCGAGCCTTTCAGAGTCTATCTTAACCGTTTGGTTACTAAGGGCGTGCACTTCAATAGCTATGTTGATCAATGTGAGATGCGACCATTTGACAAGATAATGTTATACTCTGAATGGTTGGCCTACAAATTGTGTCTCACTCCTCCTTATCTTCTCGAGTGCATCATGCAGTAGTTTGACTACACTCAGACATTTCCCAGACACTATGTTGTCTATGTTCCTCCTGCTTTAACATGTAGATAGATACATGACATGTTTGATGATTATGAGAGTCATTTGGTATCGAAGAAGGCATGAGTTACCATATCTATGAGAGACTGGAGCTACGTCGAAGGGTACATCAGATGGTTCTTCAGGGTGTCACATTTGTACATGGTGCATGCTACTCCAGGAGATCCTCCGAGACCAACTCATCAGGAGATACTAGAGAGGGAGCAGGCACAACTAGATCATACTAATAATGTCTTGCCTAAGTGTCATTGTATAATGGAGATTGTGTAGGAAGGCATTGGCACATGTATCTTCCCTGATGGTTCTGATGTCAGGCAGGTCCTAGATACCATCGTGACGGAGGCACAAGGGGCATTGTTGTACCTGAGACATCGCCGGAGGACATAGGGGATTGATGGTCGAGGAGGTAGATGAAGCATAAGAGGTAGATGAGAGGTTGTCAGGCACACACAATAGTCTCTTATTATATACTTGTAGTAATATAGTCTATACTTTATTTTGACGGTCTTCCTACTTTATTGATCTCGATTGTACGACATTTTCAACATTTATTGGTATTTTATGTTTGTATGGCATTTTTGGTCCATCTGAAATTATGTATGTATATTTTTATTTATTTTCAATTGTACGGTATATTTTAAATCTTCATTTGAACACAGATAAACAACATTTAGCATGAAATACCTACATTTCGCAAATGTATCTCTGGAATATTCGCGGAGATGCATCTCTGGTACAATTTAAATGTAAATGGTTTCTGAGTGGAATGTATTGAATGTTTTAAATTATTTTAGAGATGCATCTCCAGAATATTTCATTTATTCAAAAATTGGTGCATCTAGAGATGCATCTCCGAAAATTAGGAGCATTCAAATAATTTTGCGTGGTAGGTAGGAGATATTAAGGGTGCATTAAGAAATTCTCATGAATAATAGTAGTATCACAAACAAGTACATAAGTAATTGGTCGGTTAAATATGGAATGATAAATGAAATTGTTTATAAGTGAATATTAATTTTGATAAAATATAAATAATAAATATAAGATTTTATTAGCATATATTATAATAAGTACTACCTAACTATATTAGGCATAAGAAGGGTTGGGAATAGACTAGATCGGCATATAACACTTATAACCTAACCTTTTTAAGTTTGGTATGTTCATGAAGTTTCAAAAACCATGATGAATATGAATGAACACAAATAAAAGGGATAGATGGAAGCAAATTTTCATCATTCACTTGATCAAGTTATTTATAACTAGTGGTTATATATAAGTTTAGAATCTCACAACCTCTAACTAACTTTAACTAACTGTAACAACCTTTAGCTTAGGTGGAATATAATATGGCAAGACTACACTAAATTATGGTGTTCAACTTCTAAATGTATCTTCTGAAAGAAATTTCTCAATGCAACATCTGAATGCATCTTCTGAAGGCTTCAACTTCTAAAAGCTTTAACCTCTAAGAGCTTCAGCTTCTGAAAGCTTCATCCACTGAGAGCTTCAACTTCAACACCCTCCCCCTCCCTCAAACTTAGCATGATACAAATCAATAATGTTAAGCTAGGGAATGCAGTGATTGAAGCTTTTGGGTGGCAGTGGCTTTGTGAAAAGGTTAGCAAGTTGGGCTTGAGATTTCACAGGTAGCAATTTGAATATTTATTGCAGTAAATTGTCTCTCACAAAATGACAATCAATCTCTAAATGCTTCCCGCGCTCGTGAAAAACTAGATTAGCTGCAGTATGGATTGCACTTTGGTTATCACAATATAGTACATGTGGCTTACCACATTGGACTCCTAGTTCCTGTAATAAATAGAAAATCCATTGAAGTTCACAACTTGCAAAAGATAGATCTCGATATTCAGCTTCAAAAGAGCTACAGGAAAAAGTTTTTTGTTTCTTACCCCTCCAAGAAATTATGGAAGAACCAGTGAAGAAACAATAGCCTAAAGAAAATATTATAGTATCCAAACATTCATCCCAATAAGCATCTGTAAACTCAAGAAGTTGTAGATTTGAATCTCTTCTGAATAATAACCCTCTCCCAAGTGAACCTTTCAAGTATCTCATAACTCTGCAAGTTGAGGCATAGTGTGTAGTGGTTGGTGATGCAAGGAATCGACTCAGTTGTTGTGTCACAAAAGCAATGTCAGGTCGGGTGGTTATGAGATAAAGAAATTTCCCAACCAAAAGATGGATCAAAAGGATTTTGGCAGGCTTGGATCTAAGAAGACATGTGTCTTTTAACAAATCCAAACAATACTTTCTTTGACATATGTTAATTCCAAATTTATAATGTGCAACTTCTATGCCTAGAAAATATTTCAGCTTTCCAAGATCTTTCATTTTAAATTTAGTGTCAAGTGTGATCTTCACCCTGTTGATTTCACCCATAAAATTTCCAGCTAGGATGATATCATCCATATATACTAACAAGGCAGTGAAATGTGAATTTATATGAAAAGTGAAAAGAGAATGGTCAGAATTTGATTGTTTGTATCCTAGAGTAATAAGGAAACTAGTCACCTTCTCATACCATTTCCTGCTAACTTGTCTTAAGCCATACAAGGACCTTAGCAATTTGCAAACTTGGTTTGGTTTGGGACTAGTAACACCATGTGGCACTGACATGTATACATCCTCATACAAGTCTCCATGTATAAAGGTATTATTTATATCTAGCTGATGTAAATGCCATGAATTGATTGATGAAAATGCCAACAAGGTCCTGGAAGTAGTGATCTTTGCCACATGTGAAAATGTGTCAAAGAAATCAAGTCCCTCAATTTGATTATAAAATTTATCTACAAGCCTTTGCTTTGTATATTTTTATGGAACTATCCACTTTATGTTTCACTTTGTAAGCCCATTTACTTCCTATAGGTTTGACATATGGTGGAGGATAAACAAAAATCAAAGTTTTTTATGCTTCAAAGCCTCTAGCTCATAGTTCATGGCTTTGACCCAACATTCATGCTTGCTTGCCTCTTTGTAAATATCTGGATTAGCTGACATAATGATAGACAAAGAAAAACGTTGTTGTGTAGTAGACAAATTATTTAATGAATGAAAGTTTTTAATAGTATAGAGTATACCTAAAGACTAATGATCCAATGATTTCTTTGAAAGATTGCATATGAAATCTGATAAATGCATAGGCTTTTGAGTAAGTCTATTGAATCTTCTCAAAATATGTGGCTCGGGAATGGTTTCAGGTTGAGGTGTGTTAATGTTGATGGGTTCAGAAGAAGCATCACTAGAGATAAAGTCATGTTGAGATGTATGATCATCAGATATTAATGTGTGGTCAATATCAGTTTGGTCAATAAGAATTCTAGCTTGGTGATCAATAGCTATAGGTACTATAACAGGGTAAGGATGACCATTATGACCATTCTAAAAGCTTCAGCCTCTGAGTGTTTCAGCTTTAACATCTGTCCTGGCATATTTAATAAAAAGACTTGGCTTAAATTTTTTTTAAGAATCTATTTAATTAAATACACTAGACTTGGGCTATTAAAAAAGCATATGAAACCTTATATATATATATATATATATATATATATTAGAAAATAAGCTATATAGTATATAAAAGGCCATGTTGTCTATTTAAAAAAAAATAGACCATTTGAAAAGCCTTAATGTAAAATGAGCTTTTAGACCATACCAGGCCAGACAAAAAAGGCCTATAATAGACCATAGGTCAGGTTTTAAAAATTTATTGTAGGTTAGACTTAGACCTTCTAAGGTCAGGTATGACCTGGCTTATTTCCACCGATAGGTGTCATAATGTTAAGAAAAATTGATTCAATTGACTTATACATTAAATGATTGAGGTTTAACTTCTGCAGTCGATGTGAGGATCTTTTTTGTGGGCTAAGATTAAACTCTAGACCAACGACTTATAGTCATTTAACTGACTAACACATGCCAGTTGAAATACCTACCCATCCATCCATAATAATGTTTTTAAAATCACTTATTTGATTAATCAATGCTTAAGCAATAAAATTATTTTATAATATTTTTCGAACTAGAATCAGCAATAAGTGAATATCGAATGGAGCGAAGTTCTGATGTGGTGGTATGAATTGTCGGTACAGCAAAGTGGGGTGGGCCTGCAAGTTTATCACTCCAACACCTAAGTCATTGAATGAGTAGGGATTGCAAAATAGGCTCAGGCGACAGGCATGCCTATTTTGCCCTCATTTTTTTTGCAGAGCAAGTCAAGATTTTAGGGCTGAAGGTGAAAAAAACACAAGAAAGAGGTTGAATTATGTTAGATCTTTCTTTCTTTTCTGAAAATCTCTTATCATATTTTGAATACGAAGTCTAGAATCTGAATCAAAGTTAAGAGTTTAGCAGCGGATTAAAAACAGTTCAGAGGTAGAAAGGAAAGAAGGAGAGACGCAAGCAGTTATCCTGGTTCCTCCCACAAATCGAGAGTTGTCTAGTCCCCTTGCTCTTCTAAGGGATTTCACTATAATAAAAACTAATTAGAATTGCTCAAGCTCAAAGAAAGAGACTTCTGATGATCAAACACACAAGTAAGAGACTTCTAATGCTCAAGCCCACTAGTAAGAGACTTCCAATGCTCAAATGCACAAGTAAGAGACTTCTTATGCTCAAGCACACAAGCAAGAGACTCCAGATTTTCAAGTACTTAAACAGAGACTTCTTAAAATCTAACTTACAGTTAAGAGATTGTGAAAAACTACACTTGACATACAATCAGAGGTGTAGATAAAATACAACACAGAAACACTCTTTATGACTTATGAATTTCTAAGAATATACAAGTGTTAAGAAATTATAAGTTAAACTTGTACTTTTTGTTTGATAGAGTAATATCTCTTTTATTCTCAAATGGTTTATTTTCTTTCAAGTCTTTAGCTCCTTATATAGAGAAGGAAAAGATTTGTTGAAAAGTTTGCATAAGAGAGTCTTTGAGAAGCTTGATTCATAGATGTTGAGATGTTTTTTGATATGTTTAATACCGTTGAAAGCTCATATTAAATCCCTTTGTTGCAAAAACAATTATCTGTTGCATCCCAACTGTTTTTTGCGAATTTTTCCTTAAGTCTTCATGTGATCAGAAGAAGATTAAACGTCCTCAGAGTCTAATAGTGACCTATCAAAATCTCCTCGATCCATGTATTAACTGGATCTTCAAAGTCTGGATCTTCAAAGGATGATGACATTTATAGTCTATATCTTTAGAGGTTGGCGTCATTAAGAGTCTAGATCTTCACCTTCTAATCTTTTAGAATCTAGACCTTTAGCTTCTCTTTAAATGTCCATTCTTAATACCAGTACTAAGTTCCCTTCATAAGT
Source organism: Lathyrus sativus (assembly GCA_963859935.3). NCBI lineage: Eukaryota > Viridiplantae > Streptophyta > Magnoliopsida > Fabales > Fabaceae > Lathyrus > Lathyrus sativus. The sequence continues at coordinate 423,152,422 of OZ012739.1, forward strand.
TTTAGTCTATGGTCCTAACACTTGAACATTTGTTAGTATACCCTATTGTTCTTTAAATACTTTATTATCATCAAAATCTTAAAGATATGGTACACCCCAATTTTTTTCTAACAATCTCCCCCTTTTTATGATGAAAAACACAACTATTTAAGAATAATGGTTGTTAATTTAATTAACTAGTTAACTTCAGGGTCTGAGGTTTTTAAGCTCCCCCTAAGTATAATCTTCCAAAAGGTGTGGTTTGTAAGCTCTTGCTAAGTTCTATCTATAGGTTAATTAAGTTGATCTTAAAAGCACAGAAAAATAATCTTCAGAAAATAAGCAAAAATAGTTCTTAACTATCAGATTTAGGCGCTGAAATACTTATATATCTACTTCCCCTTTTGTCATCAACAAAAAAAGACCAAATAATAAAGGAAGCAGAAAAAGATACTAAAGAAAAATAATTTTAAACCAAACAAAAGAGTTTTCATATTGCACAGAAAAATTTCAAAAATTTTAGCAATAAAGGACAACAAAAGGTACTAAGCCTAAAGCCTATGGTATTTTCTTCAAAATATCCATTATGTATTTGATGTCCGACCTTATAACATGTTTCTTGGCAACCGAAATTCTGGCTATGCAGATCTCATATATCCCAAGAACATTGATCTCTGCTCAACAAGAACAAGGACAGACCATGACCAATTTAAATTTCTTTAAATTGTCACAATGTCATGACCAACGTCATGACCTCTGTTGTGACATCTGCATGCTGACAGACTATTTATATAAACATTTAAATTGTGCAGAATTGTAAATGCAGAAAGATAAATAACACCAGTAATTGTTTACCCAGCTCGGTGCAACATCACCTACATCTGGGGGCTACCAAGCCAGAGAGGAAATTCACTATTAGCAGAATCAATTCAAAGTCAAACAACCAGTTTTCACTTCTTAATTAATCTCTACCCAATGCAATTTCAGCCTAGAGACACACTAGTACCTGCGTATACCCACTCACTCCCCCTCAATCACACAACAGTTATTTCAATACACAATTACACAACAGTTATGGAGATACACTCCAAACACACACTATGATCTTGCTTCACAACTTTGATCAAGTGAGACACACTCTTGCTTAAAAGCTTTGAGTGACACAGCCTAGGATCTACCTATCCAATGCAATCATCCACTAGACAATTGCTTGGAGTACAAGTATTCCTAAACAGAATTCACACGTGAAGTCTAGCCTTCTTCACTTGCAAATATGTCTACCACAATGTATCAAAAGATACAAAGGGTGACTTACACACAAAGGACTCTCAAACCCTAGACCTCTATTTTAAACTCAAGTTTTTCTTGATGTGAGTTCTTGCTTTTCCCTTGCTTCTTCTCCTCCTTTTATAGTAGTGCAGACTGGGCTTGGGCTTCTCCAAAGTAACAAACATTAGGTTAAAGAAAGTAAACCTAATTTCCACTGATCAAGGTGCTGTCAAATTAGGTCATGATACTGCCTAGAATCTCTTCTGAGATAACTAAGAAGTCATAACAGGTCTCCTAAAATTTAGCCTGAGATATATCAGGTATCATAACAGAAAAATAAACTCAGCCCGTCTAATGTCATACGATCAATGTCATAACATTGGTCATGACATTCAGCTTCACTTCCTCTTAGCTGACCAGCTTGCCCTGCTGAACACTTCTGCAGAATCTTCTTCATGACAGTAGAAATAAATGTTTTATAGTTCCCTAAAAAGTATCAAAGATCCTTTTTATGAACACACATTAAATCTGCACTTTGTTCCTAATTATTCTTTTTGGCCTGTACATAGTGATGAGGAATGTCCAACAGTACCAAAACACTTCTGTCAAGAGATATAACATAGCAGCCCCTGCTGTACCAGACATGATGTCATACGATCAATGTCATGACATTCAGTATGACATTCATGACAACAGTTCTGTCATCTGCTCTTGTTAGCTCCTGCTTCCCAGATGTAATAACATCCTGTTTATAGCACATGACAACAATTCTGTTATCAGCTCATGTTGTATCCATGATATCCATAACAACAGTTCTGTCACCAGCTCCTGCTGCATCAGTAGCAGTGTCATGAGTCATAAGCCCCTGCTACACCATTACTCCTACTGTTTCTCACACATGACAGTAGCTCTGTCATGACATTAGATGAATGTCGTGATGGATGTCACAACATTCAACATGGCATTCACATTAAAACACTCCACAACAGTTCTGTCACCACAACAGATGAAGATGTTATAATATCCTGCTCAATCACCATTGCATGATCATGTTTTACCAAAATTTATCCAATCATAGAACCATAGACAATTCTATATCATAGAACCATGGAACTAACAATCTCCCCCTTTGGCAAATTTTGGCTAAAATAACTTATCAGGACAGCAGCAGTAGTTTACACAAACTATCATGCTCCCCATAATAGTTGCATCCAGCAAGCAATAGCAACAACACTTTACTCCCCCTTGGTTTAGTCAAAACTTGACAAAAATTGGAGTAAGTGTACATATATCAACCAGAGCTAACCTCACACACTGAATCAGAAGCATCATGCTTCAATGCGGGATTCAGTTGTCCTCCAGTCATCTCACCAAGAGATTCACAGGATGTTTGACCTCTATTAAAGTCTGCACCACTTCAGCACCACTCCATTGGATAGAGCCTTTAAACACAGTTGGACACAGCAGCTACAGCTCCACAGGTCATCACCAGACAACCATAGAGAGACCTGGACTCTCATGTAGCTCCCTCAGAGACACACTGTTCAGACTCCCTGTCTGACATTCCAAAAATTATTCTTGAGCACTTTAAGAAATGATTCTTTTATCCTACTTTATCAGTCAGACTGTAAGCACCAAGGCATGGGCTTCCTCTCCTCTTGTCCATATCCATCAGTAGCTGGGACACACAACCATGCTTCATCATGATGAGAAACAGTAAGAACTCCTCATGGATTTATCCTCTGAACCTAGTCATTGGATCTTGAGTTCTTGCCTTGTCTGAAGCTGCACGTTCAAGAGTGACACTTTTGTCATCACTAATTAAGGGATAACCAATTAAATACTTACCACACGTAAAAATTGATTTTAAATCCCCAATTTGAGACACACATATTCTCATCAGTGTTCCAAGGACACAAGCTTGCCTGAGCTTCATCAGTCTTTGTACTCAGCTTCATATTAGCATCATGTAGCTGCACATTAGACAGGTACATAGCTCCCACTGTCATACATACTCAGTAATCCCCCTATCTAGAAGATCTCCAAGATGTTAGGGTAAAGGTCCTTCCATCTGCTCATGATCAGAGCTGATGATGTATTAATCTTTATCTTTACCAGACACACTTGGATAGAGGCCTACAAACTTGACTGGATCCCAAGGACAGAACCAAAAGGAATGCACTTGTCATATTCACCCTGAGCTTGGAGCAGTAACCCAATGTCACAACATCTTGTTTGACATTCTACCTTCATCAAGTCCCAGATTTGTTTGAAACCACAAACAATCTTGACACATAACTGCACTCTTGCAGCAACCCATCCTAGATAAAAGTATATCTCCCCATATCAAGGGTAACCAGTGCACATGAATGGAAAACATAAGACGCATCTTCATGTCTTCAAGAACTAATTCTCTGTTCAACACACATGTTGAACGCATTCACTTACTGCTTGAACCACAAGCAAGTAGTACACCCCTCAAACAGAAGCTTTCCCCCTATCTTTGACAACAGATGCTCCAAGATTACCACAGTATATCTCAAGACCAACCTCATGCTTTTATTGCTCCACTTCTTTCTGGAGTTACCACTCCTCCACAAGACTTCTGGACTGAACACCTCATAATCCAAGACATTCTTTCCTCATCATTCTCCCATATGATAAGTTAGAACGCTTCTGGTTTAACTGATGAATATTCACATCCATATAAATCATCATAGTCCAGATGCAATGAACCACTCTAGTCTTGTACAAAACCTTCACATCATACTCCAAGACAGTCCTTCTACCTCATCATTCTCCCATATGACAAGATAGAGTACTTCTTAGTCAGAATGTGAATCATGAGTTCCACAACAGATCTTCAAGTCCAGCAACCAAAGTGATTTTCTGACAGACATCATACTTTAACCACTTGGACTTACTATCTGAGCAGTAATCCAATCTGAGGATATTCAAAGAGCACAGCTCCACCAGCTTGATCAAATACCTCTCCAAAAGAGGGTAATCTTCCATACACAACTTAGGGCTTCTACCACAAGCTCCAATATATGAACAGAAAAAGATTCTCCTTTGGTCTTCAACCAACTACCCTTCTGCATAAGAGTAATTAGTTCCAAGCATGAACAGTCCCAGAACCTTCTGTGGTCTTCAAATAACTACCCTTCTACACAAGAGTAGTTTTCTAAAGGCACACTGCTTAAATAGCCAAATGCCACTGTTTGGTTATTCAACATCTTTCAGAGCTCTAGAGAATCTGCTAATCCACCAGGCCACTTTGATCTTCAAGTCTCAAATTCTTCTTGCTTCAAAGCAAGGCATTTACTCCTTCACACAGCTCCCGCAAACTGCATGATATGAAGCATTAATTCCATTCATACCTGAGAAGATCAACTTATCTTCAAATGATGTGCCACAACATCACTCGAGGCCTTGAAGTTTCTGCTTGATGTCACAACTTCGGTTAAGACATCCAGCTGGAGACTTCAGGCTTTCATTCTGCCTCTTAGAAGATTCTCTTTACTCAAGAGTACATAGGCTTGATATCCAGTTGGAGTAGACAACCTCAATCCTTCTTTGTTGTACCACAACAATTACCTTGAAGTGCATTTGCTTCATGAACTCCTCTTAAGAGAAGCCAAACGTGCCAAGGCTTGAATCTTTAATGAGGAAGGGTCACAAAAGAAATATTTACATAAGGATTCCCGCTTTCCTTAAGTAGATACTTCTTTAGAAAGTCAGAGATAACTGACACTTATCCTTGACCTCCAATATGACCAAGGTCATATGCTCCTATGCACTTAGATCAAAAATAAACTGACCCAAGCAGTGCTATCACCAACACCATCTTCTAGACAAGTTTCTTGCCAGGAAACTCTCTAGCTAATAGATCATGTGCTTCTAGTAGAACCTAGAACACAACTACTGCACTCCAATACTCTTATAGAGCATATTGTCTTCATCTTCACTCTCATCAGCACTCCATTCTAGCCTTAGTTTCTTGCCAAGAACCTTACTAGAATGAGTACAGATCCAACTGTATCCCCTTTGATCTATGGATCAACAGAATTCTGCACAATCTCTACCGATTGAATGTCTCAACATCTGGTTGAGCATCAGATTCTTGAAGTAGACCAAACAAATCAGGGGCTTTCTGCTTGTGCTGCTACTGATGAGACATCTTGATCATCAACTAAGGATAATCCATTAAATATTTGAGAATATCTCAAATAGAAATGAATCTTAAATCCTTGTAACAGATCCTTCTCTGAACTTCATGGAATACCAAGGCTGACATCCTTGACTTAACCTGCCTATGACTTCCTCTGAATCCTTGCAAGTCATGAGTGGTGAAAATAAATCACCTCCCACTATCTTCTCTAGCACAGCTTCCAACAATCTGTAGTACACAACAGAATCGCCCAGGCACACAACCAAACATAGCTGCAAACACCATCTTCCAATCATCTACACAACTGCCACAGCCATGCATCAAACTGAATATAGGCCAATCTTCTCCCAGGGCTACCAGAGTTCTTTCATCAGAAAAATATGCAGCGGAATCACCAAAAGAACATCTTTATCATGCCCTAAACAAGTTGTCAGAAAATTCAACAGGTCATAGAGGCTCCTATATCAGAGGGCACAACAGTAGAAACAAGCTTCTCTTTGGCTCCATAAGTAATAGCTCAACCATTTAGCAAGATCATCAAATCAGCTACAGCTTCTCCTTGTTCAAAACACCAGAAAGTATCTCCCATGTTCTCATCCAGAACAGACAGGATGCCTGCTCTGATACCAATTGAAATTTTGACTATGCAGATCTTATATGTCCCAAGAACATTGATATCTTCTCAACAAGGACGAGGACAGACCATGACCAATTTAAATTTCTTTAAATTGTCCCAATGTCATGACCAACGTCATGACCTCTGTTGTGACATCTGCATGCTGACAGACTATTTATATAAACATTTAAATTATGCAGAATTGTAAATGCAGAAAGATAAATAACACCAGTAATTGTTTACCCAGCTCGGTGCAACATCACCTACATCTGGGGGCTACCAAGCCAGAGAGGAAATTCACTATTAGCATAATCAATTCAAAGTCAAACAACCAGTTTGCACTTCTCACTTAATCTCTACCCAATGCAATTTCAGCCTAGAGACACTCTAGTACCTGAGTATACCCAATCACTCCCCCTGAATCATACAACAGTGATTTCAATACACAATTACACAACAGTTATGGAGATACACTCCAAACACACACTATGATCTTGCTTCACAACTTTGATCAAGTGAGACACACTCTTGCTTAAAAGCTTTGAGTGACACAGCCTAGGATCTACCTATCCAATGCAATCATCCACTAAACAATTGCTTGGAGTACAAATATTCCTAAACAGAATTCACACGTGAAGACTAGCCTTCTTCACTTGCAAATATGTCTACCACAATGTATCAAAAGATACAAAAGGTGACTTACACACAAAGGACTCCCAAACCCTAGACCTCTATTTTAAACTCAAGTTTTTCTTGATGTGAGTTCTTGCTTTTCCCTTGCTTCTTCTCCTCCTTTTATAGTAGTGCAGACTAGGCTTGGGCTGCTCCAAAGTAACAAACATTAGGTTAAAGAAAGTAAACCTAATTTCCACTGATCAAGGTGCTGTCAAATTAGGTCATGATACTGCCTAGAATCTCTTCTAAGATAACTAAGAAGTCATAACAGGTCTCCTGAAATTTAGCCTGAGATATATCAGGTATCATAACAGAAAAACAAACTCAGCCCGTCTGATGTCATACAATCAATGTCATAACATTGGTCATGACATTCAGCTTCACTTCCTCTTAGCTGACCAGCTTGCCCTGCTGAACACTTCTGCAGAATCTTCTTCATGACAGTAGAAATAAATGTTTTATAGTTCCCTAAAAAGTATCAAAGATCCTTTTTATGAACACACATTAAATTTGCACTTTGTTCCTAATTATTCTTTTTGGCCTGTACATAGTGATGAGGAATGTCCAACAGTACCAAAACATTTCTGTCAAGAGATATAACATAGCAGCCCCTGCTGTACCAGACATGATTTCATACGATCAATGTCATGACATTCAGTATGACATTCATGACAGCAGTTCTGTCATCTGCTCTTGTTAGCTCATGCTGCCCAGTTGTAATAACATCCTGTTTACAACACATGACAACAGTTCTGTTATCAGCTCCTGCTGTATCCATGATATCCATAACAGCAATTTTGTCACCAGCTCCTGCTGCATCAGTAGTAGTGTCACGAGTCATAAGCCCCTGCTACACCACTACTCTTACTGTTTCTCACACATGACAGTAGCTCTGTCATGACAGCATATGGATGTCGTGATGGATGTCACAACATTCAACATGGCATTTACATTAAAACACTCCACAACAGTTCTGCCACCACAACAGATGGAGATGTTATAACATCCTGCTCAATCATCATTGCAAGATCTAGAACCATGGAACTAACAACAACCATAAACTAAACCTGAGTATCCATCTTGTCTTTCTTAACAGCTGTTGAAGCCAATTTCTCTTCTAATTGCTCATGCATCTGACTAGTAAAAGCAACAGCCTCAAAAGTGAAAGACTTTATGCTTTGCAAAATTGAGTCCACAAAGGTCTTGAGAGTATCCCACTTAGCAGCATAAGCCACTGAGTCAGATGTGATGACCCTCTCAGCAACCAATTCTTATGTCCTATCATAGAAAACAATGTTAGACTCTTCCATTTGGGTTGTGATGTGAGATGTAGGGTTTAGTTGAATGTATGTGGAAAGGTTGAGGTAATAGGTGAGGTTATTTCTTCTTACAAAGAAATAGGTATTGCACCAGAACCTGACATATTATCTGCATTAGATGGTTGAGGTTGAGGGTCAGATTGTGTTTCTGGTATAGTTTGATCTAATGTGGCTTTTGGTTAGGGTTGGTCTTCTGGTTAAGGTAATTGTGGGTCAGAGGTTTCTTGTTAAGGATGGCTTTAAACTTCAAGTTCTGATTGAAGTTAAACAAGGTTTGTTTGATGTTTTGGGTCAAAAGGTGTGGTTACAAGGGGTATGTCTTGAATTAGGGAGATATTTTGATACATCATAACTAGAACTTTTTTTTGTACTAGAAATATGGATAGGGGATTCAAACATGGTGTTTAGTGGACTAGGTTATTTTGGATTTGAGTTAAGTACCAGTTGGTTTTGTTCAGTATTGAACTCACCAACTAGGTGACTTGTCAGTTCCTCTAAGACAGATGATCTAAGGATAGTTTCTTGTCGAGTAAATTTTAGGAGCAACTGACTAATGGTATAAGAATTTGATTCATCACTATCAGATTCACATGTTGGTTTAGGATAGGGCATGATAAGACCTACATATATAGTCTTGTCATGTTCAGGTGAGGGTGTGTGTTTTAAGGAATAATGTGGTGATTGATGAGGTGAATGTGTTTTCGTTTCAGAACGAGGATTGGGAGAATTTAAAACATTGTCTGATATTTGATCAGAAATCATACACGTGGTTGCAGTTTCTGCAACATTTGAAGTTTTTGCACGACCTATAGCTTCAGTAGGGATGTCTTCTTCCACAACAGCTTCAAGAGCGTGAGTCTCTAAAGCAACATCAGTCCCTTCGATTTCCTTCAAAATAGTTGTTGTAGTAAGCTTTACTTGCAGATCTTGCTCCATCAAAAACTTAGCCTCAAAAGGATTTTCCATAGCTTTATCCATCAAGGCAGATGTTATCCGATTTTCTCCTTCTTCAGCAGTTTCCTTCATTAAATCCTAAGCCAACTTCTTTATTTATTTTGTCTTTTTTACCAAAGGTGAATTATCTTCCTCTTCTTCTTCTACATGAAAAATCATTCTCCTTGGTTTCTTTGAAGGTTCTTGTTTGACATAAGTAAAAGTTGTCTTCTAAAGAGTCTTCCTAGTAACCCCACTTCTGTTTTTTTATATACATCAAGACAGCAGAAGATACCACTTCCTTTACCTCCTTCTGAATAGATGCAAAAGCCTTTTTCTTTGGTGGCTTTTGGGCCTCCTTTTGAGTTTTAGAAGCAGACGATTTCCTCTTCCTTGAAGGCTTATAAGAAATTTTAGGAGCATTTGGAATATCATCTATAGTCAAAATAATTCCAGTATCTTCTCTTGTCACTTTAATAAACTTCTGAATCACTTCAAGGTTGTCGAGCTTGGAAATATATGGAAAATCCTCAATGTAAGCAGTCTTGCCACTTTTGATGCTTAGAACTGCTTCAGACTTCACCACATCCTTCTTGATGATATTCATATTACCAAGACCACTAGTAGAGAGAATGTCACCATATGTTTCTTCCAGATCCTGAGTGGTATATACTTTCTTCAAAGTATCAATCAATTATATCTGATGGAATAGTTCATATAGGAGTCTAGCATAAGGAACATTTTTCTTGTTATGCTTTTGACTTTCTTTGATAGCACCGTACAAATGTTTGAAGATGTATCATCCAGGTTTAACCTCTCATGATTTATCAGGAACTAGATAAAATGCTTATGATTGCAGGAGATCTGATCAGAACTTCCTTCTCTAGGGATCAAGCAACCAAAGAGGATTATGAGTAGAAGTTTATATGCAGTGTGCATACTCTTCACTTTACCAAAGTCTTCAGAGATTGTAAACAAGTTTGATTTGATTAGATAAGCATGTTTACTATTCTTTTTGGGGTTCAAAATGCATCTTCCTTCATTTGCTACATAAATCAGCTTGACAATATCCTTCTAGGTGATGGTAACATCATACCCATCACAGTTGATAATCAGAACCTGAGCATTAAAGGTTGAGATGCTTCAAAGGTTACTATTTATTAGAGGTTGAGTCAGACTCTGATCATAGTGACTTCTGATCATCATCAGACTCTAATCCTTCATTCAGAAGCAAGCATTATTCTTTTACAAAATGCACGTTCAAATTCTTTTTAATAAAATCAAATCTTTCAATAAATAGAGGTTTAGTAAATATATCAGCTCATTGATTGTCAACATCAATCAATTGTGTATCTATTATACATCTATGAACATAATTTCTAATAAAATGATGTTTGATTTCATGTGATTAGTTTTTGAATGTTGAATAGGATTTTTGTCAAACAAATAGAAGCAGTATTATCACAGAAAATTGGAATACTGCTTCCACTTATTTGATAATCTTATAACTGATATTTCATCTAAAGTAGTTTTGTGTAACACTTATCAGCTGAGATGTATTCTGCTTCTACTGTAGAAAGAGCAATAGTTGCTTGTCTTTTACTATCCTAGAATATTATGTTTTCACCTATGAATTTACAGTTTCCACTAATGGATTTTCTCTCAATTCTATCCTCAACATAATCAACATCATAGAATTCAACTAGCTTGTAGTATAGGGATTTTTTTTATAAAGTAGTCCTAAATTAGTAATTCCCTTCAAATACCTAAAAATTCTCTTAACAACAGCTAAATGAGTCTCTATAGGACCTGACTGGAATCTTGCACACATACATACATTGAATAAAATATTTTTCCTACAAGCTATGGGGTAAAATAAAGAACCAATCATATGTACAACTTCTGACACGCTTTGGTACTACTTTCCTCTTTGTTTATATTATAGGTTGGATGCATTGGAGTAGTCATGATCTTGCAGTCTTCTAACTTGAATTTCTTCAGAAGCTCCTTTGTGTACTTTCACTGATGAACATAGACTTCATCCTTGTATTTGTTGATTTGAATTCCAAGTAAAAAGTTCAATTCTCCCGTCCTTTTCATTTCAAACTCAATCTGCATTGACCCAAAAAACTCTTTGCAAAGAGTAACATTAGTAGAACCAAAAATAATATCATTAACATATACTTGAACAATTAAGATATCATTTTTCAAAGTCTTTCTAAATAATATAGTTTCAACTTGCCCTTTTTGAAAACCATTTTCTAATAGAAAATTATTCAATCTCTCATACAAAGCTTTGGGAGCTTGTTTGAGGCCATAGAGTGATTTCTTAAATTTGAAACATGATCTGGGTGGACTGAATCCTCAAACCTAGGTGGTTGTTTGACATGCACTTCTCCATAAATGACACCATTTAAAAATGAAATTTTAACATCCATTTGATATGGAGTTATATTATGATTGATAGCATAAGAGTGAAGTAATTTAGTTGCCTCTAACCTTGCAACATGTGCAAAGATTTTAGAGAAATTTATACCTTCTTTCTGATTGTAGCCATGAGCTAGAAGTCTAGATTTATTTCTTACCACTTCCCCTTGCTTATTTAGCTTGTTTCTAAATACCCATTTTGTTCCAATGGTGTTCTTCTGATGAGGTTTGGGTACCCGATCCCAAACATCATTCCTTTGGAACTGATTCAACTATTCTTGCATTGTCGTAATCCAACCATCATTAGATAAGGCTTCATCATCATATAGTTATTTCGGGTGGTACAAGCATGAAAGGTATTTTCTCTATCTACCTCACAATATTGACACCACAATACCTCAACCAGATAACATGTTAAGCCTATAAAGAGTGGTAGAAGAGATTGAAGACACCTTCGTGATGACATTAAAACATGAACCAAGTCAATTTTATATAATTGGAAAGAGTTGTATTTTAGATGTTTTGCAGGGTAATACTTGGTTGGACATAACCATACTACAATTATGATGCACATAAGTACATATTTTATGGTGATTTAAATTTATATTCATTATTCTAAAATACTTTTAATGTCAAGACTCACATCAAGATCTGACTTTTGTATTAACATTTAGGTACATGCATCAGATGTGCGCTGAAAGAGACTTAACAAATTATTGTTTCTTAGACCCATTAAATATTCAATTTAAACAACATGGACCAAACATTATCCATATGTACATATAAAATAAGTTAATTCAAGATTAAAAAAATGTTACAAAGGACCGTTTTACCATTCATAAGTATATATGAAATTGCGTTTTATTTTATAAATCAATTTTATATACATTATTAATTATTCTGAATATTTATGCAGTTCGCATTGGCAACTAATAAGTATATGTCTCAAGAAAAGTAGTATAACTATGATATGATATGTTCATTACACTATGATCTTAATTCAATGGTGAAAGATGTTTTGAGTGTGTAAGTAGTATTATTTGTAATACTAATGTTTTACCTTTAGTTTTGAATATTTTTTACTCATGTTTAATTTTTACCAACATGTAGAGCTATGGAGGGATATAATTTGATATCTCCTAATGTAAGAAATAAAAATTCAAGGTTCTTTTTCCCAAAAGTAAGTATTACTTTGTGCTTATTTACATTCTTTTATTTTATCTAATGTATCATTTGTACTTTGTGTGTATTAATAACTATATATAAAAATTATTTATAGACGCGAAACAACCCAACGGATATTTGTGTGGATATTATGTTATGAAACATATGTTGGGTATTGTCTCCAGAGGCGTTAGTGATTCATGGGTTAAGGTATTAACTTTATCCATATGCATATAATTTATTTATGATAGTTGTTAAGTTAATGTTATTATTGTTAGCTAGTAAAAGGTTTATGTTGTTGTTTTTAGGGATATTGAATCTTTAATATTTTTGTTCTTCGGTTATCTTAATTTAAATTTTGTTTAAATTAGGGTTAGTGTTTAACAATTGCTTCCTACCTTTTTATGAACATCAACAACACTAGTTTTACTTGGTTGTTGTAAACAATGTGTATAGGTTTTATGTTCCACATATGTATTTGGTTTTGTCATTATGGTTTTGTTTTTAGATATGTACATAAGTTCTCTTGGTGTACCATTTTGGATATGTGTACATTAAGTTTTGTTACAAATTTTATAAATAATATAGGCTTAATACATTTTTTGGTCCATTATCTTTTCAAAAGACCAATGTAGTCTCTTATATCTTCAAACAACATCAACTAAGTCTTTTCCGTCTAATTCTTACAAACGAAGTCTAGTTTTGCATGTGTACATCTAATGTGTCATATGTTCATACGTGTGGAATCCGACATGGCATATGTTCATCCCCAACGTCATCAAAATTCTAAGAACTTTTCTAAAATACAAGAAGTTGTACCACTAGATCACTTTGTCTTTGATGATTTAATTTACAAATTCGATATATATATGCTTGCAATCTCTCTCTTCCATTATGATCGTTAACTCTTCTATTTTTATTTTTTTTCTACGTGCCAAGTCTTGCACCATTCATACTATGGGTTCAATTTCAACACTCCCTCAGCAATAACATATGTAAGATTGTCATGTTCACAATATTCATGGCACCATTGATGAAGACTGCTCTAGTGTATTCGATTGTTGGAGCGGTATTTGCGGAACCACCTGAGAGCTATAACAATAACAACAGAAGAAAAATTATGATTCATTTTTAGTTAGTCTTGAAGAAGGCAATGCAATATACATTTTGAGAATGATGTATATTAGAGTTTGACCTAACTCAACTCTACAAAGCCGGTTGGTAAGGTGAGGAGTGTCACTCTATATAAACTATTTCAATGCTCTATCTCAAACCAATGTGGAACTTTAGGATCTTCCTAACACACACCCTTATGCCCAACACTCTTTTTAGGCTTGGTGCATGGATTTAAACGGTGGACTATCCAAAGTCCGATTGATAGGCTCTGATACCATATTAGAATTTGATCTAACTCAACCCTACAAAACCGGTTGGTAAGGTGAGGGGTGCCACTCTATATAAACTATTTCAATGATCTATCTCAAATCAATGTGGGATTTTAGAATCTTCCTAACAATGTAACAGACATTCTTATTTTAGTCATATCCACAGAGATTGTGAAGCCTGACACTAAACAACGTTATATGAGTTGTGAGAATTATGATTCTGGTGTGATTAGTTTTCAGCTCCAACAAAGTATATGATTTGGAGTAGTATAATGAATAATCATGTTTGGTCTGCATATGCTATAAGCTTCAAGGTTCCTTCATTCAAAGGTTTGTGTTTTTGTATTCTTCGACATTTTATTGATGTGTTTATTTTATCGTTCTCTTTTAAATTTAATAATTGATGTTGTTTTTTGTGTGTGTGGGGATTAGGATGGGTGAAGAAGAACATATGAGACCAACTTCACCTTGAATGTCATTTCCAATTTTAATTTATATGCTCTCCAAGGTTTTTCCATCACTTGATATTGTTTGATTTTCAAATTCTACAAAGCTAAAAAGGTATAATGTTTGTTTAGTTTCCTACTTGCATATGTTTTGATTGCTTTTTTATTTGTTTGTTATCTTTGTTGATTACTTTCTTTGTTTCTTGCAGGAAAGGAAGATTTTGCTACATGAATTGATACAAGAAGTGAGACAAATTGCTAGAGACAAGTTGTTGATGTGGTGCAAGAACAGGGTCCACGTTTTCACCACGGTTCCAATATATATATAAAGTGTTAATCATAATAGAAGAGTGAGATAGCAAGAATATATATATATATATATATATATATATATATATATATATATATATATATATATATATATATATATATATATATATATATATATATATATATATATATATATATATATATATATATATATATATATATATATATATATATATATATATATATATATATATATATATATATATATATTGTAAATTAAATCTTTGAAGAGACGCGTCTGTCTGCTTCCGCCACGTGTCGCGTTCTGGGTAGCTACTAGGGCGGCTATGATTTCCCGGGACAACCGAGTGCGGTAGTCGTCTTCGTCGCTGAGAGCGGGTGACTGAGGAGGATATGAACCGTTTAGAACAGGCACCTGGTTTCGGGTCCTCAGCCTCCTGACCGGGGGTTCAACGCGTGGATTCCTGGCCGGGATCGCCGAAGTGTTCCGGTGCCTCCCGCGAACTTGTCTTGCTGGGGATCTGGTGCGCTCTCGCACCACTTCTGTTCGGGGCCTCTCCAGCCGAGGTCGGCAATTTCGTGGTTGAGGTGAGGGGCTCCTCGAGCCCCCATTCTGGTCTCTCCGCGGGGGGGATCTTGGGGGGCCTTCCCGCTTCAGCGCTCCAATCCGTGCGTTCTGCTGGAACAGCAGCTGGTTCGTCTGGTTGATGGCCGCGAAGATGGCGGCCACCGTTGGGTCCGCTCCCGCTGGGATAGGAACGAGTTGGAACACCGCCGGGCTCGGGGGCCGGTGGTCGGCCTGGCGCAGGAGTTCTGCGGATGACGGGGAAGCGGTCTGGCCATCTCTCTCGTCGATCTCTGTCGGACGTGACGTCTCCACCTGCTTGCTTTCGTTGGCGGCAACGTTGAGCACGGAGTCGCGCATGGTATCGTTGTGGTGTGGACTAGCCATGATCGTATAATGCTGGTGAAACTTTGGTTTTCTGCTCGGAATAACGGGGAAGTTTCTGTTCCCACAGACGGCGCCACTGATCTGACCTAATCAGAAGGGGATCACGGGCTGGCCACACTCTGTTGGACTGCTACCTGTTCACCGATGATGAGGAGGAGAGGGGGGTGTACCTGCAAGACACTCCGATGCCAAAGTAAGGGATTGGGCAGAGTGAAAGCAAAACACAGAAATCGGGTAAGAAGTGAATTACCTGACCCTCTTGAGGAAGAGGGTATTTATAGAGAGACCCCAACGCTGGGCCAACGGTCACTTATGCTGGGCTGTATTGTCAGACCCAACCCAGGTGACTGTTAGGGCTTACGTGGCGTAGTGAAGACCAGGAAGTGGTCTTCGCCCTAGTCCAATTGTCCCGTGGTCTCCGGAAAGTGGGTTTGACCTGCTCTTTCGGAGGTGGGCAGTTGGGGAATGACGTGTCCCCGCGGAGGGGAGCACGTGGAGAACGTGCGCATGGCACGTTGTTCTCCCCGCGGAGGAGGGCTCGCGAGGTTTTCCGGAGGCACGTTGTTCTCCTCGAGGAGGGGAGCACATGTGGACGTGGGAGAGGCATGGGGTCCTGCTCGACGGCATGGGGAACACCGCCCGCGGAGGGCGTTGCTTGGCCGCACGGGCGATTCACTTGCCCGGCATGGTTGAGCCGGTTCTTCCCCGAGGGGAGGTCATTCTAGCAAGTCAGGGATCTTGTGCCCGACTCGGTAGCTCGGACCGGGCAAGGCCTGGTAGAACATTATTGGGCTGGGCCAACATAGTTCAGTTCGGGGCCCAGTCCATAACAATTTTGTTACAAAATGTGTATATAGTTTTTGTCTAAAAATGTACAGGTTAAATTAAAATTTAATAAAAATTATAATTGACAAAAAATATGTTTTTTCTCTCAATTATAAATTCAAATTGAGATAAATACTTGCTTTCCATCTCGGATATTAACAAAAATCGAGACGTATAATGACACACGCTTTCTAATTTTAAAAATACAAAAAATATTATTGATGGAATTCAAACTCGTGACTAATACAATTTTTCCTCGGTGCATGGAACTATAATTGAGAGAGAAAGTAATAAGTTTTTATAACTTCCTTTGTTACCTCGCATATGAAACCAAGATAAAAACTCTTTTTTTAAGTGAGATAAAATGGATTTTTGTAGTAGTGTAGTTAAAAAAAACCACTCCCCATCATAAAATAGTATAATCACATGAAGGTAAATCGCTATGAGAATTCTGACATTGTTTTCATCTACAATCATAGTTCAATAGAACTATCATACTCCATTATAAAAATATAGTCACTTGAAGTTATATCACTCAAAAAAAATTTTACATTGTCTTTAATGACAATTATAATTCAAAAGAACTATCAAACTCGATCACGAAGAAAATGTTTTACTTGAAGGTAAACTATATCAAGAATTATCACATGGCAAAAATCAAGTCGATATTTTATGGTGCACCTATCATGTTGGCGGAAAGGTCTTCAATCACCAACATAATCTCATAACACATCTTGAATCAATGTCAATCAACGCTCATAGACTAATCAATATCTTGTGTCATATTGATTGTATTAATACACATTTGACTTGAATTTTTCACATATAAAAGATATTCTTCCATCGCCTTTCTTTTGATAACTTTACAGTAGAATATATGACCGCAATTCGATAACACTTTCACAACATTATCTTTTTTTTAATAGAAAATCAAATAAAACTACAACCGCAAAACATACTAAGACGTGGTATTTTCAACTTAAAGTAAAAAACTCTACTACCAGTTATTGAAAATAAATCAGCATAGAGAAAATAAATAATCCTACAAGTTTGTGAGTGAAATATTAGAGTATAAAATTACAATTGTCTTCCAATTTTTGCTATTGCCGATTTGACAATAGAGTTAGAGCAAATTTGATACAATGTATGCTGACGTGGCAATGATGTTAGATCAACAAGATTGGAGTTAGTTTACACTGCTGATGTGGCAGCAAATATGTATTATTGAGAGTACAAGAATACTCACATGCTTACTATTATGCATTGCACACAATAATATATGAGATTATTCCATCAGTTGCACAAAATTAATTTTATGTTGTTTTCTGCATGTAATATGTAACCAACAATAAGGCCAAAATATACAATATTCTTTTAATAGAAATTTCATTAGATTTACAATTTTCAAAACATATAGTTATGCTTTTTCAAAATTCAACCTATAAATGAAGACTTGTGAAGCACGCATTTATGAACTTGATTAACTAGTGGGTGCAACAACCTCACATATATGGTAGAACCAAGTTACTTAATTTTTTTATGACATTGATCTCAACAAAATCTAATTTGTGCCAAACTTAAACAACATTATATTAATCTCTCTCCTCTAATCTCTCCTATAAAAACCACTTTCTCCAACTCTTATTTGCATTGCAATCTTAACCCAAAACACATTCACACAAAGGTATACTCATAGTTTCTTGCTAAGAGATGGAGTGTGTCAAAACAAATTCAAAATATTCTTCCATCTTCATAACCATTTTTGTTCTCTTGTTATCTTCTGCTTATTCTTTAGCACATGCAAAAATTCACAACCATGAGTTTCTTGTACGTTCTTTCATATTCATCTTTCTCTTTAGTTATAGCTATTCAAATTCAAATATTTTAATGTAATATAATATTTATACATTTATAGGTTGAAGCAACACCAGTGAAGAGGCTGTGCAAAACTCATAACTCCATAACTGTGAATGGGCAATACCCAGGTCCAACTTTGGAGATTAATAATGGTGACACTTTGGTCGTTAAAGTCACTAACAAAGCTCGTTATAATGTGACCATTCATTGGTACGCGATACTATTCTGGTCATTATTATAAGCAAATATTCTCTTTTCAAATTTATTGAATAACAGATAAAAAACTTATGAGTTATTAATGTTTGTTGTATATGTTAGGCATGGTGTTCGACAAATGAGGACAGGATGGGCAGATGGTCCGGAATTCGTGACACAATGTCCTATTCGTCCCGGTGGAAGTTACACCTACCGCTTCACTGTTGATGGACAAGAAGGGACACTTTGGTGGCATGCTCATAGTTCATGGCTTAGAGCCACCGTTTATGGTGCTTTAATCGTCCGTCCTAGGGAAGGAGAAACCTTCCCTTTTCCTAAGCCACACCGTGAAACAACCATTCTCTTAGGTAACTTATGTAATACCAATATTTCTGAGTGGAAGTTGGCGTGTCTGTGTTAATGTTGTATCTGATCGATGTTTATGATCGCGTTAAACTAATTAGTTATGAAAATGATGATTAGGGGAATGGTGGGATACAAATCCTATAGATGTTTTGAGGGAGTCCAAAAGAACTGGAGCAGCTCCAAATATTTCTGATGCATATACTATCAATGGTCAACCTGGTGATCTTTACAAGTGCTCTACCAAAGGTTTGATAAATTTCTTAAATTTTATGATTACAATTGCAACATTAAACATGCATCACAAAATCTGACTTTACACAAGATTTGACATTATGAAAACATGAAGCAATCATAAAAGTAAAATGCTTTAAAGAAAGAAAAATAGAACCTATAGAGCTCATATAATTATACACTAGATGAAATTATTAAAAGATATTTCAATGATTTTATGGAAAAAATGGTCAATGGGACGTTGCTTTTTTGGTAAAGGGTCTATTTTAATGGGACAATATGTTTATTCTTTTATTTTTGAATTAAAAATATTTATGATTACCATACAATATATTTTTCTTAATTTATTTCAATTTTTATTTTATTTGACATAAGCAATTGACAATGCAGGCACAACAACTGTTCCCATACATTCGGGCGAAACAAACCTTCTGAGAGTGATCAATGCCGCGCTCAACCAACCACTTTTCTTCACAATCGCCAACCACAAATTTACTGTGGTTGGCGCTGACGCCTCTTATCTTAAACCTTTCACGACCCGTGTCCTTATGTTAGGACCGGGCCAAACCACCGACGTCTTATTAACCGCCAACCAACCACCTTCTCGATACTACATTGCAGCACGCGCTTATCAATCGGCTCAAAATGCACCGTTCGATAACACAACCACCACAGCCATACTCCAATATGACAACTCAATAAAAAACAAACCAATCATGCCACCACTCCCCGCTTACAACGACACCAACACGGTTACTAAATTCAGTAGAAGCTTTTTCAGTCCAAGAAAAGTTGAAGTCCCTGCTGAAATCGACGAAAATCTCCTTTTCACAATTGGTTTAGGACTCAACAATTGCCCGAAAAATTTCAGGGATAGAAGATGTCAAGGTCCTATTAAACGGACACGCTTCACAGCGAGCATGAACAACGTTTCTTTTACTCTCCCAAACAATATTTCAATATTGCAGGCTCATTATAACAGAATCCCTGGAGTTTTCACCACTGATTTTCCCGCGAAACCGCCTGTGAAATTCGATTACACCGGTAACGTGAGTCGTTCGCTTTGGCAACCTACTCCGGGGACTAAAGCTTATAAGTTGAAGTTTGGATCAAGGGTTCAGATTGTGTTGCAGGATACAAGTATTGTCACTCCAGAGAATCATCCAATTCATCTTCATGGATATGATTTCTATATTGTTGCTGAAGGTTTTGGAAATTTTGATCCCAAGAAAGATACTGCAAAATTCAACCTTATTGATCCACCTCAGAGGAATACAGTGGCTGTACCGGCCAACGGTTGGGCCGTTATCCGGTTTGTGGCAGATAACCCAGGTAATATTTCGAGTAAATTACAACATTTTTTAATACCTTTTTTAAAAAAGTCGTTGATTTATAAATCTCAATAATTTGTTAAATATAAATAAATATTATCATCAGAAATTGAATCTGAACAAAATTAATTGTTTATAGTTGTCTCAGAAACTAGATTAGAATTACTAATGGCATTGATTAATTTTGTGTTTAATTTAGGTGCTTGGATTATGCATTGTCACTTGGATGTTCACATAGGTTGGGGTTTGGCAACTATTCTATTGGTAGAAGATGGAGTTGGGAAATTGCAATCTATAGAACCACCTCCATTGGACCTACCTCTCTGTTAGAATAATGATCAAAATTTCATGAATTCATCAAGCTCAGTAATAAGGGTGTTAAATTTTATTTAGTTTGGAAGTTGATTTTTGTTACCCTAAATTTGGGAATTTTTTCTGTTTTATGTATTTTCCTATGTTTTATTTTCCTTTCTATGTAGAGATATATCGGGTTTAGACATAAGGATAGTATAAGGTTAAGTGGTTTCAAAATTAAGATGCCATCTTTATAGCTACAAGCCCGAGTAGATAAATTGATGTTATATAAATTTTTCTTGTAGTTTGTTACAATTATATTGGAAGTTATGAATATATATGTTGTTTCTTGTCTTGTCACAATATCCCATTCTTGTCATGTGATTTTGACATAAAGTTTTACAATTTATCAATCATCTACTAACCATAATTAATCTCTATTTCGAAAGTTATCTAACCGAATTTTAATTCTGAATAATATATATAAAGTTTTACAATAAAATACGCACTATTATCTATGTTTCATGTGATATTATACCATAATTTATGTTACAGGATTGTTATGTTGACACCCTTTTTTTATACCCTACACCCAATTTACTGTTCACATATTTTTGAACAAATTCCTCTGAACATAGATAATAGTGTGTATTTTATTAGTTAATGAATTAGTGAAAGTGGTTAATAAATTATAGATAAAATAATTGACTAATGATGTAGATTTTTGTGGTTAATGCAAGTGTGAAGTTGGTTAATGTGTAATCTTATATTTGTGTTATAAAATAAATTTTAAAAATAAATATTTTCTTTTTAAAAAATTAATATTTTAAAAATATATATTATTTTAATAAAAAAACAATGTTCACCGTATAAATACGATGAACAGTGCATACGGAGTATTGGGTGTAGAAAATGGTGTAAAAATAGCATTTTTCTTTATGTTATGGAGTGGACATAAATTGAATGTCTAGGGACAATTTAGTGGTTGAAGATGTATTATTCTGAAACTACCATTTAATGAAGTTAGTTAGTTTGTGGTTAAGAAGTTTGTTATTTAACATGGAGACTATCTATATATAGCCCTTGTATGGCTTTCATTTAGTACCAATTTTCATATAGTGTACATGTATATGGTATAACTTGCATTGCAAGTTTATCACATTTGCTCAAACTTTTTATTTTTTATTTTTTGTTTACTTTGATGTGTCATTAATTAAACATTGAGAGTACGGTTTAAGAGTATCATCAAAGACTTAATGTTGATTTATAGGATAACACGAGTGATCTTGTGAGAAAAATATTTGGGAAACACTGTGAGAAGAGTAACTTTGAGAGTTTCTTGAAACAAAAGAAATGAATACAAATGGGTGTTTTTCATCCAACATTCTGACTTTTGATGGAAGCAATTGAGAAAGTTGAAGTGCTTTGATGAAATCATTGTTTAGAGTACAAGATGTGCTTGAAATTCTGCTAGAAAGGAAAGAATAGTAGGTGTATAACCTACATATTTTAAAAAATACACCTTCAAAGAATCAAGACAGAAGGATCTAAGGCTTTGTTATACATTCACCGGAATTTGGATTATCGTCACTTTGAGAAAATTTATTAGTTTTGTTTTCCAATCAAGAAAAAGTTAATCGATAATAAGTGTACATACATGTTCGCTTTTCAATAAGTATAATTTTTGCCTTTAAAAATAGGTGCTCTATTATACGCACCCTAAG
This sequence comes from Lathyrus sativus, assembly GCA_963859935.3. NCBI lineage: Eukaryota > Viridiplantae > Streptophyta > Magnoliopsida > Fabales > Fabaceae > Lathyrus > Lathyrus sativus. The sequence goes on from OZ012739.1 coordinate 423,174,872, forward strand.
GATCATCATCATTTGTCATATTTATAACTTGTGAATGTCGATTAGACACAATCAAAAGACCAGCTATTAATATCATACCTTTTACAATTATAACATTGCATAGTTCTTCAAGCACGAGACCTTTGATAGAAGATGAAGTGTTTTAAAATTGTAGCTCAATAGAAGTATCCCGAGAACCTATATTTTCTCAAGTGAGGCCCAAGTTATCTTAGGAAATTCGGGTTTATTTAATTAAGATATATGTAACCCGATCGAAGAGACATTAAGTCCCTCGGATAAAATAATGAGTTGGCCTCTCGGCCAATACTTTTATCAGGCCTTCAGAAAAGACTTGTGATCAAGTCTTTTAGGTTGGATATTTGTCACACTTCTCAAGCGTGATTCTTGAGTACTTGTTCTGCCCGAGGAGATTCTAAGCCCCTCAGGAAAGAGTATGGTTAATTTGGGGGATCTAAGTCCCTCAGGCAGAATTGTATATAGCCTAGTTGAGGAGACACTAAGTCTCTTAGGTAAAGGAATTGGAGGCCGAATGAAATGGTAAAAATAGGAAAATCATTTAGGGAATCTTCATCTTGTCCATTGAATTTAGGGCGGCTCACAAAGGCTATTGGAGAATACTTTTTTGAAAAACAATCTAAAAGCAAGATTTGCTAGGAGAGTTATAGCTTGCCCAAAGAAATGAAGATTGATTTTGAAAATTTATAAATAAAGGGCTAATTGTTTTAATAAATAAGTTTTACATAATGTTAGTTTGTTTATTGTTTAGTAAAAGTCTCACCGAGAGAGAGTTGGAGTAGTTATAATATCGAATGTCTATTGAGGTTTGTTCAAACTGCAGTAAAGCGGAAAGAAGCAAAAATTTAGTTTTGAAGGAATTCCCTCCGGAGTTTATATCGTCTCCACAGGGATCGGTACGAGGGAAAGAACGTCGTTCAACAGTCTCTATATTTCTAAACTTGTGGTGCAAAAGTTTGGTTAAAAGATTTTAGGCACCAAAAATAAAGGTAAAAAAGATAAAGACTGAAAATATAAAGTAAAGGCTTAAATATAAACGGAGCCTTGTTGAGATTGGATGTCATCAATTGATAACACGTGCATTCTTCTAATCATGTTATACACAACTCAAACTTTTTTCTAATATCATCACGTATCACTCACAATAGAGGTATATAAAATGCAAAGTCGAGAGACTAACCGTATTGTCTCATCGGTGATATCTCACGCAACAAAACCAACACAGAGCATTAAAAACTGATACTCACGTGAATGTTCAACCAAAATCTATGTCTAGAGTTTAGACCCAACATATATTACTATAACATCCATATCAAATTAATGATTTGATTCATATATAACGCCATGATCAGAATACGTACACATGATTAACCATTTTTATATGCATTCACCTAATATGTCAAATGTATGTGAACATCGTTCTTCATCATTATTATTTCGTATCCTTACAATACCGTTTGTCAAGCGTTATTGCGGTCTTTGCCGTATTGGTCCTACTCATGCTACTTAATCAACACAATAAAATAGAAATTATGCAAATGAATATCAAGTTACAAAACCATGTCAAAAGTTGGCTCATTGATAGATGAAAATCTAAGATCAAAGATTTGAAATGAGTTTTGTCAAGACCCACAAATAAGAAATCAAAGACAATCAACAATAGAGAATCAAAACTAGTTCACAATACATAAATTAGATGAAATACATAAAGTATCAAAAGATTACATCTAAACTCCAACAAGAGATCAAAGATCTTATCTTCTCCCTCGTAGGGTTTGTATCTCTCTCTCTAAGATATGCTTGAAATGAAGAGAGATAAAGTTCTGATTCCAAAATATATCATATGTTTCTAAAAAGCAATAAAGGTACTTATATAGTATTTACAAATCTGTCATGTTCGCACTGCAAACAACCTATTCGCCTAGCAAAGTCCCCTTTTTGGCACTTGAAGTGCCTCAGGAACAGTTAAACCGCCCTTGGAAAATATTTGAGTTCGCAGTGCGAGCAATCCTTTGCACTGCGAATTCCCTCACTACAAGTTCGCACAATAAACTTTGGATTCTTTAGCTACTGACTTCCAAAGTTTCCTCCTCGCTGATACTTCGCTCAGCAAACATTCGTTGGCTGCTCGCTACTGTTCGCCCAGCGAACATTGCAGAATCTTCACATTTCTTTGTCTTCCTTGTCCAATCTTTTGTGTCTTACTCATTGATATTTTAAGCCTAATTGCTGCACAATAAAATACACATCAAGGAATTCAAAGGTGTTTGCAATATAATCGAAGAATCACACGAAAACATGAATTACATCTATGAAAACATGAGAATTGAGTTGAAAAGTGACAAGAAAGATGGTTCATTTTAAGTCAAAATTTGCACTTGACAAGGCTGACTAACAAAGGAACATCATATTGTCTAATGGGGGTTCTTCTTCTACACTTTCTATTTAGCTACCACCACCATGTATAACTAAGTTATATCTTGTTGGATTTAGGTTTTTACATTATTAGGTCTTTTATGTATTGAATGTGATCATGGCATTATATCCAAATAAACCTAACAAACATATTTGATTGTTCATCTTATTATGAGTATTTGTTATATATGTATTATGTTTATGGATCTATGAGGTGTTGGTAGGGTCTCATAGGTTTAGGCTAAGGGTAACTAGTGGTTTTTTCTTGAAGATAGCATGATATGTGGATCTAGATGATGTTGATAGGCGTTATTATATTTATATCTAAATAATCATCGCCTAAAGTTTAGACATAGATATAGACGTGGTATTCACTTTTACTATTGAATTATAATGCGTTCATATTGTTTATTAGAATGTGATATTTTCACTAAACAATACAAATAATATCATAATGTTATTTTTGGCATAAATAACGTTGTTCAAAAATAGATGATAAAATATACTGAATGTTAAATAAGTATAAGTGGTCATTTTATATGCATGAAATTATAATAATTACAACACCTAACTCTAACGATCCCTATAATTTTTATATTACTATTCGACTTTGTTTTCTTTGTTTTCTCCTTCTATGTAGATTTGATAATTCTCCTCACTAATTCTATTTTTTTGTTGTAACCATCACTAAAATATTTTCTATTTAAATATAGCAAAAGTAAGCCAACAACTTTTAAACATGGGAGTAAAAATTTTAAGTTTTAGTATAGCCGGTGTGTTCTTTAAGCAATTTGGCCTCTACATGGAAGCTAATCCACAGAAATGATCTACTTGGAAACCAATGTAGCATATTTGTTGGGTTAAGTGAGGAGGTAATCTTTAAGTTGAAAATGGAGAGTCAATCAAGAATGGGAGATGACATTCTTGTGAAATATGAAGTAGTAAAAAATGTGGAAAATGGTATGCTAACACTTAGTGTTTCATGAATGAGTCTAAAATCACCCAACTTTTTTTCTCTCAACAAATTCATGAATGAAAAACAAAAACTCTTAAACTACATTTAAAAAAACCATAAACTAACAAAAATCCTAAGAAACACTAAAATAATGTATTAAATTGATTAACTCTTTTATCTCCACACTGCAACACCAAAATAGGAACTTTTCCATTACAAAACTCAGTAGATGCCAACATATCTCCAAAAACACCCAACAAAATTGCATTATCCATAAAATTTGACATTTCTTCATCTGTTAAATCACCAATGTTATGTCTCTTACCAACCATCACAAGATCATAGTCTTCATTCTCTAAACCTCGAATCGCTTCCAACATTTGATTACAATCATCCACCACAATCTCACGACAAACAACATTATCATTATTAATTTTCTTAGCCTTAAACTCATCTATCAAATTCTCATCCAACATACTCTCATATATTTCATAGTCTTTATCATCAACTTTATATTCAACAACGCCCGAACGATTATTACTATTACTACTAATGTTATGAAAGATGAAACAAAATAATGTAACATTTGTATTAGGCCGATCAAACATTCGAATACCCAACGCCAATGCTTCCCGGTCATCTTGTCCACCAACAAAAAATATAGCAACATTAAACGATAAGTTCGTTGCACTTGTACTAATTTGCGAGTATCTATCAACCAATATTCCAACGGTACATTGCGCGCAAGCTTGAAAATTACTATTGAGCTCACGAATTGTTGATCCAACATTGTTCCCTAAACTTTGTTCATTTTCATGAAACGGAATGATGAGGAAATGAACTAATTTGTCTTCGGCAAGGTTACAAATGGCTTCATGCATGGTATGGTAAGGAGACACATTAATATATGAGTTAATTGTGACAGGGCCTTTAGAATTTTCGGAGTAATTCACGAAAGCGCGTAAAATGTGGCTGCTGTTCGGGTAATTTATGGATAATGATTTTTTGTTTTTCATATTTATAGGTAGAAGAATTGGTATGCTTTTTCCGAATAACTCCGTGAGATGAACAATGTGGACATATAAAGGACTTCCCTTTGATGGGTTACAAGCTTCTAATAAACCAATCATGCTACGAACATTTGTTTCGTTGTGTACGCAAGAAATTATGCTGAACTTTGAATTATTAGATGTGCTTTGGATTGTTCTTTCTCCACCTTCATGTATGCGTTTATCTATCAACACACGAGATCGATTTTTATATAGAGATTTTATCAAGGGTATGCATATCCCGGTCATCAGCACGACGTATAGAACCATTTGGCTGTATACATGATCATCAATAATCTGCAAAATAATTATTCAAAAATTAACATAATAAATTGAACAAACTAATTAACGATCATGGTTGCGTGTTAGTAAATAATTTTAACTAGTACCATGAGTTTTTTGAGTCTAGAGAAAAATATTAGTTCGAGGATACCCTTGATGTTCAATATAAGTCCGAGCACCAAGCCATGTTTATATCGCATATTATATGTGGGAGAAACAAGAACGCATGCGAGCACTTTTACCATGGATCCAACAAATAAGATAGCTTGAAATGTAAGAGCAACCTTCCAATGTTTGTTAACTCCACCAAAATTTGTGGTTACGCCAACATATAAAAAGAAAAATGGCATAAGAAATTCTTGATTAATCAACTCACTTCTCTCTATTATTGTTGTTGCCAAGGGAGGGCCATTAGGCATTACCAAACCAAATAAAATAGGTCCCATAACAAAATGTAAACCAAGTAAATCGCTAATGCCGGCCATAACTAGAACACCCAAAAGTATCATAACTATATATATTTCATTCACCGGTTTCCCGACCGGGGTTCTTTGAATGATAAACTTGGCCATTGGTCTAACAATAAAAAAGAAGGATAAACCAAATAAGCAAGTGCAAACCAAGAATCCAAGTGACAGTACAAAATTTGTTTTTGAACTGAATTGGAGTGATATCGTAACCCATTGGAGCATTTCGCTAACCATTGACGAAGATAAAGCGATTTGTCCTAATTCTGTGCTTATAAGATTGAGTTCTGTTAAGGCTTCAGAAACAACAGCAAAGCTGGAAATAGTGAAGACGTTTGGGATTGAATATACTGAGCCTGTAGTGTTTTCTTTTTGATCTCCGCGAGGTCTATACAATGCTAAGAGAATTGATGTCGCGAAATAACATGAGTAGTAAGGGATTACACCAAATCTCCAACAACGTTTGGCTGTTTTTAAGTTGTTGATTACATCTAACTTCAATGCATAGATGAATACAAAATAGGATGAACCTATTTTTGCCAATGCTGTTAAGAATGGAGCTTGCGTTACTGGAAACAATGAATCCAGAAATCTTACGTTTCGCCCTATGGCTGTTGGGCCTAATAGAACACCACCCTATAAAAAAATTGAGTTAGACACACCATAAACACGACCTATATTGACCCAGACATAAATACTGACACGACCTATACAATATTGTACATATGTTTGTATTTTATTACTAAATTAACAAAAGAAAACAATGAAATAGACAAGAGACAAAAATACTTACAATGACGCAACATAAGAATTTGGGTGTTTGTAGAGGTCTTAGGACATAATGAAGTGTTCGAGAAACAATGAAGTATAGAATGATTTGGCACAATGTGATAGGGAGCGCAAAATCAAATGGGTTATCACCAAACCAAATGCCTAATGAGCCTAATGTTCTATTATTGAAACATTTTTGGATTGAATGAGGACCATTAGAGGAAAGTGGAAAGCGTTTATCAAGAGACATTTTTTTTTAATTTATAGGAAAAACAAATACGTTTCTCTCTTGTGTTTATGTATGCAAATTGCATACATAAACACTTTGAGGAACAAATGGAGTGAACAACACAATTATATTTATGTATGTCACATTTTTCATTGACTCTAAATTGGTAGATAAGACAGGTTAACTATAATCTGGCATCAAATTTTCAAGCATTAATGAAGTGGATTATATGATGTCTTTTTACTTAATATAATTATTTGAATCATTGAATGAGGTCAAAATTTAATTATAGAAAATTTTTTATCAAATAATATGAGTTGGATTTTAGTTAAATTTAGATTAAAAAAAATATAAAACATGTTAGTTGATGTTGATACTTTTGATGTTAGTTAATTTATTACTTTTTTTTACCGTGTTCAATTTATTACATTTATAATATCACTAAAGTAAGTGTTGTGTTGAATATCTACAAATCCAAAAGATAGAGAAAAAAAACATTTATTTATTAACATTTAAACTTTTCTGAGATCCATTAAATACACTTTTCTGAGATCCATTAAATACACTTCTCTCAGATACATTATTTGAACCTACTCTATCAAGCCTCATTGCTCTTTTATCCCCACCACATTGTGTCACCAAAACAGGAACCATTCCAATACAGAACTCTGTTGATGACAACATATCTCCAAATATCCCTAATATTTGAACATTCTCTATGAAGTTTCCCATTTCTTCATCTCTTAAAGATCCAATAGTATGTCTCTTCCCAACCATCACAAGATCATAGTCTCCTTCCAAACCGCGAATCGCCTTCATTACCTCTACTCCATCCTCCACCGCAACTTCATACCAACAAACATTACCAATCCCAAATTTCATACTTTTAAACTCGTCGATTAAACCTTCGTCCAACATGTCTTCATACTCTTGCTCACTTACTGACATTTCTCTACCTGATTGAGATTTACTTACACATTGTTTTTTATTCATCACAATGAACCGAAACAAAGACACCTTCATATTCTCTCTATCCGACATTCGAATTCCCAAAGCCAGTGCTTCTCTGTCATCAGGCCCGCCAATAAAAAATATCCCAACATGGAAATAATTTTTCGTGTTCGCCGCACCAAGTCGCGAATATCTATCGACCAATATCCCCAATGTGCAAGGCACGTGCGCTTGGAACCTAGTGTTGAGTTTTCGAATTGAAGTTGATGTGTGTCCACTGAGATCAATATGGTTGTTTTCATGAAAAGGGATTATAATAAGAGCAGCCAATTTGTCTTGTGCTAAGTTGACAACAGCATCGTGCATGCTCTTATAAGGTGCCACGTTGACATACGGTAAAACAATAACCGGACCAGAAGAGTTGTTAGAGTAATTCTCAAATGCTTGCATGATGTGGTTTGTGTCGGGGTAGTTAACAGACAAAAGTTTTTTGTTTCGTCTGTAATTAATTGGAAGCAAAATTGGTGCACTTTTTCCTAAAAGCTCGATGAGATGAATCACATAGACACCTAACGGGCTAGCTGGAACTGGGTTGCAAACCTCTAACAGAGTAGTGATACCACGCACATTTCCTTCGTTGTATAAACAAGTAACAATGCGAAACTCTGAATTTCTAGAAGAATTTTGGATTGTTCTCATCTGACCATCATATATATGTGATGACTTTAGTGCTCGAGGACGATGCTTGTATAATATTTTAATGATAGGTGTGATGAATCCGGTTGTCAACATCACAGAAAGCACCAAGTGACTGTAAGTTTCATCCTCCAATATCTGCAAAACATAAATGTAATTTCTTGTATCAAACTATAATGTCACGGACCACATGTGTCATTCTCCTCGACAAATTAAACTATTACATACCTTGAGTTTCCTTAATTTAGTAAGAGCAATCAGGTGAGTGACGCCCTTGATGTTCAACATGAGTCCAAGCACCGTGCCATGTTTGGGCTTAATGTCATAGGATAAAGACACTAACACGCAAGCAATAACCTTGGCTATGTCTCCCGCAAATAATATAAGTTGCAACGTTAGAAACTCTTTCCAACTGTGAAGTACAGAGAGATTTGTGGTCATGCCAACATCAGCAAAGAAGAAAGGTAACAGAAATTCTAAGATAATAACTTCACATTTTTCAACCAATGTTGTCCCCAAAGGAGGTCCACTTGGTATAACCAAACCATAAATCAACGGTCCAATAAGAAACGTCACCCCAATTATATCCGTTATACCCGCCATAACTAGAACACCAAGAAGAATAAACACAACATAAATCCGTTTCACCGGTTTCCCAATCGGCGTGTTTTGTGCAATCATCTTCATAATTGGTCTTAAAATGAAGAAGCTGCAAAGCAAGAACAAAACCCAACTCATCGTACCAAAGACTAAATATTTCACTTTCGTAGTGTCCGTGAGATGGTGTGACACTATGGTAGAAAACTGTATGACGTCATTAAGCGTGGCAGAAGACAAAGCAATCTGTCCTAATTCAGTTGCTATGAGGTTCAATTCTATCAACGCTTCAGACACAACAGGGAAATTACTAAATGCCATTGTAGCACTTAATGCTGTACGCGATGTATCTGATTTGAGATGAGGAAAATTATTTGGTAAATAAAACACATTTATAAGTGTTGATATCACTATAAAAGAAGCCAGGAAAGGTATTATTCCGAGTCGCCATGTACTCTTTGCTGCTCTTACAGTCATTAGTAGATCCATTTTCAGCGCAACGAAAAACAGAAAGTATATAACTCCGATTATCGACGTCACTACTAAAACATCAGCTTGTCTCGCTGGAAATAATGCTTTCCAGTAAATTTCACTCTTCCCTAGAAATGATGGCCCCAACAGAATTCCACCCTACACACATAAATATCAACCTAAAAGTTAGTTAGCTAATATAAAAGTTGTTAGCGATAATGTACTCGGGTCAGACAGACACGTCAGGCTCGAGCAGAATATAATTTAATTTATCGCTTTTAAAATTGGAAAAATGTGGAAAATTAGAAATAGGGAGGGTAAAAGTGAGGATGAAATGGATGGATGAGGATGAGTTAGTTAGAGCTTACGAGAAGGCTGCAGATGAATTTGGGGGTTTGTAACGGCCTGAGCAAAAAGTAAAGCGCTTGAGAGATTGTGATGATAACGATGAGTTGGAAAATTGTTGCAGGAAGAGGGAAATCGAATGGATTATCTCCCAAGAAAATACCATAAGAGCCAACATTTCTATCGTTTTTTACACAAACTTCCAACAATCCATGGCGATCGTAAGAAACTGAAACGGTTCCGTTGCCTCTTGAAGTTTCCATTAATTGATATGTGAAATCAAAACTAATTAAGCGAGTGTTTGGATTTGGGATAGGATATGAATAATAATGGTTCACACCTGTGTTTGTTGTGTAATAAACACAGGGGAACACAAAAGTAAGCCCTAATAGAAAGAGGAAAAAAATGGAGGAGATTGATCATCAATAAATACAGGGACACTTCTATGTTTTAGGGAATGAGAAGATATTTGCATTTCTCCAAAATAATTATACTTTGTTAAAAAATATTAATGAAGAAATAATTGTTAACTTGATTTTCTTTGAATAAATTGATTCAGCCTATATATAGAAAATTGCTGTTATAGTAATATTGAGACATCCTACTTAAAAGTAGAATACACTAAATTAATCTCCTACAAAGTTAAAAGTAATTAACTATTAAGGTGTCAAATAATTAAAAGTCAAAACACGTTAAATTTGTCATGTATTTAATTTAAATTATTCGCCTAAAACAATTTTAAAATATATAATAGTGTGTATACATAATGCATATAAAGAATCAATATATATATATATATATATATATATATATATATATATATATATATATATATATATATATATATATATATATATATATATATATATATATATATATATATATATATATATATATATATATATATATATATATATATATTTATATTTAAAGTCTAATCCACCGTATTCAAGATTTGATCCAACGTGTATGAGCTTCATTCTATCACTCCATCATTTATCTTTGGTTTCTTGAGTGGAACAGTGATCCCGATTGTAAAAATAGATTTTTGACTCTCGTCGTTTTTTCACGAAAACCATTGTCTCTTCACTGAAACACGAATCACTGATCTTCTTTTCGCAAAACACCAATCTCTTTCTTGAACATATTAGATATCGAACTTGCAAAGCCACAATGACATCAAAGATTACTAGGTCTGTTGCTCAATGGCAAGCAGTTGCTGCGACTACTGAATCTAACAAGACTTCTTCTCCTCCTTCAATAGAGGACAATCCAGTACTAGTGACCTTTTTGTTCGCTCATGCACAATAAGTTCTTGTTCCTCCAAGAGTTGACCAGGGAACGTTTCAAGCCCTTCCATTTTTCCAATCTCTACAACATCTTTTCTAAGGCCAACTCTCACAGCAATCCCATCGCAATTATTAACACATGGACAAGATATGCTTTATAATATTCATCAATTGCAAGTTAATATAAGCATGCAATGAGCTTCCAACTTTTTGAACAATGTTTATAACTTGATACAATAGTAAAACTCCCAAGTCTTATCGGATAGGTGTTCGCTGTGTTTTCTGGCGAACAACCTCTGGTTAACCAATTTCTTCAGAAAGTTGGGTTACTTGCAGGACCAACCATACAAGTCCTAGGATACATGTGCATTTGGTTCTGTCGAAATACTCTTAGACTTTTGGTGACTAATTTGTGGTTTGTTTTATCAATATTGTCAAAGTATTAAGGACTTTGATTTTGCAAGTAACGAAGTTTGAACTTAAAGATGAAATAAAGTTAGAAGTTTAAACAAGAACAAAAAGATGTCGGAAGGCTAAAAACTTGCAGAAAAGTAAATGAAATGTAAAATGACATGAACTTGAAGAATAAACAAGTAATTTAAAATGACTTTGAAATATAACTGGTGTTTAAACGTACATTGTTCCAAATACTAGACTCATTTTCTCTCACACTGGATACTTAGAGCTTTTACAGGAATTTTGTACAAATTTTCACACACACATTCTAACCACAAACTATCCTATTTATACACAAACAAAATAACTGCTTAGAACGGAAAAACTATAACTAAACGACAAGTGTCAGCCTGCATGTAAATTTCTTCTCTGAAACCTCCATGTGTCCAACTGCCAAAGGTTACAACCTTTGAATTTGAATCTCTTCCTTGGTGACGAAACCTTGTAACTCTTCAAAACTGTCGAAACCTTTTTAAAGGAGAAAAACTCTTCAGCACTTGCCAAACCTTATCTTTTTTTTTAACAAACTTCTTCTGTCGAAGCCCTCGGTCACAAACTCTCCAAACTATTCTGCCAGAACATTATATCTATTTCTGTCGAAACAATGAAACTTTAAAAACCTTGTCAGCAATTCTTGGATTCTCCTCCTGATGCTATCCTTCGACAAAGATGACCTTAAAGCCTGAATTTTAATCTTGTCGAAATTATGGTCTTGTCGAAATTATGGGTTTACAAATTGCCCCCCAGCAAAGATATTTTCGACTATCAAAGGAGAAATGTCTTTTGCTGTCGAAGTGATCTTTGACTTCCAGTTGCATTTATTGTGAAATGACTTTTTTTTTTATTGAGTCCCAAGGAAACACAATGATTTTCACTTTATGAAACGTCACATCTAGCCCATGTTTCACACAATCTCCCATGACTCTATATTGTAGGTAAATCATGGCTCACTACCAACCGCCACTTTCAATCTTCACCAATGGATTAACATGCATGTTTCCCTTTTCCCAACTGAAAAAATCTTTTCATTTTCTTCTTTTTTTTTTTTTTTTTTTTTTTTTTTTTTTAAACTCTATAAATACCACTTTCAATAACATTTCACACTTTCCATTCTCTCTAATCTTCTCTTACCCAAGCGTGAAAACTCCATTTCCAAGTCTTTCAGAGCTCTTGTTTCTTCACCATCTTCAACAAATCAATGGCTCCTCCCAAGACTACCACTGGACAAAGTGCAAAGAAGACAAAGAAAACCAAGGATCTTCCTCCTGCTCACGTATTATCTGGGCCTACCCAAACTCAGCATCAACAGTACTTCCCAGAACCCCCAAATGAAAGGGAAAAGGCAAGCATTTACAGGTCACAGGTAATAATTCCTATCTCTGTTTCTGGAATCCATCATGCTATGTTAGGCCCCATTTTTGATCCTACTATGGACCCTAACCGCTTAAAAGAATTTTACCCTTGCTATTCTGCTTCCAAACCCATAGCTGCTAATAAAAACCCTAAACCTGTCGAAACCTCATCAAAAGAACCTGAAGTCCTTATGGCTTCGACAGAGATAGATCTGTCTTATCTAAATCAAAATAGGATTTTTAGGAGTCCCCCTTTGACAAAGGATCCCTCTGAGTACCAAACATGGTTAACTAGGGTTGAAAAAGCCAAAGAAAAATTTTGGAAGAAAACTGGAATTTATAACTTAATCCAGTTGTCGAAAGAAGGTCCCCGTTATTGTCAAAACATGCTGTTGGCCTCCTTGTACTTTTGGGATAGTACTTACAACACTTTCCACTTACCCTGTGGAATGATGACTCCCACCCTATTCGACATAGCAGCCATAACTGGCCTTAGTCCTTTAGGGGAAATATTTAACCCTGAACATCTGAACAAGGATCCCATAGGCTTCGACACCAAGCATGCTGGGTATTCTGTTTTCATAGCCCATCACCAAGGTGAAAGCCATGAAGAAGTCTCTGATGAAGAGCACATTGCCTTTCTCAGCCTATGGTTGTCCAAATTTGTCTTTTGTACAAGGTCCCTTCAGGTGGCTAGAAGTTTCATCATTATGGCTAATCAGCTTCATAATGGAGTTGCATTCTGCCTGAGTGAGTTGCTTCTAGCAAACCTTTATGAATCTCTAAGTGAAAGTGTCAGCAATCTCAAATCCCTCAAAGAAAAGGGTAACATCAGTCTCACAGGCCCCTTTTGGCTTCTACAACTATGGCTGAATGCCACTTTTGAAAACTTCATCCCTAACAAAATGCCTGTTGTCGAAGAAACAGTCAAAGAAAGGCGTGTCGAATGGCCTAGGCTGGTTCAACTGACCCCCACTGATGAGAATGTAAGCCTTCAACAAGCATTTACTGGCTACATCATGATGTTCGCCAAACGCTATAAATTTTCTCCTTCAATGGCACCCTTCGCCAATAGACAAGTAGGTCCAAGATGGTTCACCAGAAGACTCCCAGTGGAGGACCAGAAAGATGAAGACTCTTACATCTCCATTTGGGAAGCTTTTCTTATGCCTAGACACTTCTTTTCTCATCATAGCCTCAACAATACAAAGGTATCTCTCATTGTATATCAACCCAATCTGGTAGCCAGGCAGTTTGGATTAATCCAGACGAAGACAAAGCCCATCTACCACAAGAAAGGTGCTATCATTTTCTACAACTCATTTCACCATTTCGACAAGAGCTTAGAACTGTACAACAAATATTTCGACCCAACTCTGGAGGTCTATCCCACCATCTTTATACCAAACTTCCTCTGCACTGAAGAGTTCGACGTTTGGTGGAAGGAATACTACATCAACAACTTTTTCGACGTAGCAACTTTCAATGCTCTTCTGACAAATGCTTTTACCTTTGTGCAGGACAAGAAGAAAAAAGGTACAGACCAACATATAAAAGAAATTCAAAAGTTTCAAAAGTATTTTGAAACTATTTACAGGCCTGATGATCTTCGTCGAACCATAGCTGAAGCAGCAAGATCTTTAAAATTCAAACTCACAGAGAAATTAAACCAATTGTGGTTTCCTTCATCCCTTCCACCACATGCACATTACGACTTTGCATTCACAACCTTTCCTCCAAAATTCCCTCCACTTCCTTCTGCAGAATTTGGAGTGGCCTTGTGTCCTCCATTTCCAGATTGGTTTGTATGTGGATCAGACTTAAAACTGCTTCGTGAAAGAAACAAAAAACCTGCCCAACGCGTGGTTGCGACGAAGTATCATCTGCACAACTTCACTGGGCACCTTCATATTGGGATTGAACACGTTACTATAGACGAACCCATTCTTGAAGGTGTCGAAGAGACCATATTTCTCTTTTTGTTTCTAACTCCTTTTATTATTATATCAATGTTCATGCAACTTTTCTTTTTCAGCTGTTAGAATTGTCAGGAAGACTACTGGCGAAGGAACTTCTTCAAAAACAGTCGAAAAAACCCCTTCAACGACAAAAAAGGTTTCGACACAAACAGAACATCCCTCCTTATTTGTATACTTCATATTTTCTTATACTAAACACTTCTTCTCTTTCTCTTATAGGTAACTCGTACCCCAGCAAAGAAAAGGAAAACAGAAGAAAAAGAAACAAGCGTCGAAGAATCCGAGGACGAATCCCCTGAACCCCAGCCTTTGAAAAGAAACAAAGGTTTAAAAATTAAAACAGTGGCGTCCCAAAGATCTCTGGTCCAAAGACGAACCCCACCTGCCAGTCCAGTCAACAAAGTTCCTTCAAGGAGCGAAAGAAGTGGGGACTCAAGTGCCCATACTGAAATTCCTCAGGTAATCATTTCGACAATCACCAATCCAGCCTTGACTGAATGTATCTTTATCTTCAAGTTCTTCTTTTGTGTTTTTTTTGCTTGTAGGTTGTTATTGATGTCGAAGAGACCTCTGCAATCCAAGAAGAGCATGCTCCCTCTAATTCTGAGAGGACTCTGGCTGAAAGACTCCGGGATGATGCCACTCCAGATGCAGGGATCCATGGGCCTCAAACCTTGGATGAATTCGACCTTAGTGACTCTGAGTCTTCCGACAACAACTCTCCCTTTCGACCAGACCCCACTGCCGAAAAAATTATTTCAGATCAAGATGTACCACTTCCAACAACCGCTGCTATACCAAACTCTGATGAGAATGCCACTTCTCAGGATGTACAAACTCCAGATCCAACTAACACCACCATGGCTAACAAAGACAATGTCGAAGAAGTTGTTACTCTGTCGAACCAGCCAGAAGTTAACTTGAGCATTGGAGGAACCTCTCAACACATTCCCTCTTCATCAAAGGCTCCTGTCGAAACCTCTTTGGGCACTGCTTCGACGAGTTTATCTCATGAAGAAATTGAGAGTTTGAAGGCTAGAAAACCCTTTGAATACTTAAAAGCTTTGCTCGACACCAAGTATAACTTCCACGATTCCTCTGCCAGTGGTTCGACAGCTTCAGGGGCCACTTCCGACCTCCAACCAATCAATGTCATCATGGATGAAATCAAGGCAAGGATCCTTGGAGTTGACCTATTTGAGGTCTTGGCTGAGAATACTTCTGCTCAATATGATCTGAAGAAGCTCCTAAAAAGTGCCAACTTGCTGGAGGCTTCGACTGAGGAAAGCCATCTGGTGATGGATTTGATATCTTTGATTGATTCTGCCAGCGCTGATCTGGTTCGACAAAAAGAATTCTCCCAAAAGATCACAGCCAAGTCTGAGGAGCAAGTTTCAGCATGGAACACAGTGGCTTCTTCGACAGAAAGGATTTCAGAGCTGAATAAGCTTTCTGACGAATACACCAAAGCTGCTGCTGATTGTGAAAGCAATATTCAAGCCTACCAAGCCCAAATTGCTGATCTCCAAAGAAAAATCCTCCGAGAAAAAGAACGCCAGGCCTTTCTTCAAAAACCAAATCAGGAAGCAATAGACAGTGAACTCCGGAAGGGGCTACAACATGCAGAAACAGCCCAGCAACTTCACAGGGAGCTTGACGAAATGACTGTCAGCAAAAGCCTTTGTGAGCGTCGAATTCAACTCCAAAAGAAAAAATTCGACGAACTCAAAACCACATTCCTTCGACAGTGATTTTGTAATAGGACTTAGGAATTTTACTTGTTTTGGGATATTTTCTTTTAGCACTTTTTATATGTAATGCTATTTTACGCCATTTGTTTGGCGAAGACAAGTTTCCTTTGTAATTTAGTTTGTTCTTATTTTTATCTCGTGCAGTGTTGGTTTATACTTTTTTAAGTATTTCCCATTTATTTTCATCACTCTTCTATCTTTTTCTATTTCTTCGACTTCGTATGCACCATTGGAAAAAACTCTTAAAATTTTGAAAGGTCCTTCCCACTTAGGGGACCATTTTCCCATCACTCTGTCTTTCTTCTCCATGGGCAAGATCACTTTCCAGACTAAATCATTTACTGAAAAGGCTTTGAATTTTACTTTTTTGTTATAAAACTTTTCAACTCTCTCTTTCTGCCTTCTTATTAATTCTAAAGCACGCAACCTTTCTTCGTCTAAATCAACCAATTCATCCATCATCATACTCCAATAGATTTCAGATGGAATCTCATGATGTCTTTGAATTCGTATTGACTGTAAACAGATTTCGACAGGCAATACTGCATCATGTCCATAGGTTAATTTAAATGGGGTGGAGTTAGTTGCTTCCTTAGGAGAGGTTCGACAAGCCCAAAGGATTTGATCCAGGGTCTTATGCCAATTTCTGGGTTTTTTACCCACATGTTTCTTTATCAGGTTTATCACCACTTTGTTGGCTGCTTCGACCTGGCCATTTGCTTGGGCATAATAAGGTGTTGAAGTCAACAACTTAAAACCTGTCTCCCTTGCAAATGCTTGCATATTTCTGCCAGTAAACACAGATCCTTGATCAGTGGTTATAGTCTCTGGTATTCCAAATCTATACACTATGTGTTTCTGGATGAAATCTATGACTGCTTCCTGATCTACATTTGTCAAAGGTATGGCTTCAATCCATTTAGTGACATAGTCTACTCCTACTAAAATGTACTTCTGCCCTTTTGAAGAAGCTGGTCGAATCTCACCAATCAAATCTAAAGCCCAACCTCTGAATGGCCAAGGCTTTATAATAGAATGTAACTCACTTGCTGGCACATGAGGTATGCCTGCATGGATTTGACATTCCTGACAACCCTTTGCGAATTCGACACAATCTTTCAACATGGTTGGCCAATACATTCCTTGTCGAAATAATAGCCATTTCATTTTATGTCCTGCTTGGTGGGCACCACATGCACCACTGTGTACATTCGACAAAGCTATGTACGCTTCAGTCTCTCCAAGGCATTTTAGTAGAACTCCTTCTGCAGTCTTTTTAAACAGTTCATTTCCAAAGAGCACATAACTTAAGGCTCTGTACTTTATCTTCCTTTCGACTGTTTGATTTGGATTTTGCAAATAATCTTTAATGGGTTTTCTCCAATCTCCATCCTCTAGATTACCCACATTGAAAATCTCAAAGTTTTCTTGATCACCATATCCCAATCTTATTGTCTCCAAATCAGATGGGGACAGCTTAGTAGATAAAACTTTTCCTCTCACTTCGACAAACTTCAACAGATTTTCTTTCGACACTTTATACCCTGAAGCCAGCTGGGCCAAGTCATTTGCCTCCTGATTTTCTAATCTGGGGATGTGTCTAAAAACTACACTGTCGAATCTCTTGAGGAGTCTGTTGGCTATCACAAAGTACATGATCAAATTTTCTTTGACACATTTGTACTCTTTCGTCAATTGTTTTATCACCAATTCAGAGTCACCCATTATTTCGACCTCTGTTGCCCCCAGTTCCAACAAGATTTCAAGTCCAACAATTAAGGCTTCATATTCTGCCTCATTGTTTGAACAGAATCCTTCTATTTTGTACTTGAACTTTGTTGGAACTTTATTGGGAGAAATAATTAACACCCCAACACCTGTTCCATTTTTATGACTGGAACCATCAAAATATAACCTCCAAGGCTCTTTTCCGACATAATTTGTCTCCTCTCCAAGTATGGAGTGGTCAGCTATAAAGTCAGCAACTACTTGCCCTTTAACAGCTTTTAGAGGCATATATTTTAAAGAATATTCAGTTAAGGCTAAAGCCCATTTTCCAATTCGACTATGTAAAATAGACTTAGACAACATATGCTTTATTACGTCGAAATGAGAAGATATATGTACATCGACGGGTTTTATATAATGCTTTAATTTCATACAAGAGAAATATACACATAAACATAATTTCTCTATCATGCTATACCTAGTTTCAGCATCATTCAAGACCCTGCTGAGATAGTAAATGGCTCTTTCGACGCCATGTTCATCTTCTTGACAAAGCATACTTCCTAATGTTCTGTCAGATGCTGATATGTAGAGCCTCATGCTTCTTTTTCGGCAAGGAGATATTAGGACTGGGGGATTTGCCAAATACTCCTTGATCTTGTCGAAAGCAGCTTGTTGCTCTTGCCCCCAAGTGAAACCCTCTTTCTTCAGTCGAAGCAAGGGTGAGAAGGCCTGAGTCTTTCCACTAAGGTTGGAGATAAATCTTCTGAGGAAGTTGATTTTCCCTAGTAGAGACTGCAATTCCTTCTTTGTCGATGGCGCTTTTGCTTCCATTATTGCTTTAGCTTTGTTTTCATTGATTTCAATCCCCTTTTTGTGGACCACAAAGCCTAAGAAATCCCCCGCCTGCACACCAAAAGCACATTTAAGAGGATTCATTTTCAAACCAAACTTCCTCATCCTTTCAAAGGACTGTCGAAGATGGTTAATATGGTCGAAGCCTGAAGCAGATTTAATCACAATGTCATCTATATAAATTTGCATAAACGTTTCAATGAAATCGTGAAAAATAGAATTCATAGCCCTTTGGTAAGTAGCTCCAGCATTTTTCAAACCAAAGGGCATTACTACCCATTCATATGTTCCTATTGCTCCTGGACAACGAAAAGCTGTTTTTGGAACGTCTTCTTCAGCAATAAAAATCTGGTTATAACCAGAATAGCCATCAAGCATACTTAAATACTCATGGCCTGCTGCAGAATCTACTAGCATTTCTGCTACTGGCATAGGATACTCATCCTTAGGGGTGGCTGAGTTTAGATCTCTAAAATCAATACACACCCTTAGTGTGCCATTTTTCTTAATCACAGGAACAATATTAGCAATCCATTCGACATACCTTGTTGTACGGATGAATTTGCATTTTAGAAGTCTTTCGACCTCTTCTTTGATCTTCGACAGAATTTCGGGTGCAAAGCGTCTGGGGGTCTGTTTTATTGGCTTCTTCCCTTCCAGAATTGGCAACTTCAATTCCACCAAACTTCTGTCTAAACCAGGCATTTCGTCATAATCCCATGCGAAGCAGTCTTTAAACTCATTCAGCAGCTGGATTATTTCGATTCTGAGTTGAGGATTCAACTTGGCACTGATGTAAGTGGGCCTTTTCTCTGCCCCCAGTCCTAGATTAATCTCCTCTAAGGGATCCTGTGCCACCATTTTCATATTGGTGGAGGTTGGATCCTTTTCGAACCCCAGAGGTTCGTCATCATAAATGGCATCAAGTCTTTGGTTTTGCCATTCACCATTTGAGTCTTCTTCAAAACTCTGATTTGCATGTTGCTCCTCAATATTTTCTTGAGGGTGTTGTCCTTCGACAACCTGAGTGCTGGCTTCGACAGCCATATTTCTTACTTCAGCCTCAAGGGCCGCTTTGTGTTGTTTTTCGGCTATATAAGCCGAAATCCTTTCCATTGCTGAAACTTCAGTCATTTTCACTGAATTCACTTCCCCATCCAGTTGGGTTGACATGGGCAGTTCCCCAAGTGTAATTTGTTTCCCCAATTATTTCTTTATCCCACTGGAAACCATGTGTAGGATGGAGGTACATGGAACAGTAAGCGTTGTCGGAAGCTGTCAGGTCGAAAGCCGCAGGATTGCATGGTGCTATATGGGCTAGGTTCTTGTCGAAGTTACGACTAGTGATATTGTTCACATCAGCTGTGAAGTAACTCTGATCTGCTTCAATGTTTTCGACAATCCCATCTGGCCTCCAGATTGCTATTCTTTGATGCATGGAGGATGGCACAGCCCCAATCCCATGGATCCATTCTCTTCCCAACAGCAAGTTGTAATTTGCTTTTGATGCTATCACCACAAACATTGTAGGCCTGGTGATGGATCCTACAGTCAAGTTCAATTGTATTACTCCCAGTGTTGTTCCCACTTTACCTTCATAGTTGGACAACACCATATTGTGAGGCTTAGTGTCGGAGTCATCTTTTCCAATTCTCCTTATCATGTAATGAGGAATTAAATTTACAGCTGCTCCGCCATCTATCAGAATTTTGTTGACACCTACACCTTCTACCTTTCCTTTTATGAAGAGAGGCTTTAAGTGAGCCTTCATTGCATCATCTGGCTTTTCGAAGAAGGCATTTTGCTCTTCGACACAGCCATTGTTCATTATGTAGTAGCATACAGGCTTCAAGCTTATGCTATCATCCATCATGTCATCCTCTTCGTCTTCGACTTCCATTATCCTGTCGACGTCTCTGGGCAGTACAGAAACCACATTGCAAGTTACGTCGAAAGAAGCATCTGATTCTGAACCAAATTCATCTGTGACTTCTTCGTCCACTGGCATTCTATTGTTTGTTTCCTGCACCTCTGTGGTGTCACCAGATCTATTCTTCTGAATGATTTCTTTTTCTGCCAGGGGCATTCCCTTGTTCGTAATCTGCACACATTTGCTTGATTCAGCTTCCTTCTGCCCAACCTTTTGGTATTCTACAGTTTTCTTTTCAATTTTCTTCTGCCTTTGGAATCTTCTCCATTGGGATCTGGACATAGGATTCTTCCCTTTGTAGTTTTCAGAGACGTATTTTGGCTTTGCCTCCTTTTTAACTTCCATGGAAGGACCCCTGTTCACTTCAAAACTCTTCCATCTCTTCTGACCTTGGACATCCCTTATAGGCTGAACCCATTTGTCATCATTTGGCCTGTTGGATGGTTTGTAAGTGTTGAAACGTCTTCCTCCGACCCCTTGACTGTGATGCTCCCCTCTTCTTGGGTCGAATCTTTCGTTTCTGGTTGGTGGGACTGTTCCCCAATTTCTTTTCCTCTGGGTCTTTTCTGCTGCTTCCAAGTCATCAGCTGCTTTCTTGTCGAACACAGCACTGCATCTTGGGCAAAGCATGACTTCTGCATTCTTCCTTTGACACCTCTGGATGAATTCAACCAGACTCTCGTTCTCTTCTGGGTAAACCAGCTTCTGATGCTCCTCTTGACGCTTCTTTCCCTTGTCGATGCCTGGTCCTCCCTTTTGAGTGATTTCCACCATATGAATCCCAGCACTCTGTTCAGTTGTAATTTTCAATTTGTTCATTTTTTCGACTAGCATGATTTCCTCTGGGATGTCCTCCTTTGACTGACTAACATTGCCTTTTGGGTGTAAGCCCTTATAGATGTATTTGCAGCAATGTGCAACCCTTTCGACAGGATGTTCTTCATTTTTGGTGGTATCACTGTTCATTTGTTTGACAGTGAGGGAATTGTCATCAGTCCCTGGTGTTTTAATCTCCTCTTGGTCAGCATCTCTTTCACAGTTTTTCTTGTTGAGGCTTCTTCCCACTTTGACTGCATTTCTTCCGTTGAAACCTTCAGTGGTCTTAGTGGCATTCTCACTGTCGAAGTCTTCAGAAATTTTGACTTCTTTTGCCTCAGCCTGGCCAGCAGAATTATCACCTTCTTCCACCACATTGACATGGGTGTCGAAACCTTCAGCAGCTTCTATCATGGTGAAGTTGGTGTCGAAGCTTTCAGTAACTCCTACCACTTCAGAATTTTCTTCTGCCATGATCTCCATTTCGACCACGTTTACCATTTCTGGCTCAGCATAATTTGCCTCCACAATCTGCATGGGATTGGAGTCAATCTTCATCTGCTGCTTGCCTTTGTCTCCAAACTTCAACCTTCCATTTTGGATTGCATTTTGGACGAGATCCCTGAAAAGGTAACATTGAGAAGTTTTATGACCCAAGAAATTATGGTATTTGCAAAAACCTCTCTTTTTCTGTTGGTCTATAGGAGGCTCTTTAGTGCCTGCTGGTTTTATTAACTGACCATCTTTGACTAGTAAATCAAATATCTCATCACACTTGGTGATGTCGAATGTATAGGTTCTTTTAGGGAACCTGTCATTCTTTTCCATTTCGACTGGACTTTTTCCATTCGACGGGGCTAAAACTTTACAAGAATATGGAGGGCCTTGCTTTAATTCTGCAAGATCAATTTCTTGCTGGTCGAAAATGACTGGTTCATTTTCGTCGTAATCATCTTGAACCATTCCTACATAGGCCACTCTTTCCTTCTTGTTTTTATTTGATCTAAATTTCTCATTTTTTAGTCTTTCTATCTGCCTTACTCTGTCTGCCAACTGTGCCATGTCTCTCAGATATTGGGTATCCAGTTTTTTCCTTATGGAATAATCAAGACCCCCTGCAGCCATTTCGACTAGTTCTTGTTCCGGCACTTGCGTAAAGCATCTGGCTTTTAATAATCTAAACCTATTCAAATAGTCATCTATGGGTTCAGAAAATTTTCTTTTGACACTTGCCAACTCTTTCAAACTTATCTTGGTTTGTCCCATATAAAATTGTTCATGGAACAATCTCTCTAATTGGGTCCAAGTAAAAATTGAAGTTGGAGGAAGTGACGTAAACCAAGTGAAAGCGTTTTTTGTCAAAGAACTTGGGAAATATTTCGTCCTTAAGTTCTCGTTATTAGCAATCTCTCCCGCTTCTATCAAATAACGTGCCACGTGTTCTATGGTGGATTCACTAGTATCCCCTGAAAATTTTGTGAATTTGGGGACTTTCCACCTTGGTGGTAACTCTTGTTGTAAGATAAATTCAGACAAGGGGGAAGTATAACTAGGCCTTTGTAATCCTACGTTTACTCCGTTTTGTGCCATTATTCTCTCCACCATGGTGGCAATATTATTTTCGACAGGCATGTTATTGTAACGCATTCTCTGCTGTAACACTTCGTCAGCATTTTGGTTTCTCTGGACTATTATCCTTCTTGGTTCCTGTCGAATAGGCTCTTCTACATTAGGCTGTTCGACCATCACCTCTTGCCCCCTGGGATTTTCCTGAGGGTTCCCTAAGGGCCTTTGGTTTATAGTGAGTTCCTCTTCGACAGCCCTATTGGCAGGATTCTGGTTTAATTGCATTCTTTGTTGTGCTTGTGGGACTCCAAAAAAATCAGCAATGCGTGCCATCTGTTCTGCCAATATTTGGTTTGTTTGGGTAGTGTTTTGTATTAAGGGATTGAACACGTCTCCCATTTGTTGTGTCAAAGCCTGCACCATATCATGATTGCTTTCATCCATCTGTTGACGGATTACTTGTGCAGAATGGTTTGTCATAGCGGGCATATGGAAACCTGGTGGAATTTGATTCATTCTATTTCCATTTCCACCATATCCTGATCCTTGCAATGGTGATGACACTTGAACCATGGCATCAGAGAATAATGGTGACGAATTATGTAGGCTTGCCATCATTGAAGTTGGCATTCCGTACGGTTGTTCTCTCCCAGCCAAAGGCTGAGAATAATTCAGATATGGCCTGAATGTATTTCCTCCAGGGGGAGGGGTTCCCAAGGGTCTGGCGTGTCCCATGGTGGAAGAACTAGGCGCATTCTGGGATCCTGAACCCGTTGGTATGGAATCCCCCAAAGGAGGCCTAATCTGTTCTAAAACAGGGCCAGACACTGGTATTGTTCCTGACGAAGGGATAGGATTGGAAACTGGAATGGTTTCGTCAGAAATATTTGAAGCATTTGGCAAGTTAGCCATGTTTCTTCTTCTTGTTCTCTTTGGTCTCTCTACGTCGGTTACGGCTAATTTACCGCTTCTAAGAATCATACAACGTAGCAAGGAACAATTTGTCTAAAAAATTTCTATCAGATTTTATCAAATGCACTGGTCCCACTGGGCGTGCCAATTTGTGCACTGGTCCTCCACCAGGTGTGCCAATCATTGAAGTTGGCATTCCGTACGGTTGTTCTCTCCCAGCCAAAGGCTGAGAATAATTCAGATGGCACATGAGGTATGCCTGCATGGAACCTTGTCTAAAAAATTTGTTCGCTGTGTTTTCTGGCGAACAACCTCTGGTTAACCAATTTCTTCAGAAAGTTGGGTTACTTGCAGGACCAACCATACAAGTCCTAGGATACATGTGCATTTGGTTCTGTCGAAATACTCTTAGACTTTTGGTGACTAATTTGTGGTTTGTTTTATCAATATTGTCAAAGTATTAAGGACTTTGATTTTGCAAGTAACGAAGTTTGAACTTAAAGATGAAATAAAGTTAGAAGTTTAAACAAGAACAAAAAGATGTCGGAAGGCTAAAAACTTGCAGAAAAGTAAATGAAATGTAAAATGACATGAACTTGAAGAATAAACAAGTAATTTAAAATGACTTTGAAATATAACTGGTGTTTAAACGTACATTGTTCCAAATACTAGACTCATTTTCTCTCACACTGGATACTTAGAGCTTTTACAGGAATTTTGTACAAATTTTCACACACACATTCTAACCACAAACTATCCTATTTATACACAAACAAAATAACTGCTTAGAACGGAAAAACTATAACTAAACGACAAGTGTCAGCCTGCATGTAAATTTCTTCTCTGAAACCTCCATGTGTCCAACTGCCAAAGGTTACAACCTTTGAATTTGAATCTCTTCCTTGGTGACGAAACCTTGTAACTCTTCAAAACTGTCGAAACCTTTTTAAAGGAGAAAAACTCTTCAGCACTTGCCAAACCTTATCTTTTTTTTTAACAAACTTCTTCTGTCGAAGCCCTCGGTCACAAACTCTCCAAACTATTCTGCCAGAACATTATATCTATTTCTGTCGAAACAATGAAACTTTAAAAACCTTGTCAGCAATTCTTGGATTCTCCTCCTGATGCTATCCTTCGACAAAGATGACCTTAAAGCCTGAATTTTAATCTTGTCGAAATTATGGTCTTGTCGAAATTATGGGTTTACAATAGGATACATAGAATTGAAGAGAACCTGAAATGCGCTCCTTCAAGAACCAACACCATGCACAAGGCAGCAACATGTGGCGACCACAAATTCATGCCACAAATGGCTCTAATAGACGCACTCTCACCACACAGAGTGGTTCCGAGGTCATCGAGTCATAACTGAAACAGTGGATATCAAACTCACCCACCCAACTCCGAAGGGATAAGTGACACTCACATTCCGCCATAGGTTCTCTGCCCTCAAAGCTCACCAGCATACCACTCTTAGAGAATGGAAAGGTATGATGCATATGCCCCCGACCTGTGAGCAAAAGAGGAAACCATTCTCTTTACGCATTTTTTACAACAATATCCCAAGGTCCATTGTGAAACCCCCAAAGTTAGAAATTTATGACGGTATAGGGAATCCAAACGAACACGTCAAACATGTGGGCAATAAGTTAGATTATTACCACATCCGGAGAGTTATGAAAAGTAAACTCTATGCACTAACCCTTAAGAGGGGATGTTATGACCTAGTTTAAAACCCTCATAAACGAGAGCATAGATTTATGAAAGGAATTATGGAACTCATTCACTACTTAATTCACCACTCGAAACTGGAAACTCGCCACTATGGTCGTACTCAGTGGAATCATGCATAAGAAGAAAGAGACCATGCGAGAATATATCGACACATTCACCAAGGTAGCAGTTGTCATACCCCAAATTTGTCCCACCGGTATATTGCCTTCATTTGTACATCCAGCCACTAACGTTATTCAGAAAATCCAAAAGAATGTGGTGTTTCTGCTTGTTGTTCAAGGTTATGCAATTTCAAATTCAAGGTGACTCAGACAAGTGTTGTGTATAGTTTAGTGATTTTGACTTAATATGTTTGATAAGGCAAGAAGATGTTTCAAAATCAAATATGGGGTTGTAATGATTCAAATGGTGAGCTTCAATGGCAATTCAGGTTATCTGTGTGTAGATCAAGTTGTCAATGCTTCATGATTGAGAGTCATCAGGATCCTATTAGGTTTTTTTTGTGCAACATTTTGAGACAACTTCTCCGATTGCAAAACATGTTCATCAATTATATATTACTGTCCAGGAAGGAGAAATATGAATAATTATGGTTCATCGTGATTCATTCACAGATTCAATGATTGTTTCACTTTGATTTCACATCTCAAATTCGATTACTTTCATCATTTTCAAATTTAATTCTAAAACTTCAAGAATGGCATTATGTTGTTGTGATTCTAATTTAAAGGACTCTCATTGTTATTCTCATGGACAAGCATAATGTGGCTTAAGAATTTCAGGTATTAATTGCAATTCAAGTTGCATCCAAGAAAAGTCATAGTCCAATTCTAATAAGCCCATTACCATATTGTTACAACAAGAACAAAAAAATCTCTACCCATGGATAACAAAAGAACGCTGCAACATTGCCAAGTAACACATGATTACAAATGATACCAGCCTGCGCAAACCGTACCACCTCACAATACGAAACCTGCGACCTCTACACCACAACAGGTCAAAACACAAGCCTCCAAATTCTGCAACATCATTGACCAAAATTTTCCCCTGCTACAGTTTTGCAAACACATAGCCTTACAACCATAAACCTCAAACACAAGCTACTACAAATGGTACAACCTGTATTCCATGAAAGTGACCTTTCCAAACACAACCAACATAAAACCTGCAGAGAAAAGGACTTGTCAACACACTAAGACAAAAGCAATATGTACTTGAAAACTTAGCCAAGAAGAATTGTTTTATTGATAAGAAGAAGAACATAAACGATTCAGGGGCGGCGAAAAAGACATTATTCTTCATCACAGAGAAAATAAAAACTCTTCAACCCTTCTCAGATGCGCAAGTCTTTCAAACCATAAACTTCCTCCTTCTTCAACCTCCAGCCAACCCTTCAACATAACCTTTTTTCGATTTCCCCCTAACTACTCACACATAAAAACCATTTTCTGACCTCCTTCAAGCCTCGAGTAAACCGTAAACCCAACCGATACGAAACAACCAACCTCCATTAAATCACCTTCAAATCTTTCAACCTTAAGACCCAAATCCTTCAAACCTCTCACACCTTCAAAAACCTCAGTCTGAGTCAAAAGCGAACCAAAGCTAAGGAAGGAGAGACAACGAGAATAGAGAAAAGAAGGAGATGGGCAGAGTCTGAGACGAGGAAATGAACGAAGGTGTGGACCTTGATGGTTTTGTTCTTCACTCTCGCGGCCGTTTGATTCATTTCCCTTGTTTTAAGTGTTGTTTCTCTTCATCTTTTTTCAATCTGAAGTTAATATGGTTTAATGTGTTTGTCTTTATTAGTAATAGGTTTATGTTATTTTTATTTTTATTTTTATTTTTTTGTAATCACTAGGTAATGTTCAAGATGTTGGATGGGCTCATAAGCCCATGGTTGGGCTTCCTTACACCCCCAAGACTCCTGCAAACCACTTTTCCCATTTTTTTTTATTATTTATGTATATTATTTATTTTTCAAACATTTTTATGTGGCATTGATGATGGACTCAAGTCCACATGATTCATATTACCACACCCACTCTCATGTGCACCCTAGTTTTTATATATATGGTTTTTTTTTATGTATGTATTAGATTTCCAAGTTAATACGTTGATTGATGATTGTTGATTTTATTTCTCATGTTCTTTCAATTATCATTATTGATTTTTATCTTCATTTAGGTCGATGAAGAGACCTTAAAATTGTTGTTCGTCAAATTATTGATGAATAATAATAAATTCGAGACCAAATTTCTTTTCACCTTTTCATTTCCGATTTTATTCATTTTTATTATTTTTCGTCGATAACGAGACCTCTGAAAATCATTACTAGTCAAACTATTGATAAATAATGATGGATCTGAGACCACTTTACTTTTTAATTCTTTTCACTTTTCATTTTCTTTCTCATTTTTTATTTTTATTATATTTTTCGAATCGATGAAGTCTTTGATTCACAGGCGTTAGTTTTCGAGGTTGTTAAAACCTTCATTATTTCAAATCTATAGAAAATGATCATTTGGATCATTTTTCTATACTTTGGAATTGTGAGAGGTTCCCTTCGATTAATTGACATAAGGTTTGCGATTAAGATGAGATTTAACCGTATTTTCAATTTCATTTCGATTTTATTTTATTTTTAGCGGTCAATGAAGTCGTTACATTCGTAAATGTCGACTTATCGAAGTTGTTAATCTTCATTATTTCAAATTTGTAGAAAATGATCATTTGAAAATCATTTTTCTATACTTTGGGATCGTGAGAGATTACCTTCGATTAATCAACACAAGTTTATGATTAAGACGAGATCCCACTTCTTTTGACCCATTTCACTAATTTTTAACCTTTGACTTTAATTTTTATTCAATACAATTGTTTTACATTTATGTTAACATATCACTATTTATATATTCTTGCACATATTTTCTGTTTATATTTTCTGTTTATATTTTCTGTAGATATTATCTTGTTTATTATCTCGCTCATCTTATCGTCATGGTTCATATTTCATCCTGTCATATTATATATACTGTCATCTAACCCTTCCCTTTCCTATTTCATTCAAAATACCAAAAACACGATAAAACTATTGAAACCTTAAAAACCCTAATTTGGTGGACTGTTGATCATTATCTTAGGCATTGAAGTTTAAGCTTTGTACATAAACCCTAGTTTGGATACTTTTTGTCTGAACTCTTCTATGTTGCTTAGTTTAGGACACCTCGCACAAACGCGACTTTCTCTTGGGCTACCTGACAATGAGACCATTTATTTCCCACAATCCCCTGTATTTTACGTGTATCCCCTTCCCGTACAGTGTAATAGCTTAGTTATTTTCATGCTTTCTTGCTACCCGTTAAGAAAAATAAAAATGAATTAGGATAGAACACATTTTCAAAACAAAGAACAAATGAGGCTTGATCCAACGTCAAGTCATTTCCAAACCCATTTCAAATTGGATCACCTTAGGGTTTCACCTACTCTTTTCACATTTCTTCCTTCAAACCATTAACCTTGTATGTATCCAACCCTCGTAAGTCGATTGCTTCGCGCATCGCCATCAACCTGCCATGCTCTATTCACCACTATTTTTATAAAACTTCCTACCAAAACCTTGCTCTGTGAGTCTAAAAACCTTAGTCTCGTACCAAGTGCATTTTCAAAACTCTCTTTCCTAATAAAACTTGGATGGTTGTGGAGTGGTTAGGCGCAGGCCTTCTCCTATCCCAAATGCTTGACATTACCTTTAGGGTTCACTATCGTAAAGCGCTTACCATTCAAGATCAAAACACCTTTAATAAGAGAATGAAGTTCTCTTTGTATTGAACTAAAGAGAGAGGAATGAGTGCAGACTTCTTCCTCTCCGAGCGTCAGGATACTCACTGTAGGGTGTGTGGTCTCGATACTCCAATGTGAAGACATGACTATATTCGCCATACCATTTTCACAATAAATCTTTTGAGATAAAGAATTGGGTACTACCCGCAAGGGGTTACTATCCGAGGATCTATTTCACCTTTAAAAACAATTTCCACAAATCAAATGTGACATCTTACCCCGATGGTGAAAACTATCTTTTCAAAAAGGATAAGTTACGTCCGTTCTACCGCAAACAGGTAACTCCTAAGACTCCACAAGCGAGCTGCGATACACCTAAATGCTAGAATGTGCACGTTAGCATCATCTATAAAAACACCAATTAACCATAGGCCGAACTACGTATGCTCTGATTTCTCATACCTGTTGAGAATACATAGGCATAGGATTGCGATGATCCTAGCAGACACTCTTTTTTCCTTTCCACCTTTAGCCCCCCGATCTCCCTCAGAGGAAAGACATGCTACGTTTGTTCCACCGCAAACAGGTAACGCCTAAGACTCCACAAGTGAGCTGCAATACACCTAACTACTAAAATGTGTATGTTAGCATTGTCTACCAGAACTTCCCAATTAACCGTAGGCCGAACTACGGCTGCTCTAATTCTTTACTTCTTTTAAGTGAAGATATGTAGGCACAAGGGCCCCAATCCTTGCCGAGCACTTTCCCCTCTATTATCCGTAGTTCCTTGAACTACGTTGACTCTGACTTTCTCATACATGTTGAGAATACGTAGGGATAGGACCGCGAGGTCCTACCGAGTCTCTTTTCGCACTTTTATCTCCTTTTTTCCTTGTTTCCTACCTTTCTCTCTCCCTTTGGAACACTCTTTAAAGAAATACCTTTTAGCAGATACCTTCACACATAAACAAGCAAATGGTTCCCATCGAGTACGATGAATGCGAGAGGTGCTAATACCTTCCCTTCGTATAACCGGCTTCTGAACCCATTCTCTTGGTTGCGAGACCATCTTATCTGTTTCATGTTAGGGTTTTCTCGACGTCTTCCCTTCCCCTTATGGGATAAATAAAGTTCGATGGAGACTCTTTTGTCCTTTCTTTCTCGGCTCTCCATCGTTGCATTTTCGAGTAGCAACAGCTTGGCGACTCTGCTGGGGACTACTTAGCAAGCCAAACATAGTATGATTGTTGCATGTTTGATTTATTTGCTTTTATTGTTTATTATGATGTGTTACTTTTACTTGTTGGGTTTATTGGGATGGTTTGTAAGGATAAAAGCTTTCTACCCGAGCTTTCTAGTATACACTAAGTTAGGAGGTGGTTTCTTTCTAATTTGTGAGACTTATGACTCGTTGAGTTGGTTTGAATTCCACCGATCAGATGAGGCCCCTTTGGGATGATTATGTCTTGCGAGTAGTCGTAGTGGCGTCTTTATTTCCGACCTGGGAGTCTGTGATTCTGAGGACCTTTTTAGAACCTTATTCCAAAAATTACTAAAACTTAACTTTGTGCTCATCCTTTGAAGGGATTATCGTCTTATGAAACGTCGTTATGATGGAAAACTTTTGATGGTTAGTGCATGGTACCTTGTTTGAAAACTCCTGGAATTCCCTGTTTTAAACCATTAGATTGCCCACCCGAGGTGAGGGATATCTTATTGCGTTACCTTGCAGGACCAGTGACCTTGACCCTGCTATTTTTATATTCTTATATGCATTCATAGAGCATTGCATTGTATAGAATTATTACATATCAAGGGACTTAAGAGACTGTGATTATCTCAGGTATTGCTGAATAATGACTGATCAAAGAAAAACAAGCACAAATTCCTTGAAGTTCAGAGAACCAAAGTTGGGACAGATCCAAGATCTTCTGATTGATGTACCAAAGACTGTCAAAATCAACTTTCAAGGGAAGCATGGGAAACCACTTGATCTTCTCTATTCTGGAGTGGAAACTTGGGCTTTGTTCGCTATGTC
This sequence comes from Lathyrus sativus, assembly GCA_963859935.3. Classification (NCBI taxonomy): domain Eukaryota; kingdom Viridiplantae; phylum Streptophyta; class Magnoliopsida; order Fabales; family Fabaceae; genus Lathyrus; species Lathyrus sativus. The sequence continues at coordinate 423,206,307 of OZ012739.1, forward strand.
TCAATTTTATGATGCTCCACACAGATGCTTTACCTTCCAAAATTATCAGTTGGCCCTTACTCTTGAAGAATATTCTCATCTGCTGAATATCAAGATTAAGGACCAACCCATTTACACCGGTCTGGAAGAAGAACCGAAGCCTCTTGCCATTGCTCTTGCTCTCCATATGACTAAGGAAGAAGTTGAGGCTAGTCTAGCCAATAAGGGAGGTACTCAGGGGTTTCCTTTGAAGTTTCTACTCGACAAAGCCGCCGAGTGCAAGACTATTAAGGATTGGGAAAGATTTGATGTCGTTGCTACTCTGATGATCAATGGGATTATTCTCTTTCTAAACATAGAAAATTTCATAGATATCACTTCCATCACTCTCTTTATGCAGAAAAATCCTATTCCTACCCTCCTTGCCGACACTTACCACTCCATTCATCGAAAGAGTGAGAAGAAGACAAAGATGGTTCAGTGTTGTTCCCATCTATTGTTCAAATGGTATGCTTTCCATCTACCGAAGGAAGGACTGTTTGTGGAGAACAAAGAGAAGCTGAAATGGTCTAGACGCATTATGTCTTTGGTAGCCAATGATATTGCTTGGTATTCCCATGAATACTACGATGTGCAGATCATTTTTAGCTGTGAAGAGTTTGGTAATGTGCCTATGATCTGGAGAGCTGGTTGCATTAACTACAACCCGGTCATGGCATTGCGTTAGTTGGGTTATGCTATGGAAGATGAGCCCGAAGCGGAGAAAATCTAAAGTTTCTTTTTGCTTACCACAATGGAAAATCCCGCATTTTTCAGGAAAATTGCTAAAGCATAGACCAAGATCCATATGAAGGGGAGAAGAGAGCTGAAAGCGAAGAATTGTGTGGCTAAAGAGCCATACAACAGATGGTTGCTAGCTAGAGTGGCTGAAAAGTTGTTACCATTTCCTCCAGAACCATCCATGCAAGAAAAACCTCATGCTCCCACTCACGTATCCATGGAAGAGTATGAGAAGCTGAAGCTAGTGGTAGAAAGGTTGACCAAAGAAAACCAAGACCTTCAGGCTGACATTTACCAAGCAGGTGTGAAGAATGGACAATACAAGAGGAAAATGGAGGTTGAACAAGACCAAGTAGCTGAAAGCAGCAAAAAGTTGAAGCTAGAGATGGATTTGAGAGTCATGTATCAAAATGGTTTTGAAGGGGCTGATGCGTCAGTGAAAACTCTCCGACAACGCTTGAAGGAAGCTAAGGACTCTTGTGATAGAGCGTGGCATTTTTGTGAGCTAGCTTTGTCGCATCATTGCGAAGAGGGGCCGATAAAGACAGAAGAGTCACCACCGTTTATTATTTATCCCAAAAGAGGGAAAGGAAACGATCGGAGAAAACCTAACGAAAACGGGAAAAGACAGGTCATCGTAACCATGTCTCGGGTTTGAGAGTCGGTTACGCAAGGGGAAAGTGTTAACACCCTTCACGTCTGTCGTACTCGACGGGATTCACGCTTTGTTGTCTGTCTAAAAGAGTGTTTACTATCTAAGCTACGACTCAGGGATAAAAGAAAAGAAAAAAGACTCAATAGGGCATCGCCGTTGTATGCCTACGCATTCCCTCGTGCAATGGGAAATTCCGAGTCAACGTACTTCGGCTAACTACGGGTGAAAGTGGGGAAGGTTGATCTCCAAGACATCATCGTCTTGTGCCTACATATTCTCGTCTGGTACGAGAAATCATAGCAAACGTAGTTCGGGATAACAAGAACACCGGTTGGTTCAAAATGTTTTAGGCCCGAGTAGGGTTAAAACTTAGTTCTAGCAGTTAGGTGTATGCAGCTCGACCATTGGAGACTTAGGCGTTACCTATTTGTGGTAGAACCAAGAGTTAACAAAACTCTCCTTATGAAAAAGGTTTTCCAAATTAAGATCCCGGAGGATAAAAAGATTTGAAGTTTGTTTTTTTGTTTTTTAGAGAAGAAGTGCATTGATCATTGTTTGTAATTCATGTGCACCAAAGACTATGACCTAGAAGCGAATGCGTCGCATGTCATCCAAAGGACATACGCTAAGATGATTGAGAGGAGGCCCCCCAATCACCATTTCCCAAGTACTTAAGACTCGTAACGTACAACAATCCTTAACCTTTATTAGATATTTTGAAAATGTTTTGAGATGAGAAGAGAAAGACACTCTAAAGGGAGACTAAGACTCAACCTAATGTTCTCATACAAAGTGTACCTATGATTGGGATAAAAGGGAATGCTACCTAATGTTATCATGCATGGGTTCAAGCCTAAGGTCTACCATAATCCCTCTTAAACAAAAGATATTAGAGGTCCTAAGGGAACATGGCAAAGAAGAACAAAAGAAAGAGAAGAAGAAAGCACAAGACAATGCAAGTATGCAAACATGTAATGCACAATTAGAATGAAAGTGAGGGAGGAAAAAAGTGAGGGCAGTAGCCTCCACAAGCACATCTCAACCTCAAGCATGCATATGATATATGCCAAGAAGAAGGGAGAAAGAATGCACACAAAAGAGATCAAACAAGCACACAAAAGTGGGATGAAATGGGAGAACAAGTCCTACAACCATTCAAGCATCAACCACAAGCCCTAAGGCAAACCAAAAGAAATGGAAGAAGCCATGATCAAATGAGAGAATGGGAGGCAAAGTGAGGACATCAAGGAAATCAAATGGGAAACTCAACCATAAGGCATCTCAAGGATCATGCAAGAACACACAAGAGAAGTCCTCAAAGAATCACCATTCATGATATGCTTCAAGTACCTCCAAAGGAAGGACTAAACCATCTCAAATGGGACTCTAAGGTTATGGGACAGAAGCAAAGATGAGAGGAGAAGGTTCATAAACCAAAGAAGGAAAATCACAAAGGATAATGCAAGCATAGGCATAGAGAAAGACCTAGGTCTTAAGCACATTCAACACTTGAACTTCAAGTGGAAAGCCTAAAAAAGAATGCAAATCTCAACAAGAAATGAACAAGTTTATGACCTAAAAATGAGCATTCAAATACCTCAACATGTTAGAAGTATGAATCAACAAGAATTGAGAGCTCAAGGGATCCATAGAAGTCATTTCCCATTCAAACTAGGTCAAGTGCTTGTATAAACCTCCCTTAGAACTAACTTGACTTGCAAGTTACCTCAAAAATAGGAAAAAGGCTCAAATAATCTCAAATTAACATCAAAGAATTGGCAACCAGAGGCCAAAATATCACAACCAAAGTCACTTCAAAACACCACCAAAGAAATTGATTCACAAGGGTGTACCATTTTGAAGGGGGGTTGTCGAGGGTCAACAAAATGAAGTCAAAGTCAAACCAAAACAGGTCAAACCAGGGGCAAAGGTGTCCTTAAAAATCATTCAACTCATTATTGAAATGAGGAATAATTCTCATTCATTGGATCAAAATATTGAATAAAAAACAAGGCATAAAACCAAAAGATCAAGAAAAAACTCATTCAAAAACACTTCTAATCTTTAATTCCATTTTTAATTGAAAAATAATCCAAAAAATAAAATAAAAATTTCCTAAAATTAAATGACATCTCAAAATGTCCTAAAAATATTTTTGTGGAATTTTAATATTATTGGAAGTATTTTAAAATGAATTAAATCTAAACAGAAATAAAACAAAAATAAAAAGGAGCAACGGTGTGAATAGCAATCATGCAAGGCAAAACAATTGGGCTTCAAGGAGATAGGGGCGCAAAAAGCAAGCCAAGCCCAATTAAAACACAAACGGATCAATTAGTGAAACGCAACATTTCACTAATTAACGTGGCCTGGTCAACAGACACGCAGGCAAGTCAGCTTCATCTGATTCGTTGATCTCAGTTGGTCAAAGATTCAACCACACACATGTGGCATCCACGCAGGCAAACTAAAAATGGAACCAGACGTCGGAGAACTTTTCTCCGGTCGTCTTCTCCAGCGGGCCTGGCCGGAGCTGAGATTCAAAACCTCACCAATTTCAACAAAATTTTAGATCAAAATGAACGCCAAGTTGCAAGGATCGTGAATCCAGGTTCCATTTTCATTTTTCATGCGTAAACAAAGAGAATCTAAGCATCAAAGATTTGAGCACATAACTGAAATGTTCACAAACACATCAAGAACCTATCCAGAATTTTCCTACACGTGTAGGTATTCAGTATGCAACAAGAATTATGAAGAATCAATGCATATTGAGTGAGAATTTTGGAAGAGAAGAATACCTAACGGAGTCTCTCTGTTGGAGCTTCTACAGGTGCTTAAGCTTGCTCAAATGATGCAGAATCACTCTATGAAGTTCAAGGAAGGTAATGCTGGCTTTGATTTGCTTTGAAACTGCTTCAATTTTAATTCAAGATTTCCACTTTTCTCTATAATTCTCCAACTGTAATTGAGCTCTTTCTTCACCAAAATGCACTAATGAGAGCTCCAATTCAATTTGAAGCTTTTATATGATGGATCTGGAATGGTTTGGAGGCCCAATTGTGGCTGATTAGAGTGTAATCTTGAAATGCCCAATTTGGAAATTCAAGTTCATGCACACGTGAAACTGGAACCAACTCCCTTGTAAAATCATTCAAATCCTCTACTGAGAGTGTGTTTTGATCATGTGGATGTAAATTCTCCCTTGATTTGATCTAATGATGGAGATTGAATGTGAAACTTCTACTTGAAGTTACCTGCATTTTCACGTGTTCTAGATTGCATAACTTAAATCCAATTTGTGCATTCTCCTTTTTGTGCTATTGTGACTCAAAATATGCACAAACATGACATGAAAATGAACTAAAACCAATTCAATTTAATTCATGACTTTAAGTTCAAATTTCCATTGAATTTCTTCACCAATCTTTATATCCATGCCAAATCCATGACAATTTGATGTACAATGATGAAATTGATACCATTTGAAGCAACTTTCATGTTGGGAAAAGTTTCATTTGAAGTGCATAAGTGGATGAACAAGACCTATAATGAAAATGACTTATAATCTCACTTTCCCAAAATACCCCTGCCTTGTAAGCTTCATAACTTGAGTTCTACAAATGATATGAATGACTTCTAGGACTTTTTGGAAATCTAAGATCATGAGGAACAACGTTCATGTTCATCAAAAGTTTAGGAGAAACATGATTCTAGGTAAAAAGTGCCTTGGAAGTTGGTTGACTTTTGTTGACTGAAAATAGAGTTCATTTGGGACCTCTAACTTGCCAGCATCATATCGTGAGTTCTAGAAACCCAATGGATGAGTTCTAGTACTCAAAATAAAGCTAAGAACATGCTCTACAAGTCTCATGTTTATGTCAAAGTGAAATTACACTTACATCTTAAGATATGTGGTCTTGAAGTTAGGCACTAAATAGGGGATTTTACACTGATACCAGCTTAGATTTTACACTTGCATCTTAAGATATGTGGTCTCTGAAACCCTAATTTAGTAACTTCTCACACTCTTGATTCTTCTTGAATTAATCTTAAAATAACATCTTAGATGATTCAACACAACTTTCCATGACTCTAATTACTTAGAACTAAGTCTTAATCTCCCTCAAATCCTCAGTGGATCTTACATTAGGCAGATGAAACCCTAGGCGTACAATCCTTTGATTGCAACCTCTTGCACATGATATAACAACTTGAATAAGCTCCACAATGGCTCTCAAAGCACTCAATGAGCTTCACAACATCTCATATCCATATCCATGAACTTGTGATCCTTAGATGATCCTCAATTGGCCTCCAAGATAGGAGATAAGCAATATTCATCCATTCATTTTCTCAAAGAGCTATGACCAGCTTCTAATGACTTGATGAGAACTTAAACTTGTTTGGAACCCTTGACAAACCTTCTCTTGCTATGCATACCTCTTGATCCCCTGCAAATGAACAAATGATATGCAATGCAAATGCTAAGACAATGCAATGAAAACATAAGCCAAGTAAGGAAAAGGTTGGGCAAATTTTGGGGTACAACAGCTGCCCATATTCAAGTGACTTGGACCTGAATGAGTGAAAAGTGAACGGCTTTCAAACAATTAAGGGAAAATACAGTTGAATACCAAAGAACCCGGAAGTTTGCCAACCGCAGAAGTAAACTGCAAACTCTGATTGGGGATAGAAATCTCCGGAAATAACTGAACGGATAGTTGCAATGGCAACAAGCTGATTGATTAATAACCTTCGACGCGCAGTCGGAAAAGAAATCTGCTAACGAGCAGGCATTCGCTAAATAAAAGCGAGCATCGAACCCTAAGATCGGATCAACCGAAGCTGATAAACATCTTGAGAATACTCCACTGGGGAAAAGAGAAGCTTAACCAAGCAACTCTAGAACGGAGAAAGAGATAAATTTAACCAAATAACTCTGCTTTAGGAACGCAGAGAAACTTAACCAAGTAACTCGGCTGAGGAACAAAGAGAAACTTAACCAAGTAACTCTGCTGCGGAACAAAGAGAAACTTAACCAAGTAACTCGGTTGGATAACATCTAATAAAATGAACACATCCATCAAAAATTGTACCATGGTCTGAATACCATACAGGCTGAAGGGTAACATCTCAAATTTTTGGAATCTGGATATTCAACGAATAAAACGAGTTAGTGAAATTTGTCGGAGTCTAGATACTCGATGTAATAATCGGAGTCTGGATACTCAACGAAATAAGTTGGAGTCTGAATACTCAACGAAATAACCGGAGCCTGAACGCTCAAAAAAAGAACCAGAGCCTGAATGCTCGACGAAAATAACCGGAGCCTGAACACTCAACGAAAATAAACCAGAGCCTGAATGCTCGACGAAATAAGTTGGAGCCTGAATACTCAACAAAATAACTAGAGCTTGAATGCTCAACGAAATAACCGGAGCCTGAATGCTCGACGAAAATGATCGGAGCCTGAACGCTCAACAAAAATAAGTCGGAGCCTGAATGCTTGACGAAATAACCGGAGTCTGGATACTCAACGAAATAACCAGAGTCTGGACACTCAACGAACATAAACCGGAGCCTGAACACTCGATGGATAAAGGAATACACCACAAATATACTCATGAGTTCATAACAATAGCTGAGGTCCAGCAACACCTCTGGGAAAAATGTAAGTCGGAGTCTGGATACCACGCGGGCTATAAGAAATCACTCGTCGTCAAGGCCTGAACACCATACGAGCAACTACATTAATCACAATTTGCCATGGTCTGGATACCATACGGGCAGAAGATAACCTTTTAAATGGCCGGAGTCTGAAAACTCAACGTAACTGACCGGAGTCAGGATACTCAACGAAATTGGCCGGAGTCTGGATACTTAACGGGATTGACCGGAGTCTGGGTACTCAACGGACAAAACAAATATGAAATCGCCATGGTCTGAATACCATTTGGACAGAAAAATAACCTTTGTCGGGGTCTGGATACCACGTGAGCAACGTAAACCATCAACATACTCATCAAGGTTTGGATACCACATGAGCTTATGACAACACCATCGACCGAAGTCAGGCGACGTTGCTGGAAAGATGTAAGTCAGGGTCTGGATACCACGCAGGCTAACAGAAAGTGCCATGGTCTGGATACCATTCGGGCAACAAGATATCAGTCATTTGTCGGAGATACACCTTGTAACCCGGTGAACTGACTTTAAACAATGTTGCGGATAGCAAGAGTCGCCACCGACTTTTATTTTATCCATAAGGAAAGGTTATAAAAGAACAGGAAAGACCTTAGAGAATATTTTGGGTCCGGGGGGTAGGTTATGAAAAGGGAAGGTGTTAGCACCCTTTTCATCCATGGTTATCCATGGGCTCTTAGGTACTTAAGCTCACTTTTGAATTGTTTTGAAATTGTAGTGTGTGAATAGAAAATTTTCAGAATAGTTAATAAATAATCCATGTAAGGATGTGTTAAGAACTTGTTTGAAAACTTGTTGAAAATTTGTTTTAAGTGCGAAACAGTTTTGAAGTGAGCAAGCACCTAGGAGTAACCTACCCTCATGTTTTAAAGGTCTTTCTTATTCTTCATTCTTTCCTTTAGTAAGACTATCCCTACTATAATGGAGTAGGTAGTCCTTACTTTGGATGTTAAGGGACATGTGAGGGACAATTTGACTTTGAAGGCCATTGTGGGATGTAATAAGCACATACAAGGGACCATCATCATTTTTCGAAAGGGACTTGATTCGTAAAGGCAACCATAAGGGACTTTGATGATTTTTTTATTTGAGGGACTTGCTTTATACACCCCACTTAACCATTATTCGTAGGCAACTTGAGGGATATCCTTAGGAAGTGAGACGGCGATTAAAATCGACTTACGTGTGTGACGTGTTTATTTTAATTATCTTTATTTAAAAGTGATCTAAATTTATTTTAATATTACATATATGTTGTTACACTCCCTAATTACTAACCATAATAATAATTAAATAATTAAACAACTTTACATCCAAGAAACAATTACAAAATAATAAGCAAAATAATTAAATAGCAAAGATAAATAAAATATAAATAAGCAATAATAAATAATAAAGGGGGTTAATTCTAAGTTTACTCGGCAAGACATCGCATCTTGTGCCTACGTATCCTTACGGGAGTGGAATCAGAGTAATCGTAGTTCCCCTCAATAGGGAGGTTAGAAACTTCTTGACTGTGGTCAAGGTCTCAAGGGGAATAAACGCATCTTAAGGACACGCTTACGTGGAGTGTAGAAACTCCAAATCTCTACGTTGAAATGTTAAGTTGTAATTAGGGTTAAATTAGGGATTCCACGGCGGGAAACCCTAAAATGAGCGCGGCGGCTCTTTGACCTAATGCTAAGGGTAAAATTGTAATTTTGCCTGCGGCGAGGCATTTGTGAAAATTAGGGTTTGTAGTTTGTAGTTTTGAGGATTTGAAATTGAATGTGTGAAGTTTTACGGACTATTGGCGCGGCGGCCAAACAGTTAGACCTAACCTTCGGATGTGTGCAATGTGACAGAAATAATAGTAAACGCGTGAGATAATTGAATCATGCAAACAGAGAGATAATGTCATAATTTAAACCATGCAAGCAGAAATTTAAAGGCAGAATTTAAAGAGCGATTGTTAAGTTCGCAAGGTTACATGAGAGGAGCAGATACAATATGATAATGAAATTTGAATTGAACAATAATAAAATAAAATAAATAACGGTTCTAGTTATTATTTTAAAAGAAAGATTTTAGTTATTATTTTAAATTTATCTAAAAAAAAGTTTTTCTTAAAAATAATAGGTTTTCATATTAATTTGGAAAAGATGTTAATGTTATTTATTTTAAAAAACAGATTTTTATATTATAACAAATTTTAATAAATTAATGATAACAATAATAATAATAATGGTAATAATAATGATAATAATGATAATAATAATAAATAATGATAATAATAATAATAATAATAATAATAATAATAATAATAATAATAATAATAATAATAATAATAATAATAATAATAAAGCAATAATGAATTTTAAATGTGCCAAATAACCCAACAATGTTGCTAACGCAGAAATGCGCTCATCGCAACCAGATCTAAATCGGACGAAACAAAATTTATCGCAAAGAAAAAGAAATTAAGCAAAAAATAGTATTATTGCTCACACAAAAATGCGATCATCGCAACCAGATCGAACTAACACAAATGTCACGCGTCATGCACACAAATGTGCAAACATCGTATCGACATAATTCGATCAAAAATCTTATATATATAAACTCTAACAATTTAAAAATTATATATATATATAAACGTAACAGTAATAGATAAAGAAAAAGAAATAACGGTAATAGATGAAGAAAAAGAAATAACGGTAAAAGATGAAGAAAAAGAAACAACAGTAAAAGATGAAGAAAAAGAAACAACAGTAATAGATGAAGGAAAAGAAATAACGGTAAACGATGAAGAAAAAGAAACAATAGTAATGGATGAAGAAGAAAACTAAATAACGGCAAACGGCACTCACTCCTCTTAGGTTTTTTTCAATCTCTCCCCCTTTTCCAACAAGGCAACACATGTATATATAGGGAACAAATTAGGGTTAACACCAAATTGTCAATAATGTCCCTAAAGCCCATTTTAAAGCCCAAACTAAATAATTAGTTAAGAAAAAATAAAATTTAAATAATTTAAAATAATTAAAATAAACTTAAAATAAAAACTAATAATCCTATTGATTCCTAAAATAAAAAATATTATAAAAAGAACAAAATTTTTTTCAATATTTTTTATTTTATGATTTTTTGGATATTTTTATGAATAATTTAGAAAAAAGTGAAAAAAATAATATTTTAAAAAATGATTTAATTAAAATACGAAAATAATAATTAAATAATAATAAAAAACTATTTTTGTTATTTTTTTAATGAAAGATAGAAAAATTTAGAGTAAAAATAATAAAAAACAAAAAAAATGACAAAGGTGAGATTCGAACTCTCAACCTCTCACACTCATAACTCCTTACACATGTCCTCCTGCCGATTGTGCCATTTTTACTTTTTAGAAAAAAAATGCATGTCATATGATATTTACCTGCAAAAAGTCAAACGACTACACAAATTTGTTAGTAATTGATTAAATGCAATGAAATGCGACGACAAATCTTAGGGCAAAATTTGGGGTATTACAGTTATTATGATAATATTTCTCACCCAACCTCTCTTTGATGTTGGCAAAAAAAAATCATGAAGTTTGACTTTGGTTTGACCACAGTTGACCTCAGTTTGACCTTTTAACTGCATTGACTGCTTTTGACTTATCTGATCATCTGACTGAGCAAACTTTTGAGAAAAGTCTTGAAACTTGACATGGGGGTTCTTATACACATATAAGATGTTATGAAGCTCACTTGAAGTCTTGGAAGTCCATTTAGCCTGATTAAAGTCAAAACCCTAGTTTTGGATGCACTGCTTAGGAGGTGCATTGTCTGAGGGAATTGTCAACTCTTCTGACCAATTGTGAATTTTGTGAACCTTGTGAACCTTCTTGGAACACAAAGTCTTGTATTGTGAGGGCAAATTTTGGGGTGCAACAGCTGCCCCTGTTCAATTTTCTGAAACCTGAGGGGTTAGATTGGTATATTTGCCAGTCGTAACCTGGAAGGTTGAAGGGGATTGAACACAAAAGCCCAAAAATTTGCACTCACCAGTGCATGGAGTGATATTGATGGTTGGTTGAACATGATTGAGTGGGCTTAAAGATGCCACTAGGGGAAAGTTCTTCAGTAGTATAATGAGAACTGTCAGGAGTCTGGAGTAATACTGATGTAACAGCATGTCTTCATGAGGATAGAGCAATCAATAATGATAACCCTAAAGCAGTCTTGAAGTGATAAATCTGACCTCAGGAGGATAGAGCAATCAATAGCTCTAAAGCAGTCTTGAAGTAATAATGGCTTCAGGAGGATAGAGCAATCAATAGCTCTAAAGCAGTCTTGAAGTAATAGAATGGCTTCAGTAGGATAGAGCAATCAACAGCTCTAAAGCAGTCTTGAAATAATAATGTGATATGTCTTCAGGAGGATAGAGCAATCAATAGCTCTAAAGCAGTCTTGAAGTAATGATTTCAGGAGGATAGAGCAATGGATAGCTCTAAAGCAGTCTTGAAATAATAATGTAATTTCAGGAGGATAGAGCAATGGATAACTCTAAAGCAGTCTTGAAATAATTAGATGGCTTCAGGAGGATAGAGCAATGAATAGCTCTAAAGCAGTCTTGAAGTAGTAATATGACCTCATGAGGATAGAGCAATGAATAGCTCTAAAGCAGTCTTGAAGTAATAGGATGATTTCAGGAGGATAGAGCAATCAGTAGCTCTAAAGCAGTCTTGAAGTCATGAGAGGCTATCAGGAGGATAAAATAACCCTGAGGTTACAATAAAGCAGTCCCAAAGTAATAAGAAGCTCATCAGGAGGATAAAGTAACCCTGAGGTTACAATAAAGCAGTCCCAAAGATCATAAGATTGTTTGTTGGATAATTAACCTGAAAACAAGGTAGCATTCTGTATAACAACATTAGTTTATGCTTTATGTATGCATGTATGACATGATACACTTAGGTAATGTACTATAGACATATATGTTATGGTATGATGTAAATGATGTATGTATGCTATGACACTGCTGGAAGTGTCTGGATATCCTTGTATAACAACTGCTGGCCAAGAAAAATAAATCCCGATTCGTTGTTGAAGAATATATAACCCTCCGTCTGCTGGGGATAACAAGGTATAGATAACCTCCCGTTGTTGGGGATAGTAGGGTATAGATAACCTTCGTTTTCGTTTGATAGTAGGATAAGTATAACATCCCGTCTTCGTTCATCGTGCCCTTATTGGAAAGTAATTTCCCGTATATCCGTATGAGGATAAAAGAGATGGATATAAATTCCAGGGGAGATTAGACTTTGTGAAAATGGATTAGTCCTACTGATGGTTTGTAACTGTCTTGTAAAGATGAACCGGCGAAGCTTCGTTGAAATCCTTCCCTCGTTCGTCCTTAGTAAATACTATTACTGCATTTTCATGCATTTCTGGTAAACATCAATCATATTAAAAGCATACATGCGTTTCTGGTAAACATCAATCATATTCAAAGGCATACATACATTCAAACACAACCAATGGACATTTCGCTTATGTAAATAGGGTAAAAGTGAATCTGGATTCAAAAGATGGAATTTATTTATATCAAAAGTGACCCATACACGGGTAAGTTTGTACAAGGAGACATAAACCCTAGTAAGAGAATTTTGTCATGAAGCTTTACAAAAAGAATCAGCTATGTGGGAAATAATCCTATTGAGTTTCAATTCTACTATTGCCACTCAAGTATCTCATCTTCTTGCTGTTGAGACGGAAACGATTGGATTGAGCTTTATCTGTTTGAGCTTGAGTAAGTAGTACAACTGGTTGCAGTTTCATGAGTGATCCAAACGAGACATAGTCATACGCTTTAATCCCTAACTTTTGCCTGGATTGCCCTTTCAGGTTTTCAATCCACCGGGATACCCTTTTTTGCCCAAGCCGCCTTTTCAGGTTTTCGACTTGCCGGGTGTACATCTTTTTATATATATATCCCTAATTTTTGCCCAAACCCTTTTGGTTTGCCGGGATGCCCTTATTTTTGCCTAGGCCTGTCAACCTAGCGGGTCTCTTTTTATGCGTAGTATTTTTTAACTATGTCTGCGTTTACAGGTTGTGGGAAGTCTTCACCATCCATTGTAGTCAGTATCATGGCACCTCCTGAGAACACTGTCTTGACTACAAATGGTCCCTCATATGTTGGAGTCCACTTGCCCCTAGGATCACCCTGTGGTAATATGATACGCTTGATTACCAAGTCACCAGCCTGATATACCTTTGGCTTAACCTTCTTGTTAAAAGCTTTGATCATCCGTTTCTGGTACATCTGGCCATGACAAACTGCTGCTAACCTTTTCTCATCAATCAAATTTATCTGGTCAAGTCGAGTCTGAATCCACTCATCTTCATCCAAGCCTGCATCCTTCATAATTCTCAAGGAGGGGATCTGAACTTCAATAGGCAGAACTGCTTCCATACCATAGACTAAGGAGAATGGGGTTGCCCCTGTTGAAGTACGTATTGTAGTACGATAACCATGCAGAGCAAATGGTAACATCTCGTGCCAATCCTTGTAAGTAACAGTCATCTTCTGTACAATCTTCTTAATGTTTTTATTAGCAGCTTCAACTGCCCCATTCATCTTTGGACGATACGGAGAAGAGTTGTGATGCTTAATCTTGAACTGCGTACAGAGATCAGTAATCATAGTGTTGTTCAGATTAGAGCCATTGTCAGTGATAATCCTTTCAGGGATACCATACCTACATATGAGATTATTCTTAATGAACCGAGCCACAACATTCTTAGTCACAGATGCAAAGGAAGCTGCCTCTACCCACTTCGTGAAGTAATCAATAGCAACCAGGATGAAACGATGCCCATTAGAAGCAGTAGGCTTGATCTCACCAATCATATCAATGCCCCACATGGCAAAGGGCCAAGGAGCAGTCAACACATTCAATGGAGATGGAGGTACATGTACTTTATCAGCATAGATTTGACATTTGTGACATGTTCTGGAGTGTTGATAGCAATCAGCTTCCATGGTAGACCAATAGTAACCTGCTCTCAAAATCTTCTTTGCCATGGTATGACCACTAGAATGAGTGCCAAAGGTCCCATCATGCATCTCTTCCATAATTTCTGTAGCTTCCTTCTTATCCATACAACGAAGCATAGTTGAATCATGATTACGCTTATACAGAATGCCATTACTCAGAAAGAACTTAGCAGAAAACCTTCTCAGGAACTTCCTATCTTTGACAGATGCCCCTTCAGGGAACTCCTGAGCTTCAAGATAGTTTTTCACTTCATAGAACCAAGGCTTCTCCTCTGCCCCTTCAGTGTCAATCTCATTGCAGTATGCAGGCTTCTCAAATCTATCAATGGTAATCTTGGGAGCTTCATCATCCCAGCTGATCTCAAACATAGATGCCATGGTGGCCAATGCGTCTGCCAACTGATTCTCTCTTCGTGGAATATGTCCAAAAGTAATCACTTTGAAATGTGGGATCAAAGACAACACATGTTCTCTGTAAGGAATGAGACTATCATGCTTTGTATCCCAATCTCCTTTAATCTGACTTACTACCAGAGCTGAATCTCCATACACCTCAAGGAACTGAATCTTCATATCTATAGCAACTTGCATACCCATGATACATGCCTCATACTCAGCCATGTTATTGGTACAATAGAAACAAAGTCTGGCAGTAATCGGGGTATGACAACCTTCAGGGGAGCTAATCACAACACCAACACCATTACCATGTGCATTGGAGGCACCATCAAAAACCATAGTCCATCGGGATCCTTGTTCAGGTCCGTCATATTGTCCAGGTTCTTTGGTAATAGACATAATGTCTTCATCAGGGAACTCAAAATTCATTGACTGGTAATCACCTACTGCTTGATGAGCCAAATGATCAGCAACAACACTCCCCTTAATGGCCTTCTGAGTAGTATACTGTATATCATATTCCGTCAAGATCATTTGCCATCTTGCAATTCTTCCGGAGAGAGCAGGTTTCTCAAATATGTACTTGATTGGATCCATCTTCGAAATCAACAAGGTAGTATGGGTCAGCATATACTGTCTTAGTCGGCGAGCAGCCCATGCCAAAGCGCAGCAAGTTTTCTCGAGCAGTGAGTATCTTGTTTCACAGTCGGTAAACTTTTTGCTAAGGTAGTATATTGCCTGCTCTTTTCGACCAGACTCGTCATGTTGCCCCAATACACACCCCATTGAGTTGTCTAATACTGTTAAATACATAATCAAAGGTCTTCCATCAACTGGTGGCATTAAAATTGGAGGTTCTAGCAAATATCTCTTGATTTCATCAAAGGCAGTCTGGCACTCATCATTCCATTCCATCACCTGATCTTTCTTCAACAACTTGAAGATTGGCTCACAGATGGTAGTTAATTGGGAAATAAATCTTGCAATGTAGTTCAATCGTCCCAAGAAACCTCTAACCTCCTTCTCAGTACGGGGAGCTGGCATCTCTCGTATAGCTTTCACTTTTGCAGGATCCACTTCAATACCTTTTCCACTGACAATGAAACCCAGGAGCTTTCCAGATCTAACTCCAAAAGTACACTTGTTTGGATTTAATCTCAACCTGTATTTCTTCAACCTCTCAAACAACTTGTGCAGATGATCAAGATGTTGTTCTTCATTCTGAGACCTGGCTATCATATCATCCACATATACCTCTATCTCATGATGAATCATATCATGAAACAAAGCCACCATAGCACGCTGATATGTTGCCCCTGCATTCTTCAAACCAAATGGCATTACCTTATAGCAAAAGGTGCCCCACTGTGTCACAAATGTAGTCTTCTCCATATCTTCAGGTGCCATCTTGATTTGATTGTAACCAGAGAAACCATCCATAAAAGAGAATACCTTATGCTGAGCAGTGTTGTCTACCAGAATATCAATATGAGGAAGTGGAAAGTCATCTTTAGGGCTAGCCTTGTTCAGATCTCTGTAGTCTACACACATACGTACCTTACCATCTTTCTTAGGAACTGGTACCACATTTGCAACCCACTGAGGATAAGAAGTTACGGCCAAGAACCCTGCATTGAACTGTTTCATTACCTCTGCTTTGATCTTTTCTGACATTTCAGGACGCATACGACGAACCTTCTGCTTCTTTGGACGACAATCTTCTTTCACTGGCAAACGGTGAACCACAATGTCTGTATCCAACCCTGGCATATCTTCATAAGACCAAGCAAAGATCTCCACATAGTCACGTAGCATCTGAATCAACCTGCTTTTGACACTGTCCTCTAAATCAGCCCCTATCTGGACCTCTTTTCTGTTTTCTTCAGTTCCCAGATTCACAACTTCGACTGGTTCTTCATGTGGCTGTATAGCTTTCTCTTCTTGTTGTAACAACCTAGCAAGCCCTACAGGTATTTCACAATCGTCCTCGTTTCCGTCTTCAGTTTGATAGATCGGATTCTCGAAATTGTAATTGGCAATAGTAGAACTGTTATCAACTGGATCCAGAGTGGATGAGGATCTGTATTTTAGTGACGTGGGTGTGTGTAAGAACACATAGCTGATAAAGCAAAAATAAAAGAAAAAGAAAGACAAGGAACACAATATTTACGAAAACGAAACGTCCACTGATTTTATTGAATGAAGTATGCAAATGAAATGACAACCCGCAACAAGCACACCATTGTGCCCCGGGTAAGGCACATGGCTTGAAAGTTTTAATTGTTCCAGAAATTAAAAATTTAAAAACATAACACAGTAATAGTATTTACTCCTGACTAAAGGAGATAGGGATAACATCTTCAGCTTTCCAATTATTGAGTCCAGCACCCACAGTAGGAAAAATCCATGCCTCCAAGTTGTAGTCTTCATCTTGATCTCCCTCAGCATTGATAACCCCTTGATTGGTGATACGAACAGCACGAGCACGACGAACAGCCTTCTGGGACTCTTCTTCCACCACAGCTTTTGCATCATTGAGGGAGGCCATTGCCATTGTTGGAGGGTTTCTGATGACCACAAGAACCTTCTTCACAGCAGGAGGAGTCACACAATCCTTAACAGCCCAGGGAACCACTTCAAATGACTGACATGGAGTTTCAATGTATTCACCTTCTACTTCCAGATACTTGAAAGTGTTTACATGGCTGACAAAGTATTCTTCCTCTCCAAAGACAGTAACAACTTTTCCATTCACCGGATATCTCAACTTTTGATGTAATGTGGAGGTCACAGCACCTGCCCCATGGATCCAGGGACGACCAAGCAGACATGAGTACGAAGGACGAATATCCATCACATAGAATGTAACAGTAAACACCTGAGAGCCAACCTTGATTGGAAGATCAATTTCCCCATGCACTACTCTTCTAGAACCATCAAAAGCCTTTACCACAATATTACTGGGCTTCAATACCGTATCTTCAGGACTCAGCTTGTTCAGGACTTCCTTAGGCAACACATTCAGAGAGGAACCATTGTCTATCAGCACATGAGACAGGGTAGTGTCCCTGCATTCAATTGAAATATGCAAGGCCCTGTTATGATCCCTCTTGGCAGGGGTCAAGTCAGCATCAGAAAATCCTAACCCGTTGTCATAGGTCAGGTGAGCAACACAATTCTCAAACTGGTCCACAGAAATTGCACTGGGTACATGAGCCATCTTTAGAAACTTGATCAATGACTTGGCATGAGCCTCAGAACATAATAACAGGGAGAGCATAGAAATCTTTGAGGGAGTATGCCCCAGCTGATCAACAATATCATAATCACTCTTGCGAATGATTTTCAATACTTCTTCCATCTGCTTAGAGAGGTCATCAGCAGCTGGCACATCAGTAGATACAGGCTCAATAACAGGACCCTTGCCCCGAGCATCAGTGGTGGAAGTAACAGCAGGAGTAACTGCACTCTTAGAAGCAACTGGAGGAGAGAAGACTCTTCCACTACGAGTGATCTTGCTAGATCCAACAATATTATCAATGTCAACAGGCATATCAGGTAAAGGCTCCTGCTTGACACCATGGATGTAAACATCAGACCCATAGTGCCAAGGCACAGCTTTGTCAGATGTATAAGGAATAGGACCAGGAGTGGTAATGATCAGAGGAGCTACTCTGGCTTCAGCGACAACTTTCACAGGACCTTCAGCAGTAATCCTGATTGGGCCCTGATGAGTGATTTTAATGGGACCCTTTGAAGTGATTCTTAGTGGTACTTTGTCAACCATGTCAACCTCTTCAATCTTCTTACCCTGAGTCAGATGATCCACCATACTTTCTACAGATGCTGGTCTTCTTTCAAACACTATAGTATATTTATCCATGAGACGTTGAATCCCATCTCTCAAAATGAAGCAACTATCCGGCTTATAGGTACAATATAGACAATCTTCATGACAACCTGGAAAGATCCCAGCTTGTACTAACCTCTTTTTGATAACAGACAATGGTGTGCTCAACTCCATAACTGAATAGACATGCAGATCTTCATCAATATCTTCATCAATGGCGTTGACAGTCTTCTCGTGATTTGGCATTGGAGCTGTAATCACATTTGGAGTACCTGGTGGATCAAACTCAATTTCTCCAGCATCAATCATATCCTGAATTTTGTTCTTCAAGACCCAGCAGTTATTAGTATCATGTCCTGGACAGTTTGAATGATATGCACATCGTGCATTGGGATTGTACTTGGGAGAGGTAACATTGGGATTCTGAGGAGCCTCCCTCAGGGTAATAAGTTCAGCCTTCAACAAGTGTTGCAATGCCTGAGCCATTGACATGTTGATCTTCGTGAACTGTCTTCTAGCCCTCTGTTGGTTGCCTTGAGGCTGCTCTGTTGTTGCAGGAGTTGGATTTGAAATATGAACTGCACTAACAGACTGATGCCTTCTGTTACGATCAGGCTGACCATACACAGCATTAGATTCTTTCTTCCCAGTGGGAGGCTTCTTTGCAGCACCTGATGAAGAAGTGCCCACTTGGATCTTACCATTCTTGATACCATTCTCTACTCGCTCTCCTGTCATGATCAACTCAGTGAAGCCAGATGATGAGCTTCCAATGAGATGACTGTAAAACGGACCATTCAGCGTACACATGAACATATCAACCAACTCCCTATCAGTCAAAGGGGGTTGAACTCTTCCAGCTAAGTCTCTCCACTTCTGAGCATACTCCTTAAAGCTTTCTTTGGCACCCATAGACATGCTTTGAAGCTGCATGCGAGTGGGGGCTAAGTCAGCATTGTATTGATACTGCTTGTAGAAAGCTTCAGCAAGGTCATTCCAATCTCTGATGTTGACACTCTCCAACTGATAATACCACTCTAGCTGAGCTCCAGATAAACTCTCTTGAAAGAAATGGATCCACAACTTTTTATCAGCAGTGTGGGGTTGAATTCTTCTGACATAAGACCTCAAATGCAATTTGGGACAAGAGACCCCATCATAGACAACAAATGTAGGAACTTTGAACCCAATGGGTATGACCACCCCAGATATCAAGCTCAAATCCTCAAAATCCAGCCCAGATGATTTCTGTAACTCCATAGCATCCATTCTATCCACCAGCATCTTGAATTTGTCTTCGTTAGGCTCATGGTGGTAGTTAGCCTCAGAATCAGAGTCCCCCATAGTGTTGTGGAGACTGCCTCTCTCCTGCTCAGATTCTTCAGATTCATAGTCTTCAACCTGTTTCTTGGTCCTGACAGGACCTTTGAACCTTCTTCCCATGTTGAGCAACCCAGCAGACCTTCTAGCCTTCTTAGTCTTCTTGGCCAGCAGTGTCTTCAATTCATCCTGCCCCTTGGATAGGTTCAGGATCAGCTCTTGGAACTGTGCATTCTGTGCCTGGAGATCCTTAACTGATTGTTCAAGAGCCATTGCTGAAATAAACAGCGAGAAAATGAGAAACCTGTGCACAATTATAAACCTGTGATGCAATGATATGGGAATGCATATGCAATGTTTTCAAGGACCGCAGGATTTAAATTTGCTTAAACAAACAAGAAAGTAACTTTTTATTAGTAATAACTTGTTTTGCCTTTTAGGCTTACAAAAAATGAAAACGAAATAAGTACAAAAGATGGGGTTTTAAGTCTCCCATGGACGTTTCCTCTTGGTGTTGAGGTATGAGTTGAGGTTTCGTTCCTCATGAAGTAGCTTTGTTAGCTCTAGGATCCTTGCTTGGCTTGCTTTGTAATGAGCCTCGAAAGTATCCCTTTGCTGTTTCAGTTGGATCCATGATCTCTGCAAGTCTTCCATATCAGTAGGCATGTCTGGGTGAAGGATGGTATAAGCTGTGTCTCCTTCAGCAACAGGTTCCATGGTAACTGGTAGGATGGCAGGATATGGCATCATGAGTGTCTGAGCACGAAATCGTACCCATCTGAGATAAGCCTCCATAGGAATGGTGTACTTAGGCTCCAGTGTCTTGCTGTCAATCCTGTTTACCTTTCCCCAAGCTCGGATGAATCTCTGACGGTAACCCTGAAGATCGTTGTCGTAATCAAACACAATGCCCTGAATCAACATGTCATGTGGACCATCGCTCCGGGCGTAACCAAACTGTCGTAAAGCTAGAGATGGGTTGTAGGTGATGCCTCCTCTTATGCCTAGAAGTGGCACATTAGGAAACTCCCCACAACGGTCAATGATGGTGACATTCTCCATAGATCTGGAGCACCAATGGATGTCTGAGTGAGAAAGTGACATGATCCTCTTGGACCATCTAAACCCTTGCTCATTCTTCATTACTGAGCGAGGAAGGTGAGAAATAAACCACCTAGAAAGTAAAGGTATGCAGCACATCAAAGTTCCTCTTGCCCTTGTAGTACGGGTGTGAAGAGAATGTAGGATGTCTCCAAGTAAGGTAGGCACTGGATTGTGACTCAGGAATATGTTGATGGCATGAACGTCTATGAACTGATCAGGATTGGGGAACAACACTAAGCCATAAATCAATAAGGCTAAGATCTCCTCAAAAGCATCGTAGCTCATAGCCTTCAAGAACATTTGAGCTTTATCCACTAATACCTTGGCAAGAATACCTTTAACTCCACTTCTCGTCTCTAGAACAATGTCAGACTTCTTCAGATGTAGAGTTGCAGCAATAACTTCTGGTTTAAGCTCCTTCTCTAAGCCTGTGAATGGCTTCTGATCAAGAACAGGTATACCCAGAAGTTTAGAGAACTCCTCCATGGTTGGAACCAGCTGATAATCAGGAAATGTAAAGCAATGGTGCTTAGGGTCAAAGAACTGAAACAGCACACTCATCATGTCTTCACTGAACCCTGAAGTAACTAGATCCAATAAGTGACCATGTCTCTTGTTGAACTGGGAATGATCAGGCACTAGGGAAACCAACTCCTTGAGCTTAGCAGGTATCCCTACAAAGTTGATCCTGATGGTATTTCTACGAGCAGAAGCCATGACCTGCAACAAAGAACAAAGATAAATCCTTTGGTCCTTGAAATGGTTAGGGAAAATGATATGCTTATGATGCATGATGATGTCATGATGTCATGCTCAATCACAAACATGTGGCACACACAAACAAGTCACACCATAGCCCTAGGTTTAAAGGCTTGCATGAGGTTCAAAGGCAAGTACCCTCCCCTGAAGTTAGATGGTTCATCCTGTCCTACAAAAGTAACCAGGTTCTAAGGGATCTCAATATCATTGATCCTTCACAAGGGTGGTTGTTCAGAAGGCAACTTACTTGCCAACCAAAACCCTCCAAGTTTAAGATCTCAATGAGCGTAGTATCGAGTGTCAACCAACTTCAGTCTGCACCAAAGCCGGTTACCTCACTACTTTCTAAAGGCCAAGATGAGTTAACTAGGGTTCTAAAAGTCAGTTAGTGCATTGACAACATATGGCAGCCTCAATATTATCCTCAACTTGACTTAAGGAATATAAGCACCAACCAAGAAGTCGCACTAACTATGGCCACCAGATCAACCGTATCGATATACGTCGTACAGTTTCCTTGGTCTATTGCCATTTACCTAAGGTACACTAGATCTGGGTTAGGACCTTTCACACATAAGAGCACCCCAACAATATAATAATAAAGCAAACAAGGCAAACAATTTAAAGTGATCTTAATTCCTAAGGGTACCCCTCTTAAATAAATCCCCAGCAGAGTCGCCAGTTCTGTAACCCGGTGAACTGACTTTAAACAATGTTGCGGATAGCAAGAGTCGCCACCGACTTTTATTTTATCCATAAGGAAAGGTTATAAAAGAACAGGAAAGACCTTAGAGAATATTTTGGGTCCGGGGGGTAGGTTATGAAAAGGGAAGGTGTTAGCACCCTTTTCATCCATGGTTATCCATGGGCTCTTAGGTACTTAAGCTCACTTTTGAATTGTTTTGAAATTGTAGTGTGTGAATAGAAAATTTTCAGAATAGTTAATAAGTAATCCATGTAAGGATGTGTTAAGAACTTGTTTGAAAACTTGTTGAAAATTTGTTTAAGTGCGAAACAGTTTTGAAGTGAGCAAGCACCTAGGAGTAACCTACCCTCATGTTTTAAAGGTCTTTCTTATTCTTCATTCTTTCCTTTAGTAAGACTATCCCTACTATAATGGAGTAGGTAGTCCTTACTTTGGATGTTAAGGGACATGTGAGGGACAATTTGACTTTGAAGGCCATTGTGGGATGTAATAAGCACATACAAGGGACCATCATCATTTTTCGAAAGGGACTTGATTCGTAAAGGCAACCATAAGGGGCTTTGATGATTTTTTTATTTGAGGGACTTGCTTTATACACCCCACTTAACCATTATTCGTAGGCAACTTGAGGGATATCCTTAGGAAGTGAGACGGCGATTAAAATCGACTTACGTGTGTGACGTGTTTATTTTAATTATCTTTATTTAAAAGTGATCTAAATTTATTTTAATATTACATATATGTTGTTACACTCCCTAATTACTAACCATAATAATAATTAAATAATTAAACAACTTTACATCCAAGAAACAATTACAAAATAATAAGCAAAATAATTAAATAGCAAAGATAAATAAAATATAAATAAGCAATAATAAATAATAAAGGGGGTTAATTCTAAGTTTACTCGGCAAGACATCGCATCTTGTGCCTACGTATCCTTACGGGAGTGGAATCAGAGTAATCGTAGTTCCCCTCAATAGGGAGGTTAGAAACTTCTTGACTGTGGTCAAGGTCTCAAGGGGAATAAACGCATCTTAAGGACACGCTTACGTGGAGTGTAGAAACTCCAAATCTCTACGTTGAAATGTTAAGTTGTAATTAGGGTTAAATTAGGGATTCCACGGCGGGAAACCCTAAAATGAGCGCGGCGGCTCTTTGACCTAATGCTAAGGGTAAAATTGTAATTTTGCCTGCGGCGAGGCATTTGTGAAAATTAGGGTTTGTAGTTTGTAGTTTTGAGGATTTGAAATTGAATGTGTGAAGTTTTACGGACTATTGGCGCGGCGGCCAAACAGTTAGACCTAACCTTCGGATGTGTGCAATGTGACAGAAATAATAGTAAACGCGTGAGATAATTGAATCATGCAAACAGAGAGATAATGTCATAATTTAAACCATGCAAGCAGAAATTTAAAGGCAGAATTTAAAGAGCGATTGTTAAGTTCGCAAGGTTACATGAGAGGAGCAGATACAATATGATAATGAAATTTGAATTGAACAATAATAAAATAAAATAAATAACGGTTCTAGTTATTATTTTAAAAGAAAGATTTTAGTTATTATTTTAAATTTATCTAAAAAAAAGTTTTTCTTAAAAATAATAGGTTTTCATATTAATTTGGAAAAGATGTTAATGTTATTTATTTTAAAAAACAGATTTTTATATTATAACAAATTTTAATAAATTAATGATAACAATAATAATAATAATGGTAATAATAATGATAATAATGATAATAATAATAAATAATGATAATAATAATAATAATAATAATAATAATAATAATAATAATAATAATAATAATAATAATAATAATAAAGCAATAATGAATTTTAAATGTGCCAAATAACCCAACAATGTTGCTAACGCAGAAATGCGCTCATCGCAACCAGATCTAAATCGGACGAAACAAAATTTATCGCAAAGAAAAAGAAATTAAGCAAAAAATAGTATTATTGCTCACACAAAAATGCGATCATCGCAACCAGATCGAACTAACACAAATGTCACGCGTCATGCACACAAATGTGCAAACATCGTATCGACATAATTCGATCAAAAATCTTATATATATAAACTCTAACAATTTAAAAATTATATATATATAAACGTAACAGTAATAGATAAAGAAAAAGAAATAACGGTAATAGATGAAGAAAAAGAAATAACGGTAAAAGATGAAGAAAAAGAAACAACAGTAAAAGATGAAGAAAAAGAAACAACAGTAATAGATGAAGGAAAAGAAATAACGGTAAACGATGAAGAAAAAGAAACAATAGTAATGGATG
Source organism: Lathyrus sativus (assembly GCA_963859935.3). Taxonomy (NCBI): domain Eukaryota; kingdom Viridiplantae; phylum Streptophyta; class Magnoliopsida; order Fabales; family Fabaceae; genus Lathyrus; species Lathyrus sativus. Next base: position 423,230,883 of record OZ012739.1, read on the forward strand.
AAGAAGAAAACTAAATAACGGCAAACGGCACTCACTCCTCTTAGGTTTTTTTTCAATCTCTCCCCCTTTTCCAACAAGGCAACACATGTATATATAGGGAACAAATTAGGGTTAACACCAAATTGTCAATAATGTCCCTAAAGCCCATTTTAAAGCCCAAACTAAATAATTAGTTAAGAAAAAATAAAATTTAAATAATTTAAAATAATTAAAATAAACTTAAAATAAAAACTAATAATCCTATTGATTCCTAAAATAAAAAATATTATAAAAAGAACAAAATTTTTTTCAATATTTTTTATTTTATGATTTTTTGGATATTTTTATGAATAATTTAGAAAAAAGTGAAAAAAAATAATATTTTAAAAAATGATTTAATTAAAATACGAAAATAATAATTAAATAATAATAAAAAACTATTTTTGTTATTTTTTTAATGAAAGATAGAAAAATTTAGAGTAAAAATAATAAAAAACAAAAAAAATGACAAAGGTGAGATTCGAACTCTCAACCTCTCACACTCATAACTCCTTACACATGTCCTCCTGCCGATTGTGCCATTTTTACTTTTTAGAAAAAAAATGCATGCCATATGATATTTACCTGCAAAAAGTCAAACGACTACACAAATTTGTTAGTAATTGATTAAATGCAATGAAATGCGACGACAAATCTTAGGGCAAAATTTGGGGTATTACAGTTATTATGATAATATTTCTCACCCAACCTCTCTTTGATGTTGGCAAAAAAAAATCATGAAGTTTGACTTTGGTTTGACCACAGTTGACCTCAGTTTGACCTTTTAACTGCATTGACTGCTTTTGACTTATCTGATCATCTGACTGAGCAAACTTTTGAGAAAAGTCTTGAAACTTGACATGGGGGTTCTTATACACATATAAGATGTTATGAAGCTCACTTGAAGTCTTGGAAGTCCATTTAGCCTGATTAAAGTCAAAACCCTAGTTTTGGATGCACTGCTTAGGAGGTGCATTGTCTGAGGGAATTGTCAACTCTTCTGACCAATTGTGAATTTTGTGAACCTTGTGAACCTTCTTGGAACACAAAGTCTTGTATTGTGAGGGCAAATTTTGGGGTGCAACACACCTGCAAACAAAGAGGTAACCACCTGGCTTATGTTTCACTTGCACATGTTTAAAAATGGCGTAATGCTCCATACGAGTTTGGAGGATGTTATGCACAGAATGCAAAATGCAACGGAACCAAACCAGCAAAATAAATGCTAGGAAGAAAACCAAGATCCACCCTGCTGGGGAAAAGGTTAACACATGCCAATCACAATTAGACTTTAGCTAGGAAACGATCCCTGGACGGCTTCTTTACTGGGGAACAAAGTTCTTACGAGAACAAGAAATCCAAACTCAGCTGGGGATTCACAACCTGCTGAGGAAAACGCCCTGAACGGCCTTCCAGAATACAACTCTTCTGGGGAAAAGACGGCTCTACCGGATAGACAACCAGACATTGAGAACAAATTCACCCTACTGGGGAAATAACAACTCTGCGGGGGATCTTGAATCAACCACCGAGATTCACAACACGCCCTGCTGAAGAAAATAGCTCTGAAAGGCTCACCAATACTCACCTGAAAGTGACAACTTACCGGGGAAAAGTCCAAATTCAACCTGCCAGGAATTGCTCACCTGAGGCACAAACTATCTCTGCTATAAATCCTCTTCTAGGGAATCACAAACTTACCAACTTCACTGGGAAATAGTCTATCTCTGCGGGGAAATAGAACTACTTCATGTTGACTTTGCTGAGGATAGAGACAAATCTACGATCCTACAAGGGAGAAAAGCCAACTCTACTAGGGATCGCCCAATGAGGGAACAACATCGACCTCTGCTTGGGGATGATTCAACAAACTGAACTCTGAGGGGATACCTAATCACCTGTTTGGACTTTTTGGGGAGAAATCCCATCTCGACTCGCTGGGGAGTAAATACATACCTGCAACCTGTGGGGATTAAATGTGTACGGACCAACTGCTGGGAATAAGCGCGCACACTTAATCTGTTGGAAATATCAATCTCGACCCTCTGGGGGAATAACCTTACTCTGCTGGAGACTTTCGTCTCGAACTGCGAAGAGCTAAATGATTACCGACCAACTTCTGGGGATAAGCATACACACTTAATTGCTTGGTCCACCTGCATACAACTCTACCGGGGATAGAGATGTTCAAACTTCAATAGCTGGGGGAAATGGTGATCATACCGGAGATACACCTCTGACGAATTTCCCCAAGGGTAACGACCCTGCAAAAATGAACAAACAGATAAGATATCTTGTACAACGGAACTATCTCAGTCATCATCCGTGACGTTGTTCAAATAACTCAAAGTTTTAACGATTATTGGCAAGGCCTGTAAGTTTATGTATGCACAGTTTATCAAAACATTGGGTGTTTTTTGCAAACAAAACAGTAAGGCTAAAGCAAAACCAACAATTACTGAATAGTATATGTTTTATTGACATATGGGCCTGTAAATAAGCAAGATTTTACAACAAATGCAACCCCTGAATGTTGGCAATGTGGCACAGACGAACACCATAAGTTGATCCATCTATTGACATATGGGCCTGTAAAATGTGGCACCGAAACTTTGTCTTCAGAAGAGATTGATTCAGATAAACGGACCTCAGGTCCTCCCTCAATCCATTAAGCTCTGAAGATCACACGCAGACCGCAGTAGTTTGCTTTTTTAAATCCCTAACTTTTACCTGAATCGCCTTTTCGGGTTTTCAATTCACCGGGATACCCATTTTTGCCAAAGTCGCCTTTTCAGGTTTTCAACTTTGTGGTTTTACATCTTTTTTCTTTATATCCCTAACTTTTGCCCAAACCCAATCTTTTTACAGTTCGTCGGGATGCCCCATTTTTGCCTGGATATTCTTTTTTTTTCAACGGGTCTCTTTAAGCAAAGTATTTTTTAACTGCGTCTACGTTCACAAGGGATGTAAAATCCTCACCGTCCATGGTGGATAATAACAAGGCTCCTCCGGAGAAGACCTTTCGCACGATGTATGGACCTTCATAGTTGGGAGTCCATTTGCCCCTGTGATCTGTTTGTGGAGGGAGAATCTTTTTCAGCACAAGATTGCCCGTCTGAAAGCTTCAAGGGCGTACCTTCTTGTCAAAAGCTTTCTTCATCTGGCTTTGATACAAAGGACCATATGCAATAGACGCTAGCCTTTTCTCGTCCATCAGGCTAAGCTGATTCAATCTGTTCTTTACCCATTCTGCCTCATCGAGCTTAACGTCGACCAGAACTTTCAAAGAAGGAATCTCGGCCTCTAATGATAGGACAACTTCCATACCATACACCAGCGAGAAAGGAGTTGCCCCAGTTGAAGTGCGTACCGTAGTACGATATCCGTGCAAAGCAAAGGGCAACATGTCATGCCAATCCTTATAGGTTACAACCATCATCTTCTTGATGTTTTTTTTTGCCGCTTCAACAGCGTTGTTCATCTTCGGACGATAGAGTGATGAGTTGTGATGCTCGATTTTGAAACTCTGGCATAGTTCCTTTATCATCTTGTTGTTCAAGTTCGAACTATTATCAGTAATGATTCTTTCAGGCACTCCGTATCTACAGATGATGTCCTTCTTGATAAATTTGGCTACGACTTATTTCGTGACATTCGCATAGGAGGATGCTTCCACCCACTTGGTAAAGTAGTCAATGGCTACCAAGATGAAGCGATGTCCATTGGATGCGGTTGGCTCGATCTTGCCAATTATGTCAATGCCCCACATGGAAAAGGGCCAAGGAGATGCCATGACGTTCAGAGGACACGGCGGCACATGAATCTTGTCTGAATAAATCTGGCATTTATGGCATTTCTTCGCATATTTGAAACAATCAAATTCCATCGTCATCCAATAATACCCTGCTAGTAACAGCTTTCAAGACATGGCGTGCCCGCCGGCATGCGTACCAAAGGATCCTTCATGGACCTCTTCCATAAGCAAGCTTGCTTCTTTCTCGTCCACGCATTTGAGTAACACCAAGTCAAAATTCCTCCTGTAGAGTACACCATCTTGGTTCAGATAAAAGTTGCCAGACAACCTTCTTAGAGTCTTCTTATCCCAGGTCGACGCCCCTAGCAGATACTCTTGCTTCTTAAGAAAGTTCTGGATGTCATAAAACCATAGCTTGCCATCAGAGGCTTCCTCAATGGAAAATACAAATGTCGGCCTATCAAGGCACGAGATGACTATTCTTGGAGCATCGTTCCAATAGTTCACCTTGTACATTGAGGATAACGTCGCCAGAGCGTCTGCCATCTGGTTCTCCGCTCTTGGCACGTGATGTAACTCTACACGATCAAATAATGGCAACAGCCTCCTTGCATAGTTCATGTATGGAATTAGATTGGGTTGCCTGGTCTCCCATTCTCCTTTGATTTGATTTACAACTAGCGCTGAATCACCATACACATCTAGGTTCTTGATCCTCAGATCAATAGCTTCTTCCAACCCCATGATGCACGCTTCATACTCCATTTTGTTGTTAGTGCAAGGAAATGTCAACCTGGAAGTGAATGGTATATGAGAACCCTGGGGAGTCGTGATGATGGCCCCAATTCCAATACCATACAAGTTAATAGCACCATCAAATATCATTTACCACTAGGAGCCACACTCAGGACCTTCGTTAGGCAACGGTTCATCATAATCTTTCATCTTCAGATACATGATGTCTTTGTCAGGAAATTCAAATTTCATAGGTTGATAGTCTTCAATCGGCTGTTCGGCGAGATACTCTGAAAGAACACTCCCTTTGATAGCTTTCTGAGAAACATATTGAATGTCGTACTCCGTCAGTACCATCTGCCACTTGGCAATTTTTCCGGAAAGCGCTTGCTTTTCGAAGACGTATTTAATCGGATCCATCTTCGAAATCAGCATGGTTGTATGATTAAGCATATACTGTCTCAAACGTATGGCAGTCCACGCGAGTGCGCAACACGTTTTCTCCAACATCGAGTACCGAGACTCACAATCTGTGAACTTTTTAGTCAGATAGTATATTGCATGCTCTTTTCTTCCAGTCTCGTCATGCTGACCGAGAACACAACCCATACTTTTCTCAAGAACCGTTAGATACATTATCAAGGGTCTTCCAGCGACTGGGGGTATCAGTATTGGAGGTTCCTGCAAATACTCTTTTATCTTATCAAATGCCCTTTGACAATTTTCATTCCAGACGACCGCCTGATCTTTCTTTAGCAACTTGAACATGGGTTCACACGTGGCTGTGAGATAAGATATGAACCGAGCAATGTAGTTCAATCTCCCCAAGAAACCACGAACCTCTTTTTCCATTTTCGGTGCTGGCATATCTTGAATAACTTTTACTTTTGCGGGATCGACCTTGATTCCTTTTTCACTGACAATGAACCCCAGCAGCTTTCCTGACCTGACCCCGAAAGTACATTTGTTAGGGTTTAACCTCAATCTGAATTTCCTCTCCGCATACAGTGACGACGTTGCCACCCACCATGTACTTGAGCTTCTGGTGCAGCGTGGAAGTTACGGCTCCCGCCGAGTGAATCCATGGACGGTCCAGCAAATAGCTATAGGCAGGTTGAATGTCCATAATATAGAATACCACATCAAATACTTCGGGACCCACCTGAATAGGAAACGTCAACTCTCCAAATACAGATCTTCGGGTACCATCAAAAGCTCTCACCACAAGATCACTTGGCGTACACGTTATACCACGAGTATCCAGTTTCATCAGTGCCATCTTCGGAAGCACATTCAAAGACGATCCTGTATCTACCAGCACATGAGATAGGACGGCTCCACGACATTCAATTGAAATATACAACACACAATTATGATTCCTGCCCCTCGGGGTCAAGTCCAAATCCGTGAAACCTAGACCATTTCCTGCGTTGACGTGCGCTACAACCCCTTCAAGTTGGTTAACCGATATCTCTTGCGGCACGTAAGCAGTATTCAATATGCTCAACAACGCCTTACGGTGCGCTTTTGAACATAGCAACAATGACATAATAGATATTTTAGAGGGAGTTTGTTGTAAGTGATCAACTATCTTGTAATCACTCTTTCTTATCAATCTCATGAACTCCTCCGCTTCCTTCTCCGAAGAACTCTTCTCTCCAGCTTGAGAAGTTTCTTCCACCACAGCTTTCTTCCCCTTATCAACTCTGTTAGAAACCACTTCAGGTGATGAGAACACTCTTCCGCTTCGAGTGATTCCCCTAGCTCCAACTAGATTATCCATATAATCAGTCGGTGAATTCCTCAGCTCTTGTTTCTGCCCATTACAATATACCTCCGCTCTGTAATTCCACATAATTGCTTTGGTACTCTCATATGGCACAAGACCAGCTTTGGTGATGATAATGGTTGGCGGCCTCGGCGCAGAAATAGTTATAGTTTTGTATGGAATCGAGATCGTTGCAACCTCATTCCTCTCTTCAACCATTATCTTTTCAGACTTCTTCTCGGCAACCCGGTCAAATTACAGCATTCCATCATTCATCATACCCTGAATACAGCTTTGCACATCCCTCGGGATGACTCAAACATTCAGCACACGATTTATTACAGCCCGAGAATATCCTTCCCTTCAATAACTTTTCCTTCACAAAGCCCAATGGCGTCTTCAAATCATTAACATCAGTTATCAGATTTAAATTTCATCTTCAATGATTGCACTGACTCCGGTTGCCCCATGGTTGGGCATGGGGTTTTGCACGATGTTGGGAGCGTCGTGAGAAAAGTTTATTGCCTTGCTATCCACTAAATCCTGAACTTTGTGTTTAAAAGCCTTGCAGTTATCAATGTTGTGCCCAGGTGCCCCGGAATGGAACTCACAACGAGCGTTCGCATCATAACCGGGCGGAGGTGCACCTGTCAAAGGAGCTAAAGTTCTCTTCTGGATTAGCTGTAGTTGTAGAAAATACTGAAGCAGTTGGGAATAAGGCATCGGAGGTGCGTCAAATTGTCTATTTGCTGTCCGACCCCGATCTTGAAATCTTCTATAACCCTGTTGATTCTGATGTTACTGATGTTGTGGTTTTTGTTGATATTGAGGAACAGCTGGAATTGTGATACTAGCAACCTGCTGCTGGTGTTGACGATAAGATGGAAACTGATTTCTACCTCTACCATGAGAGCTAGACACTACATTAGTCTCACCTTCGCACTTCGTATTACCAAATGCCTTCTTACCTCCTCCTCCAGCTGAGGGCACCTCACCAGATTGGATCTTTTCCAACTTTATATCGTTCTCTACCCTCCTCCTCCAGCTTCTCATAATAGACACCAGGAAAAGTAGCCACGAACATATCAATCAATTCACGCTCCACCATCGGAGGCTGCACTCTCGCTGCAAGTTCGCGCCACCTCTAGGCGTATTCCTTAAAGCATTCACCAGTCTTTTGAGAAAAATTCTGGAGTTGGACCCTGTTAGGAGCAAGGTCACTATTATACTGATAGTGCTTCACGAAGGCTTCAGCTAAGTCTCTCCAACTGCGGATATTAACAAGCTCCAGTCCCATATACCACTCAAGCGAGGGTCCAAACAAGTTGTCTTGAAAGAAATGCATGAGCAATTTTTCGTCATCCGAGTAAGCAGACATTTTGCGGTAATATGTAAATGGACCCTTGGGCAAGTAGTTCCCTTATACTTGTCAAAGTCAGGGACTTTGAACTTCAGCGGAACTTTCAAATCTGGGATCAACCCCAGATTGGCCATGTCTAGCCCCATGGAATTCTGATTTTCAAAAGATCTCATCTTTTCTTCAATCAGCCTAAACCTTTTATCAGCCTCAGACGGTAGTCCAACACCGATATCTCGCATAGAAAATACATCTTCCTTCTGGTCCTCATCCCATTGAGGAACATTGTTGCCATGCATAGCACACACCACTTCAGGGATTCCACCTACATTGCCTCCGCCCGGAGGGATTCCACCTACATCGCCTCCGCCCTGAGGGATAACTGTCGTAGGAATATCGTGAGCATGTGGCGTACCATCACCATGAGGAGAATTAGCAGCAGTTCCTCCGTGAAGCACACCATTATTATCAATACGAGTAATCAATGGTCGGACCAGAGCCCTCAGTTGTTCCTGGCCATTTGCCACACCCTGCATCAGCTCCATAAACTGAGCCATCCTGTCCCTCATCTCCTGCATCTCAGCTTGCACTTGTTCCATAACTCTACGCTGATTCCCTCTTGTGGCGTACCGGTGAGTAGTCTGGCCGTCTGTCCTGAAACAATCTAACAAACCAACAGGGGGTAAGAAAAAATGGTTCCGCTGCACCTGCTATGCAAAATGCAGACATGTATATATTCATTAGGGACGTTTCCCCTCGATTCTAGTTCCTGCGCGAACAACGAGACATAGGAAACCCCATAGCCAAACATAAAGCCAAACACCTCATACATACAAGAAAAGGCCCAACAGGCAATGTACAAGCATATAATTGAGTGTAAAGAATCAACGGAAGGACCTCAACCGATAGGTCTAGTGATGGTCAATACAAACATAAGCAACAAGCTACAAAGGAAAAGAAAGACATCAGGTACGACAAGAAGCACGAAACTCCTTCAACAGCTCCTGTGTTTCAGGATGGTCTGTGTTGCACCCTAAAATTTGCTCAACCTATTTCACCTGGTTTAAGTTTTAATTGCATTATCATTTGCATATTGAATCATGTACATAATCTAATCATTTGCATAACATAGCATAGCAAGGCATCCAACAAGGGATCAAGTGCCATTCTTATCTAAAGAAGCACATCAAGGGTTTTATTCAAGCCTAAGACCATCCAAGTCATCAAGTCATGTTTGAAGCTTTGAGAAGTTTGAGGGTCAACCAGTGGATTTCTCTCCTAATTTGAGGTGTATTGAGGGTCATCAATGGGGGTATGAGCTATGAATTGAGGGTATGGAATGTGTACAAAGCTTATGAAATGCCTAGAGGGTCATATTGAAGATGAGACAAGTCATTGATTCAAGTACAAGAGCCATAGTTGAAGTGCAGTCAACTAGGGTTTCATCTGGGTCAACCCTAGGTCAACTGAGTGATTGAAGCACATCAAGGCTTAATTGGAGGTTGTGGGATTCATGAATGGATATTTTGATACATTTGTGGTGTTGTGCCAAGGATAAATCAAAGAGAATCAAGAGTGGGAGGAGTTGCCAAATTAGGGTTTCAGTGTAAAATCCCCTAATTAAGGCCTATCTTCCAAGCCAGATAACTCAAAATGAAAGTTTCAAATGGATTATTGTCCGACATGAAACTTGTAGATATTCTCAATAGCTTTAATTTGAGTACTAAAAGTCTTCAAGGAGATTTGTGGAACTCAAGTTATGGTTCTTGCAAGTTATGGGTCATCAGAGGACACTGAAATTTATCTATGAAAGTCACTTGACTCCCAAGCAACTTTTGCCCATCAAGGAGTTTTCAAATGGATTCTTGGCCAACATAAGAATTTTAGGGCTTGACCTTAGCTTTAATTTGAGTACTAGAAGTCCTCAAGAAGATTTGTGGAACTCAAGTTATGGTCTTGGCAATCCAGGGGTATTTTGGGTATTGATGATTACAGGTCATTTTTCAACATAGGTCAAAATCTCCATCTTCCAATCCTCAAATGGAAAAATGTTCAACATGAGATGTGTTTAGAATGGTGTTTTTGGGCTAGATAAAAGGTCATGGGTGATTGTAAGGGCTTGTATCACAAAATTGCAAAAATGGCCTAAAATAAGGGTGAATTTTAAATGAACCAAGGATGAAAATTGAGATTTTTTTATCTATAAGTCCAAACCAAGCCATATGACATACCAATTTGATTGGAAAACACATTTTGAAAACAATGACATTGCCACATTTTTTATTTGAGGAGTAATTCAATGACTTCCTTTGTAAAATGGTTACTTACATCATAAGTAACAATTGCAAAACCACTCTTCAAAGCATAACCAAGGCTCTAATGAATCCTAACACATTCAATATGTCATGTGGTGAGAATTTGGATCAGAATGAGGTGCAAATACAAGCCTAGAACTCAGCTGCCATGTGTGAATTTCTCATGACATTTTCAAGAACAAGAGATGTTGAACTTCTCATTAGAGAAGCTCTACAAGTTTCATGTTGGCCAAGAATCCATTTGAAACTTGCATTTTGACTTATCTGGCTTGGAAGATAGGCCTAAATTAGGGGATTTTACACTGAAACCCTAATTTGGCAACTCCTCCCACTCTTGATTCTCTTTGATTTATCCTTGGCACAACACCACACAGCTTTCCAGAAGTTTCTAGAGCTTTCATTCATGTTCTATATAAGATGTAGAAGTGATCTAAGGCACTGGTTGGTGCAAATTGAGAGAGATTGGAGAGATTGAATATTGAGTTTTCCATTTGCAAAACAGAATCGGTTACAACAGTTTGATCCATTTCAATCCATTCTTTTGTGTTCAATAGTTTCCTTTGGTGTTGGTGAGTGATTCCAGATACAATTCAAGGCAAGATTGGTGCAAAATCGTGAGAGAGCATTTTGGATTCATCTCTTGCAAGTCAGAATCGGATTCAAGGATTCAAGAGGTTTCAATCCAATTTGTTGCATACAGAAGCTTGATCATACATCATTGAAGGTATCTGGAAGATCTTGGAGCTTAATTTGAAGGATTGCTTGGTCTGTTTACTCGATTTTTGCAGGTATGTAAACTTCTTTCTATGACTCGATTCATGAAGTTTCCTTAGGTTTTAGATGATGATATTCATTGTAGAACATGGCTAGGTGGATTCTGGTAGCAATTGGCATGATTTAGAGACAAAATTAGGTTGAGCACCATTTCTGTTCATGGATATATCTTGAGGTTTCTTGAGGATTAAACCTTGTTTGATAGTGGATTTTGCTCAGTGTAGCATGGTGATGATTTTAGGCCTCTGAATTTTGAGTTTGGTGATGATTTAGGTTTGAGCACTTTTTGAGTATTTCTTCGTGTTTTGAGGAAGAAGATGATTCAATATCAATGGATAGTATGGTTAAATTCAGTGTGAAAAAGCGAGCCAGATGATGTATTTAGGTTAGGTTTTTGGTGAGGATTAGTGGAGCTGAGGTTTGGAGAAGAATAAGGTTGAAGCTCTGATTCAGCCATGGCATTTTTCCCTCCATCATTTGAAAGGTAGAAGATGACTCCATCACCCTTAGATCTTAGGAGACCTTTGACTGAAACCATCATCCAACGGCCACGAGCGAGTCTGAATTTGTGAAGGAATTGAGAATGATGAAACGCTCCATTTCATTAATGTACTTGGATGGGCTTCAGGATTTTGTTGCTAACCACACCCCAGCCTGGAGGCCCACTTGAAAACACACGTGATTTACTTGCTATTCGTACCAAACTTTTTCCATTTTTCTTTGTTTTTTCATTTTATTTTCTGATTGTATGATGGCCTAGCGCGCTTCCTATACGCACCCCCTCTGAGCCCATTTGGTGTTTTGTATTGATTCTTATTGCTATTTGTCACGCCCATTTAGCATTTTCTTTTATTTTCCTTTTATTTTCATTTGTTTTAGGTTAATTAGAAAATTCATAATAAATTGAAAAAATATTATTTTAGGGTGAGGATTTTTTTCCTTGTTTTCCTTAGGGTTTCTAGAATTTAATAAAACAATAAAAACATTAATTCATGCATTTTATACTTTTTTGGTATATTTTACAATTTTATTGATTTTATTTTGCATTTGCTTGATACCTTATTTTTCTGAATTTAGTATGATTAATTGGTGCATGATTTTTGATTGATTCTTGTGAGGTTGGTTAGGTTAGGGAAGCATGTACCCCTTAGAAATTTTATCACATTTTTGTGAATAAAATTTAGGATAGTTTTGAGTAATGAACTTTAGGGTGTTAAGATTAGGGTTTTACAACATTTAGGTGTAGTTTAGGGCATAGTTTGGAGACTTAGGGTTTGATTTAGACCTTGGGGTTTATATGGGGTATAGGGTACATAGTTAGGTTCCCTTAAAAATTAATATAGGATTTTAGGATGAGTATTACTATTTTATCTGATTTTTTCAAATTGGGTGATATTGGTGTGTCTCCGTCTTGGGATGTTGTTTTGTTTGATGGGTTTTGGGCATTTCAATTGGGTGTTGGGCTTGAGCTTTGCTTGTTGGAGCTCATGAAAACATTGGAGATGAGTGGAGACAAAGGATGGAGCTTGATGCATGAAGATCCTCATCCTTGAAGGTTGCTTTTGAAGACTTAGGAGATAGGAGATATAGGGAGAGCTTTAGATTAGACCGATTTCTTCTTTCAAACATAGAGAGCTTCTTGTGCCTTTATTCCATCCTATGACACAAGGTCCCCCAAAGAAGTTCCATCTCTCCTTAGGAGGGATGTAGAGCAGGTTTGGTTGGGTAGAACCTTGAGGATACCTTTCACTTGCTATGTTAAGATCTTAGTGATTTCCCTGGGTTATCATTAAGCTTTTTAATATTTCAGCTCCATCTATCATTAATTGATCTTCTCCTGAGTGGTGACATTGGAAAAGGGAACTTATTGGAGAATGAAGTGTATTGAAGAGTGGTGAAGATGAAGCTTGTGTCTGTCAAAGCTGGGTATCTGTTGAAGACTAAGGTTTTGCTGCTGATTGAAGCTGCCTATTTGTTGGGGTTCAGTGCTTGATAAAGCTGGAGATTTTTGGAGATAAGGGCTTATCTAAAGCTTGAAGATGGTTGGAGAGTAAAGATGGGAGCTTTCCTGGAGGTGTTATTGTCAACTTTTTTGCTGTTAATCAACTGTAGCTGTCAGAGCTGGTGCTGTTTGAACTGCTTACTAAAGGAGCTGGTGTTGCTGTCAAAGCTGGTGTTGGGTTTTATTTCTTTTTTCTGCATTGTTTGTTGGCTCGTTCAGCTTGCCCCCTTAGGTTTGAAGTAAAGTTGTTTCACTTTTCCTATTGTTTTCCTAGGTTCGAGGTTGAGTGGGACTCCCTTGCCTCGCTTGTACTGCTGCATCTCATGCATTTTACAGCTTACTGCATATATCTGTTTCTTTTCCGTTTATCCCCTAGGATCTCTGATTTCCTCTGTGCAGGAGGGAATTATGACAGACATTAGGTGTTAACCCATGCATGACAACATTAGGGTAGTTTTGATTCCCATTTCCAAACCCTAGGTTTGTAGAATTTCTCTTCTCTCTCAAAACAATTCAAAACACAGTGATAAGGATAATCGATGTCGTACGCTACGAGCCTTAAGCTATTTGAGAGAGGGTTGCCGGAGGGTCACTCTTCAGTAATCTGACTGCTTAGTGTGTTACCCTTAGGGTGACATACGACGTAGTCACTCTCAAATCATAGTCTCTAGTGCGTCAGAGATTGCAAGCATCATAAAAAAAACAGTTCTTGCGTAAAAGACTGAAAACAAACATCAAAGTGTCATTTTTGTCCGCTTGGACCCATAATCAGGAGAAAACCTTTTCAGAAAGATAAAAAACAGTTAGACAAGTCTGTGTCTTCCATAGCCCGAACTACGTTTGCTCTGATCTTTCATGCCGTATGAAAGTACGTAGGCATAGGATACCATATCCTAGCAAGCAACCTTCCCCTCCTTTCCTGTAGGTAGGCGAACTACGTTGACTCTGATTTCTCATTCCAGAAGGGAATACGTAGGCATAAAGTGCGATACTTTTCCGAGTCATTTGATTTTCTTTTAACCCCTGACCTGTAGAATAGATAGAATAACAATCCGTACTAGAAAATAAGCATGGATCCCGTCGAGTACGACGGACGTGAGGGGTGCTAATACCTTCCCCTTGCGTAACCGACTCCCGAATTCAGGATTTGGTTGCGATGACCATTCCTTTCCAGTCTTAGCGTTAGGTTTACTTCGAGCGTTTCCTTTCCCCTCTTTGGGATAAATAACGCGCGGTGGCGACTCTTCTGTTCAGCCGGCGCCGATTTTCGCAGTAGCGACAGCTGGTGACTCTGCTGGGGACAGGAATATCCCCTATGCGAGTCAATCCTAGCGCTTGTTTTCCCATCGTGGGTGTTGTATTAGATTTACTTTTCTGTCTTTACTTTCCGCAGTTTATTATCAGCTTTATATTGTTATTGCTGTTAGGGGAAAGGGGTGATTTGCTGAGAGATAAGTCGGACCTGGGCTTGAGGTTACACATAGACTTAGAAGTAGAGAGTAGTGGTTAGCCTGCTTTCTTAGCTCGCACCAGCTAGCCGCGAAATTTACGCTCGGACGAGATTCTCTTTGATGCTTCTTGCCTGGCCCTTAGGGCTCGACAAGTTGTCTGACTCGAGGATTATCGACTCTGGGGACCTATCAATTGGGATTCAACTAAGTGAGGCCGCTTCAAGGGATGATGATGCCACACCTTCTGGGTATCGTATCATCGCTCTTGAAAGTCTGTGACGTTGAACCCGCATAGGATGCCGTACCTCGTCTGCGAGTTAAGTACACACCTGTGAGGGGTAGGTGGGGATGTTTGCAGGAAACCTTTAGCCTCAGAACACCTGGTTTATCTCTGTCAGTGAGATATGGTTACAAGGTTCATTTGAGTGGTTGGTTTGATATGAGGACTTAATGGTTCTCAGGCTTCAGTACAGAGCAGCACAGTTCACTAGCATTGCACTTGGTCCCTTGTTTGCATATGCATGTGCATTTTCATTTCATTAACATGTATTTATGTTGCAGGTGATCATTCCCCTCTGATTCTAGTACGTCTTCTAGCCAGACATGGAGTCCCTAAAGAAGACAGTTGCTTACCGGTTGCATTCGCCAGATATCAGTTCTTTGCTGGGAGTAATTGCTCTAGCCGATGAGAGAGTGAGGGCTGAGTTCAGAGTATCCTATAGGAGATTGCTTAGTTTGTTATACAGACCTTCTGCATTTGAGACGACTGGGGTGTATACTTTGATGCAGTTTTATGAGCCACAGCTGAGATGTTTCTTATTTCCCGACTATATTCTGGCACCCACTTTGGAGGAGTATTCTGCTATGTTGGGAGTCCCTGTGTTAGACCAGATGCCCTTCATACATGTTGATGCTGAGCCTGAGTTAGCTACACTTGCTGAGGTTGTCAGTTTAGACGCTTCTGAGTTCCCTAGAGGTTTGGTCAAGCTGAACGGAGCTTATGGTTTTCATCTGTCTATCCTGGTTGAGAAGGCTACACAATGCGCGAAGAGTGGATGTTGGGTTGCCTTCAGTGCCATTCTAGCTGTCTGCATCTACGGGATTGTCTTGTTTCCTAATGTGCCAGATTTTGTCGACTCAGATGCCTTCTTGATTCTTGCCTCGAAGAATCCAGTTCCTACTCTCTTGGGCGATGTTTATCATTCTATCCACTACAAGAATGAGAAACGTCGTGGCAAGAATGTTTCCTGCTGTCTTCCTCTCTTGTACAGGTGGTTCCAAGGGCATCTTCCGAAGACATGGCCTTTTGTTGATGCTGTGGATACCGTGGATTGGTCTTCCCGGTTGATGGGGTTGTCTGCTGAGAACATCATTTGGTTTGATCGGAGCATGCTTGGCACAGATATTATATATAGTTGCAGCAACTTTCCGAATGTCCCGTTGATTGGACGGAAAGGCTGTATCAACTATAACCCTTCATTGTTGGTAAGGCAGTTCAGTTATGCTTTGAGGGATGCTCCTATTGATAAGGAGATACAGGAATCTCTGTATCTCACAGGCTTATTAGACACGGCTGTTTTGACCAGATTGAGACATGCATGGGCTAACGTCCATAGGAGAGGGAAAGCTTTGCTCGGTAAGAGCAACAGCAAGGCTTATGACCCTTATTTAGCTTGGATCCGCGAGAGAGCTAGTATGTCCTTGATGCCTTATCCTGCTGCGGAACCCCTGTATCTTCCAATGATTGAGGTACCTACTTCGGAAGAAAGTGAGAAGTATAACAAATTGTTGGCTGAAAATGAAGAATTGAAGAAAGCCAATGATGAGTTAGAGAAAGAGATCTTCCAGTTACGTCGTGAGAAGAATGAAGCTACCTTCACTGTGAGGGAACAAACTGAATTGATTAACAGGTTGGGTTCAGAACTGACGGAAGAGACCAATAAGAAAGAAAAAGTGGGGATAGCCTTGAACGGTGTCAGCAAGGTGCTTACTTCCAAGAAGGAACTTTTAAGAAAAGCTTACACCCGCCTCAGCAAGTGGGAAGCATTGTGGAATACCACGCTCGCCAAGCGGAAGGAGCGGGAAGACAAACTGAAGCTGCAGATTGCCACACTAGAGGCACAGATTAGAGCCCAGGACGCAAAGATTGCCGAAGAGACATCACTTAGGAGCGCTGTTGAGCTTAAAGTAAGTAGCCCTGACGAGAAGCCGAGAGGTTATGAAGTGAAGGACGGTTCCAAGAGGTACAGACTTGACAAGAGTTCTGGCGAAGGAACCTGCCAGGACGATGCCAAAAAGCTGAGATCCACTACCGAGCGGCATGCCTTACTGATACAGGAGTTGATCTCCCGATTGGGGCATTCGGAGACGTTGAGGATATTGGAAGACGTCAGAGCACGCCATTTGGCCTGATTTATCTTTGCCTTGCTTTTATGTGTACTTGTACTTTGACCATCGCCAGGCTTGTTGGTCGAGGTCTCTTCAGTTGTACTCTTGTACTCAGCCTCTCGGCATTTGCTTATATATGAGGGTTTTTCTGATTTCTTGCTTGATGGGGACTCCATTGTCGTGATGGCCTTCTCTCCGAAACTAGAATCGAGGGGGGGATATAACCTGTAGCATATTTACACAATTGAATCTGCATTCATATTGCATGACCGGTATTCTTAAACCTGTATCTTATTTCCTGCATCTTCAGGTTTTTCAGGATTGACGAACAAAGAGTTCACCGCTACTCAACCCGAAACAAATGCAAGAGAATCATGGATCAAGTCCAAGTGGAGATGCAGGAAATTCGCGAGAAGTTAAATTTGTTCATGCAAGCAATGGAGAACATTGTTAAGGGCCAGGAGAGCATCCAAACTTTGGTACAACCGCTGCTGACGCGGGCTAATGGGAATGGAAACAATGACCACAACTCGGCGCACGTGGAAACTATCCCGGAGGATGGGCCCCTACGCCTGTGGTTCCACCTGTAGTGACCCCACCTGTTGTGGTTGTGAACGAGGGCGTTGGCGCTGGCAATGGTAACACAGGGAATGGAAATGAGACTGTTGTTAACAATGTTGGATTTGGGGACGCCAACCAAGGCGGTGGTAACAACAACGGTGGTAATGGTTTTGGCAACAATGGTTTCGGCTACAATGATCAGGGATTTGATTACGTCAATCAGGACAGGAAATTCGGCTTCAACACTCAGGGTTTCGGGTATGACGGTTTTGGTAACACTAACCAGGGGTATGGTGGATTGGGTAATATGAATGGTGCTGGGGTGATTCCTGGCAACACTGGGTTTGGACCTGTCAGAGTCAACCGGGGTTTCGGAAACGGGGGACGAGGTCCCATGATCAATCAGCAAGGGTTTGGTCGCAACACTGGTTACGACGGGTATGGAAATGGAAATGTGAATTGGGGCGAAGACTGCCAGGAGGACGCCTTTTCTGGAAGAGGCATGGGATTTGAAGGACATGTTGATCCTGTGCAGAGGATCAAGATGCTTGAAGAACAGATGAAGGGGGTAGTGAATCAGAACTCCATCGGCTTGGATATGACTACAATGGGCTTGGTACCAGGGCTGAGGGTGTCGTTGAAATTCAAGGCTCCCACTTTTGACAAGTACAAGGGGGACACCTGCCCTAAAGTCCATATACGCTCTTACTACAGAAGGATGTCCGCATATTCAGATGATGAAAGGATGCTATGCATTTCTTTCAGGACAACTTGTCAGGACCTTCACTTGAATGGTATATGGGGCTGGAGCCCACGCAGATCAAAACCTGGAAGCAGTTGGCTGATGCTTTCGTGACACATTACAAATACAACAGCGATCTGGCGCCGAACCGGGTCCAATTGCAGGGTTTGTCACAGAAGAGCGGTGAAAGCTTTAAAGAGTATGCGCAAAGGTGGCGTGATATGGCAGCAAGGGTGCATCCTCCTTTAATTGAAAGGGAGATGAATGATATGTTCATTGGGACATTCACGGGGGTGTTCTACGAAAAATTGTTTAGTGTGTCATTGAGCAGTTTCTCAGACTTGATTCTTATGGGGGAGATGATTGAAAACGGGATTAAAGTTGGAAGGTTCCAAGCAGGTGAGTCAACTTCAACAGGAGGTGCCAGAAAAGCATTTGGTGGTAGACGACAGGGTGATTCTAGTGCCGTGTTTGGTGGCAGGGGCAGGGGAAGAGGAATACATCAGTATGTTCAGCCGCAACAGATAGCTAGCGTCACTATCCCGCTTCCTCAGCAGAGGCAGCCACAACAACAACAACCGCAGCAACAGCAAGGAAAAAATCCTGGCCAGAGAAGGTTACAGAATGGGAGAGCGAAAAGAGTGTTCGACGCACCTCCTTCCACGTATGCAAAACTCCTCCTGACCCTGCCAGGGTTGAACTTGGTTGAAAAGAAGACTTTGGCACCGCCTACAGGGGCAGTACTTCCTTACGGATATGATGCCAACAAGCATTGCGAATTCCATTCCGGGGCGCCCGGGCATGATATAGAAGCTTATCAGGCATTTAAACACAAAGTTCAGGATTTATTGGATAGCAAAGCTATTAACTTTGGACAGGCGGGTCCAAATATCGTACAACAGCCTATGCCCAATCATGGGGCAAATGCCATCTTGACAAAGGAGAATTTGAATCTAGTGATGGATGTCAATGAGCTGAAGACACCGTTGGGTGAGATTAAAAGCAGGTTGCTAAAAGGGGGTGTATTCCCGGGGTGTGATGAATTTTGCTTGGATTGTTGGATCCAGCCAGAGGGTTGTAATGAGTTGAAGCAGGGCATTCAGGCTATGATGGATAAGGGTACCTTGAAATTTGATAGAACCGCGGCTGAAAAGCCTGTAGAAGCATTGTGTGATGAGCAGAACGATGTTGCGACAGTGACGATTCCGAGGAAAACAATAACGATAACGGCGCCCGCCAGGCGGTCGACGATCACAATTACTAAAGCAGGACCGGTTCCTTTTGAGAGTACTAAAGCAGTGCCGTGGACTTATGGATTGGAGGTATATTGTGATGGTGAGAAAATTGAAGTCAATGGACAACCAGCTGGGGTTGTAGATAATGTTGTCGGAACAGGGGGTATGACCAGAAGCGGAAGAATCTTCACGTCACCCGAGGTAGAGGCGGAAAGATTAGCCAAAGGTAAAGCCAAGGTAGTTGAGGGTGGTCCTTCTCAGTCGAATGAAAAGGAAACGTCACTTAAGGATGTGGAGGAGTTTATGAAGCTCATTCGTAAAAGTGATTATAAAATCGTTGAGCATCTCCAGCAAACGCCGTCAAAAATTTCCATCCTATCCTTGCTGTTATGTTCCGAGGCCCATCAGAATGCTTTGCTGAAGATTCTAGACACGTCGTTCGTTCCTCAAGAAGTTTCTGTTAATCAGTTAGAAGGGGTGATGGCGCATGTCAATGCGGGGTACAGTTTGGGCTTCACAGACTTTGATTTGACTCCGAGAGGGCGAGAGCACAATATGGCATTACATGTGTCAGTAGAATGTCGGGGCACGGTCATGTCCCATGTTTTAGTAGACACTGGATCTTCCCTGAATGTGCTACCGAAGAAAGCCATGATGAAGTTGGATATTAGGGGGATTATCTGCACGCCCAATGACTTAGTGGTGAGAGCGTTCGATGGAACGAGGAGGTCGGTTTTCGCATCGATAACATTACCGTTGCAGGTAGGGCCTGAAATATTTGAAACTGAGTTCTATATAATGGACATCCAGCCAGCGTATAGTTGTCTTCTGGGGCGCCCATGGATCCATGCTGTCGGGGCAGTCACATCCACGTTACACCAAAAGCTGAAGTATATGGTTGGGGATAGTGTCGTCACTGTTTGTGGAGAGGAAGATATTCTGGTTAGCCATTTGTCTTCGTTCAAATATGTGGAGGTCGACGGCTAAATACACGAAACACCCTGCCAAGCCTTCGAGGGGTTGCGAGTTAAAGACAAAGCTCCGGTGCCAAGTAAGATATCAGATGTGGCGGTGTCATCATACAAAGAGGCTCAGGCTCTAGTGCAGGTAGGCAAAACCAAGGGCTGGGGTCAGGTGTTGGAGATTCCCGTGAAGAATGATAGGTTCGGGCTTGGATATCATCCTTCGTCATTAGCATCCTCTTCAGGAGCACCCAAGTTCAGAGGGCCGATAACGATTACGCCAAGCGGGGTGAGCTTTGAGACCATCAATGATGTTTCCGATGCTGAAGACGGAGATAGCGACTGTGATATGGACGCGTGGATCAAGCCAAGCGTGCCAGGACAAAGTCTCTGCAATTGGTCTATCCGAGAAACTGTTCCTGTGACAACTAAACAGTAATGATTTGTTTTCTTAATTGTTGAATAATCATGTGTCCTACCCGGGGCATAGCAATTTTGCTTAGGGTCATTTGGTTATGTGTATTACATTGTTTAATCATGAAATAAAGGCGTTTTTCATATACGGATATTGTGATCCCTGTTTTTCCTGTTTTTATCTTTTACAATAAAATGGCAACGGGGTTATTTGCTTTGTATGCGTTTTGAAGCATTTAACCATTCCCTTTGCAGGATTACTATTTCAGATGACATCTATGAACCGCCTATGACTCACTTCGACTTCGAGCACCCGGTATTTCAGGCTGAGGAAGAGATTGTTGAAGATGGCGACGTACCAGAAGAGTTGACCTGGTTATTGAAACAAGAAGAAAGAATCATTCTGCCTCATGAAGAAGTCATCGAGATTATCAATTTGGGGTCGGAAGAGGTTGTGAAAAACATCCGTATAGGGGCTGCGCTGCAGAGCGACATCAAGCAAAGGTTTGTTGAGATGCTCAAAGAGTACAGTGATATATTTGCTTGGTCGTACAAGGATATGCCTGGGTTGGATACGGATATGGTTGTTCACCGTCTGCCACTGCAAGAGGAATGTCCGCCTATTAAGCAGAAACTCCGAAGAACTAGGCCGGACATGGCTGTGAAGATCAAGGAGGAAGTTCAAAAACAGTGGGATGCTGGTTTCCTAGCTGTTACAAAATATCCCTCATGGGTCGCTAATATTGTGCCAGTGCCGAAGAAAGACGGTAAAGTGTGAATGTGTGTAGACTACCGTGATTTGAACAAAGCGAGCCCGAAAGATGATTTTCCACTTCCTCACATTGATGTGCTGGTTGATAACACTGCTCAGTTCTCTGTATTCTCCTTCATGGATGGCTTCTCAGGCTATAATCAGATCAAAATGGCGCTAGAAGACATGGAGAAGACTACCTTCATTACTCCTTGGGGAATATTTTGTTACAAAGTGATGCCCTTCGGACTAAAGAACGCTGGGGCAACATATCAACGTGCTATGACGACTCTCTTTCATGACATGATGCATAAAGAGATCGAGGTTTATGTTGATGATATGATTGCCAAATCCCAGACAGAGGAGGAGCATTTGGTTAATCTGCTGAAACTGTTCAAGAGACTTAGGAAGTTCAGGTTGAGACTGAACCCTAACAAGTGCACCTTCGGGGGTGAGATCGGGTAAACTGCTGGGGTTTATTGTGAGCGAAAAAGGAATAGAGGTTGATCCTGCAAAGATAAAAGCAATACAAGAAATGCCGAGGCCTAAAACAGAAAAAGAAGTGCGTGGATTTTTAGGGAGGTTGAACTATATCGCCCGGTTCATATCTCACCTAACTGCGACATGCGAGCCGTTATTCAAGTTGTTGAAAAAGGACCAGGTTGTGACTTGGAATGAAAATTGTCAAAAGGCGCTCGACAAGATAAAAGAATACTTGCAAGAACCTCTTGTTTTGATACCCCCAGTGGCCAAGAGACCGTTGATTATGTATTTGACGGTTCTTGAGGAAAGTATGGGTTGTGTTCTCGGTCAACACGACGAGACAGGACGTAAAGAGCATGCGATCTACTATTTGAGTAAGAAGTTTACCGACTGTGAGTCCAGATACTCAATGCTCGAAAAAACGTGTTGTGCGCTAGCCTGGGCCGCCAAACGTTTGAGGCAATACATGCTGAATCATACAACCCTGTTAATTTCAAAGATGGATCCAATCAAATACGTGTTTGAGAAGCAAGCACTCTCCGGAAGAATTTCCCGATGGCAGATGGTGTTAACCGAATACGACATTCAGTATGTCTCACAAAAGGCTATTTAAGGGTAGCGTTTTGTCAGAGTACCTTGCGGAGCAGTCTGTTGAGGACTACCAGTCGATGAGGTTTGATTTTCCTGACGAGGATATCATGTACCTGAAGATGAAAGATTGTGAAGAACCATTGTCGGACGAAGGACCAGAGTTGGGTTCCAAATGGCAGTTGATATTTGACGGAGCTGTGAATTCCTATGGTAGCGGAATAGGGGCAATTATCACTACTCCTCAGGGGTCGCACATCCCCTTTACTGCCCGATTGACTTTTCCTGTTACCAATAATGAGGCTGAATATGAGGCTTGCATCATGGGTCTAGAGGAAGCTATTGATTTGCAAATCAAACATCTGGACGTATACGGAGACTCAGCTCTAATGGTGAATCAGATTAAAGGAGAATGGGAGACACGACAGCCTAATTTGATACCATATATGAACTATGCAAGGAGATTGTTGCCTTTCTTTGACAAGGTGGAATTGCATCATGTGCCGCGAGCAGAAAATCAAATGGCTGACGCCCTGGCGACATTGTCCTTGATGTATAAAGTTAACTTCTGGAACGAGGCTCCCCGGATTGTTATCTCTCGGCTCGATAGGCCTGCATTCATATTTTCCATTGACGAGGCTCCCGATGATCAACCCTGGTACTTTGACATCCAGAATTTCCTGAAGAACAAGGAGTATCCGGCTGGGGCATCTAGTCGAGATCAGAAGACTCTCAGGAGATTGGCTGGAAATTTCTATCTGAACCCGGACAGCGTCCTATACAAAAGAAACCACGACTTGGTGTTGCTACGCTGTGTAGATGAGAAAGAAGCAAAGTTTCTCATGGAAGAGATACATGAGGGTACGTTTGGTACACATGCTGGTGGGCATGCTATGTCGAGAAAATTACTGCGGGCAGGTTATTACTGGCTAACTATGGAAACAGACTGTTTCAAGTTTGCAAAGAGGTGTCATAAATGCCAAATTTATGCGGATAAAGTCCATGTACCCCCAAGTCCTCTGAATGTGATGTCATCACCGTGGTCGTTCTCGATGTGGGGAATTGATATGATCGGGAAGATTGAGCCTACGGCATCCAACGGACGCCGGTTCATTTTGGTGGCAATTGATTACTTCACCAAATGGGTGGAAGCAGCATCATATGCCAATGTCACCAAGCAAGTGGTCGCCAGATTTATCAAACGAGATATTATCTGCAGATATAGAATCCCTGAGCAGATTATCACCAAAAACGGTTCGAATTTAAATAACAAGATGATGAAAGAGCTGTGCCAGAATTTTAAGATTGAACATCACAACTCTTCTCCTTACCGACCCAAGATGAATGGCGATGTTGAAGCGGCCAATAAGAACATAAAGAAGATTGTTCAGAAGATGGTTGTAACGTACAAGGACTGGCACGAGATGCTACCTTTCGCTTTGCACGGTTATCGTACGACGGTACGCACATCAACCGGGGCAACCCCTTTTTCATTGGTATACGGAATGGAGGCAGTATTACCGTTGGAGGTTGAGATTCCTTCCTTGAGGGTTTTACGAGATGTCCAACGGGACGAGGCAGAATGGGTTAAAGATAGACTGAATCAGCTCAATTTAATGGATGAGAAGAGGCTAGCTTCTCTAGCATACGGTCGGCTGTATCAGAGTCGGATGAAGAAAGCTTACGATAAGAAGATACACCCTCGAAGCTTTCAGACGGGCGACCTTGTGCTGAAGAGGATTCTCCCGCCACAAACAGATCACAGGGGCAAGTGGACCCCTAATTACGAAGGGCCCTACATTGTCAGTAAAGTCTGCTCTGGAGGAGCCTTGCTACTATCTACCATGGATGGTGAAGACTTTACGTCTCCTGTGAATTCGGACGCAGTTAAAAAATACTTTGCTTGAAAGTGACCCGCTGGACAGTAAAAAGAGAGTCCAGTCAAAAATAGGGCATCCTGGCGAACCATAAAAAATGAATAAGAAGGTTCGGGCAAAAGTTAGGGATAAAATTGAAAAGATGTACACCCGCGAAGTCGAAAACCTGCATTGGGCGACTTCGGCAAAAAAGGGTATCCCGGTGAATTGAAAACCCACAAAGGGCGATTCACGCAAAAGTTAGGGATTGAAAAAGCAAATGACTGCGGTCCGGATCTGATACAACATTGCTCAGTGGTTTGGGAGTACCTGAGGGTTCGTTTATCCGACACAATCTCTTCCGAAAATTGAATACCGGGAAAGCGCCAGAGTCAGGCGAGTCATAGGAGGAGCAGCTCGTGATGTTTGTCTGCACCACGTTGCCGACATGTATACAAATGTGTGTGTGCGTAACTTCCTCTTTTCAGGAGTTGCATCCGGTGTACAAAACTTTGCCTATTCAGAGGCCTGTTATTAATAAAACATATTATTCAGTATTTGATGTTTGCGCTTTACTGTTTTGTATGTGGAAAACGCTAATGTTCCAATGAACTTGCATGTGCATAACTTTGCTGGCCCTTGCCAATAATTGCTAAAACTTCGAATTGACTGAAGTAATGTCGCGGATACTAACCCAAATGGATTTGGTTGTATATATTTGTTTTGTCTCGGTTGTGTTTTGCAGGGTTCTCGCCCTTGAAGCGGACAATCAGAAACTTGTGGCCCCAGCCAGAGGCTCATGGTCAAAGACTCGACTTTGTTTAACGCTAATCCCCATGCAGGTCGCACCTCATCCCCAGAGGTTGAGACGATGGTTATCCCTTACCGAAGGAAGGATTATTTTCCCCAGAAGAGTATCCTCATGGATGTTGTCTACAGGACATCCCCAACAAGTCGAGATCAGGGTCCCATGCAAAGGTTATACTCCCTAGAGAGTCGAAGATTTGCGCATTCAATCCCCAGCTGGGAGGATTTCCATGGCGCATAACCAAGGTAGTCAGTTCAGAAGGATTATCCCAACGAGGATGGTTGTCTTTCTCCCCGCAGGTCGCCATGCCTTCGTCAGGCTGATTACCCCCAGCGGAGTGGTAGTTCCGAGTTCGTAAACTGTACCCAGACAGTTGTCTCCCAGAAAGGGTTGCTTACTCCCCAGTTGAGCTAGTCTTCCCAGCAGGTTATTCTTTCCTCCCAGTGGAAATCGATGTGTAATTTTCCCCCGGCAGAGTTGGTTGTATTTCCAGCATTTATTTTGCTAGAATATTTTGTGATATCCGTTCATCCCCAACAGGGTGGTATTTGTCCTCAACAGCCGTGTTGAAGCAAGCTTGTCAGAGCTTCCCCAGGAACCTGCATTTACATTTGCATACATTATCATGTTTGCATCTACCCAAAAACGCGTAGCATTTCCATGCAGTATGGAGCATTGTGTTATTGCCAAACATACGCATTTTGAAACATAAATCAGGTTGGTTAACCTTTTGCTTTTCAGGTGTGTTTCTCAACAGGAGTATGGGGTTCTATCTCAGATCTATTTCCAGATATTTGAAGTCTCGCCGTGAGACATGTGATGATACAGTTCTTGTTATTAATCCCCCACAAAGTTACTGGCTGAAGTTTCTCTTATCCGACCAACGGAGGGTTTTGTTCAGGTTTGCTGTTGCGGCAGCATTTCAGGGTTTCATAAATCAAAATTTTAGAAGTGGTCACTTATTGACAGAATGGGTGTCAGGCAATTACTTTCAGAATATCCCCAGTGGAGTTAGCTACTACCGCGAACAGGCTAGGAAGCTATATCCAAGATGTGTTTTCCCGTATGAATCAGGCGAAAGAACTTTCCTGTATGTACCAGGCAGATGTGTTGTGTTTTCCCGTAAGAATCAGGCGGAAGAACTTTCCTGTAAGTATCAGGCAGATGTGTTATCTTTTCCCGTAAGAATCAGGCAGAAGAACTTTCCTGTATGTATCAGGCAGATGTGTTATCTTTTCCTGTAAGAATCAGGCGGAAGAACTTTCCTGTAAGTATCAGGCAAATGTGTTATCTTTTCCCGTAAGAATCAGGCGGAAGAACTTTCCTGTATGTATCAGGCAGATGTGTTATCTTTTCCCGTAAGAATCAGGCGGAAGAACTTTCCTGTATGTATCAGGCAGATGTGTTATCTTTTCCCGTAAGAATCAGGCGGAAGAACTTTCCTGTATGTATCAGGCAGATGTGTTATCTTTTCCCGTAAGAATCAGGCGGAAGAACTTTCATGTATGTATCAGGCAGATGTGTTATTTTTTCCCGTGAGAATCAGGCGGAAGAACTTTCCTGTATGAACCAGGAAGACGTGTTATAAGTTTCCCGTATGAAGCAGGCGGATGAACTTTCCTGTAAGTATCAGGCAGATGTGTTGTATTTTCCCGTATGAAACAGGCGGATGAATTTTCCGGTATCCAGATGGATGATGCTCCCGTGATAGACAGCGTATGTGAGTTGTGTTCTGAGATTTGACAAAAGTATTTTCCCCAACGAAGTCGCCGTGATTTCCTCGTGTTACTATCCCCAGTAGAGTCCTCTTCAAAGTCGTTTGTAGGTTGGGACCAACGGAATTAGCTACTGTAGAGGTGGGTAGAGAAACAGTATTCAGATGTGCTTTCCCGTATGAAGCAGGCGGGTGGACTTTCCTGTGATAAGGAAGATGACTTTTCCCGCATGAAGTAGACGGATGGGGTTTCATGTGTATAGGCAGATGATTTGCCTGTATGGATAGGCAGAAGAGTTCCTTGTGATTAGACGGAAATGTTTCCTCAGCAAAGTCGTCGGGATTTTTTTGTTGACAGGCTATCACGTCCTAACATGGACAAAGTTCTATCCCCGCGGTGATAGAGTCTTTTTTCGGGCTGATAAAAATAACTTCCAACACGGTCGCTAATTGATCAGTTTGCTGCCGTAACAACCGGATCCAGTCAGCAGATGTTGTTTTCCCAGCAGTTTGTGCAGTTTATTTCTGCGGTTGGCAAATTTCCGGGTTCTTAGTATTCAACCGTCTCGTACCTTGATTGTTTGAAGGTCGTTCGCTCTCCACCCAGTCGGGTCCAAGCTGTTTTAATAGGGGCAGCTGTTGCACCCTAAAATTTGCTTAACCTATTTCACCTGGTTTAAGTTTTAATTGCATTATCATTTGCATATTAAATCATGTACATAATCTAATCATTTGCATAGCATAGCATAGCATAGCAAGGCATCCAACAAGGGATCAAGTGCCATTCTTATATAAAGAAGCACATCAAGGGTTTTATTCAAGCCTAAGACCATCCAAGTCATCAAGTCATGTTTGAAGCTTTGAGAAGTTTGAGGGTCAACCAGTGGACTTCTCTCCTAATTTGAGGTGTATTGAGGGTCATCAATGGGGGTATGAGCTATGAATTGAGGGTATGGAATGTGTAAAAATCTTATGAAATGCCTAGAGGGTCATATTGAAGATGAGACAAGTCATTGATTCAAGTACAAGAGCCATAGTTGAAGTGCAGTCAACTAGGGTTTCATCTGGGTCAACCCTAGGTCAACTGAGTGATTGAAGAGCATCAAGGCTTAATTGGAGGTTGTGGGATTCACGAATGGATATGTTGATACACGTGTGGTGTTGTGCCAAGGATAAATCAAAGAGAATCAAGAGTGGGAGGAGTTGCCAAATTAGGGTTTCAGTGTAAAATCCCCTAATTTAGGCCTATCTTCCAAGCCAGATAAGTCAAAATGAAAGTTTCAAATGGATTCTTGGCCAACATGAAACTTTTAGAGCTTCTCAATAGCTTTAATTTGAGTACTAAAAGTCTTCAAGGAGATTTGTGGAACTCAATTTATGGTTCTTGCAAGTTATGGGTCATCAGAGGACACTGAAATTTATCTGTGAAAGTCACTTGACTCCCAAGCAACTTTTGCCCATCAAGGAGTTTTCAAATGGATTCTTGGACAACATAAGAATTTTAGGGCTTGACCTTAGATTTAATTTTAGTACTATAAGTCCTCAAGAAGATTTGTGGAACTCAAGTTATGGTCTTGGCAATCCAGGGGTATTTTGGGTATTGATGATTACAGGTCATTTTTCAACATAGGTCAAAATCTCCATCTTCCACTCCTCAAATGGAAAAATGTTCAACATGAGATGTGTTTAGAATGGTGTTTTTGGGCTAGATAAGAGGTCATGGGTGATTGGAAGGGCTTGTATCACAAAATTGCAAAAATGGCCTAAAATAAGGGTGAATTTTAAATGAACCAAGGATGAAAATTGGGATTTTTTATCTATAAGTCCAAACCAAGCCATATGACATACCAATTTGATTGGAAAACAAATTTTGAAAACAATGACATTTCCACATTTTTGAGTTTAGGAGTAATTCAATGACTTCCTTTGTAAAATGGTTACTTACATCATAAGTAACAATTGCAAAACCACTCTTCAAAGCATAACCAAGGCTCTAATGAATCCTAACACATTCAATATGTCATGTGGTGAGAATTTGGACCAGAATGAGGTGCAAATACAAGCCTAGAACTCAGCTGCCATGTGTGAATTTCTCATGACATTTTCAAGAGCAAGAGATGTTGAACTTCTCATTAGAGCTTTCCAGAAGTTTCTAGAGCTTTCATTCATGTTCTATATAAGATGTAGAAGTGATCTAAGGCACTGGTTGGTGCAGATTGAGAGAGATTGGAGAGATTGAATATTGAGTTTTCCATTTGCAAAACAGAATCGGTTACAACAGTTTAATCCATTTCAATCCATTCTTTTGTGTTCAATAGTTTCCTTTGGTGTTGGTGAGTGATTCCAGATACAATTCAAGGCAAGATTGGTGCAAAATCGTGAGAGAGCATTTTGGATTCATCTCTTGCAAGTCAGAATCGGATTCAAGGATTCAAGAGGTTTCAATCCAATTTGTTGCATACAGAAGCTTGATCATACATCATTGAAGGTATCTAGAAGATCTTGGAGCTTAATTTGAAGGATTGCTTGGTCTGTTCACTCGATTTTTGCAGGTATGTAAACTTCTTTCTATGGCTCGATTCATGAAGTTTCCTTAGGTTTTAGATGATGATATTCATTGTAGAACATGGCTAGGTGGATTATGGTAGCAATTGGCATGATTTAGAGACAAAATTAGGTTGAGCACCATTTTTGTTCATGGATATATCTTGAGGTTTCTTGAGGATTAAACCTTGTTTGATAGTGGATTTTGCTCAGTGTAGCATGGTGATGATTTTAGGCCTCTCAATTTTGAGTTTGGTGATGATTTAGGTTTGAGCACTTTCTGAGTATTTCTTCGTGTTTTGAGGAAGAAGATGATTCAATGTCAATGGATAGTATGCTTGAATTCAGTGTGAAAAAGCGATCCAGATGATGTATTTAGGTTAGGGTTTTGGTGAGGATTAGTGGAGATGAGGTTTGGAGAAGAATAAGGTTGAAGCTCTGATTCAGCCATGGCATTTTTCCCTCCATCATTTGAAAGGTAGAAGATGACTCCATCACCCTTAGATCTTAGGAGACCTTTGACTGAAACCATCATCCAACGGCCACGAGCGAGTCTGAATTTGTGAAGGAATTGAGAATGATGAAACGCTCCGTTTCATTAATGTACTTGGATGGGCTTCAGGATTTTGTTGCTAACCACACCCCAGCCTGGAGGCCCACTTGAAAACACACGTGATTTACTTGCTATTCGTACCAAACTTTTTCCATTTTTCTTTGTTTTTTCATTTTATTTTCTGATTGTATGATGGGCCTAGCGCGCTTCCTATACGCACCCCCCTCTGAGCCCATTTGGTGTTTTGTATTGATTCTGATTGCTATTTGTCACGCCCATTTACCATTTTCTTTTATTTTCCTTTTATTTTCATTTATTTTAGGTTAATTAGAAAATTCATAATAAATTGAAAAAAGATTATTTTAGGGTGAGGATTTTTTCCTTGTTTTCCTTAAGGTTTCTAGAATTTAATAAAACAATAAAAACATTAATTCATACATTTTATATTTTTTGGTATATTTTACAATTTTATTGATTTTATTTTGCATTTGCTTGATACCTTATTTTTATGAATTTAGTATGATCAATTGGTGCATGATTTTTGATTGATTCTTGTGAGGTTGATTAGGTTAGGGTAGCATGTACCCCTTAGAAATTTTATCACATTTTTGTGAATAAAATTTAGGATAGTTTTGAGTAATGAACTTTAGGGTTTTACAACATTTAGGTGTAGTTTAGGGCATAGTTTGGAGACTTAGGGTTTGATTTAGGCCTTGGGGTTTATATGGGGTATAGGGTACATAGTTAGGTTCCCTTAGAAATTAATCTAGGATTTTAGGATGAGTATTACTATTTTATCTGATTTTTGCAAATTGGGTGATATTGGTGTGTCTCCCTCTTGGGATGTTGTTTTGTTTGATGGGTTTTGGGCATTTCAATTGGGTGTTGGGCTTGGGCTTTGCTTGTTGGAGCTCATGAAGACATTGGAGATGAGTGGAGACAAAGGATGGAGCTTGATGCATGAAGATCCTTGTCCTTGAAGGTTGCTTTTGAAGACTTAGGAGATAGGAGATATAGGGAGAGCTTTAGATTAGACCGATTTCTTCTTTCAAACATAGAGAGCTTCTTGTGCCTCTATTCCATCCTATGACACAAGGTCCCCCAAAGAAGTTCCATCTCTCCTTAGGAGGGATTTAGAGCAGGTTTGGTTGGGTAGAACCTTGAGGATACCTTTCACTTGCTATGTTAAGATCTTAGTGATTTCCCTGGGTTATCATTAAGCTTCTTAACATTTCAGCTCCATCTATCATTAATTGATCTTCCCCTGAGTGGTGGCATTGGAAAAGGGAACTTATTGGAGAATGAAGTGTATTGAAGAGTGGTGAAGATGAAGCTTGTGCCTGTCAAAGCTGGGTATCTGTTGAAGACTAAGGTTTTGCTGCTGATTGAAGCTGCCTATTTGTTGGGGTTCAGTGCTTGATAAAGCTGGTGATTTTTGGAGATAAGGGCTTATCTAAAGCTTGAAGATGGTTGGAGAGTAAAGATGGGAGCTTGCCTGGAGGTGTTATTGTCAACTTTTTTGCTGTTAATCAACTGTAGCTGTCAGAGCTGGTGCTGTTTGAACTACTTACTAAAGGAGCTGGTGTTGCTGTCAAAGCTGGTGTTGGGTTTTATTTCTTTTTTCTGCATTGTTTGTTGGCTCGTTCAGCTTGCCCCTTAGGTTTGAAGTGAAGCTGTTTCACTTTGCCTATTTTTTTCCCAGGTTCGAGGTTGAGTGGGACTCCCTTGCCTCGCTTGTACTGCTGCATCTCATGCATTTTATTGCTTACTGCATATATCTGTTTCTTTTCCGTTTATCCCCTAGGATCTCTGATTTCCTCTGTGCATGAGGGAATTATGACAGACATTAGGTGTTAACCCATGCATGACAACATTAGGATAGTTTTGATTCCCATTTCCAAACCCTAGGTTTGTAGAATTTCTCTTCTCTCTCAAAACAATTCAAAACACAGTGATAAGGATAATCGATGTCGTACGCTACGAGCCTTAAGCTATTTGAGAGAGGGTTGCCGGAGGGTCACTCTTCAGTAATCTGACTGCTTAGTGCGTTACCCTTAGGGTGACATATGACATAGTCACTCTCAAATCATAGTCTCTAGTGCGTCAGAGATTGCAAGCATCATAAAAAAACAGTTCTTGCGTAAAAGACTGAAAACAAACATCAAAGTGTCATTTTTGTCTGCTTGGACCCATAATCAGGAGAAAACCTTTTCAGAAAGATAAAAAACAGTCAGACAAGTCTGTGTCTTCCGTAGCCCGAACTACGTTTGCTCTGATCTTTCATGTCGTATGAAAGTACATAGGCATAGGATGTCGTATCCTAGCGAGCAACCTTCCCCTCCTTTCCTGTTGGTAGGCGAACTACGTTGACTCTGATTTCTCGTTCCAGACGGGAATACGTAGGCATAAAGTGCGATACTTTGCCGAGTCATTTGATTTTCTTTTAACCCCAGACCTGTAGAATAGATAGAATAACAATCTGTACTAGAAAACAAGTGTGGATCCCGTCGAGTACGACGGACGTGAGGGGTGCTAATACCTTCCCCTTGCGTAACCGACTCCCGAATCCAGGATTTGGTTGCGATGACCATTCCTTTCCCGTCTTAGCGTTAGGTTTACTTCGAGCGTTTCCTTTCCCCCTTTTGGGATAAATAACGCGCGGTGGCGACTCTTCTGTTCAGCCGGCGCCGATTTTTGCAGTAGCGACAGTCTGGTCTGACGAGTAACCCCTGAATGAGTGACTCTCGCTGTCTGATAGTGGTCTGTAAACCCTCAACATATTCTTCTCAGGCTCCCTCACCAAAGACTTCCTCTAGCTTGCACCTTTTTGAATCAACCCTCAGCTTGTAATCCTCCAAGGTTTCCAAAGCTTCATTCAATCTGCAATCGCTATCACGTATGAGTGAAGCTTCATCTGCAAACCTCTCATCCTTCACCCTGAGCTAAGTCTTCAGTCTAGCAATCTGTTGCTTCAACTTATTTTCACGCTC
This sequence comes from Lathyrus sativus, assembly GCA_963859935.3. NCBI lineage: Eukaryota > Viridiplantae > Streptophyta > Magnoliopsida > Fabales > Fabaceae > Lathyrus > Lathyrus sativus. Next base: position 423,263,646 of record OZ012739.1, read on the forward strand.
CTTGTTGTTGGAAAGAGTAGCATTCCACTGATCATTGAACTTAAAAATCTCCAGATAAGCCCTATCTAAGTCCTTCTTCTTAGAAGCGAGAACATCACCGACAACTTTCAGATCTAAACCCAAACGTTCACGGGAACGAGTCTCCTTGGTCAAATTTGTACCCAACCTGTTCACAAGCTCAGTCTTCCTCTTGAAAGTGTGCACAACTTCAATCTTCTCACTCCTGAGCTAAATGATCTCTTTCTCTAACTCTTCATTAGCTTTCTGAAGCTCCTCTTTCTCAGACCACAACTGGTTGTACTTCTGGATATCCACAGTGGTAGGTTCCTCAATCATAAGAGGATACAATGACTCAAAAGATGGGAAAGGCATCAGTAACCTCTTTGCTCTATCCTGGATCCAAGTCAAATAAGGGTCGTAAGCTCGGTTGTTACTCTTCCCCAGAGAAACTTTCCCTTTCCTGTAAATTCTGCTCCAAGCATCCTCAACTCTAAGCAAGGTATCACCCTCCAACAATCTGGTGAGATACAGAGATTCCTGTATCTCATCTTCCTTAGGAGGATCTCTCAAAGCATACCCAAACTGTCTGACCAACAAAAATGGATTATAGTTGATGCATTCTTTCCTTCCGACCAACGGGACGTTAAAAAAATCTCCGCAATTATAAATGATCTCAGTACCCAACATATCTCTATCAAACCAGATAATGTTCTCAGCAGACAACCCCATCAACCTCTCAGACAATTCTGAAGTACCTTCAGTAGTAATGAAAGGACCAGATTTGGGAAGATGGCTCACAAACCACATATACAACAAAGGCACACAGCAAGATACGTTCTTCCCTCTTCTATTCTCATTCTTGTAGTGCACAAAATGATAGGTGTCACCTAGCAGCGTAGGTATATGATTCCCTAAGGCAAAGATATGGAATGCATCCAAATCTACAAAATCTGGAATGTTAGCATGATACCATAGATACACAACGCTAAGATAGCATTAAACACCACCCAACAACCATCTTTGGCAAATTGTTGAGCCTTCTCAATCAGAAAGGATAAAGGGAAACCAACCATTCCATTCCTCTTAGCCAGATGACCCTTCAGCTCAGAAACATCCAAATGCAAAGAAACAACAAGCTTAGCCAGATCAGGCTCAGCTTCGGTGTGATAGAATGGCATCTGATCAAGAATAGGCACTCCCAACAAAACAGAGAACTCCTCTAAGGTAGGCGCCAGAATATACCCAGGGAAAGTAAAACACCTCAGTTGTGGGTCATAAAACTGCAAGAGAGTATAAAGACCATTCAACTCATACACTGATGGTTTGCAGACAACACTCAGAAGCTTCCCATAGAATTCATTAAAGTCTTCCATCACTTTCCTGTCAGCCACAGAAATCAAACCCAGGAGAGATCTGATGTCAGGTGTTGGAAACTTGTATACCACTGTCTTCTTTAGGCTAGGCTCCATGTCAGAGAAATAAGAACACTAGAATCAAAGGGAAATATACACCTGCAACATAAATACATGTTAATGAATATGCAATATGAAAATGCAAACAGGGGATCAAGATTGTTGTGTTGTTGATTGAGAAGAACTAGCGTTCCGCTTTGACAAGAACATAACACTGTCACTGATAGGAACCCCTTGTATTAAGAACACAGATTCACACTGTAAAGAAAACCAGGTAGTCTGGAAGTCAAGGTTTCCTGCATAACCCAATCCCTCTCACAAGTATGGACCTATCCACTGACAAAGGTTCGGCATCCTATGCGTTCATCAGCGTCACAGACTTTCGAGAAACGATGATATGTTCACCATTTCTGGTTTGGCATCATAATCTCCCGAAGCGGACTCACTTAGCTGAATCACAAATGATCGGTTCCCAGATTCGACAATCCTCAGATTCAAAATCCCTTCGAACCCAAAGGGCCAGAAGAGAAGTCATCAAAGAGAATCTCGTCTGAGTGCGAATTTCATGGGAACTAGTGCATGCCAAACATACAGGTTCACCACTATTTTCCACTTCTAATGCTATGTTTGTACTCAAGCCCGGGTCCAGCTTATCTCTCAATGGAACATTCCCCCCAACAGCACAGCAAAATTGATATATACAATGCTGAAAGTAATTGCGGTAAAATAAAGTACAACACATATATACACACCCAAAAGATAAACAACCAAGCGCTAGGATTGACTCGCATAGGGGATGGGAAGCAGTCCCCAGCAGAGTTGTCAGCTGTCGCATCACTGTGAAGAGGGGCCGGCAAAGACATAAGAGTCGCCACCGTTCGTTATTTATCCAAAAAGAGGGAAAAGAAACGATTAGAGAAAACCTAACGAAAACGGGAAAAGACAGGTCATCGCAACCATGTATCGGGTTCGGGAGTCGGTTATGCAAGGGGAAGGTGTTAGCACCCCTCACGTCTGTCATACTTGACGGGATCCACGCTTTGTTGTCTGTCTAAAAGGGTGTTTACTATCTAAGCTATGGCTCAGAGACAAAAGAAAATAAAAGAGACTCGATAGGGCATCGCCGCTCTATGCCTATGTATTCCCTCGCGCAATGGGAAAGTCAGAGTCAACGTAGTTCAGCTAACTACGGGTGAAAGTGGGGAAAGTTGCTCGCCAAGACATTGTCGTCTTGTGCCTACGTATTCTCGTCTGGTACGAGAAATCATAGAAAATGTAGTTTGGGCTAACAAGAATACCGGTTAGTTCAAAATGTTTTAGGCCCGAGTAGGGTTAAAACTTAGTTCTAGCAGTTAGGTGTATGCAGCTCGACCATTGGAGACTTAGGCGTTACCTGTTTGCGATAGAACCAAGAGTTAACAAAACTCTCCTTATGAAAAAGGTTTTCCAAATTAAGATCCCGGAGGATAAAAAGATTTGAAGTTTGTTTTTTTGTTTTTTAGAGAAGAAGTGCATTGATCATTGTTTATAATTCATGCTGCACTAAAGACTATGACCTAGGAGCGAATGCGTCGCATATCGTCCAAAGGACATACGCAAAACACTCTAGATGATTGAGAGGAGGCCCCCCAGTCACCATTTTCCAAGTACTTAAGGCTCGTAACGTACAACAATCCTTAACCTTTATTAGATGTTTTGAAAGTGTTTTGAAATGAGAAGAGAAAGACATTCTAAAGGGAGACTAAGACTCAACCTAATGTTCTCATACAAAGTGTACCTATGATTAGGATAAAAGGGAATGCTACCTAATGTTATCATGCATGGGTTCAAGCCTAAGTTCTACCATAATCCCTCATAAACAAAATAGATTATAGGTCTTAAGGAAACATGGCAAAGAAGAACAAAAGAAAGAGAAGAAGAAAGCATAAGACAATGCAAGTATGCAAACATGTAATGCACAATTAGAATGAAAGTGAGGGAGGAAAAAAGTGTGGGGCAGTAGCCTCCACAAGCACATCTCAACCTCAAGCATGCATATGATAGATACTAAGAAAAAGGGAGAAATAATGCACACAAAAGAGATCAAACAAGCACACAAAAGTGGGACGAAATGGGAGAACAAGTCCTACAACCATTCAAGCATCAACCACAAGCCCTAAGGCAAACCAAAAGAAATGGAATAAGCCATGATCAAATGAGAGAATGGGAGGCAAGGTGAGGATAGCAAGGAACTCAAATGGACAACTCAACCATAAGCCATCTCAAGGATCATGCAAGAACACACAAGAGAAGTCCTCAAAGAATCACCATTCATGATATGCTTCAAGTACCTCCAAAGGATGAACAAAACCATCTCAAATGGGACTCTAAGGTCATGGTACAGAAGCAAAGATGAGAGGAGAAGTTGCATAAACCAAAGAAGGAAAATCACAAAGGAGAATACAAGCATAGGCATAGAGAAATACCTAGGTCTTAAGCACATTCAACACTTGAACTTCAAGTGGAAAGCATAAAAAAGAATGCAAATCTCAACAAGAAATGAACAAGTTTATGACCTAAAAATGAGAATTCAAATACCTCAACATGTTAGAAGTATGAATCAACAAGAATTGAGAGCTCAAGGGATCCATAGAAGTCATTTCTCATTCAAACTAGGTCAAATGCTTGTATGAACCTCCCTTAGAAGTAACTTGACTTGCAAGTTTCCTCAAAAATAGAAAAAAAGGCTCAAATAATCTCAAATAAAATTTCAAATTAACATCAAAGAGTTGGCAACCAGAGGCCAAAAGATCACAACCAAAGTCACTTCAAAACACCACCAAAGAAATTGATTCACAAGGGTGTACCATTTTGAAGGAGGGTTGTTGAGGGTCAACAAAATGAAGTCAAAGTCAAACCAAAAAAGGTCAAACCAAAGGCAAAAGTTTCCTAAAAAATCATTCAACTCATTATTGAAATAAGGAATGATTCTCATTAATTGGATCAAAATATTGAATCAAAAACAAGGCATGAAAATGAAAGATCAAGAAAAAACTCATTCAAAAACACTTCCAATCTTTAATTCCATTTTTAATTGAAAAATAATCCAAAAAATAAAATAAAAATTTTTAAAATTAAACGACATCTCAAAATGTCCTAAAAATATTTTTGTTGAATTTTAATATTATTGGAAGTATTTTAAAATGAATTAAATCTAAACAGAAATAAGACAAAAATAAAAAACAAATAAAAAGGAGCAACGCTGTGAATAGCAATCAGGCAAGGCAAAACAATTGGGCTTCAAGGAGATGGGGGCGCAAAAAGCAAGCCAAGCCCAATTAAAACACAAATGGATCAATTAGTGAAACACAACGTTTCACTAATTAACGTGGTTTGGTCAACAGACACACAGGCAAGTCAGCTTCATCTGATCTGTTGATCCCAAGTGGTCAAAGATTCAACCACACACATGTGGCATCCACACATGCAAACTGAAAATGGAACCAGACTCCTAAGCATTGTTCTCCGGTCATCTTCCCAGGCGCACCTGGCCGGAGCTGAGATTCAAAACCTCACCAATTTCAACAAAATTTTAGATCAAAATGAACGCCAAGTTGCAAGGATCGTGAATCCAGGTTCCATTTGTGGCTAATTAGAGTGTAATTTTGAAATTCCCAATTTGGAAATTCAAGTTCATGCACACGTGAAACTGGCACCAATTCCCTTGGAAAATTATTCAAATCCTCTGCTGAGAGTGTGTTTTGATCATGTGGATGTAAATTCTCCCTTGATTTGATCTAATGATGGAGATTGAATATGAAACTTTTACTTGAAGTTACTTTCATTTTCATGTGTTCTAGCTTGCATAACTCAAATCCAATTTGTGAATTCTCCTTGTTGTGATATTGTGACTCAAAATATGCACAAACATGACATGAAAATGAATTAAAACCAATTCAATTTAATTCATGACTTTAAGTTCAAATTTCCATTGAATTTCTTCACCAATCTTAATATCCATGCCAAATACATGACAATTTGATGTTCAATGATGAAATTGATACCATTTGAAGCAAATTTCATGTTGGGAAAAGTTTCATTTGAAGTGCATAAGTGGAGGAACAAGACCTATAATGAAAATGACCTATAATCTCACTTTCCCAAAATACCCCTTCCTTGGAAGCTTCATAACTTGAGTTCTACAAATGAGATGAAGGACTTCTAGGACATTTTGGAAACCTAAGGTCATTAGGAAAAACTTTCATGTTCATCAAAAGTTGATGAGAAACATGATTCTAGGTCAAAAGTGCCGTGGAAGTTGGTTGACTTTTGTTGACTAAAAATAGAGTTCATCTGGGACCTCTAACTTGCCAGCATCATATCTTGAGTTCTAGAAACCCAATGTATGATTTCTAGTACTCAAAAGAAATCTAAGAACATGATCTACAAGTCTCATGTTTTTGTCAAAGTGAGATTAGACTTGCATCTTGAGATATGTGGTCTTGAAGTTAGGCACTAAATAGGGGATTTTACACTGATAAACCTCTTAAACCCGAATTTAGTAACTTCTCACACTCTTGATTCTTCTTGAATTGATCTTGAAATAACATCTTAGATGCTTCAACACAACTTTCCATGACTCTAATGACTTATAACTAAGTCTTAATCTCCCTCAAATCCTCAGTGGATGTTGCACTAGGCAGATGAAACCCTAGGTGTACAATCCTTTGATTGCAACCTCTTGCACATGATATAACAACTTGCATAAGCTCCACAATGGCTCTCAAAGCACTCAATGAGCTTCAAAAAATCTCATATCCATATCCATGAACTTGTGATCCTCAGATGATCCTCAATTAGCCTCCAAGATAGGAGATAAGCAATATTCATCCATTCATTTTCTCAAAGAGCTCTGACCAGCTTTTGATGACTTGATGAGCACATAAACTTGTTTGGAACCCTTGACAAACCTTCTCTTGCTATGTACACCTCTTGATCCCATGAAAATGAACAAATGATATGCAATGCAAATGCTAAGACAATGCAATGAAAACATAAGCCAAGTAAGGAAAAGGTTGGGAAAATTTTGGGGTACAACAAGCTTCTGCTGAAAAGAAGACAATGGAGAAACTTGAGGCTGACATTGCTGATCTCGAAGAGCAATTGAGAAATGCCTTGACCCTAGCTGAAGATGAATTACAACTTAAGAAAGAAGCGTTAAGAGCTTCATATGTCACTCATGGCATGTGGGACAATAAATGTTTAGAGTTGGAAACTGCTCAGGAAACAGCCACTCTGTGAAAGGATCGTTTTGATGCTCTAAAAAGGGATAGTTCACAATGGCTCAAGAAAGAAGTTCAACTCAACAAGTTGTTGGATACACATGTGGATTCCCTCTGGTATTATCAGCCGAATCTAGACATGTACCGTGCTAAGTACTATGATCTAGTGGAGCATTGTAACTTCATGATCCGTTATATCCCATGGAGGTTGGAAAGTGTGATTCAAGACTTGGAAGGGAACAATGTCCCTTTTTTAGTCTACCACTTCATCCAGCTTTGTGATTAGATGGTTAGCAGATTCATGTTTGAGTCAAGGAAGCTTGAAGAGCGTCTCCGAAAGAAGGCCTTTTAGTTGTTCAGTTATTCTATTGTTAAATAAATTGTTGTATTCAGCTTATTGAGCAGTCATTTGTATTGAATCTTTCTTTGGAAAACTAATGAAAAGTGGTTTTTTGGTATCAATTGTGCATCTTTACTATTCATTCGTAGTTCTCTAATGCTGTTGATAATCACAAGTCTCGAGAGTCTCTTTAACATCATTTGAACATTGCATATACCTGCGCATTATTTTTGCATTCCCTAAAACCCGACCTCACACACCGCTTGTCCTTTCTGCAGTAGAGCAATTTAACTTCTCAACATCCGTACAACACAAGAAGTAATCAGAAGAGAATCATGGATCAGCTAGAGAAATATCAAGCTGCTATAAGGGAAGAAATGCAAAGCATGAAGGCGCAGATGAACCAGCTCATGGAGGTGATCCAGAACATGGCCAAAAATCAAGAAGAGATGAGGCTAGTAGCAGAGAGTAATGCTAATCATACCCTGATTGGCGCGGTTCCAAATGTAGATAGTGCAGTTCCAACCCCTGCTGGCGCAATTCCAACCCCTTGCTGATGCAATTCCTACTCTTGTGGGTGCAGTACATATCCCTGTTAGCACAGTTCATCCACCAGTTGGTGCAGTCCATCCTTCCGGCGGTATGATTCCACTATCAGTCCACTATGATGATCATGAAGGTTTCTACGAAGATTCAACGGCTGATGCGTGTGCGCCACAGAACGCCGAATTAGAGAAGAAGTTTAATGCGCTACAAGAAGCAGTGAGAGAAATGCAAGGCCCTGACATTCTGGGATTAGATGTTGCAGAAATATGCCTTGTGCCAGGGGTTAAGATACCTCCGAAATTTACTATTCCAACTTTTTAAAAGTACAAAGGCAACAGTTGTCCCAAGACCCACATAAGGTCTTATTGCAGGAAGATGGTCGCTTATTCCAACAATGAAAAACTCTTAATCCATTTCTTCCAGGACAGTTTGACTGAAGCCTCTCTGGAATGGTACGTGTAGCTCGAGCCCTCTAATGTGAAAAGTTGGAAAGAGTTAGTGGATGCTTTCGTAAAGCATTATCAGTACAACACTGATATGGCTCCGAATCGAACACAACTCCAGAGTTTGACCCAGAAGCCAAACGAGTATTTCAAAGACTTTGCACAGAGATGGAGAGGACTAGTTGTGAGAGTGCAACCCCCGTTGCTGGAAAGAGAGCTAACAGATATCTTCATGGGAACGCTGCAAGGTCCAATCCTTGAACGCCTGACATCTACTACTTCTACGGTATTTTCCGAACTTGTTATGGCTAGAGAAAGGTTAGAAATCTTAATGAAGGCCGGAAAGATTCAGAATGCTGGTGGGTCCTCGAGTGGGGTCATGAAGCCATATCAAAGATTCATTAGGAAGAAGGAAGGTGAACCAAGTGTCGTGTCCACAAAAAGAGGGAAGGCTCATCAGGGTTATCATCATATTGTTGTCGTTGCTCCGCAACAACCACTTTCCATTCCAGCAAGTCAGCCTGTGGCTCAGTAGAACCGACAACAACAATCGTACCAACTGAGGCAAAACTAGTATCAGGGCTAGCAAAGACCGAGGAGGTCAGAAAGAAGGTTCAATCCAATCCCATCGACATACGTCAGACTACTTCCGTTCTTGTTGAAAGGAGGTCTAGTGCAACTAAGGGAAATGAGGGATCCTCCAGCCGTTCTCCCCCCTGGTTATGATGTCAATGCAAGATGTGAATTCCATTCTGGCGCCCCAGGCCACAACATTGAGAATTGCAAGACTTTGAAATACGTTGTTCAGGACCTTGTTGATTCAAAAGCAATAAGTCTCACTCGAAATACCCTAAATATCAAGACTAATCCAATGTTGTCTCATCACTCAACAAACATGATCAAGAGCTCTAGAGGGGTTAGGTTAATTGCGAATATTGACAAACTAAAGACACCCTTCTCCATTGTTAAAGAGCAACTTTTATTGAAGAATATTTATCCTGGCTGTCCAGCCAATTGTCACATTTGTGTAAGCAGATCTCAAGAATGCGCTGAATTGAAGAAAGGAATTCAATGCCTGATTAATCAAGGCGTATCGGTAGCAGAACAACTTTCAAAGACTGAAGAAGTTGTTACTCTTGACATTCCATTTGAGACGTTGGAGATACCATATGACGATGAAAGTGGATTATGAAATCCTTCTAATAATTTGAATCGTATCTCGTTAACAATATCATGCGATGAAGAAGAGTGGGACAATGTGTATGGACATGCTCATATCCCTCTGCAGATCCCTTATGGTGAAACATATGTGCTTCCCTATGGTCAAGATGGAAGATCTTTGAATATACCTTATGATCTAGTTGAGATACCTATGTCTCCACCCTCAATGAATCAGCTTGTCATCTCAACACCAGCTCTGTTTCCTTACGAGAGCACGAATGTTGTACCTTGGTTATACGACAGGGCTATTTTCCTCAATGGACAGAAGGTGAGAGAAGAAGACATCTTAGAGGAAAAGAAGACTGTAGAGAATATTGTGGGAACTGGTGGTGTCACCAGAAGCGGTAGGATCTTTGCACCAACAACATCACCCGTCAACAACGATAGAAATGCAAACAAAGATACTATTAAACAAGGCACCATCGAACAGGGACAGTCATCCAAACAGGAGGATGTCCCTAATAATGAAGTAGAGGAATTTTTAAGAATCGTCCAGAAGAGAGATTACAAAGTGATTGACCAGCTCAATCAAACTCCTTTGAAAATCTCTATGTTGTCGTTATTAATGTGTTCAAAGGCCCATCAGGAGGCGCTGTTAAAGTTCTTGAAGGCCGCTACATGCCTCAAGAGATATCAGTGGTGCAGTTTGAAGAGGTGGTTGGGAACATACCGTCAGGTCATATTCTGAGCTTCAATGATAGAGAATTACCTCCCAAAGGTAAAAATCATAACAAGGCCTTGCACATTACTATCGAATGTGTAGATGTTGTGTTCTCTCGAGTGCTAGTCGATATTGGGTCATCGCTGAACGTACTACCAAAAAGTTTGTTATGTAAACTATCAATTGAAGGGCTTGTGACAAAGCCGAGTCAAACCATTGTGAAAGATTTTGATGGAGCTAGGAGAACTGTGATCGGCGAGGTTGATCTCTCGATCAAGATTGGGCCTCATACTTTTATCATTACATTTTATGTAATGGACATATATCCTGCCTACAGTTGTCTCCTTGGTTGCCCGTGGATTCGTTTAGCTGGTGACGTAATGTCAACTCTTTATCAGAGACTCAAGTTTATGATTAACAATCAGATGTTATCATCAAAGGCGAAGAAGATGTGCTCGTGAGTCATCTTGCTTCTTTCCGCTATGTTGAGGTAGAAGACGAAGTGCATGAGACTCCGTTCTAGGCCTTTGAAGTGATCAGCATTAAAATGATTCATGAGAAGTCGGTGTCTTCAATTGTAACTTGGAAAGACGTGAAGACAGTGATAGAGGAAGGTCACCCTCGAGGATGGGGTAGGGTGTTGGAATTGCCTGTTAACAAAAATGGAGTCGGTTTAGGTTATAAGCAGAAGAACGCCTCTGATAGGGGTAAAGGGCTTGCAACTCCATTAGTTTTTACTAGTGGGGCCATCTCGTCGATGGTCAAGTCACATTTCTGGAAGTTGAAGATGGTGGTCATGAAGAACTGTGCATGGTGTACCCTAGGGCACCCAACCAGACATTGAACAACTGGAGAATCGTTGAAATTCCCAAAGTTACTCTAGTAGACGAGTAATTCCCTATTTTTCGTTTTTACCTAAAAAATCCTATGCTCTGCCCAAGGAATATGGATCATGTTGTAGGGCTTTTTGCTTTTAAAGCACAAACTTATCATCAATGAATAAACTTTTGCATCCAATTGCGCTCATTTTCTTTCATTTTTACTTTTTGCACATAAAAATATTTTTTAAAAGGCAATGTTTTGTTTTCTTCTTCTTCATTTTTCTTAAAATAAAAGCATGAAATCATTCATCGTGCAGATCTTCCGTTGTTCCTGTTGATAACGATCTTGCTATGGTCTAATATGACTTTGATAACCCAATCTACCACGCTGACGAAGACTGCAAGGAAGATTGTGATCTCCCAGAAGAGCTGGCTAGACTATTAAAGCAAGAGTCAAAGGTCATTCAGTCGTACCAAGAAGAGGTTGAAGTCACCAACATGGGAACCGAAGAGGATGCCAAGGAGATCAAGATAGGTGTCGCCTTGGAATCAGAGATTAAGAAAAATTTGGTCACATTGTTGCAGAATATGTTGATATGTTTGCTTGGTCCTACAAGGACATGCCCGGTCTGGATGAAGACATTGTGGTGCACAAGTTACCCCCCAAAGAAAATTTCCAGCCGATGAAGCAAAAGTTGAGGAGAACGAAGTCAGAGATGTCCTTCAAGATCAGAGAGGAAGTTTAGAAGCAATTAGATGTTGGTTTATTGGCAGTATCTAGCTATCCACAATGGGTAGCGAATATTGTCTCAGTACCGAAGAAGGATGGGAAGGTGTGAATGTTTGTTGATTACAGAGACCTCAACAGAACAATCTCAAAAGACGATTTTCCCCTGCCACACATTGACGTGTTAGTAGAAAATACATCTCAGTTCTCAGTCTTCTCGTTCATGGATGGGTTTTCTGGCTATAATCAGATCAAGATGGCGCCAGAAGATATGGAAAAGACAACTTTCATCATTCCATGGGGAACTTTCTGTTACAAGGTCATTCCGTTTGGACTTAAGAATGCAGGCGCGACATATCAGCGGGCTATGGCCACTCTCTTTCATGATATGATACATAAAGAGATTGAATGTTATGTGGATGATATGATTGCAAAATCCCAGACCGAGGAAGAGCACCTCATACACTTGGAAAAGCTTTTTGCAAGGCTGAGAAAATTCAAATTAAGATTAAATCCCGACAAATGCACTTTTGGTGTAAGATCTAGTAAACTGCTAGGTTTTATTGTAAGCCAAAAATGGATTAAAGTCGACCCAGATAAAGTCAAAGCTATCCAAGACATGCCAACGCCTAAAATCGAAAAAGAAGTTTGACGTTTCCTTGGGAGATTGAATTACATCGCCATATTCATATCTCATCTAACGGCCACTTGTGAACCCATTTTTAAGCTGCTTAGAAAAGATCAAGTTGTTGTGTGAAACGAAAATTTTCAGAAATACTTTGAGAAAATAAAGGATTATCTACAAGAACCACCAATCTTGATGCCTCCAGTACCCGGACGACCTCTGATCATGTACTTGACTGTGCTAGAAGGATCCATGGGATGTGTGTTGGGTCAACATGATGAAACTGGTAGGAAGGAGCACACAATCTACTATCTCAGCAAGAAGTTTAATGACTGTGAATCGAGATACTCAATGCTCGAGAAGATATGTTGTGCATTAGCTTAGGCAGCAAAGCGCCTCAGGCAGTACATGCTCACCCATACAACTCTGCTAATTTCCAAGATGGATCCTGTCAAATACATATTTGAGAAGCTTGCTCTCACCGAATGAGTGGCTCGTTGGCAAATGGTACTGACAGAGTACAACATCCAGTATATTACGCAGAAGGCTATCAAAGGAAGTGTGCTCTCTAACTATCTTGCCCACCAACCTTTGGATGACTATTAATCAATGTGCTTTGATTTTCCTGACGAAGATGTCATGTTTTCCAGAGACTATACAACACTAGGCTCATATGAAGGACTCGAACCAGGATCGCGATGGACGCTCGTGTTCGATGGTGCCGCAAATGCTAAAGGTTGTGGGAGTGGGGAAATCTTTACTTCCTCAACTGGTTTTTATTTACCATTCACTGCCAGACTATGCTTCAAGTGTACTAATAACATGGCCGAGTACAAAGCATGCATCTTCGGAATTGAAGCTGCCATTGATAATAGGAGCAAGATTTTAGAAGTATATAGATATTATGCGCTTGTCATATGCCAAATTTAAGGAGAATATGAAACACTTGATGTCAAGTTGATTCCTTACAGAGATCATGTCTTGAAGCTAATCCCATACTTTGATGAGATCACTTTTCATCACATTCCCAGAGCAGAAAACCAACTGGAAGATGCTCTAGCAACACTGACATCCATGTTCCAAGTCAAGTGGAAGAACGAGGCATCGTCCATCCGTTTATAATACCTTGACGAACCTGCTTATTGCCTGGAAACCGATGTTGAAGATCCTAAAGTTGATGATCATCCTTGGTTCTACGATATCAAGCGGTACCTAGAAACACAGGAATATTTAGAGGGCATAACTATCACTGACAAGAAATATCTCAGGAAACATTCGTCAAAGTTCTTCCTCAGCAGTGATGTGTTATACAAAAGAAACTATGATTCGGTTCTGCTCAAATGCGTGGATAGACATGAAGAAAAACGTATCATAAACGAAGTGCACGAAGGGTCTTTTGGAACACACGCCAGTGGCCACCCTATGGTTAAGAAGATCTTGAGGGTAGGGTACTACTGGATGACAATGGAAGCAGACTGTTATCGTCATGTCCATACATGTCACAAGTGCCAGATTTACGCAGACAAAGTTCACGCCTCACCACTTCCTTTGAATATGTTGACTTCGCCTTGGCCTTTCGCCATGTGGGGTATAGATGTAATTGGACGCATCCAGCCAACCGCTTCCAATGGACACTGTTTCATTTTAGTAGCCATTGACTACTTCACCAAATGGGTGGAAGTCGTATCCTATGCTAACGTCACTAAACAAGTGGTGACTCGCTTCATCAAGAAAGAAATCATTTGCCGATATGAAGTTCTGAATAAGATCATTACTAAATGGTTGAACCTTAACAATAAAATGATGAAAGAGTTGTGTGAAAGCTTCAAGATTGAACACCACAACTCGATGTCATATCATCCCAAAATGAATGGAGTTGTTGAGGCGGCGAATAAAAATATCAAGATCGTCCAAAAGATGGTAAAAACTTATAAAGACTGGCATGAGATGTTTCCATTTGCGCTACATGGCTACTGTAACACCCCCTTCTATACCCTCAAATAAATGCATATACAAATTTATCAGAGTGAAAATTTTAGAATAAGGTGTAAAGGAAGAATGTCACAATTTCACCAATGAAATACTTTAACATTGGCTCCATAAAATATGTAACATTTTCATGGTTTAGAAATCACATTTCAACATTTAAATTTTAAGCGGAAGATAAAAATCATTTCCAAAATATTAATTCACATACAGATAAGATATCCAAATTGATACATCATGTCAGGTAATTACAAAACCACATCAGCTGATACATCGCAATGTATCACAAAAGAATAACTATACTAGTCTAACTACCCGGTGTTACATATCAGAGCAGCTGACTCAAAAGAATGAAGATAACTTCACAAAAGAAAGACTCCAGCATCCTAATCTGCAATGCCTCGTAGAGCATTATAAAACAGCAGAAGGGTGAGAAATATTACCATAATAATCAATGCATAAGATTATATATATATATATACAGGTATCACATAATTACATTCTACATTTCTCACCACAAATTCATTTCATAGTCATATTTATCATGTTGTAAATATAAACAAATATGAACATACCCAAACCTATCCCTTGATACATATTCCCCAATCATCCAAAAACCCATCATATTCACAAGCATACTTCATATATCCATGACATTTATGCTATTACCACATCATCAAACGATGCACACATATCCACGATATGTTCCCATGCATTTCTCACAATTATTAACGATGCACACATATCCACGATATGTTCCCATGCATTTCTCTCAATTATTAACGATGCACACATATCCATGATATGTTCCCATGCATTTCTCACAATTATTAACGATGCACACATATCCATGATATGTTCCCATGCATTTCTCACAATTATTAACGATGCACACATATCCACGATATGTTCCCATGCATTTCTCACAATTATTAACGATGCACACATATCCACGATATGTTCCCATGCATTTCTCACAATTATTAACGATGCACACATATCCACGATATGTTCCCATGCATTTCTCACAATTATTAACGATGCACACATATCCACGATATGTTCCCATGCATCTCATACATTTATTACCCGATGCACATACGCATACAGTATATAACGTTTCATTCCATTAAGGATCGAACCCGATCGAAACACAACACAACATAGAATGAAATCACAGAAAAACGAAATTTTGTCATGTTCGCCACCACCTCGCTAGGCGGGCACCTGGCGAACACTCGCTACCTGTTCGCCTAGCGAACAAGCTCGCGAACCACAACAGAAGCTACTGGAAGGCTTCGCTACCTGTTCGCTGCAGCGAGCTTCCCAGCGAACCATTTCGCTATCTGTTCGCTACACTTTCGCTACCAGCGAACACACCAAAATCCATTCTGTCCAAGTCTGGGACCATTCGCTATCTGTTCGCTGAGCTAACCCCTAGCGAGCATTCGCTTCCTTCTCGCCTAGCGAGTCGCTAGCGAACGTCTGCGTATTTTGTTTTTCACTTACTGTTATCCAACTCAACCAACTCTGAAAAACCTCAAACTCACCAATCCAATTCCAATACTCTTAGTCTAATATTTCGAGACTATTCTACATCATCTATTTCAGTATCTAACCGATTAAATTGATTTCTACCAATTATTCTAACTTTTGCCCTAAATGGAAGAGGATGGGAACTACACCAAAACCTCAACCCAACATATATAACATCATGCAATGATCAAATAGAAATATTTCTCACCCTTACCTCGATTAATCGGAGCTTTGATGTTGGTTCTTGATGATTTTCCACTTTCCTCTTCTTCTCCTCTCTTTCTCTTATTCTTCCCTCTTTCTCTTCTTCTTTCTCTTCTATTTCCTTTACCTTACTATCTTTTCTTTTCTCTTCTACTTTCCTTATATACTTCCTTATTTTCTTTCCTTTCAATCTCCTTCTCAATTCTCTATTAATTCCAATTAATAAAAATTAATTTCCACATTAATAAAAATTCCACTAAACCAATTAATTACTATAATTAATTATTTAATGAAATTCGGGCTGTTACAACCCTCCCCCACTTTAGGAATTTTCGTCCTCGAAAATGTTACCTGGTTCAAACAGTTCTGGATAAGACTCCCTCATCTGACTCTCAAGCTCCCAAGTAACATTTCCACCAGCCGGTCCTCCCCAAGCGACCTTCACCAAAGAAATCTCCTTGCCTCGAAGTTGCTTCAATTTTCGATCCTCTATCTGCATAGGTGATGTCTCAACAGTCAGGTTATCTCTCACCTGCACATCATCTAATTGGACTACATGAGACGGATCCGCAATGTATTTCCTCAACTGAGATACATGGAATACGTCATGAAGATTAACAAGCAACGGCGGTAAAGCCACACGATAGGCCACTTCTCCTATCCTCTGCAAAATCTGATAAGGACCAATGAAACGCGGCGACAACTTGCGCGACTTCAATGCCCTACGAACACCTGTCATCGGAGTGACTCAAAGAAACACATGATCTCCCTCTTGAAATTCAAGTGCCTTCCTCCTCTTGTCATAATAACTCTTCTGACGACTCTGAGCAACTCTCATCTTCTCTTGAATCATCTTGATCTTATCAGTAGTCTGTTGAACTAACTCGGGTCCAACAACAGAACTCTCTCCGGACTCAAACCAACACAATGGTGTCCTACACCGCCTACCATACAACGCCTCAAATGGTGCCATACCGATACTCGAATGAAAACTGTTGTTGTAGGTAAACTCGATCAAAGGAAAGTAGCTATCCCAAGCTCCTCCTTTTTCCAATACACAAGCTCTCAAAAGATCTTCAAGCGACTGAATCGTCCTCTCCGTCTGACCATCTGTCTGAGGATGATAAGCTGAACTCAAACGCAACTTAGTACCCAAAGCACTCTGCAAGCTCTCCCAAAATCTCAAAGTGAACCTCGGATCTCTATCTGAAACAATACTCGACGGAATACCATGCAAACACACAATCCTCTCAATATACAATTTAGCCAACTTCTCCAACGGGTAATCCACACGCATAGGGATAAAGTGAGCAGATTTAGTCAATCTATCCACAATAACCCAAATAGCCTCAAAATTACTCGGCATCCTCGGCAATCCCGATACAAAATCCATGGAGATACTATCCCACTTCCACTCAGGAATAAACAACGGCTTCATCAAACCCGATGGCTTCTGATGCTCAATCTTTGACTTCTGGCAAGTCAAACAAGAATACACAAATTCCGCAATATCCTTCTTCATACTAGGCCACCAAAACACTTTCCTCAAATCCTGATACATCTTAGTAGCACCCGGATGAATACTCAATCCGCTACGATGTCCTTCCTCAAGGATACTCTTTTTAAGCTCCACAACATTCGGAACACAAACTCGATCCCGACATCTCATAATCCCATTCTCATCAATCCGAAAATTACCACCTTGGCCTTGGTTGATTAAAGTCAACCGATCCACTAAACTCAAATCCGATTTCTGTCCTTCTCGAATTTCATCCAAAATACCACTTGTAAGCTTTAACATACCCAACTTAAATCCAAAAGAAGTTCTCTCACATACTAAACTCCAATCTCGAAATTGCTCGACCAATTCCAACTCTTTCACCATCAACGCCGACATATGCAATGATTTCCGACTCAATGCATCTGCTACTACATTTGCTTTACCCGGATGGTAATTCAAACCAAAATCATAATCCTTCAAAAGTTCAAGCCATCTTCTTTGTCTTGCATTCAATTCCTTTTGATCAAAAAGATATTTCAAACTCTTGTGGTCACTAAACACTTCAAATCTTGCACCAAACAGATAATGCCTCCAAAGTTTCAACACGAACACAACGGCGGCCAACTCTAAGTCATGCGTCGGATAATTCTTCTCATGCACTTTGAGCTGCCTCGAAGCATAAGCCACAACTTGATTATTCTGCATCAACACACCTCCCAGGCCCATTAAAGAAGCATCACAATACACAACGAACGGTTCTTCCGGATTTGGAAAAATCAAAACAGGGGCTGTCGTCAACCTTCGCTTAAGTTCTTGGAAACTCGCTTCACACTTGGCATCCCAAACAAAAGCTTGACCCTTCCTAGTCAACTGTGTCAACGGCAACGATAACTTAGCGAATCCTTCAATAAACTTCCGATAATAACCGGCTAAACCAAGGAAACTTCTAATCTCAAAAACTGACTTCGGAGTCTCCCATTGCGATACCGCTTCAACCTTCGACGGATCAACCGCAATACCATTACTCGAAATTACATGACCAAGGAAACTAACTTCCTTCAACCAAAACTCACACTTAGAAAGCTTTGCAAACAACTGTTTCTCTCTCAACACAGATAACACAATCTTCAGATGCTCGGCATGCTCTTCTTCGCTCTTTGAATAAACCAAGATGTCGTCGATAAACACAACCACAAACTTATCCAAATAAGGATGGAAAATCCTATTCATGTACTCCATAAATACACCTGGTGCATTAGTCACGCCAAATGGCATTACAGAATACTCATAGTGTCCATACCTCGTTCTAAAAGCAGTCTTCTGAATATCCTCAGCTTTCACGCGAATCTGATGATACCCAGATCTCAAATCAATCTTGCTGAACACGCTTGCACCAACCAACTGATCCATCAGATCATCAATCCTCGGGAGTGGATACTTGTTCTTAATAGTCACCTTGTTCAACTGTCTGTAATCCACACAGAGCCTCATAAAACCCTCTTTCTTCTTAACCAACAACACCGGTGCACCCCACGGCGACACACTCGTACGAATAAACCTCTTTTCAAGCAAATCCTCAAGTTGATTCTTCAACTCTTTCAATTCTGATGCCGACATACGATAAGGAGCCATAGATATCGGACTAGTTCCAGGAATCAAATCTATTGAAAACTCCACTTCTCGCTCCGGTGGTAAATCCTTTATCTCTTCAGGGAAAACTTCCGGAAAATCTCTAATAATTGGTAAAGCACCAATCTCTTCACTTCCACCAATTCTCAAAGTTGCCATAAGCATAAATACCTTAGCCCCATCTTGCACTGATTCTTTCACTTGTCTCGCTGTCATAAACAAATCTCTTGCAACGTCCGATTCCGGAAAATAACCGTCTTGTCAAAACAGTTAATATACACCCGGTTTAATTCCAGCCAATTCATCCCAAGGATGACATCGAGTTGGTCTAGGTGAAGACACACTAAATCAATTCCAAAATCTTTACCGAAGATACTCAACGGACAATTCAAACAAACATACGGTGTAGTTACCGAACCCATAACAGGAGTATCAATAACCATACCGCCACCAATCACAGACAACTCAAGATTCAACCTTCTAACACAATCCAAAGAAATAAAAGAATGCGTAGCTCCGGTATCAATTATAGCGATCAAAGGTATACCATTAATAAAACACGTACCTCTGATCAAGTGATCGTCACTAGCAGTCTCAGATCCAGATAGAGCGAACACTTTTCCGATTCCTTGATTCTTCTTCGGCTTATCACATTTGGTACTAATGTGTCCTTGCTCGCCACAGTTGTAGCAAGTCACATTTGCACCGCTTCTGCATTCAAGGGCTTTGTGGCCTGGCTTGCCACACTTAAAACACGCCTTCTCAACACTCTTACATTCCGAAGCATGATGTCCCTCTTCACCGCACCTATAACACTTCATCAGAGTAGAAACTCCCCCACTTGGCCTCTTGTTGTAACCCATTCTTTGTTTTCCTTTATCTGCAGGGGTCACATAAGGTTTTCCTCAGAATTGACCTATTCCCTTCTTATCACTTAGGCTCTTGTAGTGGCTAGATCGAGCCCTACTATCCTCATCATATATCCTACTCTTGTTCACCAATTCAGAAAACCGCCTGATTTCCTGATACCCAACAGCTTTCTTGATCTCAGGTCTCAAGCCATTCACAAATTTGAGACACTTAGATCTCTCGGCATTAGCAGTGTTGTAGTGAGGACAAAACTTGATCAACTCCTCAAATTTCACCGCATACTCAGCTACTGTCGAATTGCCTTGCTTCAGCTCAAGGAATTCAATCTCTTTCTTGCCGCGCACATCTTCTGGAAAATACTTCTCCAGAAATGTCTCTCTAAAAAGATCCCAGGTGATCACAATATCATCCTCTTCAAATCTTTGGAGAGTATTACCCCACCAGTCTTCGGCTTCCTCTTCGAGCATGTGAGTCCCAAACTGCACCTTTTGTGCATCTGAGCAATTCATAACCCGAAAAATCTTCTCAATAGCTTTCAACCAAATTTATGCTTTGTCAGGCTCGTGAGTTCCCTTGAACATCGGGGGATTATTCCTTTGGAACCTTCCCAAAGCACGGAATTCATCTTCAACAACATTCCCCGCATTCACATTGGCCGGAGGATTCTGCCCAATCGCTCCCGCCAACCTTGTCAAAGCTTCTGCGATCACTTCATCATTCCTCCCTGCAACCATCTTACTAATTCCAACAACAGAACCACGTAAGAACAACCAATATTGATGATGCAACACACTCATATCAATAACACATAGGGAAAAACACTCTAACAACTTGGCCGGACGGACCGACCTGCTCTGATACCAATTGTTGTAACACCCCCTTCTATACCCCCAAATAAATGCATATACAAATTTATCAGAGTGAAAATTTTAGAATAAGGTATAAAGGAAGAATGTCACAATTTCACCAATGAAATACTTTAACATTGGCTCCATAAAATATGTAACATTTTCATGGTTTAGAAATCACATTTCAACATTTAAATTTTAAGCGGAAGATAAAAATCATTTCCAAAATATTAATTCACATACAAATAAGATATCCAGATTGATACATCATGTCAGGTAATTACAAAACCACATCAGCTGATACATCGCAATGTATCACAAAAGAATAACTATACTAGTCTAACTACCCGGTGTTACATATTAGAGCAGCTGACTCAAAAGAATGAAGATAACTTCACAAAAGAAAGACTCCAGCATCCTAATCTGCAATGCCTCGTAGAGCATTATAAAACAGCAGAAGGGTGAGAAAAATTACCATAATAATCAATCCATAAGATTATATATATATATATATATATATATATATATATATATATATATATATATATATATATATATATATATATATATATATATATATATATATATATATATATATATATATATATATATATATATATATATATATATATATATATATATATATATATATATATATATATATATATATATATATATATATATATATATATATATATATATATATATATATATATATATATATATATATATATATATATATATATATATATATATATATATATATATATATATATATATATATATATATATATATATATATATATATATATATATATATATATATATATATATATATATATATATATATATATATATATATATATATATATATATATATATATATATATATATATATATATATATATATATATATATATATATATATATATATATATATATATATATATATATATATATATATATATATATATATATATATATATATATATATATATATATATATATATATATATATATATATATATATATATATATATATATATATATATATATATATATATATATATATATATATATATATATATATATATATATATATATATATATATATATATATATATATATATATATATATATATATATATATATATATATATATATATATATATATATATATATATATATATATATATATATATATATATATATATATATACAGGTATCACATAATTACATTCTACATTTCTCACCACAAATTCATTTCATAGTCATATTTATCATGTTGTAAATATAAACAAATATGAACATACCCAAACCTATCCCTTCATACATATTCCCCAATCATCCAAAAACCCATCATATTCACAAGCATACTTCATATATCCATGACATTTATGCTATTACCACATCATCAAACGATGCACACATATCCATGATATGTTCCCATGCATTTCTCACAATTATTAACGATGCACACATATCCACGATATGTTCCCATGCATTTCTCTCAATTATTAACGATGCACACATATCCACGATATGTTCCCATGCATTTCTCACAATTATTAACGATGCACACATATCCACGATATGTTCCCATGCATTTCTCACAATTATTAACGATGCACACATATCCACGATATGTTCCCATGCATTTCTCACAATTATTAACGATGCACACATATCCACGATATGTTCCCATGCATTTCTCACAATTATTAACGATGCACACATATTCACGATATGTTCCCATGCATTTCTCACAATTATTAACGATGCACACATATCCACGATATGTTCCCATGCATCTCATACATTTATTACCCGATGCACATACACATACAGTATATAACGTTTCATTCCATTAAGGATCGAACCCGATCGAAACACAACACAACATAGAATGAAATCACAGAAAAACGAAATTCTGTCATGTTCGCCACCACCTCGCTAGGCGGGCACCTGGCGAACACTCGCTACCTGTTCGCCTAGCGAACAAGCTCGCGAACCCCAACAGAAGCTACTGGAAGGCTTCGCTACCTGTTCGCTGCAACGAGCTTCCCAGCGAACCATTTCGTTATCTGTTCGCTACACTTTCGCTACCAGCGAACACACCAAAATCCATTATGTCCAAGTATGGGACCATTCGCTATCTGTTCGCTGAGCTAACCCCTAGCGAGCATTCGCTTCCTGCTCGCCTAGCGAGTCGCTAGCGAACGTCTGCGTATTTTGTTTTTCACTTACTGTTATCCAACTCAACCAACTCCGAAAAACCTCAAACTCACCAATCCAATTCCAATACTCTTAGTCTAATATTTCGAGACTATTCTACATCATCTATTTCAGTATCTAACCGATTTAATTGAGTTCTACCAATTATTCTAACTTTTGCCCTAAATGGAGGAACCACACCAAAACCTCAACCCAACATATATAACATCATGCAATGATCAAATAGAAACATTTCTCACCCTTACCTCGATTAATCGGAGCTTTGATGTTGGTTCTTGATGATTTTCCACTTTCCTCTTCTTCTCCTCTCTTTCTCTTATTCTTCCCTCTTTCTCTTCTTCTTTCTCTTCTATTTCCTTTACCTTACTATCTTTTCTTTTCTCTTCTACTTTCCTTATATACTTCCTTATTTTCTTTCCTTCCAATTTCTTTCTCAATTCTCTATTAATTCCAATTAATAAAAATTAATTTCCACATTAATAAAAATTCCACTAAACCAATTAATTACTATAATTAATTATTTAATGAAATTCAGGCTGTTACAGCTACCACACTTCAGTACGCACTTCCATAGGGGCAACCCCGTTTTCTCTCGTGTATGGCATGGGAGTCGTGTTGCCTGTTGAAGTAGAGATTCCTTCCCTGAGGATTTTAGCAGACGTCAAGCTAGACGAAGCTAAGTGGATACAAGCAAGACTCGACCAACTTAATCTCATCAACGAGAAGCGTGTGACGGCCATCTGCCATGGTCAGCTATACCAGAAGCGGCTAAAGAGGGCCTTTGACAAGAAACTTCTCCCACGACACATCAAAGCAGGAGATTTGGTATTGAGGAAGATTCAGCCAAGTCACATTGACCCAAGGGGCAAATGGGCACCGAACTATGAAGGTCCATATGTAGTGAAAAAGGTCTTCTCCGGCGGAGCCTTAGTTCTTTCAACCATGGACGGTGATGATCTTCAATCCCCTGTGAATTCAAATGCAGTTAAAAAATATTATGCCTAAAAGATAGACCTAGTGGACCAAAAAGAAAATTCATGCAAAAAAATAGGCGTCCTAGTGTATCATAAAAAGGAAAGGTCCAAGCAAAAATTAGGGACTAAAAAAGAGAAATATCCTGGTAGGCTGAAAACCTGAAAGGGCGGCCTAGGCAAAAGTTAGGGATTCAAAAGGCTAAACTGCATTCTGAAAAGACGTGTGAACCTTCCTCCATGATTATTGAGCTTTAACTGGCAGAGATCAATTAAATCATTATGCTCAAATGCAAAGTATAAAGGGTCTTCAGAGATATATGGATCATAACAGAGTTGAAACTCGACAGAAACCGATTTCAACATTGTTGTTTTTGTTTTTATATTTCTTTCAAAGCAATTACCTCTTTTAGGAATTGCCTCCTTTTGTAATTTTCTCATTTATGGGTCTTTATCAATAAAAATTACTTTCATCAAAAAATTTTCCTTTTCTATCTTCCTATTTCATATTTGCAAGATTTTTTTTATTGGTGATAAGTTTTGCGCATAATAGCATTGTGGTAGAAATGAACTAAGGAATTACTTACTCTCTTAGGATAACTAAAAGATGATTACAACTCCGATGTACATGAAAGAACACCGTTCGGAATCCCGAAGTGATTTGGACGAGGCACGAATCATCTAGCCCAAAAGAAATTGACATTATTTTGGGAGTCTTGGCATCTCCAAGATTTGATTGCATCATGAAGCAACAATGTTGGGAAGTCGAGCTTGTTACTCGTCTGGTCTAAAGCCCAGTCATATTTGGCACCCTTTTATTTTGAAGTTGCTTTTGGCTATTACTTCTTTGTAAAACCATCTCTGACTGGTATCTTTCACCTTACATATCTCCATTCCCAGGCAAGCCTAACCATGCTTGGCATGATCGTCACTCCAGACCCTCTCAGATCCCCAGCATTAAGCATCTTGCATCATATGCATACCTAAGTCATATCATACTTCCCTAGCTCTTGCATCTTCGCACTAGCATTTGCATTTGCGTTTCCATTTGTTATGGGACGTCATTATCTTCTAGCATTAGCATACGCAATTCAAGGTCCAGGATTAATCTCGAAGACTTCCAAGATCATCATCAGCCCAGTCAGGGGCATCTTTTGCAATACCGTGGGTTGCCTCTCACGAAATTCAAAGATATCAAAACAAGGTTCAGCCCAGCCAAGGGCATCTTTTGCAAGACTGTGAGCGTCTCTCACAAAATTTGTTTAACCTTTTGTTGAACCAGACGAGACATCAAGCAGCTATCAGCCCGGTCAAGGACATTTTATGTAAAAGTCGTGGGCGTTCCCCACGAAGTTGTTCAACCTTTTGTTGAGCAGATTCAAGATTTTCAAAGCAACGTTTAGCCTAGCCAGAGGCATCTCCTTTGAAGCCATGAGCATTCCTCATGAAATTGTTCAACCTTTTGTTGACCGAGATCAAGAGTTTT
Organism: Lathyrus sativus; assembly: GCA_963859935.3. NCBI lineage: Eukaryota > Viridiplantae > Streptophyta > Magnoliopsida > Fabales > Fabaceae > Lathyrus > Lathyrus sativus. Next base: position 423,288,969 of record OZ012739.1, read on the forward strand.
AAAGTAAAGCTCAGTCCATTCAGGGGAATTTTCTTCAAAGTTCGTGGGCGTCCCTCATGAAAGTTTATTTCAACCTTTTGTTGTCAAAGCTATGATCCCCGAACAAGTCAGTGTGCATTCCCCATTGATTTATCTCAATCCAATATTCCTCTTGGGTGTTTCCAAGTGAGTTTATCTCCAACAAACTTGACCTTTTTTCAATTGCTTTACTATCATCCTTTCAGTGATAGATGAACCTCTTCAGTTCAACTTAAGCCTACATCCTTTTGGTGTTGGTTTCCTTTAAGATTGGGAAGTTATTATCATCCTTTTGGTAATAGTAACTTGTGTGTGTTCACTCTGTAATCCTTTTGGTGATGAGTCTGTCATCCTTTTGGTGCCAGATCGTGCGAGTGTTCTCCATGATCCCTACATCCTTTTGGTGGCAGGGCTATGTATGTGTGTCGTTCTATCATCCTTTTGGGGTAGCAACATGTGTGTGCTCGCTCTATCATCCTTTTGGTGATGGGTCTGTCATCCTTTTGATGCTAGATTATGCGAATGATTTCCACTATCCTTTTGGTAATGGACCCCCTACATCCTTTTGGTGTCAGGGAAATATGTGTAAGTTTGCTCTATCATCCTTTTGGTGGTAATAGTCGGTGTGAGCTTGCTCCGTCATCCTTTTGGTGGTAGATCTGTCACTTTGTTGATGTCAGATTGTGCGAGTGTTTTGCTCTATCATCCTTTTGGTGGTAGTAGCCGGTGTGAGTTTGCTTCGTCATCCTTTTGGTGGTGGGTCTGATCATCTCGTTGATGCCAGATTGTGCGAGTGTTTTGCTCTATCATCCTTTTGGTGGTAGTAGCCGTATGTGTTTCGTCCCATCATCCTTTTGGTGATGGCGACCTTTTGCTAGTTATTCACTGTCTACTCATAGGTATACCTCTATCCAGTATTTCAATTCCCGAGCATTTCTTTTCTTTTCGGAAAAATTCAGGGTCTTTTTTCATATCTAATTGACTTCTACCTTGGGAGAAGGAACGTTGTAGCGGTTCACCTTGCTCGGTCTAAGCCAATTAGATAGGGGCATCTGTCATACCCCAAATTTGTCCCATTGGTATATTGTCTTCATCTGCACATCCAGCCACTAACGTTATTCAAAAAATCCAAAAGAATGTGGTGTTTCTGCTTGTTATTCAAGGTTATGCAATGTCAAATTCAAGGTGACTCAGACAAGTGTTGTGTATAGTTTAGTGATTTTGACTTAATATGTTTGATAAGGCGAGAAGATGTTTCAAAATCAAATTTGGGGTTGTAATGATTCAAATGGCGAGCTTCAATGGTAATTCAGGTTATATGTGTGTAGATCAAGTTGTTAGTGTTTCATGATTAAGAGTCATCAAGATTCTATTTAGGTTTTTTTTGTGCAACATTTTGAGACAACTTCTCTGATTGCAAAACATGTGCAATATGAATAATTATGGTTCATCGTGATTCATTCGCAGATTCAATGATTGTTTCACTTTGATTTCACCTCTCAAGTTCTATTACTTTCATCATTTTCAAATTTAATTCTAAAATTTCAAGAATGGCATTATGTTGTTGTGATTCTAATTTAAAAGACTCGCATTGTTATTTTCATGGACAAGCATAATATGGCTTAAGAATTTCAGGTATTAATTGCAATTCAAGTTGCATCCAAGAAAAGTCATAGTCCAATTCTAATAAGCCCATTGCCATATTGTTACAACAAAAATAAAATAAAAAATCATTGCCCATGGATAACAAAAGAACGCTTCAACATTGCCAAGTAACACATGATTACAAACCATACCAGCCTGCGCAAACCGTACCACCTCACAATACGAAACCTGCAACCTCTACACCACAACAGGTCAAAACACAAGCCTCCAAATTCTGCAGCATCATTGACCAAAATTGTACCCTGCTACACTTCTGCAAACACATAGCCTTACAACCATAAACCGCAATCACAAGCTACTACAAATGGTACGACCTGTATTCCATGAAAGTGACCTTTCCAAACACAACCAACATAAAACCTATAGAGAAAAGGACTTGTCAGCACACTAAGATAAAAGCAATATGTACTTGAAAACTTAGCCAAGAAGAATTGTTTTGTTGTTAAGAAGAAGAACATAAATGATTTGGGGGGGGGGGGGGGGCGGCGAAAAAGACATTCTTCTTCATCACAGAGAAAATAAAAAATCTTCAACCCTTCTCAGGTGCACAATGTTAGAACACAGATTGGTTCTTAATAATATCTCTATGTTTTGATGATAACTATTATGAAATTTTGTAATTAAGAATTATATACTCTAAAATTTGCTTGAGAGTTTTTACTGCAGATAGTAAAGGAATTAACACTCCATAAGCAAATCAGAATTGAACATAAGAAATTAGCTAGACTCTGAAGCGCCAGATGCATCCATTAGAAGATTCTGATTGCTGCCAACAGAAGATCCTGAGCGTAGCCTCCAGAAGATTCTGAAGCAGAAGCTCCAGAAGGATCTGAAGCAGAAGCTCCAGAAGAATCTGAAGCAAGTCAGAAGCATCTGAACCAAATAAGAATTCTGTATGAAGAGTTTTTTCAAAGCATAGCTACTACAGAAGATTCTGAAAGTACTAAAGCTGACAGTACTGAAGATTTGTCTCAAATATGCTCTGATATTAAACACGCTAAAAGCACACCTGCTGCAGAAGACTCTGATTCAGCAAAACTCTGTTCATCATCAGAAGGCTCTGATCTAATTAGACTCTGATGAATTTGCTGAAAACTGAAGAAGAATTATTCAAAGTTTATATCCGTTGGAATGATCCAAACGACTCTTTCCTTATTTATGCTAGACATAAGAACACAAATAAAAAGGATTTATCTGTGCTTTCTTCTTCTAGGAAAGGTCACTTGATGTGAAGACAAAAAAGGCTCATACCTTTTGGACACTCTTCTCAACGTGAAGCTCACCTTGGATCAGCTGCCTATAAAAGCAAGACTTCACCCAACTTCTTTAGTTGACATTTTATCCAAAAAGAAATCAACATTCAAGCTCTCATACTATTCATATTCTTTCTAAGAATTAATCTCTTTGTTCTTAATAGTTAAGTGAAAAATCACAGTTGTGATAAAGCTTTATAGAAGCAATCTTAAACACTTGTATTTGCATTACATATGATTGTAAACCTTAAGAAGATCCAGTTAGGATCAGTAGTTCTTGAGAAGACTTTGAACAGTTGTTCTAAGTGTTAACTATTGTAATCAGTTGATTAAATAGTGGATTAAGTCCTTGATTGAGAAAGGAAAATCACTCTAAGAAGGATGGACTGGAGTAGTTGAGTTCAACGAACCAGGATAAAAATACTTGAGTTTTTATTTCTAAGTTTTAATCTTCATACTTATTCAACCCCCCTTTTAAGTATTTTCTCACCTTCAGTTGGCATCAGAGCTCCGATTCTGTGTGTGCTACCACTTAACAGTGACAGTAAAGATCCAGTGAGAAATACTTTGATATATATATTTGGTTGTTACTATGGCTGATAATACAATGTCTAACATTAACAACAAATATGAAGAAAGAGACAGAATCAGCACCAAACCCCCTATGTTTGATGGGGAGAAATTTGATTATTGGAAAGACAGGATTGAAAGTTTTTTCCTTGGATATGATGCTGATTTATGGGATCTAGTCATAGATGGATATGTCCATCCCACTGATGGGAATGGCAAGAAAATAGACAAAAAATCTATGACAGATGCTCAGAAGAAAGAATTTAGAAATCACCACAAGGCCAGAACAATATTGTTGAATGCAATATCTCACACTGAGTATGAAAAAATTACAAACAGAGAAACTGCATTTGACATGTTTGAATCCTTAAAAATGACTCATGAGGGAAACTCTCAAGTCAAGGAAACAAAGGCTCTAGCTCTGATCCAGAAGTATGAAGCCTTCAAGATGGAAGACTATGAATCTGTTGAAGCTATGTTCTCCAGATTTCAAATACTTACAGCTGGACTAAAGGTTCTGGACAAAGGATAATCTACTGCTGATCATGTGAAAAAGATCATCAGAAGCTTACCTACCAGATGGAGACCTATGGTGACAGCGCTGAAGATGGCTAAAGATCTGAACAAGATCTCCTTGGAGGAACTGATCAGTTCACTAAGAAGTCATGAAATTGAACTTGAGGAAGATGAACCTCAAAAGAAAGGTAAATCTGTTGCTTTAAAATCTAATAAATCTGCTAAAGCATTGCAGGTAATAGAGGAAAGCTCTGAAGAATCCTCATCTGAAGATGAAGATGAACTATCCATGCTGTCCAGAAGAATAAACAAACTCTGGAAGCATAAAGGAAAGAAGTTCAGAAACTTCAGGAAGCCTGACCAAAGAAAAGAATCTTCTGGACACAGAAGATCTGACAAAAAGGAGGTTGTATGTTATGAATGTAAAGAACCTGGACATTACAAAAATGAATGTTCAAAGGTGCTGAAAGAAAAGCCTAAAATAAAAAGGTTCTGATGGCCACCTGGGATGATTCAGATACATCTGAATCTGAGTCAGAAGAGGAATGTGCCAATGTAGCTTTGATGGCAGACATAGAAGATCAGGAGGAAGGAACTTCAGGATCTGAATCTGACTCTGAATCTGACTCTGACGCTGAAGAGGTAATGGCTAAACTCACTAAAGAAGAACTTATCAAAGTGTTATCAGAAGTTCTGAAAAGCTATAACAATATTAAGCTCAAATACAAGAAGCGTCAAAGTAATCTTGTATCTGAGAATAATATTCTCAAATCAGAAGTAGCTGAGCTAAATGAAAAGAACTTAAAATTGAAAAATGATTCTGAATTAGCTCAACAAAACTCTGATTCTGAAACTAAATCTGAATGCAAAAATATTTTGGAAAAATATGATTATAGCTTTCAGAAGTTTCTTGATAAAAGTATAGACAGAAGCAAAATGGCTTCTATGATCTATGGAGTTAGCAGAAATAACAGAAAAGGAATTGGATATGAATCCTCCTCTGGAAAGGATTTAAATCCAAAACCTGTTGATAAAATTATCATCAAGAAAACTCCTTTATATTCACACTTTAAATTTGGTCACTTGAATGA